>CM076992.1:56098779-56698779 GCA_039090855.1 Macrothele yani | reverse complement strand
TCGTTCTGAAAATTGCCTCGCGGTTTGTAAAAGGTTTGATTAGCACTGCTTTAAGGCATTGCTTTTGAAACAGGCTGTGACGCATGCCGCACATCGCCTCTTTCAACACGTTTTTCTGCTGCCGATGCCTTTGAGGAATAGTAATTGAAACAAGCTGTCGCTTCTGAACTGCTGATTGCGTCCAGTGGCATCGGAACGGCGTACAGAGAACAAACATCACATTTGCACCTTCACTTTTCTTTCGCTTTAATTACGCCTTTAAATTTATTTTTATTTTATGACATTTAAAACACCTTCTGATGAAACTAAGAGTTATTTCGTATTTTGATTAATAACCATCTGGAACTAAGAAATGCCTGATGTCATTTCAAAGACGCAAGTTAAACTCTCCTCGTTCTGTCCGCTATGAGAAAAAAAATCGTTTCATGATGTACCAGCCTTTACAAGAAAGCCTTCCTGAAATTCCTGAAAAGTATTGAGTTTCTTACAGATGTAAACGTTGCAAAATAATGGCATGGTAACAGGTACCAAATTCATCAACATCAAAAGACTTGAGAACTGTACAAAAAGTAAAAATAGTTAAAAAAAACATATCGAAAAGCATGCGGCCACAGGGCAAATCAACTGCTAGAACTTACTCATTGTGACATGTGTGGTCCCACGCTAGTTGTCACTATAAATGGGAAACGTTATTTCATAGCCTTCGTCAATGACTACTCACTTTTTGCGAACACCTTCTTAACAAGAAAAAAAGATTCAAAGTAAACAATAAATTTCAAGCAAAGAAAAAAAAAAGGTAAGATCTACCACACTCGACGATGGTCCTTATGTATTAGCTCAGAAACGAAAAAAGGCTAGCAAAAAGCTTTAATATAAAATCCGATACAGCATGTAACCCAGCAAAATCGAGTTACAGAAAAAAAACTACTTACAAGAAATGAGTAAAACAACTTTGCTTGATGCAAATCTAGATGATAAATATTGGGGACCAAGCTGTTGACATTGCTGCAAACGTGACAAATGTGTTACCAACAAAAAGTACAGACAAAAATACCATTCGAATTACAGACTGGATATGGACCATATATTCAAGGTGCATTTTTATAAGTAGAGAGTATGAGGATCACGTCCAAACTGATATTTTTAGTTGGGATATTCTGAGAACAGGATACAGAATCCTTATTTGTAAGAGCATCAGAGAGGCAGTGCCAGTAAGTTTTCCATACCAAATTTGTCACTCGTCCTTCCCATCTTTCGCTTTTGTAGGCTTTTTCCGTACCTGCACCGCCTCTTCTCCCCTCCTATCCACCTCTCGGCTTTCCTTTTCCTTCTTCACCAGTTTGTCCCAGCTTCACTGCCTTGACATCCTGTTGCCAATCACTTCCTTCTCCCTTTTTGTTCTCTTAACATCTATTTGTACTCTACTTTCTTCTGTACTCTTCTGTCTTCTCTAATGCCTGCTCCCTTTATCTGAATATCGTTATCTTATGGTTCTCTCCTCAGACGCACTTCTCTTTTTTGTACCTCTTGGTCTTAAGTTTTCTGTCTCTTCTTTCTCCACACCTCCTCATCCTACTGTTGCCTTCACCTTCATTGTCCTTCTCTGGAATCTATTTAGTTCTCCTCTATCAGTTCATTTCCCGTTTTTTTTTGTCTTTGCACATGTTTCATACAGAGTAGATTGATTGAACATAGGAACTTTTTAGAAATGAGAGTAAATGGTTCAGTCTTCAACTTGGTCGAGTTACTTCCGTCGTACCACCTTACATTCAAATTTCAAATGTTTTCAAAATTCAAAATGTTAAACTTTACAAGTAGAGCATTTGCTGTCCAGTTCTGGTAAGCTATGTTAATCGAATAGCTGTTGATGTTTTTCGGTACGTAAGTGGAATTCTTCCATACTACACCGTTGTTAAAGTAGGCACATACAAGTCTTAAAACGTAAGAACAAACACAAAAATTCAAACAAGAGTAAATACTACAATCAATAAAAACTGTATGCTTAAATATTTGACACAGATCTCCGACGAAAGATAGGTGACATATAGTGCATAATTTTTCGTTTTCACACTTCATTTAAGTGACTTCTCAGCAATTATTTTGAGCTTTAAGTACCAAGCATTAAAACTTAGTTACACAGTAAGTCCTAGTTACAGTAAAATTTACATTAAAAGTAAATTTTCAGAAATTGAAATAACACTAAGCTTCAGTTCGCTAAATTTTAGTTTAGCTTTTTAATAAATCATAATTTTTTTCCAATCTACTCAAAACATATTCATTAGAAAAATTTTAACAAAAAGCGAACGAAATGTTCAGAGACCTGAGCTTCCAACTAACCATTCAAGCTGGACCTAGGCCCCAGTCAAGGTTAAGGCGCGAGTTATGCGCTTCTCATTCGGCGATGTTCCTCTACCTTACTTGAACCGGTGGCTCCAAATTAAGAATGGGCTACTTCATACAGCCTCAGATGCTCATGGGAGGCGTTTAGTTAGGAAACAAAAAAAATACCCTATGTATCCAATCAAAAACAAAAGCGTACCAAAACCTACGTCTCATCCACTTTTTTAACAAGTTTAGAACTAAGAATTTTATGTCAATTAAAATTAAAAATTTTCTACTTTCGATTAAAATTACTCTTGAAATTTCGGCCAGATGAACGTATGTGGAAAGTGACAGTTTTATAAAAAAAGTAATTGCTACTTTTTCTTGAAAGTTACTCTTGAGAGATGCCTTTTATAAAAAGAAAAAAGGATTTACGATTTATAATGTAGTATGCCTTAAGATATTGTTGCACTTCCATGCTGTAACTTTATACACTGATGTTCATAAAAACAGAACACCTGAAAGGAGTAGAGCTACGAATTTGATTTTTACTAGATATGCTGATTGCAGAAATGATTAGCATTTCGGTGTCATATGTGCATGCGTACTTCATCTAGGCAAATCAGATCTCGCAACATCACAGACCGGAAACCGCCCGTTTTTCTGTTACAAGCGCCGCGTGGCTCATTCAGCATATCAGTGTAGGTAAGGATGCCTCACCGTAAGACAGTCGTACAGCCACATCAGCGAGTTAAATAGAGGTCACATTATAAGAATGAGAGACTGCAATATTTCCCTCTGGGAGGTTGCCAGTCGTGTGGGGCGCAGTGTGTCCTTTGTGGCAGGCATATGCAGGGAATACAAAGAAGGGCGTAAAACGCGAAGAGAACATTCTGCACGCCAAACACAGAAAATGTCGAGGGACAACCGTCATATCATGATGCAACTGTCCCTCGACTTTGTCGTCAATGACATTCTTATACCTTTGAAATTCTTATGCCAGCTCGTTATTACAGTTAGAACTGCAGGCTCGTTGGCTCCAGATCAGGGTATCTTTGATACCCCAGCAACGTTTTGCCAGGCAGCAATGGTGCATCGAGCGAAGGAAGTGGCGTGACGAATGGCACAATATCATGTTATCCAACGAAACGCGCTTCTGTTTAGGCAAAAATGATGGCGGCATCTGTAGCTGCCGACGACAGGAGAGACGTCGAAAAGAGTGTATTAGTACCAGGCATACCGCACCAAACACGAGGCTTTATGACTTGGGGTGCTATTGGGTACGAAAGCAGATCCCCTCTCGTGAGAGTCCGTATCCCCATAACGAGTGCCCGTTACGTCAATGACATTTTACAGCCGGTCTCTCTTCCGTACCCGCAGGACGTCCCCGGAGACATATTTCAGCAGGACAATGCCATACCCACCGCATGTTGCAGCGACAACACGTGTCTTCTTCAGGGAAAACTACGTTCCACTTCTGTCGTGGCCGGCTAGATCACTGGATTTATCACCCATAGAAAACCCCTAATGCCTGGAGACCGAACGGTAGATCTCTGGATTTATCACCCATAAAAAATCTATGGAACATGCTCAAATGACAGGTACAGCGGTACGACTGTCCGCCGCAACTCTTGACCAACTTTGGTCGCGGGTCAATCCAGCCTGGATGATTATTCCATAGGACACCATTTACATATTATTTGATTCGATGCCTCATCGCGTGCAGCAGGTGATACAAGCCAGAGGTTGCCATACCGATTGTAAGCTACATCGACGCACCTGGTACGTATGACACCAATATGCTAATCATCTGTTCTATATTGCTTAATGAAGATATCCTGTAAAAATCAAAGTCGTAGCTCGACTCCCTTCAGGTGTTCTGCTTTTTATGAACATGAATGTTCGAGCGAGATCCTACGGAATCTAAGAAACTGTATGCATATCTTTGTATAAAAATTTATATAATTATCAGTCACTTTATATGTTCTTTTCATAATTTATCCCTTGTTGTAAATCACTTTATGACTTTTAATGCTAACATTTAAATAGGTTGTGTGTGTTTAAAATGCCATTGATTTGTGTGATTTAGAATACCTTGCATACCTGTGAAACATGACCTTTACATTTATGAGAAGCACAACTAAAAAGCTCGCACAGGAAAAATTTTTAGAAGTTTGTAGCAGATTATGATAATTATAAATGCAGTCATTGAAATGCAAATAACCCTACAAAATCCATAAAACTCGTTAAAACCATTAGGTTCATATGAAACTCGTTAAAATTTAGCTTCAAAAAATTACCAGTTTAGATAAAAAATCGTTTTCGCAAAATTGACTTCATTCTGCAAGTTTTTCAACTAAAAACTGGTTTCATAACTTTTTCCTTAATACAATTGTTGCTCCTTTCAGGTGCCCATAGTTTACATCCAATTATCTTATTAAAAACTTTGGCTTGTAAAATGTCAGAGATGTGATAGCCTGTAGTCAAGGGCTGGGTTATCACATCCTATGTTACGGATTTCTGATCTCACATCATTCTTTTCTCTAGAATTGTTTTTCAAAGTGACATTTTTGCTTGCATTCAGTCTCCACTCATCTGTTGGCTGGCAGAGTATTCGAAATCTCTGTGGGAGAGAAAATTAACAGTGATAAGTCCTTGTTGGCAGAAAATACGCAAATGTAAAACTAGTTTGCTTTTGCTTATAATTTTCAACTATTTTCTGCACTGGTCAAACAGCGAAAAGAAAGAAGTTTATTACAGTGAAACACACCGAGGAGCCATTACATTATGAACCCCCTCAGCCTAGAGAAATGAGCGGCTTGGTGACCGAATGGTGGCGCAGGTGAAGTTCATAGAGCAGTATATATACAACCCGAGCACCGGCTTTTTATCAGTAGAGCGTTCGGGATCAGAATGGGAAAAGTTGCCGATTTATCGGAGTTTGATAAACGACAAATTGTGATGGCCCGGCACCTTGGAACTACGATCTCGGAAACGGCGCGGCTTGTGGGTTGTTCATGTGCCACTGTAATGAGTACGTATCAAAGTGGTACACAGATGGCCAAACGATGAACCGTTGTCCAACCGTGTGTCGTCCGCAGCTCACTGATGCCAGAGGGGAGCAGAGACTGTCGCGCATTATTCACAGCGGCCGCAGGACAACAGTGTGACATATCACCCGCAGCTACAACAGTGGTGGTCAGGGCAATGTGTCACAGCATACAGTTCATCGCAACTTTCTACGCATGGGTCTGCGCAGCCCAAGATCCAGCCGAGTCCCCATGCTCACTGCACGTCATCGCCAACAACGCATGATATGGACCCAAGATCATCGAGATTGGCCCGTGGATGATTGGAAGAAAGTGGCCTGGTATGACGCATCAAGATTTCTGGTGCATCACGGAAACGGTCGAGTGCAGATACGCCGATTACCAACGAAAGCTATGGCACCTGGATGCACTGCTGGGCGGAAACAGGCCGACCACGGCGGTGTTATGCTGTGGGCAATGTTTTCTTGGGACCCTTTAGACCCCATTATCCCAATAGCACAATCCCTGAAGCAGACCAAGCTCCCCCAGACATGGCAACTGTGTTCTCTGCTGGTGATAGCCATTACTAACAGAACAATGCGCCATGCCACACTGCCATATGTAACGTATACTCTATATTCACTTTCCTTTTGATTTTACTATCTCTGGTTATTTTATTTTACTATGTAAATTATCTTCCTACTGAACGAAATATTATTTCACCCGCTGAATGTGATCTGGCAATGAGTGTAAGTCATGACGTGGTGGTAGCTAGTATATAGGCGCGTTCATCGAGACGCGTGGTGGGTTGCGTTGCGTTGTGTGTTGTTATGAGGTGTCGCGTGGTTGTTGCGTTGCAGTGTGTTGTTATGTAGTGGTGTGTTGTGTGTGCCTTAGTTGACCAAGAGTCTTGGAAATAAAGAAGTTTTTCAGTAAGTCAGTCTTTCTCAATTCATAGTTTTTGTCAGACCTCTGTCTGGCTGTTAGGTTTAATACTTTTATTACTTACTATAAATAACCAGCGTTGAGACTTTGTTTTAGTTCGTAATTAACTAGTAACAACCCCCTTTTGGGAATTCATTATTTTGAAGCTTAGTGCGAGTATATCATTAGTTAGCTGGTAAGAAGAGAATCATTCATAATAATTAGCTTAGCGGAAAGCAAAATAAAGCTAATTCATTATACATAATCGTCCAGGAGTGGTTCGAGGAACATACTGGTGACATTCTGTTAATGCCCTGGCCTCCAAATTTACCTGACATGAACCCGATCGAACATTTGTGGTTCGACTTGGAAAAGCGGGTTCGCGCTAAATCCCCACCACCCCGAAATGTACGGAAACTGGAGGACCTGCTGCTGACCTTATGGTACCAGATACCCCAGGATACCTATCGCCACCTCATCGAATCGATGCCTCGCCGAGTGGCCGCTGGTTTGCGGGCTAAAGGGATCCTACGGCTTATTAGGTAGGTGGTCATAATGTAATGGCTCATCGGGGTATTTGATTAGTGATCAAATAAGAAAATCGTACAATTAATACGAGATTAAGCAAGCATGCAAAGCAATAAAAATTAAACGAAAGGGGTGAAATGTTGGTAGACAGATTCCTCATAGGGGATAGATAGACACAAAATATAAAAACTTCTTTTATATGGAAGCTGATATATTAATGCTGCCTTACTACGTAGGAAAAAGAAATCTGCTTGTAGCGTCTGGATGTTATTTCCACTTAAATTTAATGGCGAAACAAACAAATCAGCTAAAAAAAGTAAATTAAAATATAGAGGCAGTGTGCTATTGCTGCTTCTTCTATGACGTAACTTCATACTATTTTAATGGAACTTATTAATGAAAATATTTTAGTGAAAGTTAGCGTAGAGATACCAAAAACTCTGGCATCCCGTTTCTGGCATGGCCGGTGCCCTTTTAGATTTCGACGGTAATCGAAACTGTTTGCCAACATGGATTAGCATAAATATGCTTAGGTGAACTGGTGGATTTCATTCTCATTGCGAATAAATTGTTCATTCAAAGAAGAGTTTAACAGAAAATCTAAATGTATTGGCCATAATCTTAGCTGTTGACTATCGTGAAAAATATGTCATTATCCCCAATATGTGCTTTGACTCTATATATTATAATATCGTGTGACCCACAATGCGAATTTTACCGAATTTCTATCTCATACGAACATTTCGGCTTCAGTCTGGGAATTCCTTCATGGATTGATGTCTGTCAGAAATTCAAATGTCAGTTCATTGCGAACATAATAATATTTCCGATTGATCCCGAATCAGATGGAACGTCGCGACAGATGTGGGAAGCTTTGGATACCCTCGAACACAGAGCTCACATAGAAATCACCGGAAGAGCCGTACTCCCAGCAAAACCGTCACTGGCTTACATGCTACAGGATAAAGCTCACGAAGGCTTCGCGGAGAAAACAAATTTACGAGTCTCAGAAACATGTCTGTCCGAGTAGGTTAGCGCTTGTCACTCTGTTCCACTTTGACAGCTGTTATCAAATTAATTTTTGGTGTGTATTCCCTAATTTATGTTAAATTATACTTCCTCCTGAATCAAACTATGTTTTCGTCTTCGTTTGCAGCGGGAAAAATGAATTTGAATGAGAGGATGTGATGAATGTACTCTTACCAAAATGGTTTTTCAAATATAGAATTTCTTGAAAGCCAGCAGAGAAAGGTTCATTTGAACCATGCCCCACCCCCGCCCTTCCGCACTCTTCACGGAGAAAGGGAGGTGGCTGCTCGCATTAATTTTACTCAATGTGCAAAGAGAAGGAAAAATGGTTGTTCACGTTAACTTTTCTTCTGAATACTCAAATTGTGTTTTTTCAGTATGGCAATGCAGTATGCAACCATTTGTTTTTATTAATAGCAAAATATGCGCTTTGGGGGCAAAATTTGGAATGAAAATTTGAAATGTTTTGCTGTCTCAATTTCTGATAAGTTGTACGAGGGCCGTAGCTATTAGGGGAATCGGCACGTGCACGGCCTCACCGAAACCTTTAAACTTATTATTTTTTGCGGTTCAGCAGAAACTGTTGCAACATGAACTCACTTCCGTACGTTGTTGTTGACAGATTTCACTGGTGCAAGGGCTACAATGGCCAAACAGCTTCAACAACCACAGGTAATAACGAAAACAAACAAAACTGTAACATCAAAATGTAGCAAAAAACATCTACAAGGAAGAATAAACTAAACACTGCATGGCACAGTATACGAAGCCTACACAGAAACGCCGGGAAACGGAAAAGAAAAACCCCGATATAACGTAGAAAAGGTATTTGTACAACAGAAGAAACCTCAAACTGATTGTTTAAAAGCCAATCCAGGATTTCTGGATCTTCTTGCAGAGTGAGTACACGAGAAAACGACGGAAACGGACGGACACGCACACACCCTCCCACCAGGAATCCAGCAGAAAACAGACCTGAAAGTCCGCCTCTTGTAAAGAATGGAGTAAGCTTTTCACTGGACATAGGGAAAATGATATTCACCCTCTGCAGAGGAGAGGCTCTGCAAAACACTCAAAGAATCCAAATGACCAATACTACGTCGATGAGGATTAGGCTGGACGTGACGAACTGCAAGGTACAAAGTATGAATCTCCGCTGAAAACACAGTGGCCTCGAAAAGAAGCAAAACACGTATAAACCTGGACAGCAAAAGGGTAGCTCCTGAATTTTCCCGAGAATAAACTAAGCCCCGTGCTACGCCACACATTCGGTGTCCAAACTTTAGAGTACAGGAAGGCTGATTTTCTTAAAGACTAGAATCCAAAAGACTGAAAACTACTAGTCGCTTTCGGAACATCATCAACCGATGTTCGGGAAGCGACTGCAGCTTTAGGTGGAATTGAAATGACGACGGCAGACGACGAAGTCCAGCGGCTGTTCGATGGATTTGGCATAAAGGCAAGGCACCAAAGTGGCTGGGAATTTTCCGTACACAGTCGTAGAGTTTGAATGCCGATTGACGGTGAGAGTCACAGATCAGTTCCGACGGGACGGTACATACGAAGCAACGATACCCTGTCTGCTTCTCAGAAAACGCCAGAGAAAAATTTTACTATGTTCAAAGCTTTCTTGCAAGAGCTCTGAAGCAGTAACACGTGCGAATGGAAGATTACGGCACGGTCATTAGTAACCTCAGGGAGCTTTTTCTCCGAAACAATTCGAATGGTTGTAGAGGATAAACACAGCTCAAGTTCTGGGTGGAGTCCCCGCGTGCGAGAAAGAACACAATCTGTTTCTCCAGGGAGAAGAGCAAGCCAAACCGTTACTGGCCGCCACTAATTTGAAACCTGAGATTATAGACAGCATTTTGTTTCTTCGTGATAATTTATCGAGATAAATTTTATGCTCATATTAATATACTAAAGTCTACACGATAATTCTCAAATCCATTCTCTCTTCATGTTATTCAAGACTAGCATTTCCTATAAACTTGCAGAATTTACATTACAAAGGAAAACTATATTTTCCTATTGTGCAGGGGGCCCTCGTTATACGTGGACGAATGGACCCAAAATGGGACCCTAAAATCACTGCTGAAACTGAATCTACTAACAACAAGGACCAAATTTTCACGAGAGTTAATGTAACTGAAGTTTCACTTGGACCTTGGTGCAGGAATTCTGTAATGATTTATTGTATTGCAGTAGAGTTATTGATCGCTTAGCAATGGATTTATTGGATTTCAAAATGAACGACTTTTAGCCAGTGACTGTTCCTTTGCTTACATTAATAATGTTCATCTTAAAATCCAATCCCTAGGTACTACACATTCTTTTGTAACTATAATTTAGTTTATCTACTCGCCCGGAGAATGCATAATTTAATAAATCATAATTTTATTATTATTTAAGATTATCTATTCGCCCGGAGAATGCTTCTGTGACCAAATAAGCACATTCGTTGAAATCGTAATTTAGAAACTAGGGTACAAAAAAATCGGGATTTCTAAAATACTTCTTCGGGTAGAACAACGACTCAGAAAGTTCGGGCGGGCCGAACCAAACTCTTAGCCGGCTATTATTGGCTCGGGTGGGATAAAAAATTCAGGACCATGCAGACCTCTACGTGTAATACTGGGACGCCACGCGCGGTTGTATTTTTCTCGATATAAAAACAAAAAGGACGAACATGCTTTTATAGAAACGCCCTCACGTACGGACACTTCAAGGCAGAGCAGATAATCGTGAGGTGATCGACGGCGGTGGAAGCAGCTCTGCGGTTGCAAACGGATGTTGCAGCTTTCCAAGTAATGAATTTACCGGGAATTGCACATTCGTTCCATTACTTTGTACAGACAACTAGACCTGTAGCTTCCATAACTTTGTCTAGAATATCAAACATTTAACAGAGGTATGGACTTTAAGGTGCCTTAAACTTTAAATCTTAATGTTTAGGTGGTTCATTAATAGATACCGGAATTAAGTCTCACTCCTCTTACATTGTGAGTCAAACTGATCCGCAAAGTGCAATGCAAGTTTGATGAAGTGAATATAGGCGTTTGAAAAGTATTGAGAGTACTCACAGCATATTCCTCGGTACAGCCTTTTCGTTTTCAGTCACACTTCCTCACATGCTATAATTTTTTTGGAGCATTCAACCAACGCCTTACTTGAAGACGAGGCCTGCTCCTCGTTGAGTCTCACGTGACCCGACGACACGAAAGGTGACTGGAAGTTTTGATTGTGGCAACGGGCGAACTATTCAAATCGTGTTACCGTGGTAATTTCGCTTGTTACTATACGTTGTACGCTCTGATTTTTATACTTTAGCAATATTTTAAAGTCATTTATTAGTGTCCCATGCTCTCGAAGAGATAGGAAATTGTCTCAGCAAATTTCACCACTGTAGTGGAATATATTAGGTGTGCAACTTAATTCTCGGCCACAGGCACGACACGTTGACAGCAAATTATAGCAAATCGAATACGTACCTAATCAGGGAAATAATCCCCGTCGTGTTGGATACATTTGAGCCATCGGCCAGGGAGCTGCCGAATGCCACTGCGGAAAAAAGAGGGCTGTTTCGAGTTGATAAAGTCATCAATACTTGTGTGGACTTCCTCGACAGAAGTGAAGTGCGTATCACTCAGGTAATGTTAAAGGGAATGAAAGAGGTGATAATCCGAAGGGGCGAAGTCTGGAGAATACGCCGGGTGGGACACAATCTCCCATCCCAGGTCGGTGATCGTGTTTAAAGTCGTTTTCGCAGTGTGAGGACGCGCGTTATCCTGAAGCAACAGGACCGACCTTCTGCCCTTGCCGGTGTATGGCCTTTTCGCCTCCATTGCGTCACTCACACGAATGAGTTGCTGACAATAGCGCTCAGCATTGACCGTTTCACCAGGTTTGAGCAACTCATAGCGTACGACACCGCGCTGATCCCACCACATGCACAGCAACAACTTCGTGGCATGGATATTCGGTTTGGCGGTACTGGTGGTAAGCTGACCTGGATAAACCCACGATTTGGGCAGCTTAGAATTATCGTAGAGGATCCACTTCTTATCACAGGTCAAAATCTTGTGGAGGAAATCCTTCTTCTTGAATCTGGAGAGCAAGGACACAGCAACATCGTAGCGCCTAGACTTGTTCGCAGCTGTGAGTTGGTGGGCCACCCAACGGCCCTCCTTGTGAATCCGTCCAATCTTGTGCAGGCGCTTTGCAATGGCTTGCTGTGTTACTCTGAGTTCCTGGGCGAGCTCTGACTGCGTGCGACAGGGATCCGCGTCCAACAGTTGTTCGAATTCCTCATCGTCAACTTTCTGTGACTGTCCCGGACGTTCTACATCACGGAGATCGAAATGTCCCTGCTTAAACCGCTGGAACCACTTCTTACGCGTACTGTAGGACACAGCAGCCTCACCCAAAACAGCACAGATCATTTGCTGGGCTTCCGCGGCACTTTTTTTCAACTGAAACGCGAACAGGAGGCAGGCCTCAAATGTTGCTTCTCGAACGACATTGCTTTCACCGTAAACTTTCGTCCCTTCTGTCACTACAGCTGTGAGCGGTTATGGTTACCTGGGAAGCTGTTGGATGGTGCTGCAATCAGCCATTATCGCATACAGCTGTTTGCATTTCCCGACACGTTCTATGATCGCTTGCGGGTTGGGGCCGAGAATTAAGTTGCACACCTAATATAATTACTGAAGACGTACCAGGTATCTTACGAAATTTTAGGCAAATTTCTTGGATGAATGGAGTAAATTACCACTTGCCACACAAATTTTAGATTTTTCTGATGACACCAGTGTGGAATTTTCTGAAGTAATTTCTTTAGCATATGATGTTCACATAATAGATCAGGATATCACATAACTTATCGATATCTCAGGTTATGTTTCCAAATCTGTCACAAAAACTTTTGTTCCACGGATTGTAAAACTCCTTGATAAAGAATTATTAATTGAGTATTCTGCAGACGACTTCATATCTAGAGACTTTAAACTGTAGTAGCAGTACATAGAATTTTAATACAAGGATTAATATATGTGCTTTTAAATTGTTGCAAATATTCATTTCTCTGTTACATGAAGATAAAAAATTACGAATCTGTAGGAAATCACAATCATGAATAAAAAATCGGACTTTAAAAATACAAATCAATATAAACTTGACACTGTAAATGGAATGAAACAAAAAGAAATATTTTTTTATGTTTGTAGTTTTCTTAAATTTCACAATGCTGATGAACCTCCATTCCTTCCACTTTGCAAGTGCTGCCATAGCAGATAAGTATTTTTCATTACATGGAAATATAAACATACCGACATAATTTAGCACAGGGAAGGTACAAAGTTAAACTGTGTGCATATCAATAGCAATTTGTCAGGTAGCTAGTTTATATGTGTGTAATGCATAAGTCATCATCATCATCATTGTCAACTATTATCAATCCACTGCTGGACGAAGGTCTCTCCAAGCTTCTTCCACAACGGTCTGTCTTGTGCCAGTCTTCTCCATGTTACTCCCGCATACTTTCAAAGTTCATCCACCCATCTCCCATGTGGTCTTCTTCTGGGTCTTTTCCTGTCCCTTGGAATTCAATCTAAAATTTCGGCTGTCCATCGATGGTCTGTCCTTCTGGCAGTATGCCCATTGCCATTTCAGGGATTTAACTCTGATCATGATGTCGTCCACTGTTGTCATTTTCCTGATCCACGAGTTCCTTACTCTTCTTATCTCACTTGGTTACACTAAGCATGCACCTCTCCATGCTTCTTTGAATTGTCTGCAGCCTTTGTATGTCTCTTTTAGGTAAGGTCCACGTCTCTGCACCATACGTAAGCACTGGAAGGATGCACTGATCAAACACTTTTCTTTTAAGACATAATGGCATATTGCTCTTGAAAATTATGCTGTTTCTTCCAAAAGCTCTCCAGGCAAATTTTATACGCCGATTAATTTCTTCATCAATGTGACCCTCACTTGATATCTGCTGTCCAAGATAAACGTAGGTATCTGTTATCTCCAGCTTTTCTCCATCAATCGATAAATCTTCATTTCTTGTAAAAGCATCGTACATCACTTTTGTCTTCTGATAGTTCATTTTTAATCCCACTTCTTTACTCTTGTCAGCAAGTTCCTGGATCATACTCTGCAACTTTGATGGGGTAGTTGCAAAAATGACTTAGTCATCAGCAAAACGAGGGTGAGTTAGATAATAATCTCCATTAATCTTTATCCCTTTGTTTTCCCAGTTCAGTGATTGAAAGACATTTTCCAATGCGGCATTAAAGAGCTTGGGAGATATGGCGTCACCTTGTCTCACTCCCTTTCCAATTTTTACGTGTGCTTTACTCTCAAACAGCCGAAGATTTGCACTTGCATTTTCATAGATGTTGTTAATAATATTAATGTATGGATCTTCAGTATTGCAGGATTTCAAAGCCATTGTAGCTGCTGATGGTTTCACCGAATCAAAGGCCTTTTCATAATCGATAAAAGCCATGCACAATGGAAATTAATATTCCCTCGCTCTTTCAATTAGTTCTCTCAGTACGTGGATATGATCTATAGTGCTGTAGCCACTCCTGGATCCAGCTTGTTCTCTCGGTTGAGCCATGTCTAGTGTTGCCTTCAAGTTGTGTGAAATAACTTTAATAAAGATTATACAAACCACTGATAACAGGCTGATAGGTCTGTAGTTCCTGAGATCCTCAATGTCACCTTTTTGATGTAGCAGTATCATTGTAGCGTTGTTCCAATCATCAGGAACCTTCCCTTCATTAAGGCATCGAGTGAAAACTTCGGCGAGTACTGTTTCAATTTCTCCACTTGCTTCTTGTATGATGTATACAGTAATTCCATCTTCTCCTGGAGCTTTTCCCCGCTTCATGTTCTTGATTGCATGTGCAACTTCTGCTGGGAGGACTGGAAGAACTCTGGTACTGGTACCTTTCATGATGTCTGGAGTACATGTATCATCCCTTTCATATAATTTGAAATAGAAATCTTTCACTCTTGTCAAAATTTCGCCTCTATTTCTTGTTGCAGAACCATCTTCTTTTCTCAGTGCCATAATCTGTTTTCTTCCCTTACTGAGATGTCCCTTTGCCATCTTTAGGGTTTGGTTGTTTTCAATTGCTTTCCTCACTAGTTCACAGTTGAATTTCCTTACGTCTTCAGTGATACTTTTTCGTACTGTCTTGCATAGCTCTATATATTTTACTTTGGAAGTCACATCTTCTTTAGTTCTCCTCATCTCTCTTCTGTTTCGCATCAACATTTTGGTTTTTCCTGATAATTTGTTCACATGCAACTTGTTCTTAGACCCACCTAATTTTGTTGATGTTTCCATAGAGCTTTCGTTACCTTTCTGTTCACTTCAGAGATATCCACTTCTTCCAACGTTACACCTTCTAGAATAGAGAATCTGTTCCTGAGTTCTAATTTGAAGGTATTATGATGCTTTATATGGTTGGTCACGTCAATACACTTTGTTTGTTTTATGAGCTTGCAACGCATTGAGGTGCATCTCACATCTTACCATTCTATGGTCACTACCTGTGTTGAACTTGTTCAGCACACTGCAGTCTTCCATGACAAATTCCTTGTTACACATAATAAAATCAACTTCACTTGTCAATACATTGGGATGCCTCCATATCCATTTCCTTTGCGGCTTTTTTTTTGAAAAAGGAGTTCATGATGAAAAACCCATCTGCCTCTGCAAACTCGACGAGAGTATTTCTACGCTAGTTTCCGTGACCGAATTTACCTACTGAAGTTTCATTCTGTTGCCGTTGCCCTATATTTGCATTTAAATCTCCCATGATTATCTTCAAGTGCTGCTTGCCTTTATTATTTAGATGCCGAATTTCCTCATAAAATTCTTCAATTTTTTCTTCAGGATGACTTGTGGTGGGTGCATAATTTTGAATAATCTGAGCCTGGTATCTTCTCGAGAGTTGGATAACGAGTCGTGCAGCTCTGTCAGAGGAACTTTCAACTTCTACAACTCTATCCTTCAGTTTCTTGTTTATTATAAATCCAACACCACTAGTTCTGTCAGTATCTGTCCCACGATAGTAGAAGAGATGTCCACTTTTCAGTTCAATGATATCTTCTCCTTTTCTCCTTACCTCACTTAGCCCGACGATGTCCCACTTGATCCTTTGTAGTTCCTCTTCCAATTCAAGAAGCCTTGAATCAGAAGATAGGTAGCGTCCATTGTAAGTATCCAAGGTCAGCATCAAATGGCAGCCTAGTCCGGTCCTCCGGTGATTCTTAGCACCCTCTGCCTTCATATCGCACTGGCCGCTGCCTTGGCCAGGTACATTCCAGCTGCCGGAGACTGAGGGCCAAGATTTAAGTTGTGGAGTCATTTTGGAGGGGTTTGGCCGTAACTCACCACGCTGGCCAAGCGGGTTGGTGAGTGTGGGATAGCATTTCCTCTAATCCCGATGTTATAGTTATACCGCTATTGCCGATTGTCAGAGCCCCTTTAGTGGCCACAGAGTGCACCACAAGAAGGCGGGGTTGACATTTGTCAAGGAGAGGCTGTGATGTTGCGCATCACCTGACCTTACATGCCTACATAAGTAATGGCATTATATATATATAATTCCTTTCATATATCGTTTATAGTAATGAAGTGAAATTTTCTAATAAAAGAAGCCACCGATTCCCCGAGAAAAAAGTTTTTAACTCTGATAAAAGGGTGAGTGTGATCTTGCATCGAAGTTTTAAAAAATTTACAGGAAATCAGTGGCTTCTTTTATTAAACATTTCACTTCATTATTAACAAAGATATCAAAGTAATATGGATATAAAATGTTGAAAGTAGCCCTGACTTCTCCGTTACATTTAGGGGTCAATTGGAACCGTGTTCCAGTAAGTAGTCAAAGTATTGACATTATTCCAAAACTTTAAATCAAAGTGTTTCTCTTATTGGACGGGCTGAATGAATAACGAAAGCTTTAAATGTAGAACTACGCAAGAACCTGAAAATCAACTCCTGCTAAAACTCGACGGATAGTAGTTTTTCATTGTGTTTTACTCCTGTACAAAATTATTTGTAAACTAGCAACTTATTTGTATTTTCCTGTAACGGTTACTTTTAGCAGAAAAATATAAAGTTTGCTCAGTCGCCATAATGTAAATTCAAGTTCAAATTTCAGATGCAAAATATTTTGAAAATCCGAAAAATGCCTCACAGTATTAATATAAATTTGAGTTGATTTCTCAATGCATAGAAATTCTGAAATTTATTCAGTATTAAATTTATAAACAACAATTATTGTGTTCAAGTTCATAACAAAATTGCAGTAATAAATTACACCACAACAGTAGGCAATTTTTTTGCAACTTTCATATAAAATTTAAAAAAAAACGTGACCTGTTTTTTTCTATTTTACAATAATTTGCTTTGCTGCAGTTCCTAGAGAATGTTTCAACAGTTTCACGCAAAAAAATATTTGCACGTCAGTGTATTTGTTCACCAAACAACCGTTCCTAATCTTTTTAAATTATATTGTACAACACAGTTTGTAAACTTTCGCATTGTGTCGTAGACATCCGGTATTTGTATAAACATTACTTGCTGAATTTTATTTGAGTAGGATCAATAATTTTGGGGAGAAGCTAGGAATCGGAATGTTTACATTTGAGTACGCACTGCTGATGAAAAATCTATAAGTAGGCAGTGGTTTACAAGTTCGCTTTAAGTACTGACATATATATTTTTTTAATTATATGCATTTCCACTTGCTAGCACAATATAAATAGTTTGTCATTTCTGAAACACCCTACCTTCAACGAAAAGATTGGTCTATGATCTGGTGTAGTTACGATTACGGCCAACCATCTTTTATGACGTCGGATTTCCTAGGAGAAGGCCTTTTCTTCAAGCAAGGACTTGATTCAACCAACTTCTCAAACACGTTCCGTCATCTTCTGTAGTATCGTGGCGATTGCTTTGTTCACATCCGTGCCAGTACCAAATTTTAACACTTGTGTCTCGTATTTTGAGCATTGGGGATGCCCTGAGAAATGCATTGCACAAGATCTGAACTGTAATGGTTATGTTCAGCGTCAGGCTTTGCAGTCTCATTTTGTAGGTAGACTCCCACATGCTTCTTCTTCCTTCTCTTCACGGGGGTATTCCATTTTGAGCATTATTAACAACTTTTTCAGCTTTAAAAAGCTTTTACCGTTAAAACATTGCTCATTAATTTTGTTTCACATTCATTCCACATATTTCGATCACATTCATTGAGCTTCACAGAACTTCTGTTGTATATCCTAAAATGTGTAAAACATTGCTCAAATCTGCCAGTGCATTGTTCATGTATTTTTTCTGAAGAGCTGGTACAAATGTACGCTGTGCAAACAACTTTTTCACAAGCAACTTCGCAAACGTTGCCTGGTGTAGCACTCATAGGACATCCATTAATAATGGGGATGTGAATTAGTTGGCCGTGGCACCAGATGGTGCCCTTTTTGCGAAATCTCCCTTTGAACAAACACTATCGTAGAGTCGCCCTTCACAGAAAACAACCAACACAATAGCATCTTGTTAGAAAACTGGTAAAACTACAAAAGACTATGCAGAGTTCAATAGAGTAAGTTGAGCTTTAATCGGCTCCACTTCTTATTGGTGCCTGCCTCTTTCAGGAAGATCTGAGTCTTCTATAAAGAAGCACTAGGAACTCACAGCTGCCATACACAAAATAACCCCTAGGTGTCTCTTACAGCCCAATGTTGACCACGGCATTAGGAACATAGCGTCTGCGTGTCACAACAGCTCCTACGTAGTAAGCTCAGACCCTGATGAGAGGGCTTGGCTGGTTGGTTGATTCTTGTTTAATGGAGTCCAGATGTTGGTTGGTTGTTTGGTTGATTCTTGTTTAATGGCGTCCGGATGTTGGTTGGTTGTTTGGTTGATTCGTGTTTAATGGCGTCCGGATGTTGGTTGGTTGGTTGGTTGTTAGTTTGTTGTTTGGTTGATTCTTGTTTAATGGCGTCCGGATGTTGGTTGGTTGTTTGGTTGATTCTTGTTTAATGGCGCAATTTTAAAACAAAAGGATGTCCCAAAACAGAGCAAGAAACAGTGTAAATGGCCGAAAAAATTATAACGCAACACACAAAACGAAGAACACTGGTACTACGTAAAAAGGAGACTACAGAAGACACATAAAAGTAATCATTTAAAGAGCAACTCAGGGTTTCTGAGTCGTCTGGTAAATTGGATAAAAGCAGAAAGCAAGCATGTTCACTAACAAAACGACGACACGAATTGAAAACATGTACAACAGTTAGAAGTACATTACGCGTCTCACACATAGGGGGAATGTTGCCAAACAGCAAATAGCGGTGAGTAAAATGCAGTGTCCAATGCGCAGAATAGCCAGTACAACTTCCTCTTCACTGTTTCGGCGAAAAATGACATCCAGACTTCCAAAACTAGCTTGATACGATGAAGTTTGCTGCTCAACTCTGTAACGTACCAGGAGATGTGACGTACCTGCCAGAAGGACGCACACGACATAAAGGCAGATAGGAATAAGAATAAAACGTCTGCGTAGCTCAATTGGTAGAGCAACTTATTCCGGAATGAGGGGATCAGGGTTCGAGCCCCGGCGCGGATAAAAATGACGGAGAAATTTACTTCGTTATAATGGCGCCCGAACTATCCGGATGACCCGACCGTTCAAAATCTCGCAATGGTGTGATGTTATTTCCACACCGCGAGATAGGAAAAATAAGAGAATCCCTTCTCCAGCACTTCGACAAAAAAAAAAATATGGGGGAGATGATGTAACGTACCAGGAGATGTGACGTACCTGCCAGAAGGACGCACACGACATAAAGGCAGATAGGAATCAGAATAAAACGTCTGCGTAGCTCAATTGGTAGAGCAACTTATTCCGGAATGAGGGGATCCGGGTTCGAGCCCCGGCGCGGATAAAAATGACGGAGAAATTTACTTCGTTATAACTCTTGGTAACACAGACCGGACCACAGTCGCTTGATATGTTCTCAAACCAGAAAAAAGCAAATCCCGGCAAACCAATGGCAAGGGTGTGACTACCAAATAGGAAACAGACCTGGCAGCAGAATCAGCTGACACGTAACCTGGAATCCCCACATGGCTAGAAATCCAGCAGAATCGTATCCTGTAAACCAGCCTCGATTAAAGAAAGGGGTAAACGTTTCATATTAGAACGAAATGAATGGTCACCATCATCGTCAGACGAGAAAGATTGCAACGAATCCATACACAGCCTTAGCACGCCGATGAGAGCTAGATTGAACGTGAAGTGCAAAATTGCCGCACCGGTGGCGCAGTGGTCTAAGGCGCTGGCCTCTGATCATTCGTCCGTAAGGGGTCCGGGTTTGAATCCCGGTCAGGCATGGATGTTGTGTTTGTCTTACGGCACTGGCTCTCTCCCTTCCCTGGAACCAGTGACCCTAAATTAGGGACGGGCGACTGCTTATAGCCTATTGAGTTGCTCACGGTGGTCGTTAAACCTCACAAAAAAAAGTGCAAAATTCTTCACGTTCAGTCGACACCGTGGCCTCGTCTGGGATCGGGGCTACAGAAACTTTATCAGCACAGACGGTCGCGGATCCATCTTATATCCATGAGTGGAAAGCGGAACGTTATCATAACTGAGAAAACAGTGTTCATCGAAGAGGTTTGGTATATTGATGCAGGGGTAGTGGCGTTATCGTGTGAGGCAAAACTGGTATCAGGCATGACACCAAGAGGGCGCCAGGGAATTTCCTTGAATTCCCTGGTTCCTCCAATCAGTGAAAAGTCTTGCATCTCGAGTTACGGTCGAAAAACGAAGTCCGAATGTTGGAAGCTCGTTCTGAAATAGACGAGAATTCTGAGGATAGAAAACTGCATCACATAAAGGACATTCTGGAAGAGATCGCAATTTACAATAATATTGAAGGGAAAGCTGCGGACGGAGCAAACCCTGCGGTGGTTTGTTAGCTTCAATACAACAATGTTAACGCTGGGGATCGGCGACGTGCGGAAGGCTCCCGAACACAGACACGCTTGATGACAAACAGTGTTCAAAGGCCGGAGATCTGAACGACGCGCAGGGTCATACACTACACAACCATAACCCTGTTTAGACCGTATCAAGGAATGGTAGATGCAAAATACATCACCCTTACCATCTTACGGGTCAGCGCATACGGCTAACGTGCAGGTAGATCTAGCTAACTAAGTCCTGAAAAGCGAAGGAGAAACGAAAAGGGGAAATGCGGAAATTGAAACTAAACTCTGGCGCTGGCGCATACACACAACCTCAGCAGCCTACAGCTGAGGCGAGTGCGTGTTAAGATAACAACA
Organism: Macrothele yani; assembly: GCA_039090855.1. Taxonomy (NCBI): domain Eukaryota; kingdom Metazoa; phylum Arthropoda; class Arachnida; order Araneae; family Macrothelidae; genus Macrothele; species Macrothele yani. Next base: position 56,677,575 of record CM076992.1, on the reverse strand, counting down.
AAAGACTAAAAAATGGAAGATCGGAAAGAAAAAGTCTGCTCGGGTCGTGGGGTCGCAACTCTCCATCAGCTGGATGAGCAGCTGCCCTTATAAGTTAAAATCGTTTCCCCTTTTTAGTGCTTTGGGGAAATACTAAGACGGTCCCTTTCCTAGTTTTCTGCCAGCCGTGTAAATAAAGGAAGGCAGGACACTCTCTTTCGCTACCAAATACCATTGCTAGCCGTTCTGCATGTAAACGACTGTTCACGGAGTTTCAGTTAAACGTGAGTGAGTGAATGGAAAATGAATTTATAGTTTAGGAACTCATGTTCACTAAATCATATTTTCAAAAGATGTCAGAAACGTCATCTCCCAACGAGTTGTGACGAATCAGAAACTCATATTCATTGAATCACATTTTCAGAGACAACGAACTTATATTTTAGATTCGTCAGAACTCGTTGGAAGATGACGCTCCTTACATCTTTAGATCTTAATGAGGGAATTGTCACGATGGGTCAAAGGGGGCGATGCAATGCAAATGCCTAACGATGGGGCGATAATAGGCATCCAAAGTAAGAGTGGAGCTGACGGGGAGTCGCAGAAGGGATCACGCGAAAGGGATTCGAGAGAGGAGGAAATAAAATTATACAGCGCTCTTTCTAATAGGAGATACAAAACACTGGGAATCTTGATCTAACTTCTTGAGGAGAGAGCTTCCGAAGATTTCTTACTCCGCGGGGAAGAATGGGGGAAGGGAAAAGACTCAAGAAGTAGCAGATTCATCCAGGACTCGAAGGTGGTAAACAGTAGGTTTTGGTGGAGGATACTCCATTACCCGAAGGACGCATTGAAATTTCTTTGGGAACAATATGAAATAAGGTGAAAAGAGTTAAGTATGGAAAACAGGATTTCGTTGTATAAATAATCAACAGCGTGAATATGAAATAATATAAAGAAACAAAGAAACCAGAACAAAGTTCGAAAATGAATTTCCCAATATACATCACCCAATAAAACTACTCTTCACTGCAAAAAAATGAATTTTCACTTTAACTTGCAAATTATTTGTTTCATCATCGAGAAAAAATATAGTTAAAATCCTAGTACTTTTAGATTTTCTTACAAGCGAAGATATAACGAACCCACCGACAAGGCACTGAAAGGGATTCAGGGTGCCTTGTAACGATCGTGCCCATTGATACCTGACATTCTGTTAACGCAAAACACAGCGTTAATATTAACTAATATAATAAATATGCAGATAAGATAAAAATCCATAAAAGCCAATTAGACTATTAACGAATATACTGCTCTTTCAACGCGAAATGAAATATGTTGTAGCTTAAAGAGCTATAATAGCTTGCTCTGTTGATTGACACACACTATGACTACACAATGTTAGCACATTCTGTTATAGTCTGTTATAGACCTGTTATAGACCCAACGCCACTTACCAACACTAGCGTATGAGAATGAATGACTGCCTGGATTAAACAAAAAAATAAACGAAATGACTTTCTACGTTATGAAAAATTGGCGAAAGCCACCACCCACGCTCACTTAAAATTCTATAGATGCATATACTTGACCAAAGTTTTGTGTACACTCAAAGATGTAATCATGAGTGGAATGTGCCCTTTCATATTCAGTTTCACTGTCCACTTGGAATTACGCGAGAGGTAAGCATTAGTTCACTGCATGAGAAAAAATCTCGAAGTTCCTACACTGCATCGCCGCAAGGCTACGGATGAGTTTTACGGAAATGATATTTCATATATGTGGCTACCGGCAGTGAAGAGCCAGAACGATTTGCATCTGGTTAATCACTTCAGATATCAAACGTTCATGCCAAATGACATTTCCAGTTTTTAATCGGAATGTTCCCGCCCAAGGCACTGGATGCATCAAAACTGTCTCTAATTAAATCAAATAGCTGTCGAAGCACGATAAAATATACGATGAAAATCTCAAAGTATTTAATAAATCCTAAAGTATATACATGATAAAAGCACAAGATCTTTCACATGTGTCGCACATGCGTCATCAGGTTGTGAACTGATTGGGCCAGGTGCTTGCGGGTGTATATAGTCATCGGCAGGAGACGTGTGTGCATAGATCTGTGCATGATACAGTAAGTAAACACTGAGAAATATATGTGTGGAGTCTCTGATGTTAAATAGTAAGTGAATCATTTGCCAAAAATCTTCAAGGAGAAGGTACAACAACAGGAGTTTCGGTGTTACAACATTGATCACCATATACCATGATATACTGTACATACTTTCTGAAAACAAAGTAAGTCTTTCAGTATGAGTTTGTAAAAGAATAAAAGCGTCCTTCCATAGCGGTATAAATGACTCTTCTTTCACTAGATGGTAGGGCTGTAGAACATGATCCAGTTCTTACAGAGTATTTATGTTCTTGGATTCGAGTCGATAAATTACGAAGGTTAGATCGGATATAAGATTTTGTAATACGTGTAGAATCGTTACTCACCAAAGGGATGTCGTATACACCACATTGTTTTAGGATATCAGATTTTTCTCTGTCAGTATGAAAAGCACTGAATAGACTACAAGTAGAATCACCAAAACCAATTTTGTTTCCAGGACACAAATTACGAAGCAGAGGTGTAATAAGCGGGTGATAGGAGAGTCAACAAAAAAAAAAAAAAAAAAGATTTGTTGTTGGTTCACTCTCTTTACACCCGCTTATTACAACACTCCTTTGTAATTTGTGTCGTGGAAACAAAATTGATTTTGGTGATTCTTCTTGTAGTCTATTTAGCGCTTTTCATAGTGATATCCTAAAACAATGTGGTGTATACGGCATCCCTTTGGTGAGTAACGATTTTACACGTATTACAAAAACTTATATCGGATCTACCCTTCGTAATTTATCGACTCGAATCCAGGAACATAAATACTCTGTAAGAACTGAATCATGTTCTACAGCCCTAGCCCGTCTATTGAAAGCAGAGTTATTTATACCCCTATGGGAGGACGCTTTTAATCTTTTGCGAACTCATACTAAACGACTTATTTTATTTTCAGAAAGTATGTATATCATGGCATATGGTGATTAATGTTGTAACGCCGAAACTCCTGTTGTTGTACCTTCTCCTTGGGGATTTTTGGCAAATGATTCACTTATTATTTAACATCAGAGACTCCACACATATATTTCTCAGTGTTTACTTACTGTATCATGCGCAGACCTATGCACACATGTCTCCTGACGATGACTATATACATACCCGCAAGCACCTGGCCCAAATCAGTTCACAGCCTGATGATGCATGTGCGACACATGTGAAAGATCTTGCGTTTTTATCATGTATATATTTTAGGATTTATTAAATACTTTGAGACTTGCATCGTATATTTTATCGTGCTTCGACAGCTATTTGATTTAATTACAATTCAGCACGAAATTTTAAATATTTAAAACTGTCTCTTACAGATTCCGTGTCTCCTTCTCTTCGTTCCCCAAGCCAGCACATGGGTTTCGTGAAGTTTGATGCTCTGTAACTCTGCCGGCTTTGGGTCAACATATTGCTTCCTCGCCCGTCCACAGGATGTTGATACCTCTGTGAGAGAGCGCATGTTGCACCTCTTTCTGCCCCATGATAATTCCTTTTTGAGCGATTTATGGTATTTTCGAGAGCACGGTTCTTTTGCTCCATGCTGAAACTTTTAAGGAACCCTATCTCAACGAGCTTCCTCTTTTACTGCTTGTGATACAGTGAAAGCTGTGACGCCAACGAGAGAGACGATGCACTTTCTTCCGGTGTCACGTCAATTTCGTCGCCAGCGTCAATTCGTCGCCTGCGTCAATTCGTCGACCACAACTATTCGTCGAGTGTCAATTCGTCCACGACGACGATTCGCCGAGCGTCAATTCGTCGCGTTTACAAATTTTGGCTACATACAAGACGAATGCAGGAAAACGTGCGATTTCGAACGCCTTCCGCCCTGATCATATTTATAAGGTTTGGGCACTCAGACAGGATAGGAATATTACGCTTTTTCTTTGGCACTAAAAATATTAGACGGTAGACGGCTTTCGGAACAGGTCGGGGCCCTGAGGGTCAGAGCCCATATATAAAATTTTCGTAAAATCTACAGTTTTCAATTTAGAACCACCAAATTTGGTAGACTATTGGTACTCTAACATAGACGGTTTTGGGAACGGGTCGGGACCCGAGGGGTCAGAGCCCCGATATAAAATTTTCTTAAAATCTACAGTTTTCAATTTAGAACCACCAAATATGGTGCACTATCTTATGGTACTCTAACTTAGACGGTAGACGGTTTTGGGAACGGGTCGGGACACGGTGTCAGAACCCCCCCCCCGTACAAAATTTTCGTAAAATCAACAGTATTCAATTTAGAACCACCAAATTTGGTATAATATCTCAGGAAACTGTAACTTAGATTGTAGATGGTTTTTGGATGGGGTTGGAGTCCGGGGCTCAGAGCAGTCCCCCTTTCCCCTCCCGTCCAAATTTTTCTTAAAATCTACCGTTTAGAACCACCAAATTTGGTATACTATCTCATGGTACTCTAACGTAGACGGTTTTTGAAACGGGTCGGATCCCGGGGGATCAAAACCCCCACATACAAAATTTTCGTAATATCTACAGTTTTCAATTTAGAACCACCAAATTTGGTATATGAAACTCTAACTTAGACAATAGACGGTTTTTGGGCGGAGTTGGAGCCCGGGGGTCAGAGTTCCCCCATACAAAATTTTCGTAAAATCTACAGTTTTCAATTTAGAACCACCAAATTTGGTATACTATCTTATGGTACTTTAACTTAGACGGTAGACGGTTTTCGAAAAAGATCGGGGGCCCGGGGGTCAGAGCCCCCATATAAAATTTTCCTAAAATCTGCAGTTTTCAATTTAGAACCACCAATTTTGTTGTACTATCTCATGGTACTCTAAGTTAGACGGTTTTTGGAACGGGTCTGGGTTAGAGCCCCCCCCCCCCTCCTGCAACAAAATTTTTGTAAAATCTACAGTTTTCAAGAACCACCAAATTTTGTATACTATCTCAAGGTACTCTAACCTAAACGGTAAACAGTTTTTGGAAAGGGTCGGGGCCCGGGGGTCAGAGCACCCACATACAAAATTTTCGTAAAATCTACAGTTTTCAATTCAGAACCACCAAATTTTGTATCATGAAACTTTAACTTAGCGGTAGACGGTTTTTGGAAGGGTTTGGAGCCCGGGGCTCAGAGCCCCCTCATAGAAAAATTTCGTAAAATCTACAGTTTTCAATTTAGAACCACCAAATTTAGTATACTATCTCATGGTATTTTAACTTAGACGGTAGACGGTTTTCGGAACAGCTCGGCGCCCGGGTGGTCAGAGCCCCCATATAAAATTTTCCTAAAATCTACAGTTTTCAAATTAGAACCACCAAGTTTGGTGTACTATCTCACGAAACTCTAACTTAGACTGAAGACGGTTTTTGGAAGGGGTTGGAGCCCGTGGTGTGGGGGGGGGGGGTCAAAAATCCCATACAAAATTTTCGTTAAATCTACAGTTTTCAATTTAGAATCTCCAAATTTGGTGTACTATCTCATGGTACTCTAACTTAGACGGTAGACGGTGTTTGGGACGGGTCGGGGACCGGGGCTCAGAGCTTCCCGCACATATAAAAATTTCGTAAAATTTACAGTTTTCAATTCAGAACGACCAAATTTGGTATCATGAAACTGTAACTTAGACGGTAGACGCTTTTTGGAAGAGGTTGGAGCCCGGTGGGTCACAGACCCCTCATAAAAAAATTTCGTAACATCTACAGTTTTCAATTTGGAACCACCATATTTGGTATACTCTCTCATGGTACTCTAACGTAGACGGTTTTCGGAACGGGTCGGGGTCCGGGGGGTCGGAGTCCCTCGTACAAAATTTTCGTAAAATCTACAGTTTTCAATTTAGAACCACCAAATTTGGTATACTATCTCACGGTACTCTAACTTAGACGGTAGACGGTTTTTGGAACGGTTCGGGGACCGGAGGGTGTCAGAGCCCCCATATAAATTTTTCCTAAAATCTACAGTTTTTAATTTAGAACCACCAATTTTGGTGTACTATCTCATGGTACTCTAAGTTAGGCTGTTTTTGGAACGGGTCGGGGTTAGAGCCCTCCCCCATACAAAATTTTCGTAAAATCTATAGTTTTCAATTTAGAACCACCAAGTTTGGTATACTATCTTACGAAACTCTAACTTAGACTGTAGACGGTTTTTGGAAGGGGTTGGAGCCCGGAAGGTCAGAGCCCCCCATACAACATTTACATTAAATCTACAGTTTTCAATTTAGAATCACCAAATTTGGTGTACTGTCTCATGGTACTCTAACTTAAACTGTAGATGGTTTTTGGATGGGGTCGGGCCCCGGCGTCAAGGGACCCTCATACAAAATTTTCGTAAAATTTACTGCTTTCAATTAAGAACCATCAAATTTGGTATACTATCTCATGGTACTCTAACTTAGACGGTACACGGTTTTTGGAACGAATCGTGGCACGGGGTTAAGTGGCTCATATGCAGATTTTGGTAAAATTTCAGTTTTAAATTTAGTACAACCAAATTTGGTATACTATCTCATGAAACCCTAACTTAGACTGTAGACGGTTTTTGGAAGCGAGCGGAAACCAGGGGTCGGAGCCCCTCGATACAAAATTTTCATAAAACCTACAGTTTTCAATTTAGAACCACCAAATTCGGGTATACTATTTCATAGTTGTCTAATTTAGACGGCAGACTGTTTTGGAAGAGGTCGGGGCTCGGGGTCAAAGAGCCCTCACACAAAATTTTCGTAAAATCTACCGTTTCAATTTAGAACCACCAAATTTGGTATTCTATCTCATGGTGCTCTAACTTAGACGGTATACTTTTTTGGAAGGGGTCGCGCCAGGGTTCTATAGGCCCCCATACAAAACTTTCGTAAAATCTACAGTTTCCAATTTAGAACGACCAAATTTGGTATACAACCTCATTGTGTTCTAACTTAGACCGCAGACGGAAAGGGTCGGTGCCCGATGTGAAGTGGCCCCATTCAAAATTTTCGAAAATATTACATTTTTTACTCTTAAGAACTGCAGCCCAATACACCACTCCCATAGCACCCCTTCCCCCCTACGGTCTAAGTTAGAGGCCGTAGATAACAATAAAGTGCAAAAATATCCAGTCAATGGTGTATTAAAAACACAAATTAATAAACGTTAGCTTTCACCAACAACGGGTGCCTTACAGGCAGAAATACAATGTAATGTAAAGGATGTATATTCTTTTTTGTTTCGTATTATTAAATTAACTAAATCAAAAAATTTAAAACAAGTTCACTGGAAATTTACGGAAATACCTTTTTCATTCATTAACTTTCACCCGCTGAACTTGGTGATTCTACAAATAGTAATATTTACCCGGGGAATACCGGGTACCTCTGCTAGTAGGAACTAAAAGTAATGTTACACTTTTAGTCAGGCACAAAACAATAATAATTTGGCCTGGGCCTTTTTAGCAGTTTTCAGTCCGCCGTGCTAATTTTCATAAGGTTTGCATAGAAGTCCAAGTTTTAGCAATGCGCTTTACTGAGGTTAAAACTATTAAGCAGACCCAAGGCCTAAGGCTTTTTAATAGTTTTCAGTCCTCCGAGCTGATATTTATATAGTTTTCATAGAAAATCAAACTAATTCTGTTGAAATGTTACTCGAGCACAAAGCATTAATAGATACGCCCGAGGCCTTGGTATATGCATTTTTAGTGATTTTTATAATGCTGTGATCATATTAGGTTTGCATGACAAATCAATTTAAGAGTGTTACGCTTATTAAAATTTCTTTAAAAAGGCTATGCCTAGCGGCCAATAATTAATATTTGGTGCCTAAGTGAAAGCGCAACATTATTAACTTGATTTGTAATGCAATTCTTATAAATATGAGCACAGCGATTAAAAGTTACTAAAGAGTCTTTGTAAGTAATGTTTTTTGACCAAGTGCAAGTGCATTTTACGAAATGTCGACGGGTCAAAATATCTAAAGTAACAATGAAATTTGGAATATTTCTTTTTCTTTCAGTTTTGACACTTGTATTAAGTTCTAAAACATATATTTCTCATAATTTTTTATCTTCATTGTGCTTTTAACAGAATTTCTTACCATGTTTCGGGCGTTTTATTTTGTGTGGTAACAGTTTTTTAATGTTTTGGGCATTTCATTTTGTGTGGTTACTTGTTTTTATGTTTTGGGCATTTTACTTTGTATGGGTATTTTTGTTATGTTTTGGTTATTTTATTTTCTGTGGTGGTTGTAAAGTCGACAGAATGAAAAGGGGAAACTGTGGACAGTCGCGATACAATTTTTTTTTTCAAATACAGCACATGATTTTGTATAGATTTATACCACTTACTCATTAAGCGACTACAGGTTTCTTTAAATATGAACTTTTTTTCAGAGCTTTCTGTTTCTTCTACCTAGCTTTTTCGGCTCTGCAATTTCTTTTCTTCGTTTTAAAATATTTTCCTTATTATTACTCTATTTTCTCATGTAAATTCTTTATGTAAGGTATGTCTATTCTATTGAATGGTTTTGCAATTATACGTGAAGCCCTGTTGCAGAAGTAAAAAATATTTCCAACTTAAACAACGCAGTTCAGATATTTTCCCGCTGTTAACTCAAAGAATGAAAACAAAAGCAACAAATCTGGGCAATGGTTGAGGCATGAGACAGTACTTCCTAGTAACCAGGCAAAGTTTTGAGGAAGAATGAGCTTAGGAATTTCTAACTCCAACAAAAAATAATACCCGCACTGTATCCCTCCCCATCCCCTAGTGCCGGCCTTTGGACGTCTGAAAAGAGAAGTGCTAAGGATACATTTGTATCGTAATTGCCTGAGAATCCATGACAATCTTCTGGTTTCGTAGTAGAAAACACACTTCCTACTTCGCCTAAATTTCTTGGATGTAATGCCAACGAACAAAGTTTTGCTCTGGCATTGAATTTCTGTTGCTTTTGATGGAATACTTTTCCCCTGGGGTTCACCGCCTTTAGTATAGTCTTCATGACACACGGGAATACGCCCCAACGTAAAACACCCGTTTCACGGCAATTAACTGCAATTAAAGAAAGAGAGGTGCGGTACAGGAAATAAGTCGAACGAGACGGATCTGAACTTAGAAAGTCGGGAAAGATGTTGCATGAAAAACTGTGTTTGGCTTACTGACCATTTGGCACGTAGGGACGTAGGTCTTTTTTTTTTAATACGTTACGGAGTAAACAAATTGTCTTTTCAGTATAACAATTTTCTTTCATACGCATGGTGCAGCACAGAAAAAAATTTGAATTTATTTTTGAGAATTAGCATGACGCCTACCGGCCCAGAGTAGAGCGGCTCAGTCCGCGCCTGCTGCCGCCCCGGAACCTGGCGCCCGGGTGCTTCGAATCCGTTGATCCCCCGATTGGAGCGTCCCTGCTATAAAATACATATACCTCTGCGTTTTGGAAAAACAAAGATAAGATGCCGATCCCTAAACTTAACCACTTCTTGTGACCGCAGGTACGAAAATCTTGAACTTCGCCTAAAACCTAACTGGAGGAACACTCCTCACGTGATCGTCTGTATTCTGAGTGTTTTATTGAATGGTTGCTCATCAGTTTGTAGTTGACTGGCGAACAGAGAACTTGCTTGTTGAAACCTTTGTTGTGCGTTGTCAAGTGATAATAGTGGAAATATATCATTCTAAATATTTTGGAAAGAGAAAGTGCATTGTTTTCCGAAGGCACTATGCAGATGAAGAATGCAACATAAATAGTTAACTCACAAAAAGGAAATGATTTGCTGAAATGGAAAGGGTATTTATCTTGCCATAACAGAGTGCGGGGTGATTTACGGTATTGGCACTGTACTGAAAGAAATTATGGAAACTGTACTGTCTTTGCTAGTACTATTCTTATTGGAGATGAACACAAGATGCGGAATGAGAAAACACATAATCATGGTCCAAGACCGGAGAAAATTGATGTTGCTGTTGCAAGAGCGCAAGTAAAAGAACGAGCGAGAAATACGGAAGAAGCCCCTGCACAAATTATTTAAACCGTGACAGCGCCAATGGCTACAGTAAATGCAGCTTACATGCCTAATATGGATGCACTAAGGCAAGTTGTAAAACGAATACGAAGAGAAGACATGTCTGCGGAGCCTACGACTTCAGAAGGGATCGATGCCCCAATAGATTTACAGGAAAGAGATGGTGCAAAATTTCTTGGCAGAGATAGCGCATTTGGAGATCAAAGAATTATTTTATTTTTAACAGAAAATAATTTTCGAAAGCTTAAAGAAGCACCTCTCTGGAATATAAATGGGACATTTGAAACTTGTCCAACCCTTTTTAGGCGATTATATACCATTCATGCTCTGGTTGGAACAAATCCAGAAATGCAAAGATTTGTCCCACTAGTTTATGGGTTACTTTCCAGAAAGAATAAAGAATATTATAATATTATACAAGATTTTTGCAGGATTTACAAGACTATGCATCAGACTATGATATTCAGGTTGCACCACAATATACGAATAATGATAGATTTTGAAATAGCTACCATTATAATGCTGCTAAAAAGGAATTGGGAAGCAGCAAACACAAATGTTGTTGGTTTCATCTCGGAAAATATGTACGGAGGAATATCCATCCTCTGGCATAGCCTCGGAATATGGGGAAAACAGTGAGTTTGCTCTCAAAGTCAGACATTTGCAAGCACTCGCATTTCTTTCATCTGATGAAATTCCAGCTGCTTTTGAAGAAATGAAATCAATTTTACTAGAGTATGCAGATTCTGTAGTTCAGTGGTTTGGGGAAAATTATGTTCTTGGAAAATTTCGTGGAAGCAGAAGAAACAATCCGAGCAGAAGCCCTCCGCTTTTCCCACCAACAATTTGGTCAGAAAATGAAAACAATTAACTTGGCTTTCCCAAAACACAAAACAAACTTGAAGGATGGGACAGACGCTGGAATACAATTATGGGAGAGAAAAAACTGTGACTGTACAAAATAATCAGTGAAATTGCGAAAGAGCACAGAACAACTATGGCTAAAATCGAAAGAGTGATAGCACAGATTCCAACAAATCCACCCAGAAGAGAAACGCTGGCAAGATAAAAAGGAATTCGAACTTCTTTGGCTCACAGAGACAATGTTAACGTGCTAGACGTTTTAAGAGCATTTTTTTATAATTCTACCCTTTACTAAAATGTACTGGTGTTTTTCACTAATTGAATTATACCTTTTACTAACTTGTATTTGAATTTTTCAAGAATGTTTTTCTGCCGAAGATGCAAGAATGTAAAACACAAAGCAAAATTAAAAAAGACAAAATTTTCAAAATAGCATGTCAAAAACATAAAATGTCAAAAATAATCCAAAATGTGAAACAAATAAAAATTCAAAACGCAATCACAAGTCACAAATATAACAAAAATGCGAAACGCTATGTAACAAGTACAACACAAAATAAAACCAATGCCAAAACATAAAAAAAATGCAAACGCTATGTAAAATGTACAAAATAAAATAAATGCCATATTCGCGAGGATTGCATGACAAGTCAAGTTAAAAATGAGCTTTCACTTAGGCTTTAAACAATAATTATAAGCCTCTATACCTTTTTAGAAATCTTTAATAAGCGCCACATCATTAACCTGACATATCATCAAACATTATTATGGCATACAATTACTTAAAAGACTTGTTAATGGATAAACTGAGGAATCACCGAGTTCAGCAGGTGAAAGTTAATGGCTGTTTATAGTTTTGTACTCGAGTAAAAGCGCAACACAATAAACTTGACTTTCTCTGAAAATGTTATGTATATGAGCACGGCTGATTGAAAACTGATAAAAAGGCTTAAGGCCTGTTTATTAATTTTTGTGCCTCTGTCAAAACGCAGTACCATAACCTTGGCATGTTATCGAAACCTTCTGAATATGTCGGACTAAAAATTCCTTAAAGAAGGTTACGACTAAGGTTTTGTAATTAAAGTTCTGTGACAGAGTAAAACTGCAACATTAATAACTTGACATGTTATGCTAACGTTGTGAATATGAGCACGGCGGATTTCAAGAAATAGCCTTTGGGATTAATGTGTTGTAACTGAGTAAAAATGTAACATTACATTTATTTTCTATATAAACCAAACTACGTGCTGAAATGGCCCAACTAAATATACGTATACTTCAACCATATACCGAAGCGCTAACAAGGTGAAAACAAAAGTGCAATTTTGTATGGTCCCCTAACATTTTATGGCCAGCCTACATGGAAGTGGACACGTTGATATCAAAAACATTCTTTTCATACGGCTCCATAACAAATAACAATGGACCAATCAACACTTCGTAATCTTTTTTTTTTTAGTTGCGGTTTAACGACCACCGTGATCAATTCAATGGGCTATAAGCAGTCGGCATTTGCTAATTTTGGGCCACTGGTTCCTAGAAAGGGGGTTAGACAGTGCCAGAAGTCAATCACAACGTCCATGATTCACGAGATTTGAACCAGGATCCTTCTTGACGAGTGGTCAGACGCCAGCGTCTAGATCACTCCGCCACCGTAGCGGCACACGTTGAAATTTATTCTTCATGCTGCCCCAAACGCTCTTATGGACATACTATATTGAACCGGACGCAAAGAAATCATTAATGTAGTTTGTACTAGCAGGGATACCGGGTATTTGCCAGGTACATATTACTATTTGTGGAATCACCAAGTTCAGCGGGTTAAAGTTAATGAATGAAAAAGATATTCGTGTCATTTTGCAGTAAACTTATTTTAATTTTTTTGATTTAAATAATTTAATTTTACGAAACAAAAAAGAAAGAAAAAGGAATGGGAATACTTACCTTTGAGGAGACATCTATAGAACTGCCGTACATCTGGCGTGTGCTTCTAAGAATCCCGCGACACAGAAATGCAATGTACCTATGTGATGTCGCATGCATACGACTTGACATTGGCATTGGTCATCTTTTTCTTACCGTTTTGAATTTTGAATATCTGGAACTCTCTATTTGCATTACATTATATTTCTGCCTGATAAGCCGCCCGTTGGTAGTGAAAGCTAAACTATATTGATTTTTGTTTTTAATACACCATTAACCGCATATTTTTGCACTTTATTGTTATCTACGGTCTCTAACTTAGACCGTAGGTTGGTTGGTTGGTTGATTGGTTAGTTGGTGGTTTATGGCACAAGGGCCTCAAAGGGCCAAAGAGCGCCTTAGAACGTAGATAGGATATTTGAGTGCTGAATTGTGTTGCAGATCTAGAGAGTAAAAAATGGAACTTTTTACGAAAATTTTGTATGGGGCCTCCTTGACCCCGGGCCCCGACCCCTTCCAAAAACCGTCTACCGTCTAAGTTAGATAACTATGAGATAGTAAACCAAATTTCGTAGTTTTAAATTGAAAACTGTAGATTTTACGAAAATTTTGTATGGGGGCACCGACCCCTTCCAAAAACCACATGAGGTCTAAGTTACAGTTTCATGAGAGAGTTTACCAAATTTGGATGTTCTAAAATGAAAACTGTAGATTTTATGAACATTTTCTATGGAGGCCACTTGGCCCCGACCCCTTCCAAAAACCATCTACAATCTAAGTTAGAGTTTCATGAGATAGTATACCAAATTCAGTGGTTCTAAATTGAAAACTGTAGATTTTACCAAAATTTTGTACGGAGGAGGGGGGGGTAGCACTGACCCCCGGGCTCCGACCCTTTTCAAAAACCGTCTACAGCCTAAGTTAGAGTTTCGTGAAATAGTATACCAAATCTGGTGGTTCAAAATTGAAAACTGTAGATTATAGCGAAAAATTTTAAGGGGGGGGCAATGACCCCCCGGGCTCCGACCCTTTCCAAAAACCGTCTACAGTCTAGAGTTTCATGAGATAGTATACCAAATTTGGTTGTTCGAAATTGTAAACTGTAGATTTTACGAAAATTTCGTACGGAGGGCTGCGACCCCCGGGCTCCGACACCTTCAAAAAATCATCTACAGTCTAAGCTAGAGTTTCATGAGATAGTATACGAAATTTGGTGGTCCTAAATTGAAAACTGTGACGAAAATTTTGTACGTGGAGGGACTCCAACCCTTTCCAAAAACCGTTTACAGTCTAAGTGATAGTTTGATGTGATAGTATACCAAATTTGGTGGTTCTAAATTGTAAACTGTAGATTTTACGAACATTGTGTGTGTGTGGGAGGGGGCTCGATCCCCGGGCACCGACCCCTTCCAAAAATCCTCTACAGTCTAAGTTAGAATTTCATGAGATAGTATACCAAATTTGGTGGTTGTAAATTTAAAATTATTGATTTTAGGAGAATTTTTATGGGGGCCCCCTTGTCCCCTGGCTCCGACCCCTTCCCAAAACCATCTACCGTCTAAGTTAAAGTACCGTGAGATAGTATACCAAATTTGGTGATTCTAAATTGAAAACTGTAGATTTTACGAAAAATATTCATGGGGGCTTCTTGACCACGTGCCCCGACCCCTTCCAAAACCCGTCTACGGTCTAAGTTAGAGTACCATGAGTACATTTTCTGGACCATGTTAACATTAAGACCGTGTCGACATTTTGAACTGTCGACATTATGATGTCGACATTTTGAACTGTCGACATTATGATGTCGACATTTTGAACTGTCGACATTATGATGTCGACATTTTGATTGTCGACATTTTGACCGTCGACATTATGACCGCCACCGGATATGAACACGATGGAATAAAAACTGTTAAAAAGGCCTAGGCCTAGGCCAAGGTATTAATATTTAATGCCTAAGCAAAATTGCAATAATACTAACTTGACTTGGTGTGTAAACATTTTGAATATGAGCACGATGGAATAAAACTGTTAAAAAGTCTCAAGCTTAGGCGTTAGGCATAGACATATTAATTTATTTTTAGTGCCAAAAAAACCGTAATATTCCTATCCTGTCTGAGTGCCCAAACCTTATAAATATGGTCAGGGCGGAAGACGTTTGAAATCGTACGTTTTCTTGCATTCGTTTTGTATGTAACCAAAATTTGTAAACGCGACGAATTGGTCCGCGACGAATTGAGGCTCGACGAATCGCCGTGGTTGACGAATTGACACAGGCGACGAATTGACGTGCGACGAATTGACGTGCGACGAAGCGTCGCAATCGACGAATTGACGCAGGCGACGAATTGACGTATAACCCTTTCCTCCTACTGTGGGGTCCTGTGTGTGTCTTCCACTACCAGAGTTAATTGTTCTTCACTCGCAAGAGCATACAGTTCACAATATCACTAGCAGGTACTGCCATTATTTATGTAAGAGGCCGCAGATTACAAAGTATTCTAGACCTCTGATGTGGTATGGGAAGCACGATGTGAGAGGGGCTGTATAGAAATCCACATGGACACTGTTGTATGTTTTAACGTTATAGCTTCTTGCAAATTAACATTTACTTTTTATACTTCTATGAACAATATGAATTTACAAGATTCCTTGGATGACACGTTTGGCCGAGGATGCTTTTGGAGTAGTAAATTATCCGCCATGCAATACAAATATGAGGAAGCAATATAGCAGTAGTTCCTGCACAACCTCGATAGAAAACACTAAATATGAGCAGCATTGCCAATCTCGTTACAATTTCAAACTCCCTTTCTTTTTTTGAAAACGTGTAGTATGATGGACTGTGCAGATATAAATTTTCTGAATTTAACTTAAGTCTCAAAGCAATATACATACACACTGACGGAAAAAAATCCCAACACCAAGAAGAAGTTGTGTTAGATAAACGATAGTTGGTAGGCGGTGAGAGTACATCTGTAAGATGACGTCTATGCAAATTTCGCGCTCGGCGCATACCTGTGCAGCTAGTAGCGCCCCTCGGAACATGCAAAGCAGGTTTGCTGTAAATACGCGCTGTAACGTCAGTGAGCGTTAGTTATCGTTGAGATTCGACGTAGGGTGTTGATGTTAGTCAAGAATGCCCTTAAGAAGACGAAGAAGCCATTATCAACAGCTCACGGAGTTTGAACGAGGTCGTGTAATAGGGCAACGAGAAGGTGGATTTTATTTCCGCAATATTGCAGAACGACTTGGCAGGAATGTAGCCACTGTGCATGATTGTTGGCCGTGGTGGTCAAGGGAAGGTACTGCCTCAAGAAGACCGGGTTCCGGCAGGCTACGTGGCACTACATAGAGGGAAGACCGCCTTGTACGGCGTATGGCCGTGGCTCATCGTACCGCGTCTGCGGCAGCAATTCGAGCTGCAGTTGCCACCACAGTGACACAACGAACTGTTACCAATCGGTTACTTGAAGGACAGCTCCGAGCCAGACGCCTTGTAGCGTGCATTCCACTTACTCCAAACCACTGCCGTTTGCGACGTCAGTGGTGTCAAGCTAGAGCTCATTGGAGGACGGAGTGGAGATCTGTTGTGTTTTCTGATGAAAGCCGGTTCTGCCTGGGTGCCAGTGATGGCAGTGTGTTGGTTAGAAGGAGGCCAGGTGAGCGCCTGCAACCAACCTGTCTGCAGCCGAGACACATTGGACCTTCACCTGGAGTTATGGTCTGGGGAGCAATTTCCTATGACAGCAGGAGTACTCTGGTGGTTATCCCACGCACCCTGACGGCACAGTTGTACGTCGGTCTGGTGATTCAACCTGTTGTGCTGCCATTCATGAACAGCATTCCAGGGGTGTTTTACAACAGTATAACGCTCGCCCGCATACCGCTGTTGTAACCCAACATGCTCTACAGAGTGTCGACATGTTGCCGTGGCCTGCTAGATCACCAGATCTTTCACCAATCGAGCACGTATGGGACATCATTAGACGACAACTCCAGCGTCACCCCCAACCAGCATTAACCGTCCCTGTATTGACCGACCAAGTGCAACAGGCATGGAACTCCCTCCCACAAACTGACATCCAGCACCTGTACGACACAATGCATGAACGTTTGCGTGCTTGCATTCAACATTCTGGCGGTTACACCAGTTACTAATGTACCAGCCTTTCACATTTAAAATGGCTCTTCTCGCGCTTACAATAAGCTGTGATCTTGAAACCTTAATCGATTAAATATGTTACCTATACGAATGTATTGCCGCCATTTCATTCCTCTACAATTATTTTTTCGTGGTGTTGGGAATTTTTTTCCGTCAGTGTATCTTGCTCAGAACTTGTGCACTACTTACCTTTGCTAGTGGCTCATCTCTATGTTTGAATAACACTTGATAGACAGCTGCTACAGGTATGCACGTTATTGGAATAAAAGCCATCACCCAGCCGATGGCATTTCCCCACATTGGGAAAACATAGTCATCAAGAGTCAGAGGTGTGAAATTAACCCAACTGAGCAGCAAGATTACCTAAGACAGGAAGAAAAACATTTCCTTAAAGTTAAAAATTGCCGCTTTTAGAAAATTATTTTTCACAAATGATTGCTTGAAATAAGATACAACACTCAAATAGCAGAGAGCTAGCTAAGAGCATATATTTCACCCTAAGAGTTCAGTAATTTTCAGCTTAATGAATTTTCGTAACACATAGATTTTTCCAGGTAGCATTTTTCGCATTAAAGAGTACAATTTGCATAGACCATTTTATTGGAACACATCGTCAGCAGTACTTTCCGCAAACATTTGTAAGCAGTCAGGCAGGTTTCCATCAAGGACATTTTTCTAAACGACAGGAGACGACACAGTTTTCTTTGTGTTATCTACATTCCTGAGGAAATATACCTTACTTTCTCTTTAAAATTTGAGTTGTGCCCGACATTATTTGTCTACTTTTTGTTGAGGTTCTTGTAAGAAGTTCACTTCTATTGTGTAATGTCCGAACTTAGTACAGAGCTTCTGTTGGGCATTCCTAACAGCAGTGTGCTTACGGTAATATAAAGTTTTCGGATGCACCCCTCACCCCTTCCCTTCACGCGGTGATGTCCATGGTATCAATCGATTCCTGGGTGCCAATGGAGAAGGCTACAGAGTATAACGTGTATTCTAATTTAACTTTCACTTTTAGTTTATTTCCCTATCTAAATTTTGAGTTCGTTCTCTTCGAGCGTTTCAACCTATTCTCACTCACTGAATGTTATATGGCAACAGTCTTGAGGTCAGGTTGAATGACATGTGCATGTTTTGACAAGATAAGAACGAAATATATAATATGTGGAGCGAGCAGCGTAAAATGTGGGTAGATTAGTGCAGCCTTGCGTTGTACCTTCAAAACTAGATATACATATTTCTGCAAAAGTTGTATTGCGACTGAGCTACTTGGAACCTCAAGTTACGCAGGTTCAGTTTTGAAGCATAGTGCTGTTGACTGTTTAAGGTAACAAGTTCGTTTACCGAATATTGTCATTGACGATTTATTTGTGTGATGTGCCTTGAAACCCAACTAAAGACATTTGTTCATAAGTAAACAGACTATTGTCTTCTGGCTGTTAGAAAACCTCTTTATATAATTAAAGATTTTGTGCTAGTTGTCCGGAGCATAGCTTTAAGAAGCTCCAGTGTTACAAGAACCACCGATAGTGCGACAAGTAATGTTATAACTGAATACTTTAATTTAAAAAAAACGATAAAAGAGGGACGATGTGAAGAAATGGAAACAAAGCATCCTGCCCGATCCACTTTTCATCGCGGAGGACGAGAAGTAGAATACAAGCTTTCAGCAAACAAACGAACGATGGGAAAATGGTCACTGCCATGCAAGCAGACCGTCAAGGAACGTTTGTAATACACCTCAGTGAAGCTACGGAAGCACTCGTGGAAGTAAGTTTCAGCACCAACATTACAAAGCCACAAAGTGGACGAGAACGGTAGGGATGATATCCTAGGACTCTTGTATCACAGCTGGCACTATCCCAAAAAGTGTTGTGAGCATTAAAATCACTGCTGCCATGGTAGCTGAATAGCCTACGGCGCAGGCGTCTGCATTCGTCGAAGATGGGCCGGGGTTAGAGTCCAATTGAAGCAAGGGCTTTGTGGTTTTCCATTGGCGAAAAACACAAAAAACCAGTGACCATAAAATTTTCACAAGTGTCATAAAAGTGACCATAAAAATTTCTCTGCTAACTATATGATAGCTTTGTAACTTTTCGCCAGTTACATCACAGCTGTGCCCCCTCTCTCATGGGTTGTAATTGTCGTGTTTGATAGTCAGTGGCTTTCGTATTAGCACAAACAAGAAAACTGAATTTTAGCTTTTCCGATGAGAACTGACACTCGTCGTATGTATAATGGATCCGTATGAAGAAAAATATTAACAAAGAAAAGGAAAATATTTCCGCTGTCTGAAATGGAAACAAAGCCTCAATTATCGTCATAAATACATTCCAATGAAAAGTAATTGAATAAAATAGTTGCGTTCAACTTGTAAACAATTACCAAAATTATAACATTTCTGTCTTTGAAAAGTACCAGGGTACTGAATTCGATCGATTGTTGACAGAATAAGAGCTATTTTTAACCTCTCCATATTCGTAGTACTTTATATTTAGTATAAGACGGACCATTTTTCAGGGGGATACCCCGAAATTATAGAACTGTGTAAAGTATGTGTGAATCATATAAATTCAGTATTATGTCTACACTGCACATCACACTATGTATATTTTAAGTTATGCATTATTTGTGTCACAAAGATAAATGATATTCTACCCCAAGTGTTCGAATGTCGGTAGACCTTTACTCTTAAGTCGATGGCGAGAATTCCTATCTTAAATCATTATGTGCCTCATGCCGGTTCTATTACATTTAATGAAGCAGAAGGGAAATTAAATTTTTTTGAAGATCTCGAAAACCATTTCGATTTATACAACGTATCCGATGAATTTAAAGTTCCAGTTGCGGGTATTTGTCTGCAAGAATCAGTTAAAACGTGGTATTGACAATGGCGTAAAATGAACCACGTAGTATTATTGGATGCCTTCAAAACAGATTTCCCGGAAATCTTTCAGTATGGACTAAATAGGGCAGGTATCGCTAAACAGTTGTTCTCCAGGAAGCAAAATCCCAATGATAGTCCAGTTGCCTTTGCTTTGAAGATAGCCAGACATATATAGATTATGGAATCTCCTGGCTTCAAGGCCATTCTGGATACCTTAGCGCAATATTTAGATCGTTTTTTTACCAGATCTTTTCGAAATGCGATCCCAGACAGAGTTAATGAGTGTCTCACACTCATAAAATTCTACCAGGAGCGCCATGGTAGTAATAGGATAATCCACGGAGCAACCATGGTAGTAATAGGATAACCGCGGAGCAACCATGATATGTTCTACCATATCAGCAAGCACAACATTTGGAGCTCCACCTCTCCAGCAGTTTCCTGATGACTGATGAGGTGCCGTATTCTTCTCGCTTCATTGCTGGCCGGGACCTGGGACCACAAACATATCACAACTAAAACACTGCTGCGAATACCATGCTATATTAAAACAACAGGCGAGGTGGATCAGGATCCCAGCAACGTAACCCTAACAATTCAGGATATCAAAGTAATTGTCCTGCATCAAATCATAATTCCAAATTCCACAGGCAAGGCTATAAACCTAAAAATACGGGATATAACACTACATTTTACTTAAATCAACGAAACAATCAGCCTTTAAATTACAGGAGGGTTAAGTGAATGGTCGATTCCACCCTTCTTCTCTATTACTGACTTTAAAACATTGCTGATTGCAGTAAAACACCCGAATTACCCAATGTTTTGCTCAGTTTAGGAACTGTAATTGTATCTACAAAGTTTGATTCAGGTTCAGATACTTAATTTCTCAGTGGTGCTTTTCAACGTGAATGATTTCCAATAATACTAGTAAAACCAGCAGCACAAAATTTGCCTAATGCTACTATGTACCTTTGCGGTTTCTGGTGCTGTTACATTTCCAGTAAGGTTGGGAAAAGTTGAATTACCCTTATCTTTCTTTTTACTTATAATTTGACAGTACCATTATTGTTAGGTATGGACTTCATTAAATGTTTTCCGTAACTTTGAACTTGGAGAATGGTATTATAAGTATGCCGGAATCCATAAATTCTATTCCGGTTGAGAAGATCGGCTTCTCCATTCAGAGTGGGAGAATGTCCCTCACAAGAAGAGCAACTTTCCCAGCTGTTACAGAAATGTCCTGGATTATTTTCAAGTGAACCAGGGTTTATTCAGGTTGCTTATCATACCATAGACCAGGGGTGGCCAACCCGCGGCACGCGTGCCACAAGTAGTACGCGGAGGCTTTCTCAGAAACACGCGCGCGAAATCACTTTTTTGTAATTTTAATAATTTATTAAACAAACAGGCTAACCGGCTCATCAACACTATTGTTGTTACTCGAACCCTTCTAGCCGTTTCACCGTTTTCACTCGAAAACACTCATCCACCCTCTCCCATTCCCTGCAAAGTTAAGACCACAGAAGTCAGGCGATTGCAACGCTCAGGGGTTTGTTTTTGTCTGCGCAACCGCAGGAGTGACGACACGCTTCTCCTTTATTCAGCTTTGGTTCTCACCCTCATTCTTCTTAGAATTGCAGTGCCTGCTGTGTTGCGAATATGGCTCTGAGCAAGCCCTGTGGTTCAAAAAGGAAGTATGAAGATGATATTGCTCTGCGGGAGTTTAAATCTGAATGGGAAGAACAGTATTTTTTTACGAAGGGGAATTTGTCAAAGCCTGTGTGCCTTATTTGTGGCGCTTGTGTTGCAGTTCCGGAAAAATTTAATTTAGAGCGGCACTTCAAAGAGATGCATGCAAATACTGTATAAGCTCACAGTATCCGATTGGTTCAGTAATGAAAACAGAATGTTTAAAAATAAGAAGAAAGACTCCCTGAGGGGACAACAAGAATTTTTTAAGAAAAAAAGTGATCAGTTGACGGCAATGGTGAAGCATCATATGCAATTGCCATCATTATTGCCAGGAAAAATAAAGCGGTACTCTGATGGAAAAGAAATAATAAAACAGAAGTTATTGCTCTTTCCACGTTTATAAGTGAGTCATGGAAAAATTCTCATCGGCCGCCACCGGGAATCGAACCCAAGTTCTTATTAACGTGGAAAGAGCGATGACTTCTGTTTGATGTTCCTAGTCCGCGTCAATTGTGTGTATTAAGAAATAATAAAGCCGAGTTCATGACTTTCGCAAAAGCTAGTGGAGATTCATGTGCAAATATTTTTCCCTCGCTGCAGGTGAAAGTTATGATATAATTGATACTTCTCAGCTCTACGTGTACGTGTGTTGTACCAGAGAACAATTTGATGTGTCAGAAGAGCTTCTCGACTTGCGTCAGTTGGTTTCCTCTAGAGAAGAAAATATTTTTCAAGAAGTAAAAACAACTGTTGAAAATAGCAGTTTAGACTGGGAAAAACTAGATAGTGTGTGCACAGATGGAGCTCCTGCTATCATTGGCAAAGTAAAAGGTTTTGTGGTTTTATTGGAAATAACCTGCAACGCAAGTTTTTTAAATACCACTGCATTATCCATCAAGAAGCCCCTGTGCCAAAGACATGAACTTGTCTTCTGTAATGGACCAAATTGTTCAATGTATCAATAAAATCCATGCACGAGCACTCAACAGAAGGGAATTCCGCAAACTCCTGGAAGCAGATGAAGACCAAAGGGAAATTCTGCTTTATTGTAGTGTCCGTTGGCTGTCACAGGGAACTGAATTAGAACGATTTTGGGAACTAAAAGATACCGTGCTGAAGTTTTTCGAAGAAACCGATGAACTTCCTGATGAGTGCGCGCTTTTAAAGAATTGAATTTGGCTACGTGATTTAGCATTTGTGAAGGACATCGTGGGCCATCTTAACAACTTAAATATGCGTTTGCAAGGTAAAAACAATCTTTTCCCAGTGTTATTCAACTCAGTTGAGGCATTTGAAGCAAAACTTGTTTTTCTTGGAATGCATCATTCTCGGCATGATCTCGCACATTTTCCTCGAATGAAACAACTGTCACAAACTGAATTCGGTGGGATTCCAAACTTTTCTAAATATCAGCAACATGTTTCTGATTTGAAAAACTTCTTTTAAGCCAGGTTTTCAGACTTTCAAAACGAAAAACAAAACCATCTGCTTTTCACAAACCGCTTTTCCCTTTCTATCGAGATCCAGGACATCATTCATTATGCCACTGATGCGCAGACTGAAATTTTGGAGCTTCAGAATAACACTGCAATTCACAGTAAGTTCAAGGAGGTGCTTGGAAATCCAGCCGCCCAGGAATTTGCCGTTTTCTGGAAATCTCCCCCCGCCTCTCAGTTTCCTGCAGTACGAGACATGGCCCTGCGATATTTTTGCAGGTTCGGGTCGACATGGATATGTGAAAACACTTTTTCTATTATGAACTTCGTGAAAAATAAGTACCATTCAGCACTCACTGATCAACATCTCAAAAATCTGCTGGTTCTTGCTACTTCATCTCTGAATTCCAACATTGAAGGACTGGTGAAGAGGAAAGACATCCAAAAGCCTCACTAAGAACTAAGCCGGGTTTGTTTCATGTGAATGGAAATGTAAGCATACAATGAATAAATAAATCCATCGCTCTTTACACGTTAAGCAAAGCACAGCAACCGAAAAATTGTTATTCGGCCGCCGTCGGGGAATCGAATCCCGAATCTATCGATATAAGCATACAATGTTGGAATATGTTTCTTTCTTTGCAAGTAATTTGTGTTTTTAACATACTAGTAAACCAGTTCTTGAATGATTATTAGTATTCTTTATACTAGTATTGGTTTAACAATATGTTTCTCTTCAGTACTATTTTATTCGAAGTATACAGAGATACATAATTTTTGCATCCTTTCTGGCAACCGTGGAGGAGGAGGGTTAAGGTGGAGTGGCACGTTCAAAATCATCTACATCAAAAGTAGCACGTGGCGGTTGACCACCCCAGCCATAGACACTAAAAGAACTACGCCTGTAGCAGGCGACACTTTTCAGAATTGAAAAACTACCATTCCACCTCCTGTTGTTGCATTTCCATTTCTGCTATTTGATTACGTATTGTTTCTCTTTAGGGATAGCAAGCAAGCCATGTCTCTGTGCCATTCATAAAAAAGAAGCAATACGTAAGCAAAACGCAGAAATGTTTCAACAAGGCATTATTATAGAGTCTACGAATGCTTTGGGCTGCAACGGCATTTGTCGTTCTTAAGAAAGACGGTCAGCGCTTTGTTATTCATCACCGGAATCTTAAGAAGGTCACTAAATCTACTAATTAACCATCAGCGGCAATACGTTATATATTGGAACATTTGTCTTCAAGCAAAAGGTTTCTAGTGTTAACTTGGCATCCAGATACTGTCAATATGCCGTATATCCGGATTCTATGGACAAAACAGAAACCCACGTTTGCTTAGTCACTCCTTTTGGGGCATATTAATTTTTTCGAATGCCTTTTGGATTGGCTGTTCCGCCAGTTACTTTTCAGCGTCACATGGATCTAGTGCTACGTCCCATTTTGGGACTGTGCGTGTGTGTATATACTGTATATATCGATGATATTATTTTCACTTCAGAGACTTTCTAACAACATCTTGAACTGTTACATAATGCCTGCCTTGCACTAAAACCTAGCATATGCAATTCGGCAAAGACTAGCTTGTTGTTGTTGGAGGTTTAACGACCACCATGATAAACTCAATGGGCTATAAGTAGTCGCCCGTCCCTAATTTTGGGTTGCTCGTTCCAGGGAAGGGAGATAACCAGTGCCGTAAGACAAACACAACATCCATGCCTCACCGGTATTCGAAGAACCCGGACCCCTCTCGGAAGAATGGTCAGAAGCCATCGCTTAGACCACTGCGCCACCGGGGCGGTAGAGACTAGCTTGTTAATTCGAGAATGAAAATTACCCCACAAGTAATAATCATGTACGATAGTAAAGTTACAGCTTTCGTCTCATTTTCCAGTCCTAAAACGGCGAAAGAGTTGTCCAGATTCCTGAGCATGAGATGATGGTATCAGCAATTTGTGCAAACTTATGCTACATTGTGCAAACCTTTGTATGCTCTTAAGCAAAAATATTTGAAATTTGTTTGGACGCCAGCAGCAGGCGACACTTTTCAGAACTGAAAAACTACCCTTTCACCACATGTTGTTGCATTTCCTGACAATACACAACATTTTTAAATATACACAGATACAACATAGTCATTCCATGACATATGCTTCTAGAACTCTCTTAAGCGCTAGACGTAATTATTCAGCAACTGAATGTGAATGTCTGTCAAGTGATTTTCATGTCAAGCTTACATTGCGTTCCCAAAATTTAAGTGCTACCTTAATCAGCTAAACGGGACGGTAGTAACAGATCATTCTGCCCTCCAACATTTCGGCACAACAAAAGTTTTTCCAACAGACTTCCCCGTTGGGGATTGCAATTACAGGAATTTAACAATGAAATTGTTTGCCAAAGTGGTCAGTCAAATCTACTCCCAGATGACCTGTCAAGGCACGATGTACATTGGATCTGGAAAACCTTAGTGATGAATGTCAATCATTATTTCTAATTGCCGAAATTACCTCGAGGCAACAGATTGCAAAAACATTGTCCAATGAGCTTAATTTTTGATATTTATGACTATTTGTTAAAAGTAACTAAAGGTGATAATTTAGACTCCTCATTACCTGGATGGTCGGAAAATTTCGAAATCATTGCGATCTCCGGTACTATATTAAAGGCTGGAAGGAACTGAGACAGAAAATTCACTGTCACGACGAATTTTGACCAATAATTTCCCGTTCTCTAAGAACTGCTTTATCGTCAAAATTTAATGAAAGACCTTTCGCAGGCCATCTAGGTATACGCAAGACACGAGCTAAGTTATGTGACGTATCCTAATTGTCTGACCTGTAGGATAGCGTCTTCGCATACGTCCGATCGTGCGATGTCCGTCAGAGAGATAATTATAACAATAAAAGACCCCTAGTAGCTTAATTTCTAATGTTAGTAATTACGTATTTGAAAACTTATTTATAAGTTTATTTGGTCCATATCCGTTGCCAATTAAACATGAAGCTTTTTATTTATTAGATGTTACTGATAATTGTGATAGTTCAACTCCTTTGTCTTTCCACTAAACCCAACTACTGCTGACGTCATTTATTACAGATGACATCAGCAGTAGCTGATGTGATATATTAAGGTGGTTCCACCTAAAATTTTTGCATTATGTTTCCAATTTTTTTTTTGATTGGAGGTTTAACGATAACCGTGAGCAACTCAATGGGCTATAAGTAGTCGCCCGTCCCTAATTTAGGGTCCCTGCATGGTTCCAGGGAAGGGAGAGAGCCAGTGCCGTAAGACAAACACAACATCCATGCCTCACCGGGATTCGAACCCGGACCCCGTTCGGACGAATGATCAGAGGCCATCGCTTAGACCACTGCGCCACCGGGGCGGCATGTTTCCAATGGCAAAACTTCTTTACATATTTTCATCGCAGTTAATGTATTCCCAAGGATGAAAATTTGCACATCAATAAAACTAACTTTAAGTTATTACATAGGATACTTAATAGTTGCTAAAACATAACCATAATTAAGCAATCCAACATTTGTTTGTGTACTGACGTCATCAACGCACAGGTAGCGCCATCTGTTTGCAGGTCTGAACATTACTTAAAGAAAAATGATTGATTTTTAATATAATTATGGTTATATTTTAACGAGTATTAAGTATCCCATGCTATAACTTAAAGTTAGTTTTATCGATGTGCAAATTTTCATCCTTGGGAATACATTAATTGCGAAGAAAATATGTAAAGAAATTTTACAATAGGAAACATAAGGCAGAGATTTTAGGTGGAACCACCTTAACAGAGCACATATTCGTGCGTTTGAGGTCTCATATAGGAAATTCTCCGACAACGGAGTACATACAATTCATTAGTGAAGTATTTGAACGAACGTGTGTGAGGATTGCTGTCAAGCACAAAGTTATTAATCTTTACAATCCTGAAGCGAATCCCAAAGAGCGAATCAACAGAAATTTGATCAAAATAATATCATCTTTCGTATAGGTCCATCATATGATGTGAACATTTCGAATTATTTTATGCTTTAAGATCTTCAGTTCGTGAAGGTACTAGACTTATACTTGGATAATCGTTCTTACGAAGAAAAATTCGCATGCACTTTGTAAATTTAACAGGCATTATCGATGAACGTCGCCATAGACCATCAACCCCACCTAAAGATTTCGCAGACAAACCACGACGGGCCATGATGAAAGGCCATAGAGTACAAGCCCGTCAAAATGATTCCCGACGCTGGGAACCTGATCTACAAACATGAAAAGCAGCACTTATAACAATTCATTTTAAATCCTCAGTAGCATAGCAAAACTTGTTCCTTTATTCGAAGGACTCATTGAAGTTACCGGTCTCTACGAAGATAATGTGCCTTTAGAGAAAAGAGATGGCGCTATCGTATCGGCTCATACAGAACAATGCCATTGTTACTGCATGCGTGATATCATCAATATTATTGTCACTAAAGATTAAAATCAGCGTTCTAATCAGCCTAAAGCAGCTGATTTACAATCGTTTCAGTCTTATGACAGTGAATCAAGTGATAGTTCAACTCCTTTGATTGAAATACTAGGGAAACCTTACCTTTCAAAACATCCGGCAGTTGTACCTCTACCAGCTGCAACAGATATTGCAACCATTTATGCATATATTCGTAAAGTCTCGGTACTTTTAGTTGTAAGTAGTGCAGCAACAATATCTATTTCTACATGGCCTGCCTTCTTAGAGCAGCATAGATCGTCGGCTACACAGTGTATCTTTCTGTCTACACTTCTTCAATGCATGTAAGAAGGAATACCTACTCTTCAGTGTCTTAACCCTCTGGGCACAACCAATACGTTACCTCACCTGCCTTACGTCCTCTTGCCTACTTTTTGCAATCTACGTCCAGTGTGCAACCATGCGTTGGGCCGTCTGCTCACCCAGTTTATACAGTGTTTTCCTCAGACACGTCTGTGTCTTCTGAATTTAGGCTTCAGAAGACATGCCTCTATAACTTCGAATGCTGAACCTACAAGACAGCTAAAGCGTCCTGTATCTTTGTCAGATACTACAGCTTTGAGTCGCTGTATGAGACCCCCTTTCCATTCTCCAGTCTTGCCAGTCATCAATCCTTTAAACGACCTTTTCAGCCTGCGAATTCCCTGGTTTGTCGCTTTCGACCACCTACTCTCTACCCTCTTATATATATATATATATAGACCATGAAACTTGCGTTCTGGAAGTATGGATAGACCCTACAGCTGCATCAACTGTTATGCCACAAAAGAGAAAGCGTCCGCACTGCGTCTCGCTGAAATATTCTACTCATCTGTCAATCGTCTGCAGGATCGGATGTCGTTCACTTCCCAGCGTTCTACGGAATTATCTTTCCAGCCAAAACGAACGGACGTCTACCTAAAAATAAATTTATTTCTTCTCTTCTCCTGAAAGTAAGTCAAAAGGGGAAAAAAGTTTTATCTCTCAAAACGAAGCTTCTAAGACAAGATCTCCATCTCATCTTCTGAAGAGTCCAGCGTTGGCGGAGCCCTCATTCCCACTGCAGCCACGGAAGCGGTACCTAACCGGGACATTCTACGTCAGTGGAACTTTATTATTTTTGTTTTCATTTTTTTTTGTTTGCACGGGCAAGAACAGCGTGTAAAAATACTTAATTTAGGATTTCTTTTTCGAGTGAAACCAGTAAGAGTTCGTTTTTTTTCTTTTATCAATTGTTTTTGAAGATTGTTAGAACTTTTAAATTTGCATTGTTTGAAGGACTAATGAATTAATTTATTGTTCAAAAACCTTTTTTACGAAAACTAATGAATTAGTTACACTCAGTTTATGCTTTATCCGAGTTTAGTCTTGTCCTTACATTGTAATCACGAAGGAAATTTTGTTTTGAGAGATGAAACTTTCCCCCCTTTTGACTTACTTTCGGGAGAAGAGAAGAAAAGAATTTATCTTAAGGTAGACATTAAAAACAATGCGGCAAACGATTTGGCTGCCATTGTTTCGAAATAGCGGATGTAAAGACAACAACAGTTACTCAATTTGCAATTTTCTCATTAACCGCTAATCCTAGGCGAAAGCTTGCAAGAACAACGTGAATTACCAAGTTTTGAATTACCTTTAAAAAATTCTGCTCAAGAAAAACTTTTGAATTACCTTTAAATTTGCCCATTTGAAAGAAAACTGTGATATCTTTAATGGTTTTCGAGGTAAAATTAAAAAGCTCTTGTTGAAATAAAGTTCTGACTTTAATTTTTTTTTTTTTTTTTTGGTTTCACGGTGAAATAAAATGAAAACATCGAATCATAAGAAAGGTTTTGCTCTTGCAAAAGGTGACTCTAATTTCAAAGACAATACTGTTGTGGTCCGGTGCATTATACGCCAAAATCAAAGCAGGGAGCGAACATCTGCTGAAATAGGTCCGAATAGCGTCCGGGATGCAGCTGACATTCGTCGTGATCGGCTGTTCAAGAAACTTAAGCTCATCGATGAGACTATCAACTTTCCCTATCATTGCCGTAACGAGTGCAGCAAAATTTACACCACTGCTAAAGCACTAGAAATCCTAAAGAAAACATAAGAATCTAGAATCGATCGAATGGAAGAAACTGAAGTGGGTGGAAGTGAGACTGATTTGGGAGAATTCAGAAATATCGATAGAAGGACGTCAATATCAAATTTTGCTCCTTGAGACCACCGTTAAATCTGAAATGCCTCATTTTGCTCCTTGATACCACCGTTAAATCTGAAATGCATCATTAGGGAAATCAAAACACGGGTAGGATAGCACCAAGTTCAGGCTGTGAGAAGAAAACTCAGCTAATAAATTATTAGTAGCTGCCTTTCGTTTTAAAGAAGAGGAACATGAGCGTACAGCAAACCTAGGTTCCAAGGAAAAACTATTTGCTGAAGATTTATATTATCATAACGCTTGTAGTGCGAAATATATTTCGAAGTTCAAGATGGGAAAGCAAACTCTCTAAGTAACGAAGTGCCGAACCCTATCCAGAAAATCTGACATTTTAATGAGGTTAACGTAACTCCTAAGACTGATTTTGGATATGGTTTTACACTGATTGAAACACGGCGTTTCATGGAATCCAAAAACAATGTAACTTTGTTTAATAAGGACTAGAAAGCCTTTTTGATGAAAGAAGATGGTTGAACTGCAACATTCAATTCACCAGATAAAGTAAAAGAACTTTATTTAGGTTTGGAAGGAAAATTTGTCAAATCTGACTCCTCATCTGATCATATTTTTACATTGGCTAAAAATATGATCAAGCAAAGGAGTTAAAGCTACAGCAAAGCTTATGAAAGACAATCTGATGAATTTCAGTTCGGAAGGAAAATTTTGTGATGCATAATTTAAAACGTCCTAGAATTCTGCACAAAGCCAGACAATGTTAGCGTACTTTTCAGTTTTTTCGTTCAACGTAAGCCTAACTGATAATCACTATGGTGATGATGACGGAGGTTCAGTTGACAACGACGCAAAACCTACTGAGAAATATCGTAAATGAAGTGAGAGGAATAAAACAACTGCTTTTCCAAATACAGGGTGGGCCATATTGATGGGACATATTTATATTTTGAATACTGCGAGCAATAACAGTCATGCATGTTTTTCATATAGCTTAACAGGAAGTATAAGGATGGGAGTTACTGGTGGTACATTTTCTTTCATTGTTGCAGGGAATCATCGTAATGTGGACCGCCGTCAAATTTCGTACGTCGTGGAGGCGTTCTTCAGTAGTGGAAGCTCCATTATCACAGCACAACGGCGTTTCAAAATCGGTTTTTCCAAATCGGCGTTTCAAAATGGAATCGGTTTTGGTGTCAAAACAAGAAATTTTTTCAGAGCATTAGGAAAGATCGAGACTCAGTACATAAGAACAATAAATTTGGTGTATATAGCATTCCACTCAAAGCGACAGACCCGTCTGTGGTTGACAGAGTAAAGGAACACATGTACAATGTCCGAGTGGGTGCCAAAACAACCGCTCTCTCCCGATTAGTTGACTCTGGAACCCATGTACTAATCTGGACAGAAGCGGAGATCCTCGCCACATCAAGTAAGAAGTCTCAATTAACATTTACTGAAAGTTTATTTATTGCATGGAAGGGGCATATGTGTTGTGATGACTCTGTTCCATAAGTCATACCTAGACCGTGGACATTTATGTTTACTGATTACAGTGCACATGACCGCCCAACTTAATATGTAGCTGCTTGACTTAATCATTATTGTATTGTAATCGATTTGTTTTCGTTTGCACACCAGATGGCAGTTCGCAAATTGCGTCACTAGTTGAAATTATAAATTGTCTGTATCCAGCCCATACTACCTCTTTTTTATGTATCTGATGATGGAACCCGGTGCGGGATATCCAAAAGATCTTATACGTTTTGCTTTTATACTCGATGTATTTTAAATAAACGTAACAGGAGGTTCCACGAGTGAGCCCTGGTTTATATCGTGCATAGACGGCATTCAGTTTATTAGTATTGTTATAATAATTACATTTGTTACACTCAAATGAAAATATAAATTTGATGTAAGGTATGACGTAAGAGCTAAAACAATAAAATTATTTTTAAATTATTAAATATTCTGTTTCACATACCACTTCATTTATTAACCATTATGGCCTTAAAATATCCCTTTACAAGCAATGGTTGCTCATGTAGCATATGATAAAATAAAAAAGCAGAGAACTAATCACTTCACTCAACCATTGTGGGCCATCAATAAGGTACGTACAATGATATTTTGCAGAGTCGTAATCTCATGTTTTAGTACACTATTTCAGTAGCGAAGAACCAAGTTGTTCTAAAGCTAAGTCACTCTTATCTTGATTGATGCACTGGATAACTTTGATTTTGAAGACAGATCTAGTCTCTCTGGTACAAAAGGTACTCACAATGCAGTGATGGTACTTTCTCTAGATAAGTTTATCCCAGCAACTGGCAAATTAATACTGTCTTGCAAAATGTAACACAAAAGTTCCAAGACTACATTCATGCCAGTTTCTTTTTAAAAAATAGGCAGATAATTCACATTGAAGTGCAATCTGTTTACAGTCTCCTTCATCACATTACAAACAGGAGCGTTATGGATCCAGACAAATTAGTGATCCATTCAGATATAAAGACAATAAAATAATGAAGTTTATGGCTTTCTTGCAGGAACATGGTAATCCATACAGTGCAACAGTCGGTGTCAAAATGTAAAACTTACAGACTAACATTTCACCTGATGAAAAAGTGGCAAATAGAACATTCACAGCTTTAGAACATTGAGAGTAGGAGTATCTTAATTTTCGAGAGAAGAGATTTGCAAAGACAGAATGAAAACTTTATGATATTATCTCCAGAGTGTATCTTCCTTTTCTTAAACATGCAAAAGTTAAAGGAAACAAAAATTAAGCAATCATCTACTCTGATGTCACATATGATCAAAGAATTATTTATTACTCAAACCAGGAGAGAGCAAATGGAAAACATTTTTAGGTATGATTTATTTCCAAACTTATCCCTTTATTCGATGCAACATCTTAAGGCATGATTGCCGGGTCTTAACGGAACCTGTCTATCATGCATTACTGAGTAAAAATTAGACTATTATTACTCAAAGGCTGCTCCTTCAAGACTTAACTTACTGAAAATGCATCCTTGACGGTCGACTGTATGTCGAAGGCAAGAATGCTGAAGAATTTGGTTCAAAATGTTGGGGATTGTCTGAGTATTTTTATGCAACTACTGAAAAGTGTTTGCCTCATTGACAACCTGCTTACAGTCTTCGACAATTATGTTGAACAAAAGTAAGCGAGCAAACGGGTTTACGCTGTGTGTGGGAGCCTCTACTCATCACACACAAATATAGGAACTCCCATTCCTAAATATTTGGAAGAGTTTTTGACCACAAACAGCAAAAAAGCAAACTCTAATTATGATGTAAAGAATTCTTCAAAAGTACCGTCTCTGAAAACATTTTAACCTCATTCCTGGTGGTATAATAGAACAATGCAAAACACTTCATGCAATGCTATGCAGTTGAGGAACAGTAGCTACTATGGAGCAGTTAAATGTTGACCTGGAAGAAGCAGATTCATGTCCGACCAAGAACGTCCACTGGCGGGCCAAAAGTGGGTCTAAGAGTGTTGTAGCTTTTTCTACCCACGCAGATGTTAGTTGTCATGGTACGTCGAAGGTACATGAGTATTTTTGAGACCTTTGGACTAAATAACTTGTTGGTGAAATTTGTGCAGGGTGTTCAACTTAAAAGTACACCAAGATAAACATGCATGTACCTTTATTTGCACAACTGAAGAGTAGTTACAGCAAGTGTTGAAACCAACGTCCATGAATTTCAGTGCGTTTATCAACACGTTTGACCATATTACCGATGACATTTCGCAGAATTTGACCATTTATTCCCTAGATAGCAAAGGTAATGTTTCTCATTGAACTCTGCATTGAGAACGTCTTGTGCGTATCTAATACATTTTTCAACCACAAGTATATGTACACATATACTTGGGAAAATCGTACTCTTGCTCAAAAGAGTGTGATAGATTTTGTTGTCAACGATTAGCGTTTGAAACACTTAGTTGTTGACACCCGTGTGATGAGAGGTGCGGATGTTGGTTCTAATCATTACTTGGTAGTGTCACGAGTGAAACTTAATGTTGGTTGGAGGAAAGGGAATAGAAAGAGACCCAAGATAGAAAGAATAAAGGTTGATAGGCTCCTTGAAGATCATCAGTGGTATTCTGACTTACTCAGAGAACGACTGAAGGATCTGAAGTCTGGTGAGAGGGATGTAGAAATGAAGTGGGAATGTTTTAAGAACTGTGTTGTCACTGCTGCTAAAGAGGTCTGTGGCACCACAATAGTGGGTAACAATAGAGGTGATGCTTGGTGGAATAGTGAGATTGAAGAGGCAGTAAAGAGAAAGAAGGAAGCCTATTTGGGGATGTTGCAAGGTAGAGTCTCTGTGGATGAATATCGCTGTAAGAAGCGTGAAGCTGCTAAGCTGGTTCGCCACAGTAAGGCAAAAGATAGGAAAGAGAAAGTGGAAAGGCATGAACTGGCTTTTTGGAAAGATAGGAAGTCCTTCTGGAAGTACACGAGACTAAGGAAAAATAGAGGAAACAAAGTTGTAAGTTGTGTGAAGAATGAGATTGGGGAAATGATATGGGAGCCCAATGAGTTAAGTGACAGATGGTGTGAATATTTCTGTGAGTTATTAGATCAGGAAAGCAAAAATGATTCTAAAACAGATGCAGATGATGTCACAATGAGGGATAAAAACACAGGAGGGATATCAAGAGAAGAAGTGTGTAAAGCTCTAAAATCTCTTCAGAATGGTAAGACTCCGGGAGTTGATGGCATAACTGCAGAGATGTTGAAATATGGTGGTGACTCTATAAGTGACTGATTAACTGAAATTTGCCAGTTGTGCTGAGAGTTAGGAATGGTCCCTCGGGAATGGAAGGATGCTATTATTGTTCCCTTGTATAAGGCAAAAGGTGATCAGACTGAATGCAAGAACTATCGTCGTATTAGCCTACTTAGTGTGCCAGGGAAAGTGTTTGGTAAGGTTGTTATTGAAAAAGTTCGAGGTCTTACATCATTGAAAGTGTGGGATGTTCAGAGTGGTTTTATGCCTAGTAAAGGCTGCACTAACCATATTTTTGCATTACGCACGATGATTGAAAAGTATCTGGCTGTTGGGAAGAAAGTTTTTACTGCCTTCATTGATTTAGAGAAAGCTTACGACCGAGTGAATAGGACACTATTGTGGAAGGTAATGAATGAATATGGTGTTACTAGGAATCTACTTAATAGTGTAAAAGCCATGTATGCTGGTAGTAGAGCTTGTGTACGAGTGAATGGTGTTTTATCAAAATGGTTTTCCATTGGTGCAGGAGTTAGACAAGGTTATGTAATGTCAGCCTGGCTGTTTAATATATTTATGGACGCATGTATGCGTGATGCCAAAATAGATAATAGTGGTTTATGTCTTGGTGATATTCGTGTGTGCAGATTGCTGTATGCTGATTACACTGTCCTGTTGGCAGAGAGCAAAAGTGAGTTGCAGAGTATGTTGACTCGGATGCATGAAGTTTGCATGAAATTCAAACTGAATATAAATAAGGGAAAAACCAAAGTTATGGTGTTTGAGAGAGGAACTGGTAGCACTGAATGTAATGTAAGTATAAATGGCCCTGTGATTGACCAGGTGAGTGAGTTTGTGTATTTAGGAAGCATGTTTGACAGAGAGAACAAGTTGGATGGTGAAATCAGTAGGCGAGTGAATTCTTCTGCTCTGGGAGGTTTTCAAAGGAATGATGAGTTCTCTAGAGAGTCCCGCATGGCTGCGTAAGAAAGTGTAATTGTTCCTACTCTGATGTATGGCAGTGAAACCTGGGTACTGCAGAAGAAACATAGGAGTCGTTTGTGTGCTAGAGAAATGCGTTACTTGCGTGGGGTTTGTGGCAAGACATGATCTGATTGTGTGAGGAATGAAGATGTATTGCAGTTGTGTGATGTGAAGCAAAATGTTGTTAGCAAGGTGGAGACCAATATGCTTCGGTGGTTTGGCCATGTTGAAAGAATGAGTGATGAAATGCTTACTAAGAAAATCTTTTCAGCCCAAGTGGCAGGAAGGAAAGGCAGAGGAAGGCCAAGGAAGGCATGGGTGGATCAGATCCAGGAGTGTCTGCATGAGAAAAAGATTATGAGTATGAAGTATAAAAGATCTTGTGTACGGCGTGTAATGGATATCAGTGAAGCACGAGTTGTATGTCAAGATCGCTGTAAATGGAGAAGTTTGATACGACAACAATAAATAAAATTATCTGGAAGTTTGTATTTCTTTTTGGAGCTAGCCTGTGAATCTCAGAGAACAGCTTAGTGATATGTATGTATGTATGTACGTCTTTTATAAAAAAAAGATCGTGCTTATGTTACCGGTTTGTCCGTCCGTCCGTCTGTACCTACGATATCTCTGCAACTATTAGTCCGATTTAAAAAATTATTTTTGCATTGGGAAGCTCGAATTATGCGAATGATGATCCTTTATTTCGTTTTCTTACGATGCACAATTTCGCCGCTAGAGGGCGTAAATGCAGATGATGTTGAATTCAAAATTACGTTTTATTGCACATATTTGCTTCTAAACATCTGATTGAAAAAAATATTTTATCTTTCGATTCCATTTATGTCGAAGAGTATTTTAGATATAGTTACTTTTTCAAATTATGCATAGATTTTCCGCTAGGGGGCGCAAAAGTAAATTACATTTTTCCCGATAACTCTTCTTCTAAAACTCCGATTTGAAAATTTTTTTCTTCAGCA
Organism: Macrothele yani; assembly: GCA_039090855.1. Classification (NCBI taxonomy): domain Eukaryota; kingdom Metazoa; phylum Arthropoda; class Arachnida; order Araneae; family Macrothelidae; genus Macrothele; species Macrothele yani. The sequence continues at coordinate 56,641,143 of CM076992.1, read as the reverse complement.
GCTACACCTTCTAATGCAAAATATTTTGCATATAATTTCAAAGTTTTGGTAAAGAATACTTTGGCCAGTTAAATGTTGACCTGGAAGAAGCAGATGTTAATTTTTGCTTCTGATGTATTTGTCAGAAAATCTGAGCTTCTAAAATATCGATTGAAAAATTTCTTTCCTGGACTGATGCCACTCACATCGATAAACCTGTTGGAATATTTTCTTCTCAAAATATTCCACAGTTTCTCCTCCAGAGGGCGCAGATGCATTTCTTATTTTTGTCAATATCTCTACTTCTAGAAGTCCGATTTGAAAAATTCCTTCTTTGTTGGATAGTGTTTCCGATGCAAAATGTTTTTCCTATAAATACAAAAAATTTCAAGTAAATCACAGACTTTCCGCTAGGGGGCACAAAGTTAAATTGCGTTTTCTGCGTTATTTCTGCTTCTAAAACTCCGATTCGAAAAATTATTCCTGTATCACATACAAGACCTGATGGAAAATATTTTTCACATAATTTCTAATGTTTTGTAAAGAATGGTTTAGCCACCAGGGGACATAAGTGTTAATTTCTGCTTCTGATGTATTTGAAGCAAAATCTGGGCTCCTGAAAACTCGACTATTTTTTTTTCTTGGACCGTTACCACTCATATGGAAAAGCATTTTGAGAATACTTTCTGCCTAAAATAATGCATGGTTTTCCCACCAGGGGACGTAAAGTCACACCTTATTTTTGTCGATATCTCTGTTTCTAAGAGTCCGATTTGAAAAATACTTTCTGTGTTGGAGAGCCTTTCCGGTGCGAAATGTTTCTCATATAAATTCATGTTTTTCTTAACGCACAAGTCTGCAACCAGAGTGCGTAAGCTAACGATTCCGTTTACAACTATATCTGAGGGATTAAAAACCCGATTGAAAAACTTCTTTCTTCCGTCAGATACTATTGTTTTCCATACCGGTTCCATTAACTTTGAATAGCTTTGATAAATTTAATTTGTGTCAGAACGGATTCAAAAGAGGTGCTTATTGCACCCGAAAATTCGGGGTCATCTTTCTTGTTTGGTATGCTTCTGCGTGAAAAAACAGTGGTTCAACTATTCCTCGTCTCGAGAAAGTACACCATACCCCTTACTTTTTGCGGTTGTAGAGGAGACTCAACTAACACATCGTTTTCAATATGCCACAAACGGTAGTTCTGACTATTAACGTACCCACTAAGATGGAACCACACTTCAATAATATCGAACCACGCCCGTGTAAAACACAAAATCCAACCTCCGTATGTTGTTTCGAATAAACTAATAAACGGCTTAAAATATCGTCAGTTCTCAAGTCTAGCCCAATAGTCTTCTGCGGTTAGTTCATGGAATACTTGCATTCGGTACGGATAGAACTTAAACATTTTTTATATCGCAGAGTGTGTTGAACCTAAAGAGATATTCTGTTGCTAGCTTAATTTCCTAAACGACTTGTTAGGATATCTCTGTAGTGCCTCTTTAGTACCACGTTCATCTTTGGGCGTTAACACAGACCTTCGTCTGTTTCGTTTCTTATCAACAACCGAACCTGTGGCAAAACACTTCACCAACTTTTCACTCACCTTCTTCGATGGTGCTTACTTTCCAAATCTTTCGCAGAAGTTTCGTTGAAACTGAACGCGCGTATGATTTGTCTTCATATACTCTTCAAGCACAAACACGCGTTCTCTAATTCAGAGCGACATGATGAATACAACAGAAATACACTAGCACCAACAGAGAACATACGCCCAAACACGACGCAGGCAAATACACTGCTGGCCACCCAAAATGCAACAACAAGAAGGAAGCATCCGATTGGCCTGAAATTCGCAGCATGCGTCGCTCGCGAGAGGACATGCAAACGATTAGCATTGCAGGGCATATGTAAATCATGTACGCCCGGCACGCCACCGAGAAGCACTATAAGAAGGGTGACAGAAAGCGGGGTGTAAGTAGTGGAAATATGTTGTGCTGCCGGACCTGTGCGTGGGAAGTTTCCTGATCCCTCGTCGCAGGATACCGCAGCATTCCAGCACGTTTCGGAGTTCGACAGAGGACGAATAGTGGCTTATCGCGACAGCGGTTTATCGTACCGAGACATCGGCGCCCGTGTGGAACGACATCCAGTCACAGTGATGCGAGTTTGGACTCGGTGGTTGCAGGAGGGACGGACGGACCGATGTGAGCGATTACCGCAGCCGCGGCACACCACCGAACGAGAGGGCCGGCATGTTGTGTGGCGGGCATTGTCGGCTCGCACCGCCACATCACGAACGTTAGCGCAGGAATTAGGGTGTGTTGCGCAACAACCTGTGTCAGCACGTACCGTTCGACGTCGTCTGCAGGAGCGGGGACTTGTCGCACGGCGCCCATTGCTCTGAATATTACCATTGACATTACACCACCGGCGAGTGCGGCTGCAGTGGGCCGTTGAATGCCGCACATGGACAACGGAATGGCAGGACATTGTCTTCCCCAAAGACTCCCGCTTCTGCCTGCAACACCACGATGGTCGGATCCGCGTGTGGCTGCACCGCGGCGAGAGACTGTATGGCGCTTGCATTATGCATCGCTATACCGGTCCGTCGCTTGGCGTTATGGTTTGGGGCCCAATTGGATATGACACCCGCACCCCTCTGGTACGCATCGCCGGTACACTCAACATCTCCGACGTTTTGGAGCCTGTAGCCCTTCCTTACTTGCAGTACCTGCCAGCGGCCACGTTTCAACAGGACAATGCGCGCCCTCACGTGGCACGCATCGTGCAACAATTCTTCAAGTCCCACCAGGTGTCACTGCTGCCATGGCCCTCCTGTTCTCCCGATATGTCGCACATCGAGCACGTCTGGTCGCTGATCGGCAACCGAGTGGCCCGGCAAGCACCACCTGCTGCTACGCCTGATGAACTGTGGCAACGTGTGGAAATAGCCTGGACCGACATAACTCAAGCCCACATCCAAAGCCTTTTTCGTTCGATGCCGCGGCGTGTAGCGGCCGTTATTGCCAGCCATGGGGGCCACACGAACTATTGATGTCTGCTTGTTCCGCAAGTCGAACGGGCCTGTAAGCTCAATCGTTTCATCTTTGTATCTGTTGTTATGTGTCCAGTAAATCTGGCTTTGCGATCTCGTGTCCTTCTTGGTGTTGCATTTTGGGTGGCCAGCAGTGTTCATACTGAACAGATTGGCGTGAGCGAGCGGAATCGCGGGATCTCGTTCTCACAACTCTGACTACATCGCCGCCCTTTCCTATACTGTCCACTGTCACACGTGCGGTTAACCGCTCGATTAGAATACAAAAAATCACCTAATTGCGACCGCTTATATAGTAGGGTGTAATTTTAAGTTGAACTCCCTGTAGTTGGGAAAAGTCCTGATATTTACCAGGCGCAAATATGATCAATGTTTCGATAAAGCTGAATTTCTAAGTTGTGTTGATTGTATACAAGCAAGATAGGAACAAGGAAGACAGCAATGAAATCAAATGCAACGTATGCCTTGGCGAATATTGGTGAAACATCCACTTCTTCAGAAGACTAAACTACTAAAAATCTACAGAGGATGGACTATTAAAAATCTACAGAGGATGGTCACACATTTTTAGAACGTTTCAGATAAGAAATTACAGAAAATAAAAGAAGTTCAATTAATTGAAACTGGCAACAGCGTGGTAGATCAATAGGAAAGAAACATCTGCTGCAGTTAAATATGGTCTGCTAAGAAAATGGCGCACGTAAACAAGCTGTGGATAGAAGGATATGTTTTTGCTCTTTACGAAGAGAAATATTCGCATTCTGTATTTAAAAAACGCTGTGAAAATGATGGAATTAGCATTTCTAAATGTAAAATAAGCAATATTATTAATGATAGAGAGAAAAATCGTCAAGCATTGCTTTTAAAAGAAAAAAACACCAACCGAATATCCGAAGAAGGTACTTGCTTTTACGACTATTTCAAAAGTAAGGTCTCTGGTCTTAAAAGAAAATCCGCCGACCCAAAGGGCAATCGCTAAGTCGTTAAAAAAAACAAGGTAATAAACAAAGACTGTAATCCTAAAAAAATAACCACAATGTTCACCGCCTTTTGCCTAGGCACGTGGCTGAGCGAAGAACACGGTGTAGACTTCTTTATGAAAATCACTTAGCCGGAGACATAGAAATATGTGACTATTGATGAAACATGGATCACCTAAACGACTGTAACAAAAAAGGTCGATTTACTATGGCAAAAGAGCAGAAAAAGACTTACAAACCCAAACTTGGTTCCAAGAATCCAAAGAAAGTTTCAGTTAAAGTATTCATGATTGTTGCTCGTTTCTCGTACAAAGGGTAATTAAAGTTAAGAAAATTTGAAAAGAATGTCAAAATCAATTCTACATATTACCAAAATAATGTTTTAACGTTAAAAGAAGCTTAATTCGTGTATGAGTCAATATAAACAACACTTGCCGTTTCTACACGATACGATAAAAGACGATGATGGTGACATTAAAAAACTTTAATTAAAAGGTTGAAAGTTTAAATACATTAGCACTTTCGGTTCTACTATAGATGATCTCCCTAATTACATTCTTTGGGTTTGGAAGAACCTTAGTTTGAACAAACAGTGCCCCCTCCCACAAGGTGTTGACTCTCGTGCACAGGTTTTGTGATTGACTACGTCATATATGTATCTTTGTTTCTCAAATTTTAAATTGTAATCTGGCATTGTTCAGGATATATAACCATATGTAATCTCTGAGTTCGATTATTTCAAATCTGATGATGGGTCTATAGTAGACCCGAAATTGCTAATGTATTTAAACTTTCAACCTTTTAATTAAAGTTTTTTAATGTCACCATCATCGTCTTTTATCATATCGTGCAGAAACGGCAAGTGTTGTTTATAATGGTTTAACTCCTATATTTAAAGAGGAAATACCATTCCTTTATCCACAGAGCCTTCAAAGAGTAGAACTCCATCAGAATAAGTGATACATCCAAATCTACCATTCTATTCTTGAAAAAATGAAAATAGAGACGGGTATCGACTTACAAACTTGGTTCCAAGAATCCAAAGAAAAAAAAAGACACGGGTAAAAAACTTACAAACAACTACCTTTTGCTCATATTCCTTCAAAGTCCCCTGATGCTTCACTAATGGACAATGAATAAAGAGTACTTTCTAAACGTAGCTCTAAAACAATGATTGGACTATGGAAAGCAGTGGAAGAAGAGTGGAATAAAATGCCACTACCAATTTTAAGAAATGCCTTGTTATCTTGGAAATCTAGATGTAGTTTCATAGTCCAGAGAAAGAACATTTAAGAAAGAAATAATTTTATTTTACACATTAATTATATTTCTGGAAAATCGTTCTAAAAATGTGCGAACATCCTCTGCATCTTTAGGGTATGGAACCAGGAAAATCGCACGGGAAAACTAGAATATCTACCATGAACTTCCTCCACAGTAAGAGTCTCGTGATCCGCATTAATGGAGGGTAGTAGGAGAGAGATGGGGTTCCTTTACCAAAAGTTTCTCGGTGAAGGGCCAACAAAATTCGTGATGATTTGGGAATGCTCCGTTTGTAGCACCCGCAGATGTAATAATTGTTGGAATTTGTGGTCCATTGCACAAATTATTGCGCACAATGGCAATAATTTTGCGTGACAATCGATGAAATGCAGAAATTTATGTTAATATAATAAGAGCCGCATAAGGGAAAAACTGATACAGTATGTCATGTTTACATCTTTTGTTTTCGTTTTCAACACATTGTATTACTGATACCTTTACATTAAGATTGATCAAAATATGTAAAATAAAACCGAGTTACCGAAATATCATTCATTGATCATTGTTTTAACCATTTGATATAATTTTTCGATTTATTACGAAAATTGATATAAAACAGTTTTACAGTGGACCAAATTTAAAGACAATTAAAAAAATGAACTACTGTTATAAATTTTTACCTAGGGTTAGCCGTTAACGAGAAAATCGTAAATTAAGTAACTGCTGTTAACGATTTTCTCGTTAACATCCACCATTTTGAAAAAAATGGCGGCAAAAAATTTCGCTGAATTAAAAAAAATGTTTTTACCTGAACATGGGGTAAAAAGTTTCATATCTCTAAACGGAAATTCCTAGGGGACTACATTGTAAGAACTGGACTAGTTTTCCCATGAGACGCAAATGCTGGGTCTGAAATAAAGTTGGCTACAGCCGCACGTTGCTTTCTTAGAGATAAATGAATTCCTTGTTAAAGGGAAAAATATAGTTTACTTGAGTAATGATGCAAATATTGTTCAATGACACGTTATGATTATGTAAGTTTACGTGAAAGAATAACTGTTGGAGAAAAAGGGGGAAAGAAATACAAATATGTATGTGAAATAATAATCGTTAAAGAAGCTACAAAATGCACAAATGTTTCGTTGGTAAGTTACAAAACAGGTAAAGCTCACTGTCAGTCTTAAAATTGGTTCAACATTTGGCTTTAGAAAACAAGGTGTGTGTTTGTGAGGGGGTGGGGGGGGGGGTGATGTGACGTATATCTCTAATTTAGCCATCCTTTTTTGGGGTTTCTGTTCTTATAAGCAAATTATGTTACTTCTCCGTTATATTTCTTCCTGAACTATATATCATTTTCTCCGAATTTTCTTATAATTTTTGGTAACGACTGACAGTGAGTCGAATGTAAATAAGAAGCAACACCGCGTGTTTTTCGTGGAAAAGTACAATGATTTACTGTTTGAATTTGGACCGCATGTTGTGTTGCTGATCTGTAAGTTTATATAGTGTATATACACATTCGTTTCGGAATAATGAGGACCACCTCCAGAATCACAGTGCACCCGCCCAGGCGCGTCGCAAAATGCATGTGACAAGGTCGACCACACGAAGGTATAAGCGGTCGGCCAGTACAGACCAGCCATAGTGGGTAACGTGAGCACAATGGGCAGAGGCAGGGATTTGACAGATTTTCAAAAAGGAATGATCATCGGCTACCGCGCAAAATGTGGAAGCATTTCAGAAACAGCAGACTTCGTGGGCTGTTCGTGAGGTGCTGTAGTTAAGGGTGTACCAAGAATGGGCCGCTGGCACACCGAGTACCTCCCGACGTCATAACGGTGGAGGCCCAAGGGCCATCGACCCCAGAGAAGAAAGTCGCATTCATCAACTGTTAAAGGTCAACCGACACGCAATAGTGCAGCAATTAACCACGCAAATGAACGCTCGGGTGCCCAGGTACGCGTCCCCGATAACAGTAGAGTGAATCCTGTTACGCATGGGTCTCCGGAGTCGACGCTGCATAAAGGCACCTATGTTAACCCAGGTCCGTCGGCAAAGATACCTCCAGTTCGGGTGAGAGTACCGCCATTGGACAGCGGAAGAGTGGGAAAAGGTTGCCTTCTCCGACGAATGGAGGTTTCCACTCCACAAAGGTGACGGGCGGTGACGGATACGGCGTCAGACACACTAGAACCAACACCCAGACACGCCTGTCTGTCAAGTACAGGCCATCGGTGGCAGTGTGCCTGTGTGGAAGATGTTTTCCTGGTATGACCTGGGACGGCTGGTACCACTGAATGGGTCCCTGAACGCCAATAGCTACCTGTCCATCTCGCCAACCATACGCATCCCTTTATGTTGGACGTTTACGTCGGTGGTGATGGCGTCTACCAACACAAAAATGCGCCCTGCCGTGTCGCTAAGGTGATGCGTGACTGGTTCCAGGAACACGACAGCGATGCCTCCGTTCTCCCTTGGCCGGCGAAATCGCCCGACCTCAATCCCATAGAGGACTTGTGGGACTAACTGGATCGATAGGTGTGACGTGCCGACCTACAACCATGTCATTTCCTGGACCTCTGTGCTCTGCTGCAGTCCGAATGGGCACATGCGTTCAGTGCAACCTTCCAGGGCGTGCGTCCATGATACGGCATCTTGCAGCTGTCATCCGGGCTAAGGGTGGCTATTTCCATTATTAGGTAAATGGTCATATTGTTCTGGTACGATCGTGTATATACACTACAGTTTGTGAAATTTGCAACACCAATAAAGAGTCGCGCTATTCAAATGAAATTTATATCACAGATTCCTCATGTTACGGGAGATAACTGATTTCGTTTGGAAAGCTATACAAGATATTTTCGCTTCAAAATTCAGTACCTGTGAAGCCACCTTGAGCAACAATAATATTCTCTACACGGCGTAGCATTGAATGGAAGAGGTTTTTGATATCGTCCTGGGGTTTTTTATACCGTCCTCAGTTTTTGGTATCGTCAGAGAAGTAACCTGCCAAGCTGCTTCTATGCGAGACCAGAGTTCATTTCTGGTGACAAGCGGAGCCGCTAGACGGGCCAGTAGCTTAGCTACCATGTTCCAGACATGTTCGATCGGGATGATATTCGGCGAACGTGCAGTTTAAGAAAGAAGTGGTATCTGCGGTGCATGGAAGAGGTCTTGGACATTCCGGGCCAGATATGGCCAAGCATTGTCCTTCTGGAATACAGCGCAAGGACAACTCTGAAGAAAGGGTATCACCTCTGCCTCTAAAACATCGATGATACATCGCTGGCTGTTGAGGGTTCCCTTGATTCGTATCAGGCGAGAACGCAAATTGAACCAAGCGGCGCCCCAAATCATGACGCTTGTCATTGGGCCGGTATGACGCTGCAAAGTGCGCTCTGAAAGGTGCCGTTCACCACGATGTCTTCGAACACGTATGCGACCATCATGGTGCATAGAGTTGAATCGTGACTCGTCAGAAAACACGCACTGTTGCCAATCAGCGCGCCAGTCTCTGTGTTCGAGACCCCACTGCATCCTGATGCATCTGTGGTCGAAGGTCAAAGATATGCGCAGCAATGGTCTGCTGATGACCAGTTATATGTTAAGCAGCCGACGTCGAACAGTGCTGAAGGACAAAGCCTGATCTGTGACAGTGCTCCACCGCTGCACAACATCGTGGATGTCACCGTGAGTAGATAGAAAGGGGGGGATTGCCGCAGCCGGAGCAGGTGTCTTCCATAGAAGACTCTGCTCCGGGCTGGGGATGTGGCCCGAAGGAGGAGGTGCCGTTTCTCCCCCCTGCGGCCCCTTCCAGATGTCACTGCTGTCCACGGACCGAAGTGGGCGCTTATCTCTGGAGATAGCAGTATTTATTGGACTTTGTTCAGGTTGTTGCTGCCATGGCTTCACGTGTTTTCTTTGAGTTGATTGTTCATGCTGCTTCCCTCTGAAGAATTTTTATATTTTAGAAGTTTCCTGGTTCCAAGCGTCCGCCCTTTTTTTCTCCCATGTCAGCGCCATTTTTTCCAGATCGATGGCGTTTTTCCCGGAGGAAATTTGACATCACGGTGCTGTGGAAATTCTCTTGAGTGAAAAAAATGTCTAGCCTTCCCAACTGGAATATTTTTCTGTAGGATAACCTAGCATGTCGAGGGGGATGCGATACTCATCGGTCAAACGCTGCCGCATTAAGGGAGGGTTTTCTAAGAATGAAACGAGTTGAACATTTCTTGGGGGGGATGACGACATCGTGATAGGGCACTTTTAGGACCCGTCAGTGTGATGACTCACAGACCTTGTGTCGGTTAACTTGTTGAAGAGATTTCGCATCTCACGGCGATGATTAATATGTGGAACTGATTGTCCTTATTACGACTAGGATATTAGAACTTCATGAAAGTCTTTCCCATTCAATTTTAGTGATTCCTCCATTCGCTATTGTTTCTGAAAATTATATTCTATCAATTTGTTTTTAAGGACATTGACTTAGCAGCATTATTTTTTTCTTTCTTTTTTTTTTTTTTTTTTGGACTCCTTTTACTCTGACTTCATTTCAGCAAACGTTTGTTGTTTCAAGATGTACCCAAACTTCGGATTTATTTTGCTTCTTCATTTTTCATTATATTTTTTTCAAAACTCTCTTTTAAGTACTATTTTATTTATTTTATTTACGCTATTTCCTCAAATAGACACGGCATCGCTCTGTCCACGTTTATTACAACCAGCGCACAGCAACTGAAAATTTGTTCATCGGACACCACTAGGATCGAACACCACTAGGATCGAACACCAGAACTCTCGATAACTAGCCGAGTGTGTTCATTGGACACTTCTGGGATCGAACCCCTAGAACTCTCGATAACTAGCCGAGTGTAGTTATCGAGAGCAATGGGGTTCGATCCCAGCGGTGTCCGATGAACAGTTTTTCGGTTGCTGTGCGCTGGTTATTATAAACGTGGACAGAGCGATGTCATTGTCTATTTGCATTATATCCACGTCTTTCTAATTTCTTCGCTATTTCCTCATGTACTTTTTTTACTAATTTATATATTCCCAGCCAGGTAATTATGATTTTCCCTGGAGTGAATTGAACATTACTTTGCGAATCTGTTATTTCATGGGATTACATGATTTTTTCAACGGATCATTTTTCTTTTTCTGTAGGATGACTTAAATGTCTTCATGATTATTCAACAAAATGCCTCTTTTATTGAAATTTATTAGTCTCTTTTGCTTTTTCGTGAATGTTCAACAAATATACTGATATATAGCAGTGAAAATTCGATTGTAACAGTATTTTCTTTCTTTATTTCACATGTCTTTCTAACAAACCGATGCTGCCCACGGACCGAAGTGGGTGTTTTTTTCCGGAGATATTATTTATTGGACTTTGACAAATCCTTGGGGAAATCTTTTGGATAAGCGCAAATATATTCATGGCTTTATTCATGTTAATTTTGAGCCTTTCACCCCTCCAATATTATTTTTTTACTCGCAATTTTTTCGTGAACTATTTATTCCCGCTAATCTATTTTTTTATAACTTTTACGCTGTTTCGTCGTATATTATTTTATTTATTTCCAGCCAGGAAATCTAATTTTTTCCTGGAGTGAAATGAACATTGCTAACAAACGATTTCTTCCCAATTTCCCGTATTTTACTTAATCTGTTTTTTGAAATTTCATTCTATGTTCACGCATTCGTACATTTTTTTTTCAAACTTTCAATCTAACGACTACTTTTAGTCAGGTTTTATTTTTTTCATTTCATTTTAGCGAAGGTATCTCAACGACTTAATGTTTTGGAAGATGTAGCAATTCTTCAGATTTTTGTTTCCGTATATAGCATATTTTACCACTTGCTTTTAAGTATTCCTAAAAGTTTGTATGTATGTCAAATATGCATTTTTTTTTATTGTTTCCTAGTTTACTATACTTTTTGTTTACCGCCCCAACAGAAAAACATTCATTGTCAAGACATACATCTAAAACATTCATTCTTACGCTGAAATTCTTATTCATTTTTTTTCTCTCATATTACTAACTCACCAGAAATGCAGTTATTCCCCACCCCCATAAGGGAAAATAAAGAAATTCTTTTTCCTGCATGTCTACTCAATCTATTTCTTTCTGAAATGTTACTCATGATATTTCAACTAAAATTTCATGCTTTCATCAAAAATCGTATTCTTAAACGAGCTATTTTTTACTTAATTTCATATTTATTGTCTACTCACTTTGTCAAAGTCAGTATGAACTCCCCAAATCACATTCCTTTTCCCCATTTAGTTCGCTTTACATCGAGATGTCTCAAAACTTCGGGCGTATTTCATTCACTCAATGTCCAGTTCTACTGCGTCTGACCCTTCATTTCTAACTTCTATGTCTTCTGCATTTTCCCCTTAGACGTTTAGTTTCATCGACCCTTACTTTCGTTTTAATTAGGTTTTCATTATCGCATTTTTTATTCATTGTCTCAGCAGAAAAATGTTTCATTCTCGGGACATCCAAATTGTTCTTCCACTAAAAATCGTATTCTATGTTATATATGTATAACATTTATTCTCAAGACATTCATTCTAAAAATATCGTACTCCCCTACCCAGAAGTTAAATTTTAAGAAATACTTACTTTTTTCCCTTTATTTTACATATTATATTTTCCTTTCTGTTCAGGGTTTACGGATTCTTCAAACTTTGCCTTATTTTTATGAAACTTCGTTGTTTTTTTTCTTCTTACTTTTTTTTTCTGATTCAACGTATCAATCTTTTCCTATCGACTTAATTATTCTGATTTTTCCATACGAATTTCCTTTTTAACAAAAATGTATCTAAAAACTCGTGATATGTTTTAGTCTCTAAGGCCAATTCTACTCTATTCCACAAAAAGACGTTGTAGGATTTCAGCAGTGTAAATTCCCCTAACTCTTTAGAGCTTACTTACTTTTCATAGTTAGATATTAATTTCTCGAGGTTTACATTAAAGCATGAAAAAAAGAGTGTTTTTTACGTTCTCTCCAGTGTGTGAGCTTTCCCCAAGAAATTAACTTTGGAATCCTCCTTTTCTGTCGGAAACTGACTATCTCCTGCGAGTGTAATCGCCAGTCTACTGCTTGCTGAAAAACCTCATATGACATGAAATCACCTTGCTTGGGAGATTAAACTAAATTCTGGTTTAGAACGCAAACTCAAGTCGCAAAAGCATAGTTTACTGAGAGAACTTAAATTTTCTAAGATGTCAAAATTCTAAATCTGATGGCTCAGCAACTCAATGGGGCAGAGCGCCTGAGCTTTGTCGTTCATTCTAAATTTAAGAGATAAGACGTCCGTCGTGAACCACTCGAAGGGACATAAGCAGACCATAGGCCCTGATTTACACCACTGATAATAGGGAAGGTAGGAAGCAAGTGTCGTAATTCAAGCCCAACGCTAAAGCCTCCCAGGATTCGATACCGGACCCATATCGGAAGAATAGTCAGATGTCAAAGCCTAGACACTGAAAAATTGCTTCAGACAAATATTTCCTTACTTAAAGTGCTCCAAGTACAAATTTGCATTACTTAAAATTTCCCTTGGTCATTATTTTTTCTACCTTTGAAACTTCTAAAGTGTTTATTTTTGAAAAAAAAACGCGTTCTCGCAACGTAAAATTTCCCCAGAATTACATGAGGAACAAAAAAAAAATTGCTGAAGCTTGAATGTTAAGTCTTCCAACCCATTCGTTTCTCTTCATGTTCCATTCCATAAACTTTCTCCAAATTCCTATATCTCCAAGAATTTTGTTAAATATTCAAGGTTCCAATCCCCCAGAAATTATCTGAAAATGTTGGTTTCTCTTTTAAAAAAACACCGATTAAGAATTCCTTCAATGAAACAAGAAACTCCTATTCAAAGCATTCCCTGCCTCTTTTTACTTCAAATACAGTAGTTGTACATCTAAGAAACTGTTTTTGTATATTCATATATTTTTCTATAACTTTACAAAAAAAAAAAGCCACCCCCATAACTTTTGAACCGTTGGAAAGCACTTGAATGGAACTATCATGTGATGTGAAGAAATATGCTAATTAAGCTAATTAACATGCTAATATGCTCTCTATCTCCGAATTTTTCCATATAAGAGATATGTTATTTCATACGCATTCAATTCAACACATAATAAAACTCTTAAATTCCAAATTTCATACAAATCCACCGATAAATACGTGTACAGTGAGCTACGGAAAAAAGATGCCACTAATGTTAAACTGCAAAAGTTGTTTTGGATTTGCATCATTTAATCGAGAAGAGATACAGTGATTCGGTGTTGCAACAGTGAAATACAAAGAGACCCAGATAATATGAGCCGCATACAAGAACAGAACTGGTATATTAAAGGAATTATACACTGCTGGACAATTGCTAAGGACGGATCATAAACGGCTATATAGCGCATAAAAAAGTAACTGTGGTTGGATGCCAAGTGAAATAAAATAATGTCAGAATGCCAGGACATTACAAGAAAGACAATTTATTGTGCTCTGAAATCCAGAAGGCTTTGGAACGTGTTCAAGGGACAAACACGCCATTTTGTGCAGAATACGTAAACATGAAAAAAATGCAATTACCGTCCGCAGGCGTTCCGGCGTAAGATGTCAATACGGGATATGGCCACCATGGAGGGCGATGCAAGATTCCACACGTCGTGTCATGCTTTGCACAACATTATCAAGCAGCTGTTTGGGTAATTTATCCCATTCCTCTGTCAGTGCATGGATGAGGGTGTCCTTGTTTTTGTAGAGGGCATGGGCGATTAGCAAGACTCCTCCCAAAGCATCCCACACATTTTCAATGGGATTCAGATCTGGAGAACGTGCTGGCCATACGAGGCGTTGAATATCCTCGCTCTCAAGACACTCCCGGACAGCGACTGTTCGATGACATGTTGCGTTGTCGTCCATGAAAATGAATCTATCACCGACAGCACCACGGAACATGCGAACATGAGGTAGCAGAACATCATTAATGTATCGTTGGCCAGTCATAGTCCCAGTTGGAAGCACATAGAGGGACGTACGGCCATTGCTCATGAAGCCAGCCCATACCATGACACTACATGTCGGATATCGGTCCCTTTCCTGTATGTTTGCTGGACAATATGCAGTACCACTATCGCGCCAGATCAGTTGTCGTCGACAATCAGACGATAGAATGTATCTACTCTCATCTGAGAAGAGGACAGCAGACCAGTAGTTATCAGTCCAATTGCGATGTTGATGGCACCATTGCAAACGGGCTGTACGGTGACGTCTGGACAATGGGATGCACACAACAGGACGGCGGGCGTATAGTCCTCCTTCATGCAAACGTCTGGCGACAGTTTTTCGGGAGAATCGCTTGCCAGTAGTAGCCATAAACTGATTTGCTACTTGACTAGCTGTACTGCTCCGGTGTCTTTTTGTTGATAGCACTATGTACCGATCTTCTGCAGGTGTCGTACTGCAAACACGACCTCCCCCGTAACGTTTGCTACACTCTCCATTTGTTTGAAATGATTTCCAAAGCCTTGAAACAACACTGTGGCTGACGTCGAACTCCCTGGCAACATTTGTTATTTTTCGCCCTTCTTCAATCTTGCCAATAATACGGCCACGCGTAAAATCATCTAGGTGATGTCGGGAAGACATACTGAAAATTGCAAGTTCGTCAATTGATTCTTTCCCTTTCAACTTTGCGTTTGAACAACAACGGTCAATACGCGTCAAATCCTTTATATCTCTTATCAGCGCTATGACGTCACGAACAAGTTCGGCAATCTAAAATTTGCATACGCACAACACGTCTTACTGTATCCCGCACTTATGCTAATTTCCACATTTTCCTGCCTTCCATTTTATGGTTTGCTATCGTTGCTATTGTCATCCGTCCTTAGCAATTGTCCGGCAGTGTAAATTATGAAATATGATCATGAAAAATGAATTATGACCATATCTGGTTTATAGTCCATGGGATGCTAAATATTAATTAAACGCCTATATACAAATTTACAGCGTGGTAGCATAAAACCTTGCTGAAATATAAGCGAAAACTCAAGCATACATCGATTAAGGGGCCGTGCATAAAAAAACATATTTTCTTCTGCTTACTGTAAAACGGTTTTCCCCGCAATACTTAGAAAGACTCAGGATAAATTGTTTCTACGTGAAGTTGGTTGAAGGAAGCAGTAATAATGCAGTATATATACCCCTAAATTCAAAATTGCAACTTTTAATGATGAACATCATAAGTTAATACTTTTGCACAAAAATAACTTCACTTATGAAATAGTTCGTGCAATTACATATTTAATTTTTTCCTATTGGTTACATAGCTGACTCTCGTATAGTTTACTTCAAAAACTCAAAAACACAGTACGTTACACAAAACGAAAGCTTCGTATGTGTTTTTTGTATATTTCTTACATAAGTACCTTAACAGCTGTGACATGTTTTAGCGAGCCTGTGGTTCCCAGGCCCGTTTGGCTCGTTTCGTCCTTTACAAAGTACAGCCTTAGGGAAAATATCTTCAGAAATCCATTTGCTAAGAAATCCGAGTATTTATTCAAGATATATATATACAACAGTACATTATTTACATGCTTTATGGGTTATACGGGTTATATTCCATACAATGAAAAAAACATTATGCTGTATCAACATGACATCTCCTTCTCCTCGCGCTTCGAATCTCTGATGACCTCCTCGTCTCCCTTCCTCCGCGAACCCCCAATGTTTCTTGGGGTTGCATTGTTGACACCTCGTAACGAATGTTCTTTAAGTTCCGCCTCCGACCATGTAAGAAGGCGTACCGAATATCCCCATGTACTTGACAACCAACGACTATCTTACGAGTTCGAGCAAAATGGCGTCGTTGAGGACCATGTCCCCAAAATGTGCAGCAGTGAGTTTGCAAGGATAAATTGTCCGTTCTCGTACAAGATATCTTACACGGCTGTCACTTGAACACATACATATACACACGAGAAAGACACCAAAATCATATCTAAGTATTTAAAGGGGCCTCTCGTTCTCAGAGATCCTCACAACAGCTTTCCTTAAATTATGAAACTGTGGTCATGAAAATGAAAACTGCAAATTGTTTCCAGCGCGAGTGAACCCGTGTGCCTGATTTTTTTTTATATTGCAGATTTGCTCTTGTGTCCATTCCGTCTCGAAATATGGTATAATCCGCATGTAATTGCATATTGTTCGGATTCATTGATATTTTCCGTTGTAGTTATATTGCTTAAACTGTCTGTAACATACAAAACGGAACTGCCTTTCGCTGCAATACAGAAGCCGAATCTACGTGTGCAGCTTTGATCTGTACTCAAATCGCCTCTTCGGCATCAGACGTTTTCGACTACCGGTTAAGAAAATAACCGTAAACAGTAGCGTTTGGAGCATTAAGCTTACTTAGTGTAGTTTAATAAGGATCTAATTGCATTTTTCTTTTCTTTTTATATTCTTTTTCGTTCCTTCTACAAATATAAATAAAATAATAACTGGTTATACTCTGCGAAAAAAAAATCGTTGTATTCTAAGAATTTCGTAGTTTAAGGAATAAGAAAGTTCCCAAATCATATTTCTTCAGCATGCGCATGAAATAATAAAAGCACACTGTTACCTACTTCATTGGAACCCTCAATTTTTAGACTTAAATAAGAAAAAAAACTGGTTTGACAATCTAAAATAAACTATTTATGTTCGCAAAGGGAAATCTTAAAATTAAATGGAAATCTAAAAATTAAATTTCATATGACAGAATTCTTGTCATGTGTTCGAATCTCGGACCGCCGGCCAAATAGTCGGCGGTTTTTCCGGGGTTTTCCATAGCCTCCCTGGGCTTAGGGACGCCAATGCGTAGATGGTTCCCTGTGAAGTCGGTCCCGGATGTACTTTGTCTGTTTCTCCTGATGTTGGCAGTAGCCGAAAAATGCATTTCCAAGCCGTCTGGCCAACGTGGGAAATTAGACAATTACCCTCCCGAATAAAGAATCGGGAGATACCTATAGCCAGAAGTGGTTCTAAAAAAGGTTAACAGACAGGCAGACAGATGATAGGATTCTAACTGAAAATTTTTATATGTCGTTTATGAACGACAAAGTAGAACTAAAATTCCTGACATAACGCTTTCCTGTTTCAAAAGATTTGATATTGTGACGTTAATCGTGTTACGTAATCCATCTCTGACGTCATGTCAGAATGATTTAGATGAAATGGCGTCACGCCAGCAACTGTTGAAACTCGGTTCTTGTTACTATAACAACAAAGCAAAGTGGTATACGAGTGCGCTGTGGGCGACAAAATGAGACAAACATTCATCGTTTCGAACAAAGATAATTATATTGTTTTCAGTTATCATGTGGAATTAATATAGGAGAGGCGCAAATTTAAATTACAAGACTTTGCTGTTCCCATTAATTCGTATGTTAAGCATGATAACTATGAAAGAAAAGTGAGATTTTGAAGTGGAAAATAACAAATCATTTCGAATAGATTGCACACTTTCGTAACATTTTGCGAAAGCCATTTACAAAAATTGGGTGATCATTGCGTTTCTCATATATTGCCAAAGTGTTCCGAATGCGTATCAACCTGTTCCGCATGTGTTATCAAAGCTCTCTCCACCATAAAATGTTTTATGATAGAAGATACTAGTATTTTTATATAACACATTCGGGACACTTCATAACAAAAGCATGGAACACTGTCGTAGCACACTGCGAATACATTTTCCGGAAATACTTTCTTGATGTGTACCGAATGAGTTGTCAACATTTTCTCAATGTGTTCCACTGGGAACACACTGATGTGCTATATATTCCGAAATGCCATGGACGGCTAGGAAATAATTGATCGAAATATGGCATGGCTCAAGCATCTGCATCATTTTAACTGTACTAATGTCCTAATTTACTTAAATAGTGGATTTTGGGTAAGTGAAACTTGACTTCAAACATGTCATATGTATTTTGGTGCACATAGACATTAATCTGTATCCATTCACTAGGTTACCAGAAGCGCCAGTCCTTATATATTCCATGGCGTATGTATAAGAGTTGACGACTTTAATCATTGTGACAAAGAACCTTTTCACGGTTTGCTATATCAGAGTAGAGCATAAACTATATTTGCGGGTTTATTTTATTAGGTCGAACCAGACCCTGCCCTAATTTGGACTATTCGGACTCCGTGTTCATGTGTGCCTGTGCCCGGCTCGAACGCGGACTTTTGAGCTGGTTCTCGTAAAACGTGACCAATGACAATCAGCATCGAGCTTTATACGTATTCCCAGTTATATTTGATATATACATCCTCGTTTTGTATATTTGTGCCTTCCAAATTATTGAAATAAAAGGAATTATGACACCAAATTTTGTTTTGTAATGAACACATCTTTTGAACTGTTTCTGACGCGAATTAAAATTTTCAAAGTTATTCAAAGTCAATGCAGCCAGTTACAAAATATCAAGCGGATTTTTACAATCAATAAAAAACTCAGAAACAGAAAGAGCTACATTTTTTCTAACACCATCTATATCGTACGTTACAAAAATTAACAAATAGCGCACAAAAATTTTCTCATGGCAGCAGAAGGATATCGGAGACAAACAAATTTTCAAATCGAACAGTTAAAAGAACAAATATAGAAAAAAAATTTTGATGTAAATCTACGCCTTCTATCTCAAGAATTTTACATAATAGGAAAGTTGAAAGTAGGCTTAAAATATTCTTCATGGGAAAAGCTATCCTAAGGAAAAACAAGTTCTCAAATTTTCAAATACGTCTCGCGCAAGCAGAGGCAAGTAGAGGAAAAGGGAGAGTTCTAGAACAGGGACAGCCCTCCATAGACTTAACATTGGCTGTCCACGAGGCTGTCCCCGGCTGTCCCAAGGCTGCCCCAGCTGTCCCCTTTTCAGAATTTTTGTCACGTGATCGTCCCCATGATGTGCTGCCCCCTATCGGTGCTTCTTGGAACTTTCTATGGGTCTTTGATTTTGAGGGATGGCAACGACCAAGAGGGAAAGGGGGTGGATATAGGTGGATGTCAACTCAATGTGCTGCCCCCTAGCGGTGCTTCTTGGAACTTTCAATGGAACTTTGTTTTTGAGAGATGGCAACGGTCGAGTGTGGAAAGGGGGTGGACATAGGGCATGTCAACTCGATGTGCTGCCTCCCAGCGGTGCTTCTTGGAACTTTCGATGGATCTTTGATTTTGAGGGATGGCAACGACCGAGTGGGAAAGAGGGTGGATATAGGGGGATGTCAACACGATGTGCTGCCCCCTAGCGGTGCTTCTTGGAACTTTCAATGGATCTTTGTTTTTGAGAGATGGCAACGACCGGATGGGAAAAGGGATGTCAACTCGATGTGCTGCCCCCTGGCGGTGCTTCTTGGAACTTTCCATGGATCTTTGATTTTGAGGGATGGCAACGACCGAGTGGAAAAGTGGGTGTCAACTAGATGTGTTGCCCCTGGCGGTGCTTCTTGGAACTTTCGGTGGATCTTTGATTTTTAGGGATGGCAACCACCGAGTGTGGTCCGTTGGGATTTTTTGTATTTATTCCTGTGGTTTTCAAGCGGGATTTTCCCCTCTTTGATGTTATTTTTCCCCAGAGGACATTTTTACGTAACGATGCTGGGGAATTTTCTTTCCAAGGAATAAAAATGCTATGATGATCTTAGCGAGGTTCTAACTCACGATCATTTGGTTTCAAAAAATTGGTCAGGTGGTCTCGTGTACTACGTATTCACTCTATTTTTTTTAATTACTTTATGTTACTTCTTCATGTGTTTTTATATTTTTTGTATGTTTTGAGGGAGTTTTTTCGTGTAGATGTAGTGAATTTTCTGGGGAACTTTTCTTTTTCCTTTATTCAATTATAAAACAGATCATGAGACGAGGAAATGCTTTTTTAGAAACGATTTCGTTCCTGTTCGCAGTAATTATTGGACATAGACTTCATGTTATTTCTGAGTCTTTCGCCTTTGCAATATTATTTTCTCGTAATTTTTTCGTGTGTTCAAGAACTCAACAGGTCTTTCACAGTTAAAATTCTGATGAAACAATATTTTCTTGCTTTATTTCGCATATCATTATAGCTTCCCAATTTCGCTATTTTACTTCTTTTTTTTTTTTTTTGAAATTTCGTTAAACTTTTCAGTAAGTCAGTAATTTTTTTTTTACTTGGTCAAACTTGTGACTCCTTTTATTTAGACTATTTTTTTTTCATTTCATTTCAACAATTATTTTAGACGTAGCAAATCCTCAGATTTTTGTTTCCTTATATAGCATATTTTCAAACTTGCTGAAAAATATTCCTCAAAGCTTGCATGTAGTCAAATATGCATTTTTTAATTCTTTCCTAGTTTGCTATACTTTTCGTGGACTGTCCGAACAAAACAGCATTCATTGTCAAGACATACATTCTAAAACCTTTTTTATTACGATAAAAGTTGTATTCTTTGGGCTGTATATTTTTCTGTCTCGTCCGAAAAAACATTCATTCTAGAGGCAAAGCTAGTGATTCCGTTCTTCCCATAAACATTTTTTTACGTTTTACTAACTCACCAGAAAAGCAGTTATTCCCCACCCCCATAGCGAAAAAAAAGAAATTCTTACTTCTTTTCCATACATATCGACTCAATCTATTTCTTTTCGAAATGCTGGTCATGACATTTCAACTAAAATTTCATACTTTCACCAAAATTCATATTTTTAAAGGAGCTATTTCCTTTTTTACTTTATTTCATGTGTAACTAAATTTTTTATTGTCTCCTCGCCTCAACAAACTCAGTAAGAACTCCCCTAATCTCATTCCTTTCCCTCATTTATTTCGCTTTAAATTGAGATGTTTCAAAACTTCGCGTATATTTCTTTCACTAAATGTCCAGTTCTCCCGTATCTGTCCCATCATTTTTAACTTCTGTGCCTGCTGCATTTTTTCTTTAGACGTTTAGTTTCATTGACCCTTTCTTTCGTTTTAATTTCGTTTTCATTATCGTATTTTTTATTCATTGTCTCAGCAGAAAAATCTTTCATTCTGGAGACCTAGCGACTAAGTCCGTACTTCCTCTAAACATTTTTATTTCGCGTTTTACTAATTCGTAAGAAAAGCAGGTGTTTCCAAACTCTCATAGTGAAAATATCGTATTCCCCTTATTTTACTTATTATATTTTTCCTTCTATTCAGTGTTGTATGATTCTTAAAACTTTGGTTTATTTTTATGAAACTTCTTTTTTTTTTCTTAGTTTTTTTTTCTGATTCAACCTATTAATCTTTTCCTATCGATTTAATTGCTCTTATTTTTCCATTCGACTTCACTTTTGAACAGAAATGTATATAAAATCTTCAGATGTATTTTAGTCTCTAAGAGGCCGATTCTTCCCTATTTCAAATAAAGTCATTGTAGGATTTTAGTGTAAATGCCCCTAAATCTTTAGAACTTCCTTTTCATAGTTAGATACTAATTCCTCGAGGTTTAAATTAAAACATGAAAGAAGAGTGTTTTTACGCTCTCTCCAGTGAACGAAGAGTTTTTACACTTTCCCCAAGAAATTAACTTTGGAATCTCCCTTCTTTCTACCGGAAAACGACTATCTTGTGCGACTGTTTTCACGCGTCTACTGCTTGCTGGAAAACCTCATATGACATGAAATCCCTTTGCTTGGTAGATTAAACTAAATTCTGGTTTTTAACTTTGAACGCAAACTCAAGCTTGCAAAAGCATAGTTTTCTGAGCGAACTTAAACTGTCTAAGATGACAAAAACCTAAAACTGGTGACTCAATGGGACAGAGCGTTTGAACTTTGCCGTTCATTTAAGATTTAAGAGATCCATAGTGAACCACTACAAGGGAAATAAGCAGACCCTGATTTAGTCCACTGTTTCCAAGGAAGGTAGAAAGCTAGTGTCGTAATTCAAAAGCTCATAACTCAAGCCTCCCCAGGATTCAATTTCGGACGGACGATTAGTCAGATGTCAATGCTTAGACATTGAAAAATTACTTCGGACAAATATTTTCTTACTTAAAAGTGCTTCAAGTCAGAATTTGTATTACTTAAGATTTCCCTTAGTCAATATTTTTTCTATCTTAAAAACTTCTAAAGGGTTGATTTTGAAAAAAAAAAAACGATTTCTCCAAAAAACGTAAAATTTCCCCAGAATTGTATGAGCAACCAAAAAAATTGACGAAGCTTGATCCCATTTCTTTCTCTTCATGTTTCATTCCATAAACTTTCTTCAAATTCCTATATATCCAAGAGTTTTGTTAAATGTCCAAGTTCGACTCCCCCAGAAATTTTCTGAAAATGATAGTTTCTCTTTTAAAAAAAAATCCAAAATAAGAATCCCTTCAATGAAACAAGAAATTCCTATTCAAATCATTCCATCCCTCTTTCTACTTCAAATACTCTATTTGTAAATCTAAGGAAGTTTTATTTTATATTCATATACTTTTCCCTCTAACTTTACAAGATATTTTCCCAAAATGTATGTACATATTACGATAGTAAAACATCATACAACTGCTTGATGTTCAATTCACTTCACGCTGTCTTAAGGAAATTCTTTTATTTTCTCATAACACATAGACATGTTATTTTTCTTCCCATTCACTTCAAAGACTTGAGATCAACTTAATGGAGTCCCTTGAGAAGAACTTTTATAGAAAAGCATAAATGCACTGAAAATGTCAGTTTTCTTAAAAAATCATAAGAATAAGAATTTTTTTACTGAAACAAAATTCCCCTGTTCAAAGCATTAAGTGGCTCTTTTCGCAGCAAATTCTGTATTTCCTCATGTAAACTTTATTCTTTTTCTACTTCATATCGTCATTCGTTTCTTGTTTTTCCCTATGTAACTTAAAACTTCTTTTCTTAATCTATTTTTCATAAAGTATCATTCTTTTGAGTTTATTTTCTCTCTCTCTCTCTCTCTTTTTTAAACGCATTCCTAAGTTCATATTGAGAAGGGTTTAAATTTTGATTGAAAGATGTTTGCAAAGATCGTTTTAAGAAAAGTTGAAAACAGTTAAGGTTCGTTTCGGAAAAGTTGAAAACAGATAATGTTCGTTTCGGAAAAGTACATTCTCTTATAGGGTTAAAAATGGAACACTTCATATTTTGTTAGGGGCGGTTTTGATGAAACACGTTTCAGTAAAAACAGTGAAATTCCCATTGAATAACATGGGGAACTATGAAATTTAAGAAGCACGTTTTCGTTCAAGGAAAATATTTTAAAAGGTCTATTTTCCATTCAGTTGAAAACGAATCAGGTAGAAAACAGAATGCAGTAGAAACAGTCACAGCAAGTTCCTGAAAGTTGAAAATAGATGAGGTTGAAAATGGATGTACTAAAAATGTCTTAGGAAAGAAATTTTTATGAAACACAGACTGTTTAGTTTTCATAGGCTAGGGGGTCTTTAGTGAGAGCGCTTCATCTTTTCAACTCAAAGAATAAAGCGATTCAGTTTGAAACATTTAAAACTCCCCGAAAATAAGCCGTGTACTCTGGTTTCGACTCAATACAGTAAAGCATTGCTCTCAGACAGGACGGAATTCCGCCCTGATTGGTTGCATAATGGAAAACCCCAGACCCAACTCCAATAACATTACCCAAATATACTTAAAAAAAGTCTAGCAAAAAAGCACTAGTTCTCCATTAAATCAATTGCATTCATCCTGTTACTGTTTTACATATTTCAAAAAAGAAGATTACATTCTCACTTTTACTTTAAAATTCTTGAAAATCTTAATTTTTTGACTCAATTCCATAAAAAAATAATTTCCCTTAAAATTTAATTTAAAAAAATAATAATTACTCGTAAAATTTATGCCTTAAAACTAAAAAAATATTTGCGCTTAATATTTCAATAAATAATAAATATTCACAAACTCGCCTTCTACCTTGCCAATAAAAAAAAACTACATTCATTTCTGAATTTATATAATCGAAATCATTATTTCTCCAAGTAGTTCTTTCCCATGATTGTAGAGAGGAACTCTTCTGAAATCTTCCCTTTTCCACATGTGTTCGACACAGACTGTTTAGTTTTTCCAGGCTAGGGGGTATTCAGTGAGAGCGCTTCTTCTTTTCAACTCAAAGAATAAAGCGAGTCAGTTTGAAACATTTCAAACTCCCCAAAAATAAGCCGTGTACTCTGGTTTCGGCTCAATACTGTAAAGCATTGCTCTCAGACCAGTCAGAAATAACCACGATTGGTCACCTAATTGGAAACATCAGGACCATTTCCAATAACAATACCCAAATTTCCTTAAAAAAAGTCTAGCAAAAAAGCACTAGTTCCCTTAAAACAATTGCATTCATCCTGCTACTGTTTTAAACATTTCGAAACAGAAATTTCTTTTACTTTTTAAAATTCTTGAAAGCTTAAATTTTTGTCTCATTTCCATAAAAAAAATAATTTCACTTAAAATTTAATTTAAAAAAATTACTCTTTAAATGTATGCCTCAAAACTAAAAAATATTTGCGCCTAATATTTCAATAAATAATAAATATTCACAAACTCACCGTCTCACTTGCCAATTAAAAAAAAAAACTACCTTAACAACTCTCCAGTCCACTTGAATTCCTTAACATGAACTTTGATTACAGAAGAGATTACGTAAACAGTCATAAAAAGATTTCATCCTAAATGAAAATAATGTTCTGGAATTGATTCCAGCCTGAATCCAATAGGACAGCTTTTCTCAGGTTGAACCTGCAAAACACAAGTGGAGACGAATGAAAACTCATCACAATTTTCAGATGGAATCAAAGCATTTGAACAGCTGGGGGAACCGGCACACTGCTTCTTAGCGAAAGAAACAGAAACGTCTGGAAGATTCATACTGCTTCTTTCCCAATGAATAAATGTGGAAAAAATAAAATAACGTTACCAAGCTGATGGAAACAGAATTTGAAGGACTTGATGACGCCTTACTTTACTAAAATTCACTCAGCGTTTCCTTGCATACTGTGACCAATGCATGACCCTTATCACAACATGTGTTGGTGTGTCACCATGCGTCAGCGCTTCACGGTGACTATACCCTTATCTTGTCATTTCGTGACGAAACGCTATCGACTGACAAAGCGAACTCAGCTGAGGGTTTATCTTAAGGGAAAATTCTTAGAGAAAAACGAAAGGATTTCATTATAATTAATTTTCATATCTTGAGAAAATAAAACTAAAATGTATTCGGTAAGAAATGTTTCAATGTTGAATTTTCCTCAAAATGAGAGAGGAATACGGAAAGCGAAAGAATTTAATCAGACACCTTGAAAGAATTCATCTCAGAATTAAAACCGCTTTTGAAAAAAAAAGAAACCCCAGTAAACTATGAAATACTTTGTTCTTCACATAAAGAAAACACGGTGTACGATTCCAATATTCCCTTTTTTCTTAAAATTTCTCCAACGTAACGACTTAGGTCAACTGAGTCCAGAAATGCTTGGTCTACTTTAGTATTTTGATTCCGAGGGAGTTCTTTCCGATACTGTTAAGCTATTTTCTCAAAATCCAGTTGTAAAATAATTTTGGTCATGTTTATTTGATTGTCGTCGTAGGAGAATTCCAATCCGTTCATGTCATACATTGTGTCCCCGAGAGTTTCTTCAAGCAGAAAAAAGCCATCATTCCACAGAAATTCTTCTTTTGGAGTTTGTAATGTTTCCAAAGTCAAATTATTTTTTTTCCTAAGGCTTTCTTAATTAAAGCTGAAAACGAAATGGAACGAAGAAACGTCTACTGTATGACTCTTAACATAGTAGATTTCTTATCAACCACTTTAGCCCAATGTTCTCCGCACGGAGAAATTTCAAATTTCAAAATTTCACCATTCTGACCCACTTTTTCCTGAGTGAAATCCAATACATGGTGAAAATCTCGACTTATGCATTCCTCTGAGTAAGGAATCGCTCTCATGAAAGGGGGCAACGGTTAAAATCGACATTGATTAAAATTGGAGAGATGAAAAATATGAGAATTGAATAAATAATGCATAAGCAGGATTCCCGAAAACATAAATATAAGTTTTATATAAAAAAAAAATCCATAAAAAATATTGGAGGGCGAAAGATATCCCACATCGTCTTTCACTCCTCCGAAAATTTAACGAAGTCCATTAAATCTCAGTTGTCAGTACACGTATTTGTTTAATTTTGGGTGGAGTGGAAGACGATATGAGATTTCTTTCACCCTCCAATATTTTTCATGGAATTTTTTTTTATATATAAAACTTATATTTTTTATGTTTTCGGGAATCCTGCCTATGCATTATTTATTCAATTCTCATATTTTTCATCTCTCCAATTTTAATCAATGTCAATTTTCCCCGTTGCCCTCTTTCATGAGAGCGATTCCCCACTCAAAGGAATGCATAAGTCGAGATTTTCACCATGTATTGGATTTCACTCAGGAAAAAGTGGGTCAGAATGGTGAAATTTTGAAATCTGAAATTTCTCCGTGCGGAGAACATTGGGGTAAAGTGGTTGATAAGAAATCTACTATGTTAAGAGTCATACAATAGACGTTTTTTCGTTCCATTTCGTTTTCAACTTTAATTAAGAAAGCCTTGGGAAAAAAAAATAATTTGACTTTGGAAACATTACAAACTCTAAAAGAAGAATTTCTGTGGAATGATGGCCTTTTTCTGCTTGAAGAAACTCTCGGGGACACAATGTATGACATGAACGAATTGGAATTCTCCTACGACGACAATCAAATAAACATGACCAAAATTATTTTACAACTGGATTTTGAGAAAATAGCTTAACAGTATCGGAAAGAACTCCCTCGGAATCGAAATACTAAAGTAGACGAAGCATTTCTGGACTCAGTTGACCTAAGTCATTACGTTGGAGAAATTTTAAGAAAAAAGGGAATATTGGAATCGTACACCGTGTTTTCTTTATGTGAAGAACAAAGTATTTCATAGTTTACTGGGGTTTCTTTTTTTTTTTTCAAAAGCGGTTTTAATTCTGAGATGAATTCTTTCAAGGTGTCTGATTAAATTCTTTCGCTTTCCGTATTCCTCTCTCATTTTGAGGAAAATTCAACATTGAAGAATTTCTTACCGAATACATTTTAGTTTTATTTTCTCAAGATATGAAAATTAATTATAATGAAATCCTTTCGTTTTTCTCTAAGAATTTTCCCTTAAGATAAACCCTCAGCTGAGTTCGCTTTGTCAGTAGATAGCGTTTCGTCACGAAATGACAAGATAAGGGTATAGTCACCGTGAAGCGCTGACGCATGGTGACACACCAACACACGTTGTGATAAGGGTCATGCATTGGTCACAGTATGCAAGGAAACGCTCAGTGAATTTTAGTAAAGTAAGGCGTCATCAAGTCCTTCAAATTCTGTTTCCATCAGCTTGGTAACGTTATTTTATTTTTTCCACATTTATCCATTGGGAAAGAAGCAGTATGAATCTTCCAGACGTTTCTGTTTCTTTCGCTAAGAAGCAGTGTGCCGGTTCCCTCAGCTGTTCAAATGCTTTGATTCCATCTGAAAATTGTGATGAGTTTTCATTCGTCTCCACTTGTGTTCTGGAGGTTCAACCTGAGAAAAGCTGTCCTATTGGATTCAGTCTGGAATCAATTCCAGAACATTATTTTCATTTAGGATGAAATCTTTTTATGACTGTTTACGTAATCTCTTCTGTAATCAAAGTTCATGTTAGGGAATTCAAGTGGTCTGGAGAGTTTTTAAGGTAGTTTTTTTTTTTTAATTGGCAAGTGAGACGGTGAGTTTGTGAATATTTATTATTTATTGAAATATTAGGCGCAAATATTTTTTAGTTTTGAGGCATACATTTAAAGCGTAATTTTTTTTAATTAAATTTTAAGTGAAATTATTTTTTTTATGGAAATGAGACAAAAATTTAAGCTT
Organism: Macrothele yani; assembly: GCA_039090855.1. NCBI lineage: Eukaryota > Metazoa > Arthropoda > Arachnida > Araneae > Macrothelidae > Macrothele > Macrothele yani. The sequence continues at coordinate 56,612,939 of CM076992.1, read as the reverse complement.
TCAAGAATTTTAAAAAGTAAAAGAAATTTCTGTTTCGAAATGTTTAAAACAGTAGCAGGATGAATGCAATTGTTTTAATGGAGAACTAGTGCTTTTTTGCTAGACTTTTCTTAGGGAAATTTGGGTATTGTTATTGGAAATGGTCCTGATGTTGTTAATTAGGTGACCAATCGTGGGGATTTCTGACTGGTCTGAGAGCAATGCTTTACAGTATTGAGCCGAAACCAGAGTACACGGCTTATTTTCGGGGAGTTTGAAATGTTTCAAACTGACTCGCTTTATTCTTTGAGTTGAAAAGAAGAAGCGCTCTCACTGAAGACCCCTAGCCTGGAAAAACTAAACAGTCTGTGTCGAACACACGTGGAAAAGGGAAGATTTCAGAAGAATTCCTCTCTACAATCATGGGAAAAGAACTACTTGGAGAAATAATGATTTCGATTATATAAATTCAGAAATGAATGTAGTTTTTTTTTTATTGGCAAGGTAGAAGGCGTGTTTGTGAATATTTATTATTTATTGAAATATTAAGCGTAAATAATTTTTTAGTTTTAAGGCATAAATTTTAAGAGTAGTTATTATTTTTTTAAATTAAATTTTAAGGGAAATTATTTTTTTATGGAATTGAGTCAAAAAATTAAGATTTTCAAGAATTTTAAAGTAAAAGTGAGAATGTAAACTTCTTTTTTGAAATGTGTAAAACAGTAACTGGATGAATGCAATTGATTTAATGGAGAACTAGTGCTTTTTTGCTAGACTTTTTTTAGGAATATTTGGGTAATGTTATTGGAGATGGGTCTGGGGTTTTCCATTATGCAACCAATCAGGGCGGAATTCCGACTGGTCTGAGAGCAATGCTTTACTGTATTGAGTCGAAACCAGAGTACACGGCTTATTTTCGGGGAGTTTTAAATGTTTCAAACTGACTCGCTTTATTCTTTGAGTTGAAAAGATGAAGCGCTCTCACTAAAGACCCCTAGCCTGGGAAAACTAAACAGTCTGTGTTTCATAAAAATTTCTTTCCTAAGACATTTTTAGTACATCCATTTTCAACCTCATCTATTTTCAACTTTCAGGAACTTGCTGTGACTGTTTCTACTGAATTCTGTTTTCTACCTGATTCGTTTTCAACTGAATGGAAAATAGACCTTTTAAAATATTTTCCTTGAACGAAAACGTGCTTCTTAAATTTCATAGTTCCCCATGTTATTCAATGGGAATTTCACTGTTTTTACTGAAACGTGTTTCATCAAAACCGCCCCTAAGAAAATATGAAGTGTTCCATTTTTAACCCTGTAAGAGGATGTACTTTTCCGAAACGAACATTACCTGTTTTCAACTTTTCCGAAACGAACCTTACCTGTTTTCAACTTTTCCTAAAACGATCTTTGCAAACATCTTTCAATCAAAATTTAAACCCTTCTCAATATGAACTTAGGAATGCATTTAAAAAAAAGAGAGAGAGAGAGAGAGAGAGAAAACATAAACTCAAAAGAATGATACTTTATGAAAAATAGATTAAGAAAAGAAGTTTTAAGTTACATAGGGAAAAACAAGAAACAAATGACGATATGAAGTAGAAAAAGAATAAAGTTTACATGAGGAAATACAGAATTTGCTGCGAAAAAAGCCACTTAATGCTTTGAACAGGGAAATTTTGTTTCAGTAAAAAAATTCTTATTCTTATGATTTCTTTAAGAAAACTGACATTTTCAGTACATTTATGCTTTTCTATGAAAGTTTTTCTCAAAGGACTCCATTAAGTTGATCTCAAGTCTTTGAAGTGAATGGAAAGAAAAATAACATGTCTATGTGTTATGAGAAAATGAAAGAATTTCCTTAAGACACAGCGTGAGGTGAATTGAACATCAAGCAGTTGTATGATGTTTTACTATCGTAATATGTACATACATTTTGGGAAAATATCTTGTAAAGTTAGAGGAAAAATATATGAATATAAAAAAAAAACTTCCTTAGATTTACAAATAGAGTATTTGAAGTAGAAAGAGGGATGGAATTATTTTAATAGGAATTTCTTGTTTCATTGAAGGGATTCTTATTTTGGATTTTTTTTTTTAAAAGAGAAACTATCATTTTCAGAAAATTTCTGGGGGAGTCGAACTTGGACATTTAACAAAACTCTTGGATATATAGGAATTTGAAGAAAGTTTATGGAATGAAACATGAAGAGAAAGAAATGGGATCAAACTTCGTCAATTTTTTTGGCTCCTCATACAATTCTGGGGAAATTTTACGTTTTTGGGAGAAATCGTTTTTTTTTTTTTTCAAAATCAACCCTTTAGAAGTTTTTAAGATAGAAAAAATATTGACTAAGGGAAATCTTAAGTAAAACAAATTCTGACTTGAAGCACTTTTAAGTAAGAAAATATTTGTCTGAAGTAATTTTTCAATGTCTAAGCATTGACATCTGACTAATCGTCCGTCCGAAATTGAATCCTGGGGAGGCTTGAGTTATGAGCTTTTGTATTACGACACTAGCTTTCTACCTTCCTTGGAAACAGTGGACTAAATCAGGGTCTGCTTATTTCTCTTGTAGTGGTTCACTACGGATCTCTTAAAGCTTAAATGAACGGCAAAGTTCAAACGCTCTGTCCCATTGAGTCACCAGTTTTAGGTTTTTGTCATCTTAGACAGTTTAAGTTCGCTCAGAAAACTAACTATGAAAAGGAAGTTCTAAAGATTTAGGGGCATTTACACTAAAATCCTACAATGACTTTATTTGAAATAGGGAACAATCGGCCTCTTAGAGACTAAAATACATCTGAAAATTTTAGATACATTTCTGTTCAAAAGTAAAGTTGAATGGAAAAATAAGAGCAATTAAATCGATAGGAAAAGATTGATAGGTTGAATCAGAAAAAAAAACTAAGAAAAAAAAAAAAAGAAGTTTCATAAAAATAAACCAAAGTTTTAAGAATCATACAACACTGAATAGAAGGAAAAATATAATAAGTAAAATAAGGGGAATACGATATTTTCACTATGAGAGTTTGGAAACACCTGCTTTTCTTACGAATTAGTAAAACGCGAAATAAAAATGTTTAGAGGAAGTACGGACTTAGTCGCTAGGTCTCCAGAATGAAAGATTTTTCTGCTGAGACAATGAATAAAAAATACGATAATGAAAACCAAATTAAAACGAAAGAAAAGGTCAATGAAACTAAACGTCTAAAGAAAAAATGCAGCAGGCACAGAAGTTAAAAATGATGGGACAGATACGGGAGAACTGGACATTTAGTGAAAGAAATATACGCGAAGTTTTGAAACATCTCAATTTAAAGCGAAATAAATGAGGGAAAGGAATGAGATTAGGGGAGTTCTTGCTGAGTTTGTTGAGGCGAGGAGACAATAAAAAATTTAGTTACACATGAAATAAAGTAAAAAAGGAAATAGCTCCTTTAAAAGTATGAATTTTGGTGAAAGTATGAAATTTTAGTTGAAATGTCATGACCAGCATTTCGAAAAGAAATAGATTGAGTCGATATGTATGGAAAAGAAGTAAGAATTTCTGTATTTTCGCTATGGGGGTGGGGAATAACTGCTTTTCTGGTGAGTTAGTAAAACGTAAAAAAAAATAATGTTTATGGGAAGAACGGAATCACTAGCTTTGCCTCTAGAATGAATGTTTTTTCGGACGAGACAGAAAAATATACAGCCCAAAGAATACAAATTTTATCGTAATAAAAAAGGTTTTAGAATGTATGTCTTGACAATGAATGCTTTTTTGTTGGGACAGTCCACGAAAAGTATAGCAAACTAGGAAAGAATAAAAAAATGCATATTTGACTACATGCAAGCTTTGAGGAATATTTTTCAGCAAGTTTGAAAATATGCTATATAAGGAAACAAAAATCTGATGATTTGCTACGTCTGAAATAATTGTTGAAATGAAATGAAAAAAATAGTCTAAATAAAAGGAGTCACAAGTTTGACCAAGTAAGAAAAAAAATTACTGACATACTGAAAAGTTTTACGAAATTTCAAAAAAAAAAAAAAAGAAGTAAAATAGCGAAATTGGGAAGCTATAATGATATGCGGAATAAAGTAAGAAAATATTGTTTCATCAGAATTTTAACTGTGAAAGACCTGTTGAGTTCTTGAACACACGAAAAAATTACGAGAAAATAATATTGCACAGGCGAAAGACTCAGAATTGACATGAAGTCTATGTCCAATAATTACTGCGAACAGGAACGAAATCGTTTCTAAAAAAGCATTTCCTCGTCTCATGATCTGTAATAAAATTGAATAAAGGTAAAAGAAAAGTTCCCCAGAAAATTCACTACATCTACACGAAAAAACTCCCTCAAAACATACAAAAAATATAAAAACAGATGAAAAAGTAACGTAAAGTAGTTAAAAAAAAATAGAGTGAATACGTGGTACACGAGACCACCTGACCAATTTTTTGAAATCAAATGATCGTGAGTTAGAACCTCGCTAAGACCATCATAGCATTTTTATTCCTTGGAAAGAAAATTCCCCAGCATCGTTACGTAAAAATGTCCTCTGGGGAAAAATAACATCAAAGAGGGGAAAATCCCGCTTGAAAAATACAGGAATAAATACAAAAAATCCCAACGGACCCCACTCGGTGGTTGCCATCCCTAAAAATCAAAGATCCATCGAAAGTTCCAAGAAGCACCGCCAGAGGGCAACACATCGAGTTGACACCCACTTTTCCACTCGGTCGTTGCCATCACTCAAAATCAAAGATCCGTCGAAAGTTCCAAGAAGCACCGCCAGGGGGCAGCACATCGAGTTGGCATCCCTTTTCCCACTGGTCGTTGCCATCTCTCAAAAACAAAGATTCATTGAAAGTTTCAAGAAGCACCGCTAGGGGCAGCACATCGAGTTAACATCCCCCTATATCCACCCCTTTCCCACTCGGTCGTTGCCATCCCTCAAAATCAAAGATCCATCGAAAGTTCCAAGAAGCACCGCTGGGGGCAGCACATCGAGTTGACATGCCCTATGTCCACCCCCTTTCCACACGACCGTTGCCATCTCTCAAAAACAAAGTTCCATTGAAAGTTCCAAGAAGCACCGCTAGGAGGCAGCACATCGAGTTGACATCCCCTATATCCACCCCCTTTCCCTCTCGGTCGTTGCCATTCCTCAAAATCAAAGATCCATCGAAAGTTCCAAGAAGCACCGTTAGGGGGCAGCACATCATGGGGACGATCACGTGACAAAAATTCTGACAAGGTGACAGCTGGGGCAGCCTTGGGACAGCCACGGGGACAGCTGGGGCAACCTTGGGACAGCCACGGGGACAGCTGGGGCAGCCTTGGGACAGCCACGGGGACAGCTGGGGCAGCCTTGGGACAGCCACGGGGACAGCTGGGGCAGCCTTGGGACAGCCACGGGGACAGCCGGGGACAGCCTCGTGGACAGCCAATGTTAAGTCAATGGAGGGCTGTCCCTGTCCGAGAACTCTCCCTTTTCCTCTACTGAGGCAGCGAAAAAAAAAGCATTGACCTTTACACCACCTAGCGGAAAATCTGTGCATTATTCAAAGACGATAATGTTTCAAATCTCTATTATCGAGAATGGCACACAGTAAAAAGGGCAATTTAACAACAGGGCTTTTAGAAGCGAAGGTACAGCTGCAAACAGAAGTACACAAACACCACCTAGCGACAGAACTGTGAACTATAAAACTCCTTAAATACTAACCTAAAGTGTTCCACAAGATGAATGGCATCCGATGTTGAATGAATTTTTAAATCGCACATTTAAAAGCAGAGAGTTTAAGAAAAACATTGGCGTGCCCTAGCGACGAATTTTTTCATTATTTCGGTAAGAAAATACTCTCACAGAGTTTGCACATTTAGTAGCATCTGACCGAAGAAAGAAGTTTTTGAATCGGGGTTTTAGTCCCCCAGATATTGATGTAAACGAAAATGTCAGCTTACGCCCTCTCGTGGCAGACTTCTGCGTTAAGAAAAATTTGAAATTACATGAGAAACATTGCGCAGAGGATATGCTCTCGAACAAAAAAAGAATTTTTAAAATCGGAGGAGTTTTTAAGAGCAGAGATATCAACAAAAATAAGATATGCATCTACGCTCCCAGGCGGAAAAGTTATACATTATTGTAAGAAGAGAGTATCCTGAAAATGTTTCCCAAAGACAGCGAAATGGGTCCACGAAAGAATTTTTTCAATCGAGTTTTCAGGAGCTCAGATTTAAATGCAAATACATCAGATGCAGAAATAAACACTAACGGCCCCTGGTGGCCAAACTATCCATTACCAAATATAGGAAATTGTATGCAAAATCAGTAGCTGTATGGCCCATCAGTAGCTGTATGTGATACAGGAAGAAATTTTCAAATCAGAGTTTTAGAAGCAGAGATATCTGGTAAAACGCAATTTACCTTTACACCCCTAGCGGAAAGTCTATGAATTACTTGAAAAAATTTAGAATTATTAGGTGTGCAACTTAATTCTCGGCCACAGGCACGACACGTTGACAGCAAATTATAGCAAATCGAATACTTACCTAATCAGGAAAATAATCCCCGTCGTGTGGGAATACATTTGAGCCATTGGTCAGGGAGCTGCCGAATGCCACTGCGGAAAAAAGAGGGCTGTTTCGAGTTGATAAAGTCATCAATACTTGTGTGGACCTCCTCGACAGAAGCGAAGTGCGTATCACTCAGGTGATGTGGCAGGGAACGAAAGAGGTGATAATCCGACGGGGCGAAGTCTGGAGAATACGCCGGGTGGGAAAAAATCTCCCATCCTAGGTCGGTGATCGTGTTTAAAGTCGTTTTCGCGGTGTGAGTGCGCGCGTTATCCTAAAGCAACAGGACCGACCTTCTGCCCTTGCCGGTGAAATGGCTTTTTCGCCTCCCTTGCGTCACTCATACGAATGAGCTGCGGACAATAACGCTCAGCATTGACCGTTTCACCAGGTTTGAGCAACTCATAGTGTACGACACCACGCTGATCCCACCATATGCACAGCAACAACTTCGTGGCATGGATACTCCGTTTGGCGGTACTGGTGGTAGGCTGACCTGGATAAACCCACGATTTGCGCCGCTTAGGATTATCGTAGAGGATCCACTTCTCATCACAGGTCAAAATCTTGTGGAGGAAATCCTTCCTCTTGAATCTGGAGAGCAAGGACACAGCAGCAACATCGCAGCGCCTAGACTTGTTCGCAGGCTGTGAGTTGGTGGGGCACCCAACGGCCCTCCTTGTGAATCCGTCAAATCTTGTGCAGGCGCTTTGCAATGGCTTGCCGTGTTACTCCGAGTTCCTGGGCGAGCTCTGACTGTGTGCGACAGGGATCCGCGTCCAACAGTTGTTCCAGTTCCTCATCGTCAACTTTCTGTGGCCGTCCCGGACGTTCTGCATCACAAAGTTCCAAATTTTCCTGCTTAAACCGCTGTAACCACTTCTTACACATACTGTAGGGCACAGCAGCTTCACCCAAAGTAGCACAAATCATTTGCTGGGCTTTCGCGGCACTTTTTTACAGCTGAAACGCGAACAGGAGGCAGTGCCTCAAATGTTGCTTCTCGAACGACATTGCTTTCACCGTCAACTTTCGTCCCTTTTTTCACCACAGCTGTGAGCGGTTACTGTTGCCTGAAAAGCTGTTGGATGGTGCTGCAATCAGCCATTATCACACACAGCTATTTGCATTTGCTGACGTTCTGTGATCGCTTGCCATTAGGGGCCGAGAATTAAGCTGCACACCTAATATATGAAAAACATTTCGCATCAGAAACTATATGCGACCAGAAAAGAATTTTTCAATTCGGACTTTTAGAAGCAGAAATACTAACAAAATATGATATACATCCACGCTCCCTGGCGGAGAAACCATGTATTATTTTAAAAAGAAAAATTTCCGAAAACATTTATCGACGTGAGTGGTATCGGTCCAAGAACGAACTTTTTCATCCTGATTTTAAAAGCTCAGATTTTGCTGCAAATACATCAGAAGCAGAAATTAACACTTACGCCCAGTGGTGACCAAACAGTTCTTTACCAAAAATCAGATATTATATGCAAAAGATTTCCCATCAGGAGCTGTATCCACTGAAGAAAGAATTTCTCAAATCGGAGTGTTAGAAGTACAGATATCGGGAAAAACGCAATTTACTTTTACGCCCCCTAGCGTACAATCTATGCGTAACTTGAAAAAGTGATTATCCCTGAAATGCTTTTCGACATAAATGGAATCGAAAGGTAAAATAATTTTTTCAATCGGATGTTTAGAAGCAAATATGTGAAATAAAATGTGTTTCGAATTCGATATCATCTGCGTTTACGCCCTCTAGCGGCAAAATTGCACATCGTAAAAAAAAAAAAAAAAAGTAAAGGATCATCATTCGCACATTTCTAGCTTCCCAAATGCAAAAGTAATTTTTCAAATCGGACTAATATTTGCAAAGATATGGTGTCCACAGACCGACGTACGGACAAACCGATAACACAAATACGATCTTTTTTTGCAAAAGACGCTAAAAAAACGGATTTCGTGGTTCTGCTTCAATTTTCTATTATGAAACAACCTTTCAGTCATACCCAAATACTCGAGAAAGTGTAATGATCGGAAACAAGAATATTCAAAGCAAATTTCAGCTTGCATAAATTCGGGTTTTCCATTATTAGGAAAATACATACTGTTTATTCTAAAATTAGTTCAAGTCACTAGCACGAATAAATGAAGTTGTTATAAAGGATAAGGCAAGAGTAAATGAACTCCGTCCCTGGACCTTTGCTCGTCTCTACTCTGCATTCAATTTCTCGGAGGTTCGCGCAAGACGCTTACTCTTCTTGCAGGGAAGGAAACATTATCACTCTTCTTGCAGGGAAGGAAACATTATCACTCTTCTTGCATTGAAGGAAACATTCCAGGTGTGTTTCCAGATGTAGGTATATGGATGCCCCCTCTAACTTTATTTGCAAATATCTTCGCTATTAATCATCCGATTTGGACGATATTTAAGATTTAAGTGTTTTTTCATGTGCTAAATAGAATGCGTTTAAAATAACAACATACCCCTTATATGGAAAAATTCGGAGATAGTGAGCTAATTAACATGTTAATTAACTTAATTAGCAATTTTCTTTACATCACGTGATAGTTCCCTTCGAGTGCTTTACAACGGTACCTTACTTGTTTATCTGTGGTAAATGGTTCAAAAGTTAAGAGGGGTGGCTCGTTTTTTTCTTTTTTTTTTTTTTTTTGAGGTCTGTACATATTACGATTATAAAACATCTTACAACACTTTGATGTTCAGTACACTTCACTTCACACTGTCTGAAGAAAATTCTTTCATTTTCTCATAACATAGAAATGTTAATTTTTTTCCCATTCCCTTCAAAGACTTGAGACCAACTTAATAGAGTTCTTGGAGAAAAAAATCATAGGAAAGCATAAATTTACTGAAAATGTCAGTTTTTCTTAAAGAGATCCCCAGAATACGAAATCCTTCACTGAACAAGCTTCCCATATTCAAAGCATTCAGTGCCTCTTTTCGCATCAAATTCTGTATTTCCTCATGTAAATTTTTATTCTGACTTTATGTTTCTATTTAATTTCGTCAATCGTTACTTCTTTTCCCCTACGTAACTTAAAACTACTTTTCTTACTTGTTTTTAATGTATGGTATAATCTAGCAGATGGGGTGTTTCTATAAGCCAGTAATATTCCATTTGCCCCAGATTCAGCAAGTCCAATTCCCTTGGAAAGTGCAATCGGTGGAACCGTTGTCATGTTAGAAGGTGTAGGAATATTTGAGTCTTTAGTATTCTCTTCCGTAGACCCAGCATTGGGGGAACCACCTCCAACATGGGATTCAATTTTCTTGTAAAATCTTGTCACATGACGTTTTATAGCAGACTGTTGAGAACATTTAGAAGAGCATTGCACACGTCAAACATTTTTATTTCCTCATGTGCTAGCATATGTCTCTTAAAATCAAATTTTCTTACAACACTGTAGGAGCAGACCGAACACATAAAGCGGGAAGATATACAAGAAGCTGTTTCAGTTCCTCATAATTTGACTCCACTTCTTCAGTCCCATCAGACATCTTCTTCAAAACTTTCACATCATTTAAAAAGTGTACATTTCATATTAGTTTTCATTCACCAGAGAGAAATCATGTGAATTTCATTTCTTCGCTGAGAAGACCCCAAAACACCTGATTTTAAAAAGTTATTGCTGAGACTAATGTATTGGCAATTCAGAATGTGTTTGGTATGACGAAGACTCTTATTATTCCACATAACTTTGAGAAGATTTAAGGTTTCTTCCCCATATCGTCGTATTAATATACACTTACTTTTTATAACCCTTTTCTCCACTTATTCTTCCATAATAATTTTTTAATTTATTTGTTATTTAAAGTTGCATGCATTTACTGTCCAAAAGAGAAATATTTAATGTAAAGGTATATGGTACTAACTTACGTGTTCTACAGATTTCTCAAGATCTTCCGAGCTGGGGAAACAAAAGTTCATGTTCAGTCAAGGAAAATATATGTATGTATTCCAATATGAAAAAAGAAGCCCTATAAATGAAAGCTCAACCTAAAGACGGATAGATTGATTTCTCTCTCTCGACTCTATGACACTTCTTTACTGAAGGAACCATAGCCTTTTTTCGTGAACCGCTTTAAAATCTTCGTTCTCACTTTACTATTGTCAGATTCCATGTCCCTCCAGTTCTTTACTGAGAAATACACTGACGGAAAAAAATCCCAACACCAAGAAGGGGTTGTGTTAGATAAACGAGAGTTAGTAGGCGGTGAGAGTACATCTGTAAGATGACGTCTATGCAAATTTCGGGCTCGGCGCATACGTGTGGCGCTAGTAGCGCCCATCGGAACATGCAAAGCAGGTTTGCTGTAAATACGAGCTGTAACGTTTGTGAGCGTTAGTTATCGTTGAGATTCGACGTAGGGTGTTGATGTTAGTCAAGAATGCCTTTAAGAAGACGAAGAAGCCATTATCAACAGCTCACGGAGTTTGAACGAGGTCGTGTAATAGGGCTACGAGAAGGTGGATTTTCTGTCCGCAATATTGCAGAACGACTTGGCAGGAATGTAGCCACTGTGCATGATTGTTGGCCTCGGTGCTCAAGGGAACGTACTGCCTCAATAAGACCGGGATCTGGCCGGCCACGTGGCACTACTGAGAGGGAAGACCGCCGTGTACGGCGTATGGCCGTGGCGCATCGTACCGCTTCTGCGGCAGCAATTCGAGCTGCAGTTGCCACCACAGTGACGCAACGAACTGTTACAAATCGGTTACTTGAAGGACAGCTCCGAGCCAGACGCCCTGTAGCGTGCATTCCACTTACTCCAAACCACTGCGGTTTGCGACGTCAGTGGTGTCAAGCTAGAGCTCATTGGAGGACGGAGTGGAGATCTGTTGTGTTTTCTGATGAAAGTCGGTTCTGCCTGGGTGCCAGTGATGGCCGTGTGTTGGTTAGAAGGAGGCCAGGTGAGCGCCTGCAACCAACCTGTCTGCGGCCGAGACACACTGGACCAACACCTGGAGTTATGGTCTGGGGAGCAATTTCCTATGACAGCCGGAGTACTTTCGTGGTTATCCCACGCACCCTGACGGCATAGTTGTACGTCCGTCTGGTGATTCAACTTGTGCTGCCATTCATGAACAGCATTCCAGGAGGTGTTTTCCAACAGGATAACGCTCACCCGCATACCGCTGTTGTAACCCAACATGCTCTACAGAGTGTCGACGTGTTGCCGTGGCCTGCTAGATCACCAGATCTTTCACCAATCGAGCACGTATGGGACATCATTGGACGACAACTCCAGCGTCACCCCCAAACAGCATTAACCGTCCCTGTATTGACCGACCAAGTGCAATAGGCATGTAACTCCATCCCACAAACTGACATCCAGCACCTGTACGACACAATGCATGAACGTTTGCGTGCTTGTATTCAACATTCTGGCGGTTACACCGGTTATTAATGTACCAGCATCTCACATTTAAAATGGCTCTTCTCGCGCTTACATTAAGCTGTTATCTTGAAACCTTAATCGATTAAATATGTTACCTATACGAATGTATTGCCGCCATTTCATTCCTCTACAACTAATTTTTCGTGGTGTTGGGATTTTTTTTCCGTCAGTGTAGAAGCATTTCTTCAATTTTAATTATTAAGCGAGTCGAACTCTTTAAGGCTAACGAAGTACTCCAGGTCTTTCATTATGAACAAATTTCATTGTCATGAAATCAGGCTTAATCGAGATGATTTACTATCGTTTCAATGAAAAAATGAGCTGTTTCTATATTTTTACATCAGAATAGAATTCATTGTTCTGATGCCAGATTTCATTTTCTTATACTTCGAATAGAAATGAGTTTGAATCATTCGGCTAGAAAACATCCCTTTCACATATTTTTTCCCTCCGAATCAAACGGAACTCAAAGAGGAGAGATGCACTTTAATGTTTTTCCGCTTATGAGTGGAATACTTGAATATGATACAAAAATTAAAGAATATCGACTTTCCTCTCAACACCTTACAACTGTTGTTTTTTTTTAATTTTCAGTAAGCTGTTTCTATATTTTTACATCAGAACAGAATTATTTATTGAAAATTGTAAGTAAGACGAAAAATGATTTTGTTGTTTTTCCTAAGAGGGCGATTTTGGAAATTTTTGTTTTCTAATAATAGCAAAAATCCCATAGAATAACATGGAAAATACCTTCCAACTAAAAGAACGTTCATTTTTTCTTAAAGACAATATTTGAATCGTTCATTTTTCAAAATTTCTGTATTTGAAACGCTCATTTTTCTTTAAGTTCATTTGAATCACATACTAATTCAATTTCTCCCATTTCAAAAAAGTAGACATCAAACTTTCTTATTTTTCCATTGCCAACCTCCGATACATAAAATCTCAAAACTTTGTAAAAATGAGTGTTTCTAAATGCACTGTTCCTCTCTCTCTGACTTCATTTTTTTCCTATGCGAACAGAAATGAACTTGAAACGCCGTCTTAGAAAATGCTTCGTTCACATTTTTCCTCCCGACTCGCGCAAGAGCAGTCACGTTGCCTTTTCCCGGCATCAGAAAAGGGAACGCCCGAAGGAGGAGGTTTTAACGACACCTCCTCCTTCGGGTCACAGCCCAGCCTAATGTTAAGTCTTATGGAAGACTCCTGCTTCGGCTGCGGCAGTTCCCGCCCTTTCTATCTACTACCACACGATCGGTCACTGCCATGTGGTTGAGGTGCCTGTCATCCCATGCAGTTGTGCCATTATGCCGTCCATTTCCCAATTTTGTGCTTCGGAGTCTCATCTGTCCACTGACACCACGTTCGCATCACTGTACTAGCGTTTCGTCCGGTACGAGTGGCAATTTCTCGGTAGGGAAGTCCAGCCTCTCTCATCCAAGCAATCCTTCCTCTCTCAAAGTCCATCAAGTGTTCATAATGCGGCTTTCTTCGGCGACGCAGCATAGTGATTCACAAGAAACTCCCTTTCGACTCAATGTTGGCTCTTCACTGTTTGCAACATCCCCAAGACCGAACAATTCAGAGGGCGCTGCTCCGAAACTGCATTTTCACTGATATTTTAATCATTTGCATGAGACTAATGTCCCCAGTATTAAAACGCCGGAACAATTTTCGTGCAGTGCTGCTGTCCTCTGTTTTCCCACCTTCAACTGCACGACTTTCTCACTGCTGCTGCCGCGTTTAACACTTTTTCCCAGTAATAGAGCCAGGGAGCATCCGAACATCCCGTTTATGGACCTGCATCCTCTGCTCACGCGATTACGTATAGTGGCTCAGTGCCAAACCCACGTCATTAGCTTCGTGTGTTTCCTATCATCCATCTACCCAGTCGATGCCGGCGTGCGTTTCGACCACGAATGGAGGTCCGTTATTTTCTATAGATCAAAAAGGGACGAACTTTTTACTCACCTTGGTATAACACAGTATAACGAAGTAAATTTCTCCGTCATTTTTGGTCTACGCCGGGATTCGAACCCGAGTCCGCTTATTCCGGAACAAGTCGCTCTACCAACTGAGCTACGCAGACGTTTTATTCTGATTGCAATCTGCCTTTATGTCGTGTGCGTCCTGCTGGCAGGTACGTCACATCTCCTAGTACGTTACAACAGGACTGATTATTTTCTCATTCTCTTCCGATTTGACATTTTAAATAGCATTCATTGTTTCGTACCACAGATATGTCGGAATTAAGTTTTAACTATGTGGCCAGTCCCTCAGAAAACTTTAAAATTGCGTCGTCCTGGAGTGAGAATCGAGCTTGCATCTCCCAAATTATGCCCGATCGAGCTACCGTTACTCAACCACAAACACAAAGTTTTCAAACAAACGAAGTCTATTATATGGGAATCTGAAAAAAACTTTCTGATCTCACTAATCCGAAAGTCTGTCACTTAGTAGCTAAGACTAACCTGAAATAGCGACTCCGGTTAGAAATCTATAAAGATGTAAATTAGTAAATTACAGATTATCTCTTCATGGATTTTAGCCCTGTAAAATTTTGAAATGCAAACATTTCGGAAAACCGTGAAGAAATAATCTCGATGCTCCAAAAAAACTGAATAAAAACAATTTTGGTAAATTTTAAGAGCATGACTTACTCCAATTAAAATTGGGCTGATGGTCATTATTGTGACGAGCAGATGACTGTTAATCCAAATGCCTGGTTGCCAAGCTGTCATTTCTTCTAAGTCTTCCATGAACTTTGAAATGCCTAATGCACAAAGAAAAAACATTTGTGTTAATTTAACTTCATATAGTTTATATACGTAGTTTATTCCACACATTAAATTACCGAGTGGTGTCGGTTGCATGATCTTTTTCAAATTTGTTTTTCATATCGTATTACAAACATAAATATCGTGAAAGTAAAACGGTGACTCTTGACAAAGAATGTATGTGTGTGTGTGTGTCTTCCGCTTTTTGAATAATTTTAGAGACCTTAAAATGAATACTTAAAAAAGATAAGCAGAGCTTACGCTCAAAAGGGAACGTCACACCCAAAATATATGTTTTAGCTTATGCATAGAATAAAATGTGATATTTCGGCAGTGCGAATCTATGGTGATTGTTTCTTCATAGTCCTGCATCTGTTGTCTGCCAATACCGACCAGCTAAACTCAAGTTTTTCATCACTGTTTGGCATTAAAATGTACAAAATCAGTAAATTTATGCGGCGCAATAATCATTATGGGAAGTACAAAGCAGAGAATACCAAGCAGGTAAACAAATGACGATGAGGTGTTCGATGCAAAGCTCAGGAAACAGGTCCGTCTGACCACGGCCCGACTCGATCGAGCGTGAGAGGACGCTCTCTACGGCCTATGTGGTAACAGCTGAAAGCAGGAATCATCCGTAGTTCTAAATATTTCCGCCAACGCCAGAGGGCGCTGATTGCCTACTGTACGAATATTATATCAGTTTCGAGCTAAAAGATATAACAATTAATAGTAGTAATTCTTACTTTATTTTTCTGCAGCCAGATGTTTTCCGGTATATTTGGCTGGAACATTATACTGAACAATCAAAGAACTGAAACAAAGTAAGAATAACGCGAAACAATCTGTATAATTACAGAGTCAAATTAAGTCTCGGACTATTTCATCATGATTTGTTTTCGTACTAAAACCAAGCAAACAAAAAGGAGGGTAAGGATCGGAATAATGTTTTAGCTGGTGAACTAATCCGAGTGAGTTACGGAATTAAAACTTATTGCATTCAGTCATTGAAACAATATAGGAAGGTGGTATGATTATGCTGGTAGCCATGGCAATTGAAATACAGAATTCATCAAGACAAGTATTTTCCCAAATGAGTTTCACTGAAATAAAGTTTGCATTCAATAAAATCAAAAATATTTTTCAGTGTATTTTAAAACTTCTTAACATCACCTATGAATTAAAATAACTCTTACGATTTTTCGAATTCAGTTTTTTTCAGGAAGGTTGTTCCACAGACGTTTCATCAATGTTCATCAGTTCACTTCTGGTAGCTTTACAAAATATAACTTAACTGAATATTCAGACTGCCAGAATTGGGGGCAAAACACAGACAGGCAGAATATTTAAAGTCTTACATGCACAGTCGTTAAACAGTGATTTAAATATTTATGTTAATTTCAATATTTTCCTATGCCATAATTTATTGTAAAATTTTTGGGTAGTTTTATCAGTCATTTGTTTTGCTATGTTCTTGAGCAGTATGGGAAGAAATTTTTCACAAATTAAAATGCTGATCTTCTAACTGTGTTGACTTTCTTCACATTTTAACAATGCACATTTTTCAATTTTGGAAGAATATATGAAGACAAGTTCCGTAGCAGCAGGTTCTGTGGCAATGACTTTTCAACACAATTTTGTATAATTGATAACATCATAACAAAAGGTGGTGTTGGATATTTAAGTCCACCACGATCTTGGCTTGAAATTAAGCTAAGAATGGGTGCTCTACAGTCACAGTTTGCTAGCTTCTCTATACATGAAGTACCATCAATATTTGATTCCACTATTTTTACTAAATAGCCAGCCACAAATACAAGGCTAGCAGATTTTAAGTTTGTCCAAGGTGTATCCAGTGGAGATGAAAAAAAATATTTTAATTAAAAAGATGAAAATAAATTATAGTTTAACTACAAAGGCAAACAAAACAGATTTTTAAATTAGTTTTAAATGAACTGAATGTAAAAAACAAATTAAAATAGAAATAAAAAATCTGCATAGGTCTAATGTTTCTGAAATTACATGTACCATATTACTACTGTTCATACTGTACATATTATATAAGAAGTGTGGAGAGACATGCTTGGTGCTACCCTGAAAGATAAAAAGAGGAACATGTAGGTTAAAAAAATGGGCAGAAGTTGATATTATAATGAAAGTAAGATGCACAAGTGTCAATGGGCTGGATATATTGCTAAAACTGACCACCGTTGGAAAAACTGAAATACCAGACTGGATACCAATAATGAGAGAGATGGGTGGATGAAATCCAAAAAGCCTGCTTAGAAGAGACTGGAAGGAGGCCTTCATCCATCAGTGGGCTGGTAACTGCAGATGATGTAATATATAATAAATTGTGCATGCATTCCACAGTTTTTTTTATATTGTTCATTATACACTGACGGAAACAAAAATCCCAACACCAAGAAGGGGTTGTGTTAGATAAACGACAGTTGGTAGGCGGTTAGAGTACATCTGTAAGATGACGTCTATGCAAATTTCGCGCTCGGCGCATACGTGTGGAGCTAGTAGCGCCCCTCGGAACATGCAAAGCAGGTTTGCTGTAAATACGCGCTGTAACGTTCGTGAGCGTTAGTTATCGTTGAGATTCGACGTAGGGTGTTGATGTTAGTCAAGAATGCCTTTAAGAAGACGAAGAAGCCATTATCAACAGCTCACGGAGTTTGAACGAGGTCGCGTAATAGGGCTACGAGAAGGTGGATTTTCTTTCCGCAATATTGCAGAACGACTTGGCAGGAATGTAGCCACTGTGCATGATTGTTGGCAGCGGTGCTCAAGGGAAGGTACTGCCTCAATAAGACCGGGTTCCGTCCGGCCACGTGGCACTACTGAGAGGGAAGACCGCCGTGTACGGCGTACGGCCGTGGCGTATCGTACCGCGTCTGCGGCAACAATTCGAGCTGCAGTTGCCACCACAGTGACACAACGAACTGTTACAAATCGGTTACTTGAAGGACAGCTCCGAGCCAGACGCCCTGCAGTTTGCGACGTCAGTGGTGTCAAGCTAGAGCTCATTGGAGAACGGAGTGGAGATCTGTTGTGTTTTCTGATGAAAGCCGGTTCTGCCTGGTTGCCACTGATGGCCGTGTGTTAGTTAGAAGGAGGCCAGGTGAGCGCCTGCAACCAACCTGTCTGAGGCCGAGACACACTGGACCTACAACTGGAGTTATGGTCTGGGGAGCAATTTCCTATGACAGCAGGAGCACTCTCGTGGTTATCCCACGCACCCTGACGGCACAGTTGTACGTCGGTCTGGTGATTCAACCTTTTGTGCTGCCATTCATGAACAGCATTCCAGGGGTGTTTTCCAACAGGCTAACGCTCGCCCGCATACCGCTGTTGTAACCCAACATGCTCTACAGAGTGTCGACATGTTGCCGAGGCCTGCTAGATCACCAGATCTTTCACCAATCGAGCACGTATGGGACATCATTGGACGACAACTCCAGCGTCACCCCCAACCAGCATTAACCGTCTCTGTTTTGACCGACCAAGTGCAACAGGCATGGAACTCCATCCCACAAACTGACATCCAGCACCTGTACGACACAATGCATGAACGTTTGCGTGCTTGCATTCAACATTCTGGCGGTTACACCGGTTATTAATGTACCAGCATTTCACATTTAAATTGGCTTTCCTCGCGCTTACAATAAGCTGTGAAGTTGAAACCTTAATCGATTAAATATGTTACCTATACAAATGTATTGCCGCCATTTCATTCCTCTACAACTATTTTTTCGTGGTGTTGGGATTTTTTTCCGTCAGTGTATTAGTGAAAAATGCTTAATGAATGGTTCCAGCTCTTACTTATGGATCAAAGACATGGACTAAGGAAATCATAGGCTGTGAACATGGGCAGCTTGACAGACGAGGCACTGCCTCACCAGAAACTTTTGCCCAAGAACAAAGTTTCATTAATGTGAGATATAAATATACACCACAAGCCACCACTGGCTGCAATTAACTGAAAGAAGGAAATAGATATATATCAGCGTTTGAATTACCCAGTGGTCCACTGAAAATTAGCCAGTAAAACTTCCATCGAACTACTGAGCTGTTGATTTTACTGGCTCGAATGCCCAGTAAATATTTCCCCCTTAATTTGTCACATGTTATAAAAAATTAAGTTTTATTTTTTTTTACCTATGTATACGGTTTTTCCTTTTTGGCTGCAAACTAGTGATAGGTTCATGAAATGCTATTGGATACAGCTATTTATTTTATTCCTCATCATTTGTAAAGAGTGGAAGAAACAATAAATAGAGAAAGGAAGTTTCCCAGTCCTCCTCTTGTAATGGCAACAAATGTTTTTTCTTACCTCTGTCCCCACCATTTGTATTGAGCAGAAGCAAGCAAAATAAATATCCTGCGCTTCCTTGGATTTGCTTATTCTAGTGAATGTAGCAGATACTGACACCAGACACAAGCTAGTTTTTGTTTCTTCTCCAAAAAAACACTCTAGTGGAGGAGGTCAATTGGATGCATGAGGGTAATTTTTGCAAAAGAACAATTCACACGAAACAGTTTTCAGTGGAGAACTAAAAATAACTTCATGGGAAAGTAGGAGGGATGACAGTAAGATTAAAATAAGAAAAAGGAAACTAAACCCTAAAAAATAAAATATATACTGCAAAAATGGCTGCTAATATATGCCAATTTTGTACCCTTGGAGTCTCCCTGTTCTCTTACTTAAAAGCAGATTGGGAATGCGCTCTTACTCTGCTATATCACCAAACCATCGGAATTTTATTCTTGAAATATTCTTTGTCTTGTGAGTTGCACTTACAAAGTAGATGTTTTAAAAACAGATATTGGAGATAATTCCACTGAAGATATACATTATTTTCTGCACATATTGTAGATGTCTTTTTATTTATTTATTTATTTTTTACGGACCAGTGGGCATTTTGGTGGACCAGTGGCTTGCAAATTCTAGTAGTCTGCTGGGCCAGTAAAAGATTTATTTCTAATTCTAACACTGTGCATACTTGGTATAACCAGAAAAAATAGGAAGAGGAACTTCTCGATCAGGAACCTGATAATAGTTGATTACATAATTTTCAAGGTGAAGTCCCTGAAATGCAGGAACGTTTCTAGACTTCAAAATCAGGATCGGCGAGCATTTTTTTTTTTTTTTTTTTTTTTTGGCGGGGCAAGCTTGCTAGCAATTTTTCTTTTTTATGAAACGCTGAGAAAACTAATTTTTAATGCTTTTCATTTCCAGCTGCAAAAGAATTCATGCAATCCCCCCCCTCCACCTGGACACACACACATACATACAGTCTGACTAGTTAAACCACTGGTGTAAGATAGAAGTGTTGGCAGAATGTCGCCTGCAACTTTTTGATTGCTCTGAATGCATTGTCTGAAATTTCTTTTCAAAATTTTGCATTTTTGCTTACAAAAATAGTACTGTACTTGAACAATTTAAAGAAAAATGTCATTTTTGTTTGTCTAAATTAAATTTTAAGTCATGCCAAGCTGACACAATACCTCCCCTCCCTCTGCCTTCCATCAAGCTAGCTACTTTGTCGTGCACTCCTCTCCTACAAAGCAGTCTTCAGCCACTTCCTATACTTTTACTGTCGCGGGGCAGTCTTAAGTGTGCTACTGTATCTTTAGACTCCACTTTCGGTGTTCAAACTCCCTATTTTGTAAAGAAAATGAACAGCACAGCAATTAGTAGAGGACCCCCCTTAGTTAAATCCTACCCCCTCCCGGCCATACAAGCATGAAAAGCAGGGTTTGTTGATTTAAATCGTGATTAAAAATCATTGATTTAAATCGCCGCCCCAGTGACGCAGTGGTCTAAGCGATGGCCTCTGATCATTCGTCCGAAAGGGGTCCGGGTTCGAATCCCAGTGAAGCATGGATGTTGTGTCTGTCTTACGGCACTGGCTCTCTCCCTTCCCTGGAACCATGCAGGGACCCTAAATTAGGGACGGGCGACTGCTTATAACCCACTGAGTTGCTCACGGTGGTCGTAAAACCTCCAATAAAAAAATGATTTAATCACAAATAAAAATGAGCAAATCTCCATTATGTATTTGTAAAGTCCGTTAAAATTAAAACTGCATGTGCTTAAATTAACAGTGCTAAATTTAGAACTGTTATTCATTAAACAATGAAGTTGGTTAACTTTATGCTGAAACTAAAAACAATATAACTTTAGCCATGAAAGTTAAAATATATTTTGTTGCAAATGTGCTTTTTTTCCATAAAGAACTTTTCTTTGTGCCATTTCTTAAATTCAACCATAAAGGCATAAGATAATTCTGAAACTTAACAAGTATTAAATTTGTTCCTTTCCTATGAAATTATAAAGCCCCAGGCCCATTAATCTCCTTTCAAGGAGGTTAGAAGTTGGGTGTTGCCAATAGCAAAGGAATCTGACCTTTTGCATTCACCAGTGTTCCCTTTTTTGTACATAAACTCAGCAGGAGGATTATTTTAGTGGGTGGTAGCCCCATAGCAGAAAGTTCTGGACTAGTATAGATATGGTGGTGCTACAAAATGATCTACGGGGTGGACACTGGGTAAAACATGTAACTTGGGACAAAAAACAATAACAGTTTGCACAGGTATAAATACAAAATTTATACATGCAAAGCGAGAAAAGAAACTCATCACCCTACATTTCTTTCTACCTTCAAAAAATCAAAGACTAGGTACAACAGCAATTGCAATGATCAAGAACACTCTGCCCTCGGAAAGTGCATACCATGGTATATTTTTCAAAGCTCTAAATGCGAAATAAGATCTTTCGGTTCGTCATACCAAAATACCGCTTTTTATGGAACACAAAAAAATATTTGGTAACAATACACACCAGAGGAATCATCACGAAGAAACAAAATCGGAGGAAATGCCGCTCCGTTCACTCTGTCCAAATTTTTTATCTCCATTTTCAAGCAAGAACACAACGTTTTATTAGGCAAAATTAAATTTGAGGATATATGACAGAGGAAACACCAAAAAAAAAAAAAAAAAAAAAAAGATCAAGGGAAAGGTTTTGTTGCCTTTAGCTTTGTTCTCTGAAATGTAATGTTTGCCTTCATTCCCAAGCTAAATCGCAAACATTTCTGCAACAAACGACATTTAACAACAATACTGGGCAGGGATCAACGCAGGGGAAAAATATTACGATTACAGGAAAAATCTTTGCTCCGTCCAACTTCCGATTTTGGAAATTTCTCCTCTATTTTTCCAGATGAAACACAAGTGTTTATGGAATAAAAGGTTATTTAAAAATAATACGAGGCAGAGGAAACCTCACGAGAAATAGAATTTCAGATGACAGTACTCCATTCCACTTCCATTTTCCGAAATCGTTAGCTCCAATTTCAAGCTCAAACATTTACCGAATAAAATGGTATATAACAATAATATGGACAGCGGGAATATCTTGAGAAAAAAATCAAATTTCGGGAGAAATCTTTACTCCGTCTAACTTTCTTTTTCGTAAAGTTTTTAAAGACGGAAAATCTTTACGAATGATCGGTGATCTGCACAAGATAGGACTTAAAAGTGTTCTGAGATATCGTTTTTGTCTGCAGGACCAAAAATAATCTGCGACGTAAGTCGGCCGTTGCCGCCATTCTGCTACGGGGGTGGTAGTAGAGGGTGATAAACAGGGCTTGAAATATTGCATGTTGGTTTACCAATCAGGCAAATAACTCACTTCTCAGTTGAAAATCAACAGCGCTGCAGGGATAGCGAGTAAAACAACTCAGTACTAAAAATTAAAAACTAATTGTTTACATCATCATCATCATTGTCAACCATTATCAATCCACTGCTGGACGAAGGTCTCCCCAAGTTTCCTCCACAACGGTCTGTCTTGTGCCAGTCTCCTCCATGTCACTCCCGCATATATTCAATAATAATTATGAAATCGCAAACATTTTCAATAATATTTTATTCCTAACCTAATTTAAATTTTAATTACCATTTTATAATAACCAAGCTCGGTTATCTTCCTCTAGAGTAGGTGATGCGAGAATCTTTCAATCTTTTAGAACTTTCCTAACAGCTCCGTGGAAACACAGTAACCCGTGTTTGACCTACAACACCAATTGCTAAGAGAGAGCTCGTGACACACGTGTGACTGACTGTTGTACATAAAAATATCAGTTCTTTAATAAGGCTTATTTTAATTTACAGAACTGATTCGTGACTGTGCGCCAGCATGGAAAATCGGTTTTTCCGTGAAAGAAATTGGACAGTTACACTGGGAGGTTTTACCACCCCTGGCTTACTCCCTGGATATTGCACCCTCAGACTTTCATCTGTTTCACTCTATGCAACATGCCCTAGCCCAACAGTGGTTCGCCACAGTTCCAGAGGTGGAAAATTTCAGCACTGCGTTTTTCAGTTCAAAACCAGAGTTCTTCTATCACAGGGACATTCATTTGTTGCCTGAAAAATGGCAAAAGGTAATTGATGCTAACAGCCAATATTTCGTTGAATAAATGTGTACAGGTTTCATGATAGTTCCTGTCTCCTTAAAATGGCGGAAACTTTTGCATACCCCTATTATCAGGAATAATGGTTGAGAAATCAATTTTCTTGTTTTCTAAGGATATTGACTAGTTAGACTTCAAGAAATTAATGTAATTATTTTACCACTGCTTGTAAGGAGCAAAACACTGAAATAAATATTATCTTTTAACAAATGGTGAAGTAGTGTCTCAGACCTTAAGTACAAATGGACCAGCTGCTACTTTTGTAGTTGGCCACTAAAATTGTACACAAAAACAAAGCAAGGGAGTAAAAGTTAGCAAATGGACAGCACTTTGTTTTTCTTTATTAAGTGTCTTGGCTAAGTACAGGGAGTAAATTAACAGTAGTTCAATTTACAATTATAAATAGTTTCACTCGCTTTGTTAATGTGGAAAAATTTGTTTCAATCTGACCAAAAATAAGCCATTTTATGTATCTAAAAGGAAAAAAAACAAAAGGCCTGCGGCTGATAAAACTGAAAATGTATGTTCTGTGATTGTATTAACATATGCAATAATCTCATCTTGTGTTTTGTCATGTTTTAGAATTGCATTCATAAATAAATAAAAAAATAAAAGTAATAAAACACTGTGAATTTAAAATGTTTTGAATATATATCATAAGAAATATGCAAGAGAGAAGCCACTGTGATAAGTAAATTATATAGCCGAAGAAAAAATATTATTTCTGTTTGTGCGCCTGTAAGAAGCATGTGAAATGAAAAGGCGCTCCAGTTCTTTTCAAAAATGTTAAACTTGTGCCCGATTAGAAAAACCGAAAAAAAAATCTACCATTAGAATGGTTTAGGGCACAGCAGAAAAATCCAGTAGTAAAAAAAAAACTTGAAAGATGGAGTCAGAGATGTGTGTGTTCTATATTTCTTTTTTCCTGGCTACCAATTCCACAAGTAGGTATGCTTCTTTTCAAATATGTATAATAACCAATAAAATCCTGGTATAATGTCCTTCCACCCCCATGAAAGATGATATGCCATCTGTTAACTTTGTCATTTTCAAAGGTTATACAGTTTCAGTGCTCTACAGTATGTACTCACATTGAAAACTTACTGCAGAAAAAATAATTTCAGGAATATGAAAAATGTACTGCACAATTTTTTTAATTGAAACTGCCAAGCAATTCCACTGTGAAGCATTTATGCTACATGAAGGATACACACACAGATATCACTAAAAGCAGTGGCAGCCTTTAAAAGGAGAAAAGATGGGAAGACAGGATGCTTTTATTATGTGGCTATTATAGTCTTTTCTTTTTAATGTTATTTAAAACCCCTTTTCTGTTCCCTTCCATTCCATGAGCTCATTATTTGACTTTCCCCGACATTTTCCTATAAACACATCTCAAGAACACAGAATACAAGAATATGCCTCAAGACATATCAGAACTGAAACAAAAAGTCCAACACAAAGGGACAGCACTTATATCGACATTCCGTTCAGAACACTGAATACTCAGCTTCTCTAAGTCCAACTAGTCAATAAATGAGATCAGTTTCAACATTAGTCGTGATAACATTGGTCACTTGTTTGTTGCGATAAAATACCTTATTTACTTACACTGCGTAGAATTATTTATTTATACCTTGTAGAGACAACCATATTAATTTCTTAGAAAAACAAATATATAAATAACACCCCATTAAAATATGCCCAAGAAGTGTATAAATCATGTATTTTTTTAAGCTTTGAAAGGAAAAATAAATACATACCTTGTAGTTTGCCAAGCATATCCAAGATTCCAATTACTTCATCTGGAAGCTCTGGAATTGCCATTTACAAATTTTTATTATACTGTGGTTTTCTTGCACGTACCTTGGAGATCACTCCATCAGCTTTTCCAACATTAGAGTATTTTGAAGTGACCAAAATGCCTACTTTTAGAATTTTCTCCAAGCTTAACATTGTGGATCTAACATCCATTATGTCATTACCACCATTCACCTGCCTTAATGCACTAAATAAGGATTCCACAGGATATATAGGATTCCACAGGAAATAAGGATTCCACAGGATCACTATTAAAACATCTTGTTAGCACATAATGATACCCATTATCAAGAAGGTACCTTATACAATCTGTAGTAGATGTTGTTGTTAGTGTTATGGCTTCATAAGTATATTTGCTTAAAATTTTTTAAACATCTTGGTTATTTTCACAGGACTTTTTTATACTGGAAAGATATTGTAAAAAATCATATTCCAGCCACTCTAGCCTTTCATCATTGTATGAGAAGAAATGCATTCTTTCTTTATTAAGAGACTGTATGTACTGATGCCGGTTTGAAACATCATGGATGGTAAACCATTTGTATATATTTTTAAAAAATTCAATGTTAGCTGCAGCGTTAGTAAACTGAAGTGCTTGAGGATGGCGTGATGAATGGTTCATCAAAAATTCTAAAGCTGCAGTAACGAGTGGAGAAATATTAGAACTGCACGACTAACGTTCATTTTATCAATGTTTGAATGCTGAATGTGTCGATATGTGAGATTTCTTACTGCTTTTATATTTTCATTCTGCTGCAGTTTATAAAGAAGCTGCACATACTTACCACTGATAGTTTGCTTTCCATTAGTCATTTCTTTTTCTAAAAATGATGAGCTGACATTTTTGATAATATGATTTGGATCGAAACTCAAAAACAAAAGGCGACTATCATCACAAGGATGTGGAGTTTTGTGATTCAATCTCCCACCACAAAGCGACCTAAACATTGCCACATTTGTTTTGTGATTGTCTGTAACAATCCTGATTATCACAAATCCACATTCCTCAACTACTTTAATAACACTTATGTTCAAAGCGTAGAGTTCTTTACCAGTCAGATGTTTTGAGAAAAAGTATGCACATGGAATTCTATAATTTGTAGATAAACCACACAAAACAAAACATAACAGGCGATTTGCAAGAGGCTGCTTCACATTTTCTTCTGAATCTTTAAGATTTTTTTGCCCAGAAAAACAATCTAGACTTTTGTCATACATTATATAGTGGTTTTATCGCCATTTCATCAATTATTAAAGATGAGAACTTTTCATAAGCAATTAGAGTACAAGATTCCTCTTGCAGTCTCTGTTTAATAAGAGGTGTAATACCCACTTCACCTGCCACAGGTCTAATATATCTTGAGATTGTTGTCCTGTGAGGTAGTTTCATAAGATTTCTTTCACGTACTAAATTATATTCTTTGGGAGAGGTTGCATGCACACATTCACGCAAAGTTCTTTAACTCCAGGCTGGGTTTTTTTTTTTAAAAACTTTTCTATTTGCTGCAAGATAAAACTGGCATGGCAATTCTGTTTCATCCACAACAATAAGTTTTTCAAGACTTGAGTGGTACTTATTTTCTTGATAATAATTAACTATTTGCTGTAATTTTTTAATTTCTTGCTTTTGTTGTTCTAAAATACGTTTCTTTTTCCACAGAGATGATCTCAAATGGAGTACTTCAAAGTGCTCCCACCTTGATTTGCTTCAGACATTTCTGGCATCTCATTACCTGGAAAAACATTTCAGAAATCTGGTATTGATTCTGTAGCATTCGTTTTTGTTTTCTTGTTAATTCTAATAATATTTCCCATCTTTCTCTTTTGAACTTGTTTTTCTGAATGCTGATCATCCTTACGGTCAACGGTACGTCGTTTAACAGGTGATTTGGGCATTTTATAACAGGGTAACCCGGGAAAAACAGTGGAAATTGTGCCTTTTCATAGTTTTTTAATGGTAATTCCAGAAGTGTAGTCCTCTGGCTTAAAATGCCTGCTGCATACAACAGATGAAGCAGAATTGCTATTCACAGAAAATTTTTCACGTGATATCGCTTTTAGCCATTCTGCCCTTAGATGAGGATCTGATGGAAACTGATTAAAATAAACTGTGCTTTGTTTCCCTTGTTCAGACGCACAAAACGGAATACAACAGTAAACGATGTTAATTTCCGAGAAGTAAAAATAAAATAAAATTACATACGTAAGTGAACTGCCTTAAAATGCAGTTTTCAGCAGATAATATATGAGATAGATTAACACGTGGCGAATATCCGATATAGATTCACGCATTCACAATGCAGTTTTAAGCACAGAATATCCGAGACAGATTCACACGTGGCGAATATCCAAGATAGATTCACGCATTCACAATGCAGTTTTAAGCACAGAATATCCGAGATAGATTCACACGTAGGGAATAACCGAGATCGATTCACGCATTTACAGCATCCGTTCAGAATAAAAATAGGCTTTGCAACAGTGGGCTAACAGCGCCACCAGACGTAGAAAAACGGAACTACTCAAAACGTCGTGATTCCTGACGAAGCGTCGTTTTCTTATCATCGCACAGGCCGTAGAAAGCGTACCGTCACGCTCGATCGAGTAGGGCCGTGGTCTGTGCAGTTGTTCGCTCATCAAAGATCCACAGTTTATCCAACGTGGCGACATCTATCGGCAGCGCCAGTTTCATTTTTTACGCTTTCCAACCGTAGGTTGAAGAAGCGTATATGCTCCACCTTTGTCCGTCCTCTGTCCGCACGATAACTGGCGTAAAAATGGGTCGATTTCGATGAAATTTTAGTATGTGGTAGGGGACCACCCGGGGACGAACCCTATTGAAAATGGGACAAATGGGGACAAAAGTCACGACGTAGGAGCGGGATCATTCCATTACCCTTAAGCGTCATAACTTGCGTAAATATGGTTCGATTTGAATGAAAGTTTACTATGTGGTACGAGACCACACAGGGACGAACCCTATTGAAAATGGGACAAATGGGGTCAAAGGCCACGACGTAGGAGCGGGATCATTCCATTACCCTTATGCGTCATAACTTGCGTAAATATGGTTCGATTTCAATGAAATTTTGCTATGTGGTAGGAGACCGCCTGGGGACGAACCCTGTTCAAAATTTGTGAAGTGGGGTCAAGTGTCAGGACATAAGATCGGGATGCATTCCATTGCTCTTATGCGTCATAACGTGCGTAAAAATGGTTCGATTTCGACGAAATTTCAGTATGTAGTAGGGGACCACCTGGGGACGAACCCTATTGAAAATGGGACAAATGGGGACAAAGGTCACGACGTAGGAGCGGGATCATTCCATTACCCTTAAGCGTCATAACTTGCGTAAATATGGTTCGATTTGAATGAAAGTTTACTATGTGGTACGAGACCACACAGGGACGAACCCTATTGAAAATGGGACAAATGGGGTCAAAGGCCACGACGTAGGAGCGGGATCATTCCATTACCCTTATGCGTCATAACTTGCGTAAATATGGTTCGATTTCAATGAAATTTTGCTATGTGGTAGGAGACCGCCTGGGGACGAACCCTATTCAAAATGGGTGAAGTGGGGTCAAGTGTCAGGACATAAGATCGGGATGCATTCCATTGCTCTTATGCGTCATAACGTGCGTAAAAATGGTTCGATTTCGACGAAATTTCAGTATGTAGTAGGGGACCACCTGGGGACGAACCCTATTGAAAATGGACGAAATGTGGTCAAAGGTCAGGACATAGGATTGCGATCCATTCCATTGTCCTTATCCCATATTATTAAGGTGGACGTCAAGTAATTTTGCTTCCTATACTTCCAATGGAAAAACTTTTGTACAAATTTCCTTCACAATTAATGTGTTCCCAAGGATGAAAATTTGAACATCGATTAAAATAACTTCATATTATAACTTGGAAAACTTAATATTTTCTAAAACATAACCATAATTATATTAAAAATCAATAACTTTTCCTTTCGTGGTGTTGAAACCAGAGAAAAGATGGCGCGCCCTGTACTTTGATGACGTCAGTGGACAAACAAATGTTGGATTGCATAGTTACGGTTATGGTCTAGAAAATATTAAGTATTCCAAGTTATGAAATGAAGCTATTTTAATCGATGTTCAAATTTTTATCCTTGGAAAAGCATTAAATTTGTAGAAAAGTTTTTCCATTGGAAATATAGGAAGCAAAGTTACTTGACGTCCACCTTAAAGTAGCAATTTTTGTATGTATGTATGTACATTTTATTCTGAAGACGGCTCTAAGAATTTTGATGAAAGTCGTTAACCTACCGTTTTCTGGTACTAGAAATCGATTTAGCTTGATATCGACTTTAGAAGAATTCGTTTAGTGGGTTAAATAACCACCCCGGATTATAACGTTTTTTAGTGATGGCGTTGTTCCATTAATGTTACCAATGCTTAGAAACCTTATGACGTCACAAGTTGCGTTTGAGAATGTTGGCGCGCGGTCACGCCATCTGTCTCTTTACGTCACACGTTGTGTGTGGATTCTATTAAAGATTTATAACGTCGCACTCTTGCGGTGGACAGTTGGTCGCGATTCCCATCTGCCTCATTACGTCACGCGTTGTGTGCGTATGTCCGTCAGCACGATAACTCGCATAACAACCGTTGGATTTCGATGGAATTTTAGTATCTGGTAGGGGATCACCTGGGAAGGAACCCTATTTAAAGTGAACGAAATGGGGTCAAAGGTCAGTACACAGGAGAGGGATCCATTCCACTGCTGTTATGCGCCATAACTAACATAAAAAAGGTTCGATTTCGATGAAATTTTAGTATGTGGTAGGGGACCACCTGGCGACAAACCTTTTTGAAAATGGGCTAAATGGGGTCAAAGGTTAGGACACAGGAGCGGGATCCATTCCATAGCCCTTATGCATCATAACTTACGTAAAAATGCTTCGATTGCGACAAAACTTTATCATGTTATTTCGGAGGTATACCAAGCCGGTTCTGTTGAATATCATCGAAATGGGATCAAAGGTCAGGGCACAGGACCGAGATTTATTCCACAGACATTATTCTCATAATTTGAGTGATAACTTGAGTAATGATTTCTGTAATGTTGGAAAGCGTATTATAATCAATGCATTGCATGATTTTACTAACTTGTTTTTTGTAGGAACTGTTCATTCAGAATTAAAAATTCACTGCGTTTCTTGAGAACAGCATTTTTCTCTCTAAGCAACTGAATTTTGCTATGCCTGCTGGAAGTGCATTGTTGTCCAAAATAAAAGTCCCGAAAGCAATAATGGGCAAATAATACAAAGAGCAGAGCATAATGGAATGTTGCGATGTTCACAGATCATATGCAAATTGACACGTGAAACAAATGCCCGCAGTGAAAATTCCATATCAGTGAGCAAAATGCTGTCCAATATGTACACTCATTGTCATAAAAATCCGCGCGCCAAGAAAAAACCGTGCGATTAACGCGAAACTCGGCGAATAGCTATGGGGAGGCATAGGCGCCGACTACGGGCATAATCCGTTGCTTAAGCATGCCCTGATTTATTCCCATAATCCGGTATGTGGAAAGAATGCCCACGGAAAAAACGCCCACGGAAAAATCGCCCACGGAAAAAACGCCCACTTCTCGAAAATAGGAAAAAACGCCCACTTCTCGAAAATAGGAAAAAACGCCCACAGACAAAATGCTCACGGGAAAAATATGTGATCGACTGATAAGTTTATATGTCTGTTATAAACGGTGTTCGGACAACTGGTCACAGACTGCTGGCCAAAAAACCGTTAGGGGTCATATAAAAATTGCGGTATCTTGGCCACCTCACCTACATAACGAAAATGGGTGTAGGAGAATTGGCCACAAAAGTTCAAGGGTGGGGGGGTAAGTATTATCGATTTTTGGCCTACATTGAGAATTGAATTAGGAACTCCAAACAAATTTCGAGAAAACGTTCTATGTAAGCCAAGCGAGAATTACAGCATAATTCATGTATGTTCGGAAAAGGACCCTAAGGTGGGATTTTTTAATAACGCTGCACTTTTACGTAGGTACTAAATATTTACATAACATGTCAAGTTTGCAATATTTTTCTTTTACTTAATTAATTCACAGGCGAAGAAAAAAGTGTTGAATAGGCTTAGGGCTACGGCCTATTAATTAATGTATGGATTGAATGTATGGTGCATAAGTAGAAGCGCAATATTATTGACAATTAATACAGACATTTGACGTGGAATAGGAATAGCTGTGCTGCAGTGGAAGTATATCCGGCGCGTAACTGGAAGACCCTGAGTTCGATTCCTGGTGGCGGCCACTGAGAATTTTTCCGTGACTCACTTATAAACGTGGAAAGAGCGATGACTTCTGTTTGATTATTGACAATACTTGTTATGTAAATTTTACGAATATGGGAATGACGGAACGAAAACTTTTAGAAGGGCCTAAACGTTAGTCCTAATATTATTTTCTGCCTGAGTAATACCGCAATATTAATAATTTGATGTGTTACGTAAACGTTATGAATATAACATCGTTAGAATAAAAACTGTTAAATAGGCCAAGGCCTAGGACTTATGACTTAAGGGCCGCGGGTGGCCTAGTGAAGAACCAAATAAGATTGTTAACTTTCAACTTCCTACTGTAGAGTAGCTACTTTCTTAAAAAATTCCAGTTCGGCTTTACTGTAATAAATTTGTGACTATTTTTATTTTTTAAAGTAAGGTCTTAATTTTTATAAAACTATGCATGTTTGTTATTCAACTATATCAATTAAAAGGGAAATCATTAAAAGTCAGATTATTTTATTTATAAATACTTGTAAAGTATAATGCATTTGATTGTAAAAGCGATTTTCGTAAAAGGCGCAATGTACAGATATAACTTTGTGTAATGTGCTTTCTTTCCACTCTTGTCTCTTTTGGAAATCCTCTTTTGTGTACGGCGAGCGGAAGGGGGGGGGGGCATCTGTCTTTCGTCAAAGTGGTGCTTTGCAGCTGCAGCTGGAACGTTTGCTAGCGACCGCACCCCAAATAACAAGCGATATATTTCATTTAAATTTATCGGTTGGCCACCGGTCAGGGTGTGTCTTCCCCGTGAGTAGTATAATCTCAAGTTACAGGCATACTTCTTTTCTTCCCAGTGTAAAGAAAAAAATACGCACTCATAGCTTCCTGGGAGTTTTCCAAAGGACAACTAAAACAGTTAATTTCTACATGACGGGTGTAGGAGAACTGGCCACAAAAATTTTAAGGGGCCGTATAAAAATAACGTTTTTGACCGCTTCGTGCCCACGACCCCCAGAGGTTGGTAATCAGAGTCATATAAAGTTTCCGTAATTTCGTCTTTTCTTAATTGCGATAATTAATGTAATTCTTTATAAGAAATGTTTATGATCTACATCTCAGCAAAAGATTTAAGGGTTTTCAAACTACAAGTCTGACGCTGACTCAGGAAACCCCCGACAGGTTTCCTGAGTCAGCGCATGTGCTGACTCAGGAAACCTGTCGGGGGGGGGGGGGTAATATCAAAACTGTAAGATTTGAAAAATGTATCGTCCCATCGGGAGATTTTCAGCATTTACAAGCTACAGCTGGACAGATTATTTGAGGGCACGTGCCTACTCAGCAAACCTGGGGGGTGGGGTGGGGTGGGGGGTTATATGATAATTGTGAATTATATAGAATTTCTTGTCCGACCCGGAGATTTTCATCATTCACATGCCTTCAGATAATGTGTCGAGTTGTAGCTGCTAATTGCCGAGAATCTCCCGATCGGACGAGAAATTGTTCATATTTTTCATTTTTGGTATTACCCCCCCTCTTCGCCGACAGGTTTCCAGAGAGTGACATGCGCTAAGAAAATTTGTCGAGTTGCAGTTTCTAAATGCTGAAGATCTCCAGATCGGAAGAGAAATTCTTGATATTTTACGATTTTGGTATTACCCCCCCCCTCTCCCCCCACCCCGACTAGTTTCCTGAGGCAGCAGATACCCTCAGATAATTCGACGTGTTGTAGCTTGTAAACGCTGGAAATCTCCCGATCGGACCAGAAATTCTTTATATTTCATATTTTAGATTTTAAGCACCCCCTCCCCAGACAAATTCCCTGGGTTTGCACATACTCGCAGAGAATTTCTTTATTTGTTGTTTCTAGAAAAATATCGTATAGCAGTTGGCTTGAAGACAACAGTGAATCATTACTATGTTTTTAAATAAATGTTGCATAAGACTACCACGGCTTTCAGGCCAACACCATACAACCTGTACAGTCCATCAGTGCAATCCGAACTTTCCTCTCGTATTTGTAAGGTCTGCAGAAAATATTTTACACATCAAATTATTAATATTGCGGTATTACTCAGGCAGAAAATAATATTAGGACTAACGTTTAGGCCCTTCTAAAAGTTTTCATTACGCCATTCCCATATTAGCGTTATGTAGGTGAGGTGGCCAAGAGACTGCAATTTTTATATGACCTCTAACGGTTTTTTGGCCAGCAGTCTGTGACCAGTTGTCCGAACACCGTTTATAACAGACATATAAACTTATCAGTCGATCACATATTTTTCCCGTGAGCATTTTGTCTGTGGGCGATTTTTCCGTGGGCGTTTTTTCCTACTTTCGAAAAGTGGACGTTTTTTCCGTGGGCGTTTTTTCCGTGGGCGATTTTTCCGTGGGCGTTTTTTCCGTGGGCATTCTTTCATGCAATCCATAATCCTGGACATACGCAGTTCTTTTAACTCTATACAAACCTGCATGTAATGTTTCCATTTTTGCTCTTTTTTCAGATTGTTTTTGCTTTTTTTCAGATTGTTTTTGCTTTTTTTTTCAGATTGTTTTTGCTTTTTTTTTCAGATTGTTTTTGCTTTGTTTTCAGATTATGGGAAAAATTCGTTGCAAATCCACATGTTTAAAACGGTTCGGTTTCAGACTGGATCTTCTGCTGAGTAAAGCTATTACTATTACACATGCATAAGCAGTGGCCAGCGGGAGTGGCTTTAGACTAGAGGTTCTGCCTCCCCTGAGTTTCCTCTGTGTCAGCTGTCAGCAACAACTTCTCACCTCACTGATGACTGCCGAAGGAGTTCATGACCTTGACAAGGCTCTGGTGACCCTTAACCCCAAACCACGCTCCCTCCCTCTCTCATTTTTTTTAACTTCCCCATCGCCGACCGCTGTACGCCTGTAACTCTGAGGTCAACGTAACAGGTTTTACTTCCCCACCCACAGTTAAAATACTAGAGATATTCCGACATCCTCATTTACACTAGGAAACACGTTACTCCGTCTTTTTCCGTTTTTATCAGTCTTTATGAACGCGTGGTATTGCGTGCTTTGATTGTGTTCTATTCTTAAAGGGAGAAGTTCATCACCGTGACACGAATAAACCGAAGACTGTGTGGTGATGAAAGTGTAGTCCAACTTCAAGCGCTGAATAAAATTTATGATGATCGTGAGAAATCAGTGCCCTGTGCCAGTGATGATGTGGAAATAGCTTCGAAATCGAAGCATCTGATTCTGATGACAGGTGAGTTTCGTTCAAAGTTCCATCCTTCTAATGAGCATAGAAGTAAACAATTTGGCAGTGTCAGGATTTTTCAAAAACATTGGATCAACAAATTTCCATGGTTAACGTACTCTGAAAAGGAAAATAAGGTCTGTTCTGTTTGCAAAGTATGTGCGGATAATAAACAGTTACTAACAAGTGCAACCTCATCTGGGAGAGATCAAGACTCATATAACGCCTTTGTTAAAAAGGGTTTCTGCAACTGGTCAATCGCTTTGCGTAGGTTTGCTTCCCATGAAAAGAGTAATTTACATCGAGGAGCAATTCTGGCTACCAATGCTGTTACGAAGGAAACTAATGTTTTATCTTCCATTAGCGACTCCAAGAAAAAACAGATGTCTGAAGCAAGGCAATGCCTGCACAAAATATTTACCTCTGCTCAGTTTTTGGCTACTCAAGGCCTCACCCTACGAGGGCATGACGATGAAACTGCAAATTTTTCCCAGCTGGTTAAACTTCGTGCAAACGACGTTCCAGAATTGGATGCATGGTTACAAAAGAGCGGTTATAAATGGCTCTTCCATGACATTGTGAACGAAATACTTGATCTCATGTCCGTATCAGTACAACGCATACTGATTGATAACATCAAACAATCCGATTTTTATTCTATAATGCTGGACGAAACTGCGGATATAACGGTAAAAGAGCAATTGTCAGTGTGCTTCCGGGTTGTTGATAACAATGTGAATGTGCATGAATTATTCTACGGATTTTATGAACTTTTGTTAACTTATTCCGAGTCACTGTTTTCATCACTGAAAGACATTCTGATCCGATTTTCACTGCCCTTTGACTGGTGCAGGGGCCGGAGCAGCTAATGTTAGAGGGCACCTTTCTGGTCTGCAATCCCGGGTTAAAACAGTAGAACCTCGAGCTTTCTACGTTCACTGTTTCTCCCATTTTTTAAATCTTGTTGTTCAAGATTCACTGAATAACATTAGTGAAATCAGAGACTTTCTTTCACTGATGAAAGAATTAATTTCATTTGTACGTGGTTCCCCCAAAAGATTAGCTAAGTTTGCGTCTCTAAAGCACCTGATCAGTGGCACTAACAACATTTTTAAAAATCAAGGTCTTCGCCCATTTCGTCCAACTAGATGGTGTCTAAGAATTGTATCACTGAACTGTTTGGAAAAAAATACTATGTTCTTCTGCTGTTTTTGGACGACATGCAAAAAACGGAAAAAATGATTCAGGTGCCAAAGCAAAAGGCTACTTAATGCAACTACTTAAATTTGAGACTTTGCTCACAATAAAAATGCTTATTGCTGTTTTCGAGAGACTTGAAGTTTTAAACTGCGAGCTTCAGGCAGTTTCCTTAAATTTCAACGCAGCCAAAATTGCCATTGAGAACATTACACAATCGATTAAAACAGTGAGAGACATTGAAGAAACTAGAGCTATTTTTGATCTGATATGGAAGGAGGCAAGCAAAAAATCAGATAGGCTTAACTTGAACCTCCCTACACTTCCACATTCTCGGACGGTACCCCGTAAATTTGGAAATGAAGTGCACAACTTTGAAAATTCTAAGGATAAATGCAGAAACTTATTTTATGAGATAATCGATCAAACAAAACAGTATCTAGGCTTACTGACAGATTTCATGCAGAAATTTTGCATCACTTTGAAAAACTGGAATCTTTTAATATTGGAAAGGGGGACACCAGTTACCTTTAAGATTTTTACGGCAACGATTTTGACTATGGAAGATTAACATTGCACAGAGACATATTTTTAAATGTTACAAAACAACAGGATATCGAGACAAAAAGTTTTGAGTGTGAAAGGCGATATTTTGAAAACAGGGAACTTGGTTGCGTTTCTCTGAAGAACATGGCATCAGAATACGTAAAATTAATAAAACTTATCATGACTATCCCAGTATTGACATGCACTGCAGAACGGTCCTTCTCCGCGCTAAGAAGACTGAAAACGTACACCAGGTCAGCAATGAATCAGAATAAACTAAATCATGTGGCGTTGTTGAACTGACCCAGCCACTCCGGTGGCGCAGTGGTCTAAGCGATGGACTCTGATCATTCGTCCGAAAGGGGTTCGGGTTCGAATCCCGGTGAGGCATGGATGTTGTGTTTGTCTTACGGCACTGGATCTCTCCCTTCCCTGGAACCAGTGACCCTAAATTAGGTATGGGCGATTGCTTATAGCCCATTGAGTTGCTCACGGTGGTCGTTAAACCTTCAATCAAAAAAAAAAAAAAAAAAAAAAAAAAGAACTGACCCAGGAAAACTCAATATTGATCAGATATTAAAGGAATTCGTCAGCAGAGCTGCAGTTTGGAGGAACACATTTCAGATCCTTCCTATGTGGGCGAGGAGGGAAAACAGGTATGAAAAACTGCAAATGACTATATAGTATATATATTGTTCATCGACCTTTTTTTACGCTTTCCAAACGTAGGTTGAAGAAGCGCATATGCTCCAGCTATGTCCGTCCGTCTGGCCGTCTGGCCGTCCGCACGATAACTGGCGTAAAAATGGTTCGATTTCGATGAAATTTTAGTATGTGGTGGGGGACCACTGGGGACGAACCCTATTGAAAACGGAACAAATGGGGTCAAAGGTCAGGACATAGGATTGCGATCCATTCCATCGCCCTTATCCCACATTATTAAGTTGGACGTCAAGTAATTTTGCTTCTATACTTCCAATGGAAAAACTTTTGTACACATTTATTTCACAATTAATGTGTTCCCATGGATAAAAATTTGAACATAGATTAAAATAACTTCATATTATAACTTGGAATACTTAATATTTTCTAAAACATAACCATAATTATATTAAAAATCAATAACTTTTCCTTTGGTGGAGTTGAAACCAGTAAAATGATGGCGCGACCTGTACGTCAGTAGACAAACAAATATTGGATTGCATAATTATGGTTATGTTTTAGAAAATATTAGGTATTCCAGGTTGAAAATGAAACTATTTTAATCGATGTTCAAATTTTCTTCCTTGTGAACGCATTAATTGTCCAGAAAAAAGATGGCGTGACCTGTATGTTCATGACGTCAGTACACAAACAAATGTTTGATTGCATAATTACGGTTATGTTTTAGAAAATATTAAGTATTGCAAGTAATAAAATGAAGATATTTTAATCGATGTTAAAATTTTCATCCTTGAGAACGCATTAATTGGGAAGAAAATGTGTACAGAAATTTTTCCATTCGAAGTACAGGAAGCAAAATTACTTGACGTTCACCTTAAAGGAGCAATTCTTGTATGTATGTAAATTTTATTTTGAAATCGGCTCTAAGGATTTTGATGAAAGTCGTTAACCTACCGTTTTCTATTACTACAAATCGATTTAGCTTGATCTCGACTTTAGGAAAATTCGTTTAGTGGGTTAAATAACCACCCCGAATCACCACGTTTTTAGTGTAGTGTCATGGCGTCGTCCCATTAAATGTTGGAGCGCGGTCACGCCATCTGTCTCATTACGTCTTACGCTGTGTGTGATCCTATTAAAATTTATGACGTCACACTCTTGCGAGCTGATGGTCGCGATTCCCATCTGCCTCATTACGTCACACCTTGTGTGCGTATGTTCGTCCGCGCAATAACTCGCGTAAAAATCGTTCGATTTCAATGAAATTTTAGTGTGTGGTAGGGGAATACCTGGGAAGGAACCCTATTAAAAGTGAACGAAATGAGGTCAAAGGTCAGGACATAGGAGCGGGATCCATTACACTGCTCTTATGCGTCATAACTAACGTAAAAAAGGTTCGATTTTGATTAAATTTTAGTATGTGGTAGGGGACCACTTGGAGACGAACCCCATTGAAAATGGGATAAATGGGGTCAACGGACACGACCTAGGAGCGGGATCCATTCCATTGCACTTATGCATCATAACTTGCGTAAATATAGTTCGATTTCAATGAAATTTTACTATGTGGTAGGAAACTGCCTGGGGACAAACCCTATTTAAAATGGGTTAATTGGGGTCAAAGGTCAGGACATAAGAGCGGGATGCATTCCATTGCTGTTATGCGTCATAACGCGCGTAAAAATGGTTGAATTTCGACGAAATTTCAGTATGTGGTAGGGGACCACCTGGAGACGAACCCTATTGAAAATGGACGAAATGGGGTCAAAGGTCAGGACATAGGATTGCGATCCATTCCATCGCCCTTATCCCATATTATTAAGTAGGACGTCAAGTAATTTTGCTTCTATACTTCCAATGGAAAAACTTTTGTACACATTTCCTTCACAATTAATGTGTTCCCAAGGATAAAAATTTGAACATCGATTAAAATAACTTCATATTATAACTTCTAATACTTAATATTTTCTAAAACATAACCATATTTATATTAAAAATCAATAACTTTTCCTTTGGTGGTGTTGAAACCAGAAAAATGATGGCGCGACCTGTACTTTGATGACGTCAGTAGACAAACAAATATTGGATTGAATAATTATGGTTATGTTTTAGAAAATATTAGGTATTCCAAGTTATAAAATGAAGCTATTTTAATCGATGTCCAAATTTTCATCCTTGAGAACGCATTAATTGGGAAGAAAATGTGTACAGAAATTTTTCCATTCAAAGTACATGAAGCAAAATTACTTGACGTTCACCTTAAAGGAGCAATTCTTGTATGTATGTAAATTTTATTTTGAAATTGGCTCTAGGGATTTTGATGAAAGTCGTTAACCTACCGTTTTCTATTACTACAAATCGATTTAGCTTGATCTCGACTTTAGGAAAATTCGTTTGGTGGGTTAAATAACCACCCCGAATTACCACGTTTTTAGTGTAGTGTCATTGCGTCGTCCTATTAGATGCTGGCGCGCGGTCACGCCATCTGTCTCATTACGTCCCGCGCTGTGTGTGATCCTATTAAAGTTTTATGACGTCACACTCTTGCGAGCAGATGGTCGCTCGCGATTCCCATCTTCCTCATTACGTCATACGTTGTGTGCGTATGTTTGTCCGCACGATAACTCGCGTAAAAATCGTTCGATTTCAATGAAACTTTAGTATGTGGTAGGGGAATACCTGGGAAGGAACCTTATTAAAAGTGAACGAAATGAGATCAAAGGTCAGGACACAGGAGCGGGATCCATTCCACTGCGCTTATGCGTCATAAACTAACGTAAAAAAGGTTCGATTTCGATTAAATTTTAGTATGTCGTAGGGGACTACCTGGGGACCAACCCTATTGAAAATGGGACAAATGGGGTCAAAGGTCACGACGTAGGAGCGGGATCCATTCCATTGCAGTTATGCGTCATAACTTGCGTAAATATGGTTCGATTTCAATGAAATCTTACTATGTGGTAGGGGACCGCCTGGGGACGAATCCTATTTAAAATGGGCAAAATGGGATCAAAGGTTAGGACACAGAAGCGGTATCTATTCCATAGCCTTTGTGCATAATAACTTACGTAAAATTGCTTCCATTGCGTCAAAACTTTATCATGTTATTTCGGAGGTATACTGAACCAGTTCTGTTGAATATCATCGAAATGGAATCAAAGGTCAGTGCTCAGGAGTGAGATTTATTCCACAGCCATTTTCGTCATAACTTGAGTAATAACTTGAGTAATTATTTCTAGTATGTTGGAAAGCGTATCATAATCAATGCATTACATGATTTTACTAACTTTTTTAAATCATGTTCATGGTATTTGGGATGGGTATAATCCACTTTCTGTGACTGTTATATGATAACTGAACTTGATAAAATAACTTTCTAATAAACGCAGGGTGTCAGTGTTTCTTGGGATTTGGGCCATCTCAAAAGTAGCTACGAAGTACGATTGCTGCAATTTTGCATTCAACTAATTTGTAGTATTTGCCAGTCTTAAAGTAATATAATGTATTCAAATTTGATAACAAGCATGAGATTTGATTTAAAAACACGCACAATTTCGAAAGTTTGCTACTGGCTATAGCAATTAATAATAATGCATTAATAATAATTATAAAAAAAGGTTATTTATACATTAATGTTTTTAAGATGAATAACAAAATAAAATAATGCATATTTTATTTTATTATTCATCTTAAAGAAAATTAATGTATAAATAACCTTTGTTTTTTGTACATCGTGCCCTGAGATTTACAAAATTCTCCGCCTATGCGTGGAGGGCAGGCGGAGACTGAGATTTACAAAAGTCTCCGCCTATGCGGTGATCATTTGTATGTGCAAATGATTAACATCTCGTGCGATTCCGCATGCCCGCGCGTCCAAGACAGGTGCTGCAATCGCAATCCTTGGGGTTATAAGGTGCCACGCAGGGGACCCCACATTCGTTCCGGAGTGCCAAGTAAACGTCAGGTGAGAATCCTGAGCATTAGACATGGCGAGGAGCCACCGTAGATGTGCGTACGGGCAACTGACGGAGTTTGAACGAAACCGTATCGTCGGGATGAGAGAGGCAGGGTGGCTGGCGCTCCGAATCCACCGCCATTTGGGCCGGTCGAACAGTACGGTGCGATCGTGTTGGGAGCAATGGACACGGGAAGGCACCCGGACACGGCAGACTAGCTCCGGACGACCCAGGCACACCACCAGCAAAGAGGACCGTGGGATCGTGAGAGTGGCACGCAAAGATGCAACGACAACCTTGTTCAATATCCACAGACATGTGACGGCTGTACAAGGGACACCTGTGTCCGCCAGATCCATTTCCAGACGCCTGGCAGAGGCAAATCTGTACTCTCGACGGCCCTCACGTTTTCTGCCATTAGCACCGGACCATCGTCGGCGTCGATTGCAATGGTGTCAGCAGCGAACAACGTGGAATGCTACGGACTGGAGACGTATAGTGTTCAGCGACGAATCCTGCTTCTGTATAAGAACGGACGACCACCGTGTCAGAGTATGGAGGGCCGCAGGTGAGCACTACAATCCCAACCTCACTGTACAGTGGCACACGTCCCGAACTGCAGGCGTTATGGTTTCGGGAGCTATCGCGTATGACAGCCGGACTTTCCTCGCAGTGATCCGAGGTGCGTTGACAGCCCAGCGCTAAGTACAGGAGGTCTCGCGCTCCCATGTACTGTGTTTCCTGGCAGGGTTTCCCGGAGCCATTTTCCAACAAGACAATACCCGTCCGCACACGGCTTGGGTTTACCAGGACTGTCTACGTCATGCTTCGACGTTTCCGTGGCCTGCCAGATCACCTGATCTCTCGCCAATCGAGCACGTTTGGGTCCAGATGGGACGCCGGCTTCCTCCATGTCCCAGTGTTCGTGATTTAAAGCGTCAGTTGCAAGAAGTGTGGGCTAATCTGTCCCAGGATAACATACGGCGTTTCTTTGACTTCATGCCGGACCGTATCACCGCATGTATCCGAGCACGAGGCGGTCCAGCGCGGTACTAACGCTGACTGGAATGCGCACCGTATGTCCGCGGGAAATCGTCCTGCTGCTGTGATATTGTAATCACTTCTGTTCTTGGTATGTATCATCTCACTACTAAAATCTTATTTCAATTCAACGCCTCCTTCTTGGTGCGCGGATTTTTATGGCAATGAGTGTACATTATGTCACATCCTTAAAGCCAACGGATAATGTCAGCGCCATTTCTCGTTGACAGTGTGTAAGAAGCATTCCGGTAGCTGAAAATGCATTTCTTTTGTCTGATACACGTGTATCCAACTCTGTATGGTGAGAGCGATAGAACGACTAGAAGGATCATAGTCTTAGGCCCAGGTCGCAAGGGACTTGAATATCCAGCCCAAAGTGATTTCACGGTTACGGAAGCAATTCAAAAACACAGATGTGGTGTCACGGAGGCCTGGACAAGGTTGCCTTGGTTAAAGCGACATAGTGGCCCTCGCAGACTTCTCGTAAGGACCGTTATGTCACTTTAACCGCACGGAGTCATAGATCCTACACAGCCCGGCAATTGTCTTCCGAGCTTTCCGCTGCCACTGGTACAACAGTATTAAGGTAAACGATATATCGAAGGCGTAATGCAGTTGTCCTTTACGCCAGGAGACCCATGGTTTGTGTCCACTAACCGTATCCCATAGGAGAGCTCACTTGAACTGGTTGAGGTAACATCATTCCTGGAGCTCAGACGAGTGGGCCGGTGTTATTTTTACAGACAAGTAGAGTTTCAAGAACGAATTCATGTCGACATTTCGTGAGGAGGTAACAGGGAACTCGTAATAATCCTGCAAACGTCTGCGAACGAGAGTACTTCGGCAGCTGTGGTCTGCTCCTGTAGGGTGACATTATTTCAAAGGCCGCACGCCACCTCACGTACTTGCAGGAGGCAATTTGAATGCTAAGAACTACAGGGACGAGGTCCTAGAGCTCTGTGTTAAACTTTTTCCGGGGAGCTGTTGGCCGATAGTTCATTCTAATGGATGAAAACGCTCGCCCTCACAGGGCTCAGCTTGATTATTTTCGGCAGACCGAAGATATTCGGCGTATGCAGTGGTCAGCCGGATATCCGAAACTGAACCCAATAGAGCATGCCTGGGATGTTCTGGAACGACAAGTAGTAGCTCGTTAGCCCCTTCGCAGGAACTTTCCTGGGTTACAGACCGTCTTCATCGACGAATGGAATTATTTTGCTCCAGAATTCACCAACAACC
This sequence comes from Macrothele yani, assembly GCA_039090855.1. Taxonomy (NCBI): domain Eukaryota; kingdom Metazoa; phylum Arthropoda; class Arachnida; order Araneae; family Macrothelidae; genus Macrothele; species Macrothele yani. The sequence continues at coordinate 56,569,711 of CM076992.1, read as the reverse complement.
TGGTGATGAGTAAATGAATATGTAGTGTCAATGTGAAAGATGCTTGTCCGTACGAGGTCATCACATTTTAAGGCATTTTTTTGTTTACATTCTTACATCTGACCTTGGTGACATTTGCTGATGTGACCCTGTATATGGAAAAATGAGCACATATCTGTCTGTTGCTATACAATGTTAATTACCCTTATGATTGTGTCACTTTACATGCCAAAATCTCGACCTGATGTTCGGTGTTTTCCTTTTTATCTTCTGCGAATGCCTTCCGGACTTAAATTTTGGACATCTGTGAAGTAGAAAAATACACTTCCATGAAAGTGTGAATTACAAGACGAATTCATCCAGCGCAACGTTAATCACTGTCGCAAAGAAATAAGTTCAAAAACTGAAAGAACGAAAGTCCACTTAAGCAAGTTCGTTGGTCGCAAGCTCGTTTAAGGATGTTCGTTATACGGACTAGGTATCGGAGATGCGAGGAAAGTTCCTGTATACAAACGTAAGGCCCGATGAAGAAGAGTGTTCAGGGGACGGAACAGTGCCAGACACATAGGGCCATACATCACGCAGCTACAGTCAAGTTATGACAGAATAATCGATGTGAACAATGCACTCTGTCTTTCTAGAATACGACCGAGAAGACCTTCAGTACTGTTACAGCTTTCAAACAGGAATTCTGTAGCCGCCACACGATAAATGCCAAGTACTTCAAATTTTGTCTCCGACAAAACCCGTACGACTCTGGATCCCAAACAGAACTATAATTAAGGATGGCAGCAATGCCTTAGACAAAATTGGACACATGCGTGCTTTTCAAGAAAAAGTACAAAGCTACACTGCTGGACAATTGCTAAGGACGGATTATAAACGGCTATATAGCGCATAAAAAAGTAAGTGTGGTTGGATGCCAAGTGAAATAAAATAATGTCAGAATGCCAGGACATTACAAGAAAGACAATTTATTGTGCTCTGAAATCCAGAAGGCTTTGGAACGTGTTCAAGGGACAAACAAGCCATTTTGTGCAGAATACGTAAACGTGAAAAATGCAATTACCGTCCACAGGCGTTCCGGCGTAAAATGTCAATACGGGATATGGCTACCATGGAGGGCGATGCAAGATTCCACACGTCGTGTCATGCTTTGCACAACATTATCAAGCAGCTGTTGGGGTAATTTATCCCATTCCTCTGTCAGTGCACGGATGAGGGTGTCCTTGTTTATTGGAGGGCATTGGCGACCAGCAAGACTCCTCCTCAAAGCATCCCACACATTTTCAATGGGATTCAGATCTGAAGAACGTGCTGGCCATACGAGGCGTTGAATATCCTCGCTATCAAGACACTTCTGGACAGCGACTGTTCGATGACATGCTGCGTTGCAGTCCATGAAAATGAATCTATCACCGACAGCACCACGGAACATGCGAACATGAGGTAGCAGAACATCCTTAATGTATCGTTGGAAAGTCATAGTCCGTGTTGGAAGCACATAGAGGGACGTACGGCCATTGATCATGATGCCAGCCCATACCATGACACTACATGTCGGATATCGGTCCCTTTCCTGTATGTTTGCTGGACAATATGCAGTACCACCATCACGCCAGATCAGTTGTCGTCGACAATCAGACGATAGACTGTATCTACTCTCCTCTGAGAAGAGGACAGCAAACCAGTCGTTATCAGTCCAATTGCGATGTTGATGGCACCATTGCAAACGGGCGGTACGGTGACGTCTGGACAATAGGATGCACACAACAGGACGGCGGGCGTATAGTCCTCCTTCATGCAAACGTCTGGCGACAGTTTTTCGGGAGATCCGCTTGCCAGTAGCAGCCATAAACTGATTTTCTACCTCACTAGCTGTGCTGCGCCGGTGTCTTTTTGTTGATAGCACTATGTACCGATCTTCTGCAGGTGTCGTACTGCGAACACGACCTCCCCCGTGACGTTTGCTACACTCTCCATTTGTTTGAAATGATTTCCAAAGCCTTGAAACGACACTGTGGCTGACGTCGAACCCCCTGGCAACATCTGTTATTTTTTGCCCTTCTTCAATCTTGCCAATAATACGGCCACGCGTAAAATGATCTAGGTGATGTCGGGAAGACATACTGAAAACTGCAAGTTCGTCAATTGATTCTCTCCCTTTCAACTTTGCGTTTGAACAACAACGGTCAATACGCGTCAAATCCTTTATATCTCTTATCAGCGCTATGACGTCACGAACAAGTTCGGCAATCCAAAATTTGCATACGCACAACACGTCTTACTGTATCCCGCACTTATGCTAATTTACACATTTTCCTGCCTTCCATTTTATGGTTGCTATCGTTGCTATTGTCATCCGTTCTTAGCAATTGTCCGGCAGTGTATTACTGGCCACCGATTTAGAGATTTGATCTATGCCCTTCTGCAGCAGCCGGTGGATAAAAAATGCTTTTGGACGAGAACAGATATGCAGATGGTCATACATAATGTTCAAAACCACAGAAGAAAGATTTTGTAGCAAGTAATTTATGCGATGATGAACAATGTTATGGATAACATGGAGACTTGAGGGACGCCTTAGTTTTGAGAGAAAGTTGCAGAAATTGTCGTACCTAGGCGCACTTGGAATTTGCTATCGCAACGAAAACCGGTTATAAACGTGGGCAGACTTACCGCAAAACACATTCGCGGAGGTCAAGGGAAATACCGTCACGCCACGCGCAATCATATACCTTCTCAATAACAAAAAAGCCGGATACCAGGAATTGCTGTGGTACAAACGCCTCACGCGCAAGGACGTTTCAAGGAGAAGCAGATTATCATGAGGTGATCAATAACGACGTAATCTGCTTTCTGATGATGAAAGGATGCTGAGACCTTCCATGTAATGAACTAACAGGCCATTAATCATGCGTTTCAGATCCTTGCAAATACTTCCAGTTAACGCAAAAGGATTATTACTGGAGGAAATTTTCTGGAATTGCCTGAATCTTCTTTTCCTGTTCAACCGGATTTGATTGCAGCATCGTTTCCCGGACATTTGCCTTCCACCAAATGTCCGGGAAACGATACTGGAATCAAATCCGGTTGAACAGGAAAAGAAAATTCTAGAGAGGTGACTGTGACAGTTGCCATAACATGAGGTAGCGGACGCAATGAAGCCCAACAGATGTGGTACCTGCCTAAAGCAGAGCCTCCTCAATTACATCACTGATGCGACAGTTATTGTCAGGGTTCGCATACGGCGTAAAATACAGTTCCTGTCATTCCGCATGCGGTTTCGCACGGAAAATTGAGGCCAAATATGAACTATCGCTGGCAATAGCGGCAAACGCCGCTCCTAACAATCCACAATATCCGTGACATCAGCACATGCACGTTTCTCTCTCTCTCAAATATGGAGATCCGTTGGAACTATAGTTTCTTCGAATCATGCGAATTGAGACACAAAAAGCTTTGGAACTGGTGTCCATGTGTTTATCTAAGAAACGTACCAAATCCAAGATTTTTTCTGCTTCGCCGACAAGCCAACTGAATGTAGGGCTGCATATCTTTAAAGGTAAGTAGATTTGGGTCAGATGGGTAACGTCTGAACTTATAGTATATCTGGCGTTATTTTCGTTACTTTGCGCTCTTCTAAGATGAATAGTTGCCGCTATGCCGCCCCGGTGGCGCAGTGGTCTAAGCGATGGCCTCTGATCATTCGTCCGAACGGGGTCCGGGTTCGAATCCCGGTGAGGCATGGATGTTGTGTTTGTCTTACAGCACTGGTTCTCTCCTTTCCCTGGAACCAGTGACCCTAAATTAGGGACGGGCGACTGCTTATAGCCCATTGAGTTGCTCACGGTGGTCGTTAAACCTCCAATCAAAAAAAAAATATAGTTGCCGCTATAATGAAGGAACATTATATGATGAAAGAGGCAAGTTGGTCCGTCGCAAAGTCTGCTCGGGCCTCTACTTCCCACATAACTAGATTCTCAGTTACACATAATACTTGCAGAGATTTTAGTCGTTTCTGGTGCGAGGCAGCGAGGACCTCAGTGTGCGACAGAAAAGCAAGCACAAAGGTTACTTACGATACCAAAGAAGAAAGGAATAGTAAGAAACAAAAGAAGAAAAACAAAACAATATGAAAGGTGGATTCAACAACAACGGGCTAAACAAACCGAAGTAAACGAATGCACCGAATAAAAACAACGCAGAAGAAACATTACATCGATCGCTTAAAATGCTTCCTAGATTGCTTGAGTAGTTTTGTATAGATGTAAAAGCAGAAAACGAGCACGTTCATAAAAAATAGAGCACAGACACAAACGAAACATGAACAACGATCAGAGGGGAAGTCGAATCTCACCCATAGAAAAAGTGTCGCCACACAGCAACTAGCAGTGAGTGATGTCGCAATGTTCAATCAGGAGACCTGCGAAAACATCATCTCTTCCCGATTCTGGAGATAACGCGGAGGCCAGACGAGTCGAGTCACAATATTGTGACCACCTTCTACTTTTGAAGTCAACAGCGCGTAGCCAATGAAAGAAGACACGTGTCGTTAGCTGGCTTGGAGAGTATGTAAGGTGTGCTGTAAGCTTTCAGAAAACATATTACTCGTTGCTGTCATGGATAAAAGGAGAGATTTATCAGATTTGCAAAAAGGGATGATTATCGGCTTTCGGGCCAAAGGTGGCAGCATTTCTGAAATAGCACAGTTTAAGAACTGTTCACGTGCTGCTGTGGTTAAAGTGTATCGTGATTGGAGAAATGGCTCCATTGCAAATAAGCGACGTGGAAACTGCAGAGCACCACGTGCCATTGATATGAATGGTGAACGTCGGCGTCGAAGGTGCGTGAGGGCCGATCGACACGCTACAGTGGAGCAACTCGCTGGCCGAATAAGCCAGGGGGCTAACGGAAGTGTGTCTAAAACGACAGTTTAGCGAACCCTACTGCATAGGGCTCCTATGCAGAGGGATGGTCAATGCACCTATGCTAACGAAGGTACATCGGCAGAAAAGGCTTACATTTGCACTGCAGTATTGGAATTGGACCTCCGCTGATTGGCAAAGGATTGCGTTCTCTGATGAGTCACGTTTTCTGCTTCATCGAACGGATGGACGTTCGTGTATTAGGCGAAAAACATCGGAGAACAAACACTCTTCAACCATTGCTAGCAGAACACAAGCTGGTGGGGACAGCGTTATGGTCTGAGTAATGTTTTCCTAGCATTCTCTGGGTCCACTCATACCTGTGGAAGGCACTATGGACCGAATTCGTAATGAATCAATCCTTGCAGACCACATACACCCATACATGCTGATCGCATTCCCTGGGGCGGATGGGATCTTCCAGAACGACAATGCGACGTGTCACACAGCTAGAAATGTCCGAGAGTGGTTGGAAGAGCACGATGAAGACTTCAAAGTACTTTCCTGGCACCCTAATTCCCCAGACTTAAACCCAATTGAGCATCTGTGGGACCACCTTGAGGGTGTTGTTCGCTCTATGGATCCTCCAGCAGCTGTTAGATGCACTGCAGTCAGCATGGCTCCACGTATACCTGTGAACACCTTCCAGCACCTTACTGAGTCACTCCCAGCCCGTCTAGCTGCAGTCCGTGCTGCACACGGTGGTTAATAATAATAATAATGTGATTCGACCGTGTATAATAATGTGATTCGACCGTGTATAATAATGTGATTCGACCGTGTATAATAATGTGATTCGACCAATAATGTGATTCGACCGTGTAAAACTGCTTAAAACGCTCCAGTGTTTCTCCATTTTTTGGTCTCACGAAGCCTATCGGGTATCTCTGGAATGATCACACGAACAACAGAAAGGAAGTCTTTTCGCTACTGTGGCAAGTCTGTGGCCACCAACAAGGAAACAGAGCTGGCAAGTGCCTCCGCCAACTAGTTTCACTGTATCCCAAAATGTCTGGGAATGCAGCAGATACGGACTAGTAAACCAACCTTGTATGAAGAACGGAGAAAATTTCTCAGCGGCACAGGGAAGGATGATCTCGGCACTTTTCAGAGAAGAGACTGCAAAACACTGAAAGAATCCAAACAAACCATAGCCCACCCATGAAGTCTCTACTGGTACAAGGAATCCATCCCCGCTGCAAACACAGTGACCTCGGGTAGAATCCACTCTACAGAATCATCCATATAAACAGTAGCGAATCGTACGACTCCACCGGACTTCTAGCTAACTGTGAATAATGGAAAAAAAGTTGAGCTGGAAGGATCATTTCTCCCTCAAAATACAGATGCTGGTGCACTGACACTAGAATACGAAATATTAAACTGGACATCAAGAAGGTGTCACGGAAGCTCCTCAAACCACCTTGTCTCATCGATTAACGGCAAGTTAATTCCTGTGTTGATTGAACGGCACCTTGTCTCATTGATTAATGGCATCCTGTGTCGTGGCAGACATTCGGAATCCAAAATTCAGAACACCCGAGGGCCGATTTTCAAAAAGCGGAGCATGCTGAAATTGAAAACTGCATCGTATAAAGGATGTTCTGTATCTATTCGCAACTTGAAGAAAATTTGAAGCGACAACTACAAACGACTCAAGTCCAGTGGTGGTTCTAGAAATTAGCCGTAAAACGCTAGGGAGATATGGAAAGCTCCAGTACATAAACGTATAACCTAATGACGTACAGCGTCGAGGAACCACAGGAATTATACTGGAGCCGAGCTATAAATTACAGAACCATGATTTAGTTTTGACTGCATGACCAAGGCTGAACTGGATCCTACCAGGCTGTAGCATTAAGCAAAAACAACGAGGACAGAAAAGATGAGTTGGGACGCAGCGCCATCTATTGACGTAGTTCGCCTTAACAAACTGATTCCGTATCATCATTTACATTTGAGATTTTATTTATATTCACTTTCACATGAACAGATGGATATTTGCCTTCTGAATTCGCAGTACTTGGGCAAGAAATTTTTCTGTAGGAACTGGTGTAATTTATGTGTAAATATCATTCCTCCTTTATTTTTCAACGATCTAGGATTTTGGTAAATGTGTAGATTAGCGTCTTAAATTATTTCGTCGGAAAAATGTTTGTATCTGGAAAAAGTGCGACGTACAGATTTTAGAGTATGGAAATTAATGGCAAATGAGCACAAATTTAGTATTTTAAATGTCTTTTAAAGATTTTTATCGTAACATTTACCTGTAAGTTCGATGCTGTGAAGAGACGCTGCCGTAGGCCTGACGTATCGAACGTACAGGTAAATGTTACGATAAAAATCTTTAAAAGACATTTGAAACAGAAATTTCTGCACCATTTGCCATTAATTTTCATAATCTAAAATCTGTACGTCGCACTTTTCCCAGGTACTAATATTTTTCCGACGAAATAATTTAAAACGCAAATCTACACATTTACCTACTATTTTACTTAATGAGTTTATATAGCTGAGGTTTTTTTTCTAAAACTGAATTAGGTATGTAATTATCAGGATGAAAATGCTTACCACAAACAGTAGTTGAAGGTAACTTGTCATTTGGAGCAAAATCCTGACGAGATATTTCTTTCAGCAACAGTTGCTTTAGGTTCTGATCTGAGGGAAACTCATGGAACGAAAATCACACGTTTTTCTTCTCAGAAAATGTGCATATCGGCACACAACAGTAAACCATTTTTAAAATGGGTTACTGTTTGGTTTTAACCATTTTTAAAATGGGTTAAAACCAAACTGTAGTTTTGTTGTGAAAACAACAGTTTGGTTTTAAAACTGTAAGGTTTTTTTAAAAGAAACACAAGAAAAACGACGAACATACACAATCCAGCAATTCAAACAAAGTGAACACTGTGATGTTTATACCTTGGGACGCAGTGCCATCTCACGGCTGAAATCGTCCCTAACGCCCACTGGCCAATCACCAAAACTCTATTGTCTTCAACGCTAATGTTATAGCCTTTTCTCCATCCAGTTCAGCCTTGGCATGACAAAACGATATATTCGAAGTTGTGGCATGCCTCTACTTCGGTTGATGTTTCCCCAAGACCTTTCAGAGTAATCAAGTGTTAAGGCCATAAGCAATCGCCTGTTCCTAATTTCGGGCAGGTATTTCCACGGAACATATAGAGCCAATGCTGTAGGACAAATATACCACCTGTGGCTCATTCGGTACTCGTACTTAGACCCACCTTAGACAACTAACCAAAGACCAGAACCTCTGACCACTCGTCCACAGGTTCGTGTCTCTCACAGATGGTAACTTTCGTTCAACGAATCGCACGCACGAAGAGGAGCACATGATATGTAGGTCGTCAACAACAGTTTTGTTACATGCCGTAAGAGGAAGGCGAATCAAGCTACTGATTCTTAGGATGAATAATGATCGAGAAAGGACGGAACCTTAAGGGACTCCCTGGGAATGAGAAAAGAAAAGGATCGTGTCGTACATAGGCGCAACTGGAATACTCTACCGCTAAGAAAACGAGCAATGGACTTGGGAGGCTCCCCCTACATGTTCATTGCGAAATGTTACAGAGTGCGAATCTCGCTTGAGGAGGATTGAGCACTCACCAGTAACATTCTATCCTCTAATCTCCTCGAGAAGTTCATCGTGCCTATAATACAGCAAGTCAGAGAAGAAATTGCGTCTCTAGACCAATTGAAGTAGTGGTGAGAGCTCAGGTTTAGTGAAAAATCCAAAACGAGAGTAGGTTCAAGTGAACGGGGCTATGTTTTAGACTTGATACCTCGAAAAGAATTAGAGTATCTCGAGAATGAAGTTTTTTGATTCTCTTAGGAGAGGTAGCTGATTGAAGTGCCTTACTGATCCAAAATGGTGACTTTTTGCTCAAAGGTTGTGAATCGTCTAATGAATGGGAAACGAAGAGCAGCGCGCTTGAAGTGCCCGCAATATGGTTCTAAGTTGTAGAGCCAAGCTCTTCGTTTAAAAACCGCTCATACTTAGATCCATGGAAAACGGTTATGTTAAATTTGTCAATTGAACTCTCCTCCACCAACGAAGTATAAGTAAAAAGTAGGTTAGCATCCAGCAAAGGAAAGGACGTTGGACGTGGCTCTAAGGTTAGTTACGAGATAGTCACTTGATACCGCAGGCATGTGCCTCGACACTGCCGTGTCTCAGTAAAACCCCCTTGACGTTAATATACTGTTACCAGGTTCACTCAGTCATACAATCATACGTAATGACAAGCCGATGAAAATCTGGACTTCATTCAGCCACAGGACTGGGTAACGTCCTAGCCTTTCGTTCAGAGTGCAGCAAGTGCCAAAAAGGCGTGAAACTTCAAACTGCAGCCTCCAGTATCCCCCTTTCAACATTACGGATCACCCTGCACGGTAAAATAAACAGGCAGGTATAAATAATCAAGCCCGGAAAGCGAAGAAGAATTAAAAAGGGGAAGAAATTTAATGGCAAATTAATATCCAGTGCTAGTTCATAATTACAACCTTAGGAATCTATATCTGAGGCGAGTGCTTGAAATCTGAAGAACAAACGACTAAGAATGGGAACATCACTACGGAAAAATTTACCCCAGGCCGTGGAGTCACCACTCGCCATCCGCTTTATGAACTCTAGTGGATGAAGATACCAAAGTGATAGAGAGAAGGTGGTTAGCTTTAGTATCACCTTGAGCCGTGAGAGAACCCTTGTCGCTTGTGATGTCCGAGGTCTTGAACGAACCCTTGGGACTCTCGGGTTTTTGGAGGACACTTATGCTTTCAAGAACCTATTTTTCTTTAGGATTACGCCTAGTCCTGGAGCGGCCAGGGCAGAAAGTAGAACGATTATGAGAAGAGTTCATGGTACGCTAACTGTGCACAGGATGCCTCTTCACGGGGCAATGTTTTAGGAGTTTGTGTGCAGCGGGAGAGATTTCTTCGAAGGAATATTAACAGTCAGGAGCAACGGTAGAACAGGGTACTGTCGTCATCGAGTGCTTGGAGATTACCACAGAAGCATAAGGGCATTGTCCTGATGTAGGACGAACAACCTTCCTTTTTGCCTCCAGTTATGAGAAATTCTCCTTCGTGTTCTCATGCTGAATGGGCTGTTTTTCAATCCACTTCGGACGCTGCTTCGAAGATGCTGCACGGACATTACAGCAGTTAACACAGTGCTTGGCGTCAGCACCACAATCAGAGGAACCACAGCGCTGACATCACCAGATGAAAGCTTCTTTGTGTTCTTACGGAGACCATTAAGGTCTCCGTAAGAACACAAAGAGGCTTTCATGTGGTGTTATCTTCGTGCTTAAACGCTCAAATCCTGATATCTGGTGATGTTGGCTTGGTGCTTAAACGCTGCGAATCCTAAAAGAATGTATGATAAAAAGAAGTGCATGAGATGCCAACGGGCTGATTTCTTTTGCTGACGAGTTTGCTTGTTTATCAAGAAGCCAATGGAAAATATTATGAGATATTATGAGAAGGGGAAAAGGTTCAGCCATTTACTTCCTTGCTCATCGCCGAGCACAACAAGCAAGAACCAGGGAAGTGGGTGGGGTTCATTGAGCCTTCAGCCTGTAGGATACCGCTCTAGGATGAGTCGCCAGACACACCGAAAAGCCAAAACGTTATGACTTGGTCTTTATGCCAATCGAAGCAACTGCAGGTAAAAGACGGCGCGTATGAAGGTCATGAAACGATATAAATAATACCTGATAGTGAGCTCTGTTAATCAATGCTATTCTTCCGATAGGAAAAGCAGCGGACTTAAGCGAGTTTGAGAAAGGCCAAATCGTAATGGTCAGGCGACTGTGTAGGAGCATTTCCGAGATGGCAAGGCTTGTGCTGTGCTCACGGTCAACCGTGGTTAGCATCTTCAAAAAGTGGGCCAAGGAGGGGATAATCGCGAACCGTCGGCAAGGTGTGGGCCGACGGTTCGCGATTTTCGGCTCATCGATGCTAGAGGTGAGCAAAGGCTATCCCGTATGGCACGAACCATCAGAATAACAGAAGGGATACAGTGGCGGAACTGGCCTTTAATTTGAATATGGTGACTGGAGTAATGTGCCACAGCACAGTACACAGAACCCTGCTAAAAATGGAGCTGTATGACCGCAGCCGCTTCGAGTGTCCATGATAACCTCAGTTCACCGTCGAAAGCGCCTACAATCACCACGCGATCATCAAAATTGGACCTTGAATATTTGGAAGAAGGTTGTCTGGTCTGATGAATCTCGTTTCCTGTTGCACCATGTGGAGGGACGGGTACGTGTGCGTCGTTTACTTGGAGAAGTGTTGGCACTAGGATGCACCATGGAGTGAAAACAAGCCGGTGGAGGAAGGGTAATGCTTTGGGCAATGTTCTTCTGGGAAACTCTGGGTCCAGTAATTCATATGCAGGAAACTATGACGTCTGCCACCAACTTAAACATCATTGCAGACCAAGTTCACCTTTCACGGTTGTGCAGGTACAATCTCTTCTAGTACTTTCTTTCAGCAGGAAAATGCGCCATCCGCACTTCTCAGATATTTCTAGAATGGTTCGCGTAATATTAGGAAGACTTCCAGGTATTGCCTTGGCCTCCAAATTCTCCAGACATCAATTCAATCGAGCATCTGTGATTTGTGTTGGAAGAGCAAATCCGACATGCTGCATCTCAACCACGTAATTAAATTACAAGAGTTAAAAGATGTGCTGGTGATGTTTTGGTACTAGATATCACAAGAAGCCTTTAGAAATTTTGTAGCGTCCATTTCTCTCCGGGTAAAAGCTGTTTTGGCGGCACATCCCACCCATCGCCGAAAATCCAATTTCATACATGCAAGAAGATGTGAAAGGGAGCAGCACCTTTAAAACTTCAGTATAAAGAGGGGCTAAATACGTTTTTTGTACAGACAGCCAAAACTGCGTCAATTTTGTAGAGTTAAAAATGTTTCATGGGGTTCAACGACTACCGTGAGCAACTTGATGCGCTATAAGCGGTCGTCCGTCCCTAATTTAGGGCCACAGGCTAAACGGAAGGGAGAGAGCCAATACCGTAAGACAAATACAACATCCATACTTACCGGGATTCGAACCCAGACGCATCATGGACGATTGGTCAGAAGCCAGCCGTAGACGACTGTGTCACCGAGGCGGCAAATTCTTTTTTAACGAAGTGTCTTCGGACAGACCGATGAGGTCGTCGATGGACAAACATTTTCAAGGAAGTCGTCATGTCTCTCTGAAACAGATTCGCAATCCAGTTCTTTTTCTGACAGTTCTTCATTTCTTCAGGAAGTAGCAATAAAAGTTTTCATTGAACGCGTTCAATTGTGCTGAGATAGCAGAGATTATGCCATCTGCTGGTTGCACCTCATTTTCGATGATTAATATTTCAAATGTTTCAGATCAGCCATACTTGCGATCTTCAATGTTTTGCTTCCACAACACGAGTTTTTGATGAAACCGCGAATTTTGCGGGGAACTTTAAATACACCGAAGAGCCAAAAAAAAAATGGCCAGCACGTCTTCATGCAAATCGAAACGACTCTATTTAAACTACGGCGTTGGAATGGTATAAAGAACACCTGATACTGAGCTCCGTTAATCAGTGTTATTCTTGTTCTTCAGATGGGAAAAGTAGCGGACTTAAGCGAGTTTGACAAAGGCCAAATTATAATGGCCGGACGACTGGGTCCCAGAATTTCCGAGATGACAAGGCTTTCGGGATGCTCACTGTACGCCGTGGCTAGCACCTTCAATAAGTGGTCCGAAGAAGGAAAACCATCACCGCCGGCAGGTTTGTGGTATCGGCAGTGTTCGGCTTATCGATGCTACAGGGGAACGAAGCATCGATAAGCTGAATACTGCCGATACCACGAACGGTACGAGCCAGCAGAAGTGATACACTATTGCAAAACGCCAGTGATTTGAATGCTGGTGAGGGGCAAAATGTGTCACAACACACAGTACATTGAGCCCTGCTGAAAACTGGGCTGGGTAGCTTCATGCCACTCCGAGTGCCCATGATACATAGACATACGATGATACATAGACATCGTACAATCACCTGTACAATAAATTAAGTACCCGGTTTCTTACGGTAACGCAATATATAATAGCTGGTGCACAAAATGGGGAAGAGGAGAAGAAGTATTCTGTGCCACAGTAACCAAAATTCATGCTATATACTATCCACAATATTCGATCTACGGATCAGATCTGTTCGTCGAACGCGCCTACAATGGGCACGCGATAACTGGGCCTTGAAGGATTGGTCCAAAGAATTTCGTTTCCTGTTGGCCCATGTGGACGCCCGGGTACATGTGCGTCGTTTATCTAGGGAAGTGTAGGACGAAAGCAAGTAGGTGGTGGAAATTTAATGCTTTGGGCAATGTTTTGCTGGGAAACTTTGGGTCAGTCATTCATGTGCAGGAAACTATGATATCTATTACCTACCGAAACAGCAGGCACAGCCTTTTATGGCAACGGTATTCATTGCTAATAGTGCCCTCTTTCATCAGAATGATGCTCCATGTCATACAGCTCAGATGTTTCCAGAATGGTTTGCGGAATGAGGAAGACTTCCAGGTATTATCCTGGGCTCCAAATATCCTGGACATCAATTCAATGAGAGCATCTGTGGTTGGTGTTCGAACAGCAAATCCTATATGCATATATGTATTTTCTGGTAACGTGTTGAGACTGATAACACAAATCCCCTTTAGAAATCTTGTAGCGTTCATGCTTCGCTTGATAAGTGCTAGTTTGGCAGCACATGGAGGACAAACATCATATTATATTAAGCAGGTAGCCATAATGGCTCTTCGATATTCAGATCGTTTAATTTCGAAAATGTCTGACAAATACGTAAGCTTTAGAACATACTCCTGATCTCGCAACGATCCCGCGTAATCACTTCTCTCACCGAGAAACAGTAATTTTATTGTGAAGTTTCACAAGTCTTTTCAGAAGTTCCCCCTCGACCGCGAACTTACTTGGGTATTTAGAAGACGTGATTTATGAATACCCCTCCCCTCACATCTCGTCGCGCAGCTTTTGAAATAAGCACGATTCCAAGTGCCTCGAATTGATGAAGTTCACGATTCTCACGGAAGAGTTCGTAACGTTTACTAACACTTACTAACACGTGTTCAAAAGTCTACGATATTAACACTTCTCTATGAAGCTTGCAGCAATTACATGATGCATTTGAGCTAATTTCACGAACTATAGTCACAACGCTGCTATTTTTGCCGCACATATCCCGGGAGCCATCTGTATCATCCAAACCTATTTCATGCAGTCCCGATCTTTGCCACCCCGGTGGTACAGTGGTCTAAGCAATGGCTTCGAACCATTCGTCTGTGATGGGTCCGTGTTCGAATCCCGGTGAGGCATGGATGTTGTGTTTGTCTTACTTATGGCAAAGGCTGCCTCCCTACCCTGGAACCAGTAGCCGTAAAATTGGGATGGGCGACTGCTTATAGCTCATCGAGTTGCTCGTGATGGTCGTTAAACCTCGAATTAAAAAAAAAGTCCAGTTCTTTCATTTTTACCTAAGCACTCGTATTAAGGTTCGTGTAAATTTCCTCGTTATTATCGTGAAAAACTGGTTCTCAACACAGCATATCTTTTTGCGGTTCGCCTTTCGATACAACAAGAAACATTTACTCTCTAACTCTTTGGATCAGCTCATCTTCTGTCCATTGGGGCATTTCATCAGTTCTGCCTGCAACTGTATTATATGAGAGCGGAATCGTTTCAACTCTCTTCAAAGTCTTATCACCAAATGTAACTCCAACCGCGTCTATTATTGCTGGTAATACTAGAGACTCACCAATTGTGCAGTATTTACCAGCTTGAGCGATTCACAAACTAATGAGGAACAAGGCGTACACAACCTTTTTTTATCAATGCTGGTGGAATATTATTTCAAAGGAGGTTTAACGACTATCGTGAGCAACTCAGTTGGCTATAAACAGTCGCTCGTCCCACATTTAGGGCCACTGGTTCCTGGGAAGGGAGAGAGTCAGTGCCGTAAGACAAACACAACATCCAATGCTTCACGGGGATTCGAACACCATTAAATCAGAATGGATTAATCATTTTAATTTAATGGTCCGAAGCCATTGCTTAGACCACTGCGCCACCGGGGCGGCGTTAGTAGAATGCGAAATTCCTTTTTGACGTCTTCAAATGTTGGTTGGTTGGTGGGGTTTTATGGCGCAAGGGCCATGATTGGCCAAAGAGCGCCAGACACAAGACAATCAAAGAAATAGTCTTAAAAACTTGGCAAGATCAGACTGATGCGGCAAAAGTGAAAATGAGAATGATGAAAAGCGTAAAAGCGAGATACGTTTAAAAGAGTCAATTCGTTTTAAAAATGAAAAAATTGCAAATTTATCGCAGTGGTTGTCTAAGAGCTTCTGCACCGTAGCTTCCCGTCGTCGAACAAATGAGAATGAAAATAGTTAAGGCGGGCAGCACGAAAACGAACACAACTACATAAAATATGAGTGACAGTGAGTCGGCAATTGCACGCCCCCACACATCGGCACAGTGTCGCCATACAGCAAGAAGCGGGGAGTGAAACGACAATGGCCAATGCGGAGACGCGCAAGAGCAACTTCCTCAAAAAGGTTTGTTCGCAAACTAGATGTCCATAGCCCGATCTGTGGTTTGATGGAGAGAAGTTTGTTCCTTACAGACCAGAGGGACTGCAACTCAGCCATGATTAATGCACGGATGCCAGGACGAAAATTTCTAAAAACAGTGGCAGTCGAGTGATTGGCAGGGAGGCAATGGACCTGGCTAAGACATCCGCCAGCTCGTTACCCCGAATCCCAACATGGCCAGGAACCCAACAGAATCGGACCAAGAATCCAGCACCAGTCAAAGTCCGCAGGAGGCGACGAACATCTCTGGTGACTGTAGAATCAATTCCCCCAGGAGAAGATAAAACTTGGATAACAGACTGGGAGTCCATGCAAAGCATGGCGCGACGATGGGCTCCAGGCTGGATGGGCTGCAAAGAGAGGAGCACCACATACATCTCTGCCGAGTAGACTGTCGCTCCTGGAGGACGCTTCTCAGCACAGGTTGTATAACTACACACAAATTAAGAGCCTTCTACACTACCGGATTTCGAGACATCGGTGATGACGGGCAAGAAATCGGGATGGAGCGAAAGGTGCTCGGCAAAAAGCTGCTGGTACACCTGTGCAAGCGTGGAAGACTTGGGCCACACAGAAAGAAAAAGATCAGCAATTGTCTGAACTGGCTGCTAAGGGGGATCAAGAAAAGCCGTGGCCACACCAATCAACGACAGATCAAGGATAGCATCACGCACCATGTTCGATAGACGAATCCCAAAAGTGGGAACACAAGAAGGACGGTTGTAAAACAAGCGAGCACATTGTGGTTCAAAGACGGGAGTATGCAGTGGATGATCAGGAAGAGAGTTCAGCTTGGTGAAGAACTGGAGAGCCAGTTGCTGACGGCGATTGCATAACGGCGGTTCACTAGACTCGGCATAAAGACTATGCACGGGAGGCGTACGAAAAGCTCCGATGCAAAGACACAGAGCCTGGTGATGAACGGAATCGAGTAGCTTTAATACAGAAAGCCGGGCTGATCCGTAGGTCACACAGCCATAATCGAACCTTGACCGGATAAGAGAGTGGTAAATGCGGAGCACTGAGCACCGGTCAGTCCCCAGGACGTAACTGAAAGGACCTTCAGGATGCTCAATGAACGTATGCACTTCACCTTCAAGGATAGAATGTGAGATCAAAAGGTGAGTGCGCGGTCAAAGGTTAATCCCAGAAACATAACCTCTGGAACCACAGGAATAGCAGTACTCTCCTGACGGAGGTGAGGATACAGGTGAAGACCTCGTTTGCGGCAAAAATGCACACAAACATTTTTTTGGGACGAGAAGCCGAAAACATTGCGAGAAGTCCAGGAAGGGATCTTATTAATGGCAGATTGCAACTGCCTTTTAACAGTGCGCATGTTGACAGAGGCACAGGAAATCTAAAGATCATCTACATACATAGTCCCACGAACCATCGGAGGAAGTAATGTGAAAATGTGATTGACACGAAAGATGAAGAGAGTTACCGATAAAATGGAGCCCTGACGGACATCCTGCTCTTGAGAGTAAAGCGTAGAGAGGGTCGAACCGACGCTCATACGGAACGTCCGGTTCTGGAAAACCAGCGATAAAAGTAGGCCAATTTCCCCGCAATGCTCAGTCGTGCAGATCACGGAGGATGCCGTATCTCCAAGTGCAATCATAAGCTTTTGCCATGTCAAAAAACACGGAAACCATATGCTAACGTCGTACAAAAGCTTCACTGATGGATGTCTTGTAAAGTACGACTTCCACGCACAAAAGTGCGGAAGGATACATTGACATTTAATGACTTGAACGTGTGGTGAGTGATGAGGAGAGTTGCGAGAGAGATATTGAAGGAGGAGGAGATGCCGAGCTTTGGCTAAGACAACAAGTTCAGTTTGTAGCGCGGAGTGTATTTCAGTTTATGTTTTTGTGTAAAGAAATAAATGTTTTGTGTTGTGATCGAGTGTCTGTGATGTTACAGACGAAAGATAGAATTGGAGGCACCTGTGAGATTCGAACTACGAAAGACAGGAAGTGAAGGCGCCGGTGAGACGGGATCAGCGCAACTTCAGCGGCGTTTTTTATGACCGTGGGAATCGATGAGTTGAAAGTTCTTCAAGCGTGCGAAAGAACCAACGCGACAGGAATATTTTTTTCCTCTTTGTGTTGGGAAGAACAAAGGATGGTGACTGTAGTTTGTTTTTTCGAAATTAGTTGCTCCGTATCGGATTTACACCACATTAGATGTTTATGTAAGTACTGTTTTGTTGTTGTTCTTAAAGAATTATCCAAAGGAATGAAATATCAAAGCAAGTTTTTTAGAAGTTTCCGGGCACGGAATTAAATAGAAGGAAATAATTTCTGTCAAGAAATAGTACATTCAGATCAACTGTTTGAGGCTAGAGTATAGGTAAATGTAGAATTTTGTTGTAAACAATTTCTGTGAACGTATACACATATACGATAATAGAAGGAAATAATTTCTGTGAAGAAATAGTACATTCAGATCAACTGTTTGAGCCTAGATTATAGGTAAATGTAGAATATTGTTGTAAACAATTTCTGTGAACGTATACACATATACGAAAATAGAAGGAAATAATTTCTGTCAAGAAATAGTACATTCAGATCAACTGTTTGAGCCTAGATTATAGGTAAATGTAGAATATTGTTGTAAACAATTTCTGTGAACGTATACACATATACGATAATAAATAAACATTGGGTACACGTTGAGCTTGTTGAAATGACTTTCTTAGGAAGAGCTCGAAAAGAAGAACTTCTGCAGTTGGCGGAAGAATTGGGTATAGAAGTTATGCCAAATCTCAAAATTCTGGAATTAAAAAATAAAATTGTCAACTTTGAAGGTTATGAAGAGGATTTCGTGAAAGAACTTTTGGCAGGTAAAAAAGAGCGTAGAGAAACAGAAAGACAAATGGAATTTGAGCTTGAAAAACTCAAAATAGAAGCTGGACGATAGCCGCTGGGAGGTAGTTTGGAGCAAAATGGAAATGCTCATAAACCGAGATTAGAACTTCGTCATTTGATGAAAACATTTGACCCAAAAGACAGTGATATAAGTATTTACTTAGTTTTATTTGAAAGGCAAGCACAACAAGCAGAAATAAAAAGGGAAGATTGGGTCACGAATTTGATAGGACTTTTGCCCTACGAAATATCACAATTGATTGCCAGAGAAAATGTGGAAGATGCTAAAAACTATGAATATGTTAAAAGGTTACTTCTTAAAAGATATAAGTTAAGTCCAGAGAAATTTAGATTGAAATTTGTACAACACATGCGTACATCAGAGAAGACCTGGAGAGATTTCGCCTTCGAGTTAGAAAATTATTTTAATGAATGGATTTCAGGACTTAAAATAGGCGATTTTGAAGGGCTAAAAAAATTAATGATCACAGATCAATTGAAGCGGAGAGTGCCTATAGAAATAAGGGAGCATTTTATTGATAAATGGTCAAATATTGTCTCACCTTCAGATTTGGCTGATATGGTGGACAATTATGAAAGTGTAAGAGGAGGAATCAAGAAAAATTCGTCGAATGAATTTTGTGCTTCAAAGAAAATGCATGGCAGTGAGAAAAAACTAGAGATAACTATGATCGGGGAAATTTTATGAAAAATGGATTTTATAACAAAAATTATGTTAAGTCAGATGTAGGACAAGGGTGGTCAAAACGGAATGTATCTCAGAATGAAGAAAAGTATGATCGCAGACGGAAGATTCAATGTTACGAGTGTGCATCTTATGATCACATTCGACCTCAGTGTCCTAAGCTAAAATCACAGAACTCAGGAAGCGTAAATAGAATCGGAGAGGAAACTGAAGGGGATCTCTTGGCACCCTATACCTTTGAAGGAAAAATAAATGGAGTTACCATGCCTATTCTCCGGGATACAGGTTCATCAGTTGATATCACTTGTCAAGAGTATGTGTCGCCAGGTGAGTTTACTGGAGAACATGTTTGGGTACAGCATCTTCTGGATGAACAAAAGGTTTGTTTACCATTGGCAGAAGTTGAACTAGAATGTGAATTAGGTCATATTGTAACTAAGGCTGCAGTGATTAGAAAGTCGCTAGATCAAGGTAGATATTTACTTGGAAATAAGACTGCCGCTTTGTTAAAAAAATTGATATGGAGTGGCCACTTAATTCAGAACAAGTAAATGTTGTGGTTACTAGGTATCAAGAAAAACAGAAACGAAACAACGAAGAGAGAAATTCAGTAAAGAATGATTCAGGGAAGAAAGAAAAACAAGCCCTTGAAGGAGAGGCTGTGGGTTCTGAAGAATCAGATGAATTAGAAGAAGAAATTCTGCCATTGAGGCATGATGAAGATAAAGCCATGTTAGAGTTGGTAAAAATGGATTCAAAAAGTTTCATGGAAGATCAACGGCAAAGTTTGGAATTGAAAAAAATTCTCAAAGAAATAGAGAAAACAGATTGTAATAAGGCAAATGGTTATGCTGTACTAAGAAATGGGATGTTGGTGAAGAAGAAGATCAACAAGATTGGCGAAGAGGAGGTCTTATTGTTGTTCCAGAACAATATAGAGAACAAATAAAAACATGTGTCATGAGGGAACTTCGGGGCATTTAGGAGTGACAAAAACCAAAGACAGACTAGGGAAGTATTTTTATTGGCCTAACTGTTATAAAGACATTGAAGAATTTGTAAAATCTTGTGATTCATGCCAACGTGCTGGAAAAGCTGGGGACAAAAAGAAAGCACCTTTAAAAATAGTTCCAATTATTCCTGAAATTTTTACAAAAATCAACGTTGATGCCAGTGGGCCTTTGCCCGAGACTTCAAGCGGAAATAGATACATAATTACAGCTATGTGTTTGTCGTCCAAATATCCAGATGCAGTACCAGTACCAGACATAGGATCCAAGTCGGTAGTTGACGCTTTGTTACACATTTTTAGCCGCATGGGATTTCCGAAAGAAATTCAAACTGATCAAGGAGCCAGTTTTCTAAGCATTTTGACACTAGAATTTCTGGAGCGGTTTGGAATAAAAGTTACTCATAGTTCTGTATGTCATCCCCAAAGTAATCCGGTAGAACGATTCCATCGAACTATTAAAAGGATGTTGAGAGTTTTATGTCTTGAGTCTGCTCCGGATTGGGAGAAACAGTTACCGGCGGCGCTGTTTGCTTTGAGAACTGTGACACATGAAAGCACAGGGTTTACGCCTGCTGAATTGGTGCATGGAAAAAATTTGAGGACGCCAATGACACTATTGTATGAAAAATGGATGGGTCATCCTGAAGAAGAAAACTATGTCACTGAATATGTATTTGAGTTAATAAATAGGATGAAAAGATGTCAAGAACTTGCCATTAAAAACATGGAAGTGGCTCAATTGAAAAGAAAATATTGGTATGACAGAAATGCGGTAAAACGTGAATTTCAAGAAGGAGATTTAGTATTGGTTTTTGTTACCTGCAGGCCAAATAAGTTAGCGGAACAGTAAAAAGGACCAGGGAAAATTGAGAAAAAAATTTCTGAGACTAATTATGTAGTAAGCTTTGAAGGTAAAAATGTAAAGCAACAAGTATATCACATTAACATGCTGAAACCATACCATAAACGACCAGAATTTGTGAACTTATTGCCCGGTTGTGAAAATGGTGAAATGGATTTAGAGATTAAATTTCCGCAAGTTGAAAAAAATCCCAATATATTTAACTTCTCTGATATCGAGGAGAACAGTAAACTTCGAGAGCGCCTAAGTGGCCAACAAATTCAGGATCTGAAAAAACTATTATGCCATTACTTGAAAATGTTTTCTAATATTCCAGGGAAGACTCATTTGGTCGAACATGATATCGAGCTAGCTATTAATGCTATTGTAAGAGTTAAGCCTTATAGAATGTCGCCCAGGCAGATAAATATTCTTAAAGCCGAGATAGATAAAATGCTGCAGTACAAGATTTTAGAAGTTGGTGAATCAGACTATACATCACCCATGATTTTGGTAGAAGTACCCGGAAGAGATCCACGCCCATGTATTGACTACAGGCGACTGAATGAAGTGACAAGGACCCAGTTCTATCCATTGCCTAATATAGAAGAAAGAGTCGAAAAGGTTTCTGGAGCGAAGGAATATTACAGTATTAGATTTAACAAAAGGGTACTGGCAAATTCCATTAAGTGCTAGAGCTCAACGATTGGCAGCGTTTGTGACTACTTTTGGAACGTATCGGCCCTTAAAGATGCCATTTGGCCTTAAGAACGCACCTTATTTCTTTAGCAAAATGATGTCGGAACTTTTGAGAGGCTGCGAAGAGTTTGCCGTACCATATCTAGATGATGTTGCCATTTTTTCCGAAAACTGGGGGGATCATTTGATACATCTTGAAGAAGTGCTACAGAGGTTGCAGAGGGCTTCCTTGACCATAAAACCTTCCAAATGTAAGTTTGCTCAAGATCACGTCTTGTATTTGGGTCATTTTGGTGGACAAGGATATCGAAAACCAGCGGAACGAAAGGTTCAGGCCATACAAAATTTTCCTACGCCAAAGAACAAGACGCAAGTAAGATCTTTCTTAGGCCTGGCGGGTTATTACAGCAGATATATTCCAATGTTTGCTTCGATAGCAGCTCCCTTGACAGACATCTTGAAGGGTACAAATCGTAAAGAGGAAATTATATGGTCAGAACAATGTGAGAAAGCTTTTGTGGAACTAAAAAAATATTTATCTAGTTTTCCTGTTCTGTAAGCCCCTGACTATGAACGTAGATTTATTCTACAAACTGATGCTTCAGATCAAGGAATGGGAGTCGTCCTCTCGCAAGAACAAGAAGATGGCGCTGAACATCCTGTACTCTATCTAAGCAGAAAACTTTCGACAGCAGAGAAGACATACAGTACCAGTGAAAAAGAATGTGCAGCCATTATATTTGCGGTACAGAAACTGAAATGCTACCTGGATGGTCAAAATTTCCTCATACAAACTGATCATAACCCTATCGTTTGGTTACGCACCAACGCAAGTTCAAATGCTCGTCTGATGAGATGGGCCCTTGCTTTACAAGCATATGATTTTGTTATGATTCATCGATCGGGAACTATGCACAAAAATGCAGATGGACTGAGCAGAGTTCCAACTTTAGATGATCCACCTTGATCATGCTATGTGTCTGCTAGTGATAACATTTTTTTTTTTTTTTTTTTGGTTGTGATATATACTACATAGAAATTGTTGGAAAACACGTAAAGATGATTGTTAAATTAACTCATATATTTCTCTTTGTAAATGGATTATGACTCATTATGTGAACTATGACTATTGTATTGTAAAATGACAAGAACTTTTTACCACTGGAAAAAGTTCCCCTGGAGTGAGGAGGGGTTGTAAAGTACGACTTCCACGCACAAAAGTGCGGAAGGATACATTGACATTTAATGACTTGAGCGTGTGGTGAGTGATGAGGAGAGTTGCGAGAGAGATATTGAAGGAGGAGGAGATGCCGAGCTTTGGCTAAGACAACAAGTTCAGTTTGTAGCGCGGAGTGTATTTCAGTTTATGTTTTTGTGTAAAGAAATAAATGTTTTGTGTTGTGATCGAGTGTCTGTGATGTTACAGTCTAAAGGCGAAGGTGATGAGCAGTGGTAGAGCGAAGACGGCGGTATCCGCTCTGGTGAGGTGACAAAAGGTGGTGGAATTCAAGAAAAAATATGAGACGAAAATTGACGATGCGTTCGAGAACTCTAAAGAAGCAGCTCGTCGTAGTGATCAGTTGGTAGCTGAACGGGCTCGTCGGATATTTACCAGGTTCGAGAACCGGTATCACAATAGCCGTACGCCAAGAATCGGGAAAAACGTGTTCCTGCCAAATCCTGTTAGACAGTATTAGCAGACAGTCAAGAGATGATGGAGAAAGGTACTTTAGCATTTCATAGTGGATGTTATCTGGACCGACTGATATGCGTCCAGACAGATTGAAAGCGACCTTCAGTTCTACCGCTGTCAACGGCTGTTATAATCCTTCGAGGGAAAAGGGTGGGAAGTTATGCGTTTCCTCTCAAGCCGCATCTGAAGCTCGTGGAACGAAGGAGGATAGTTGCTACGCTCAGGGTATTGCTGACTGTCCTGGCGCTGCGTTTACTTGAAAACGCCGCGCCAAGACAGTCAGCAATACTCTGAGCGTCGGCAACAGTTCCTTCACCACTCTCGAGAATGGAGATCTCTCCAGATGGGCACTTCCCCCAAATCTTGCGTAGCCGATCACAAACGATTTCGGAGCTGGTAGAAGAGTTGAGCCCCGATACATAATGAATCCAAAATTCCCACTTTTTGCGACGACGAACCAATCGCGCAAAGGTCTTGGCTTTCTTAAAAGCGAGTAAGTTGGCGCCTGTGGGGTATCGACGAAACCGAGCCCAAGCCTTATGCTGAACTTAACGAGCTGCTTTACACTCGGAATGTCATCTAGGCTTCGGACAACCCGGTTGTAGTTTCCATCTTCGGAATGGAAAGTTCTGCCGCATGCACAATACAATCCGTAACCGCCGCAACAGCATAATTGACTGAACCTATGGACACCATATCAAGAGTGATGGTCGCTGGAGCAGTGAATGCGTCCCACTTGGCCCGATCAATTTTCCATTGAGTGGGACGGGTAGGAGGGGAGTATCCGTCAGCCACGAGCCGAAGAAAAATCGGAAAATAATCACTGCCTAGGAGTTCATTAGACACGCTCGAGGATCAGTCAGGAAATATGGACGGGGAACACAACGACAGATCGATGGCTGAGTAAGAGCGGCTGGGTTCATGAAAGTATGTGGGTGTCTCTGTGTTATGGAGACAGAGGGACGTGTTGGACAGCAGGGACTCGACAACGCGACCCCGTGAGTCCCGACTGGTGTGTCTCCACAGCGGATGATGTGCATTAAAATCTCCAAGAAGGAGAAAAGGAGGCGGCAGCTGATCCACCAAGTTTTCCAAGTCAGAATGGCTTACTGTTTCATCTGGATGTAAGTATAGCGAGCAGACAGTGAGCAGAATGTGCACAGAAAGTCTCACCGCCACTGCTTTCAGATTCGTACGCAGAGCGACGGCCGTAAGAGGAACACCATGAGACACCAGAACGGCCACACCGCTACATGCGATGGCCCCGTGCTCATGATCCTTACGAAAAACTCTATGTCTGCGCACCGAAAAAGCATTAGCAGGGTGGAGTATCCTCTCTTGGAGACACACGCACACTGGTGAATGGGAAGACAGTAAGCCCTTCAAGTCATCAATACGTGGCCGGAGGCCTTGGCAATTCCACTGTATAATGGAAGAGATGATGAAAAAGGAAAAAGGTGATGAAAACAGAAAGAAAAAAAAATGGGACGCTTAAAAGGTCTCCAAGTCCATCACTTCTCCAGGAAGTTCGACAGGGCCCCGCGGCGGTGTGCTATCCGGGGAAAGGACTGGTGGATGTTTGGATTGAGGCCTCCCACCTTGTATCTGAGTATGAGACTGTGTGCCCGATGATTTCTTGGGTTTTCCTTTATGTTTACCAGGAGGAGAAGCAGTTGTCCTAGAACTGGAAACTTGGTCGCGAGTCACGCGTCTGGGTGAGGCAGCAGGAGATCCCTGAGCAATTGTCTGCGGTGGCGTAGACAAAGTATCATGGGAAGAAACTCCAAGGGCCTGCAGCCCAGCTGCATAAATCTCCTGGAAAGAGAAAGGGCAATCTTTCGAAACACTGACCTCCGTCTGAGTACCAAAAGATGTCCGAGAAGTCAAGACTGATGCGTAAGTGCATCCACCTGAGGCAGCGGGAACGATCTTCCGTCAAGCTTCAGGGTAAGAAAGGTGTTCAAGCATCTTTACCTCCTGAAACCTCCGCTCCTCAATCTATTTCTGGCAGTCCTTTGCTTTGGCCGCGTGGGCACCTTTTGCAGTTCACACAATGGGGACTGCTGCAGAACAATCACATTGAAGATGATCATGCGACACACAACGACTACAAGTGGCAGCACCACGGTAAAATTGCTGTGAGTGCCCGTACACTTGGCAGCGGAAGCAACGAAGAGGGTATGACGAAGTAAATTTCTCCATCATCTTTGTCTACGCCGGGCATCTAATCCAGATCCCCTCACTCCGGAGTAAGTCACTCTCCCAACTGAGTTACGCGGACGTATGCTATCGCTACTATCTGCCTTTATCTCATGTGCATCCTGCCGTGCAGGCACGTCACATCGCCCCTTCTCCCCGAAAGAGGGACGGGGTCATGGCCCACGTGTCAGCCGGGACCATGTGTCGCTGTAGGCAGTCATCCCATGAAGAACGTGCACTTGAGAAATCCCAGTCAATTTGGTGTGTGGAACGTAACATCAAATACATTTATTTTTCGAAGCGCTGAAGAAAGGATTCTCATTTTTCCTATCTCGCGGTGTGGAAAAAACATCACACCATTGCGAGAAATCTAACAGCCGAGTCATCCGGGAAGTTCGGGCGCCAATATGACGAAGTAAATTTCTCCATTATCTTTGTCCACCCCAGGCATCGACTCTGGGTCCGCTCACTTCGGAATAAGTCGCTCTCCCAACTGAGCTACGCGGACGTATGCTCTCGCTGCTATCTGCCTTTATCTCATGTGCGTCCTGCAGTGTAGGCACGTCACAAGGGGTAGGAATGTACGGACGCACAGCGCAGTTCAAATAGCCCGCATGGATGGAGGATGGTAGAGTCGGGGGATCAAATATCAGAATGACTGTCCTGGAGTTCACCAGGTCCCCGTTCTGGCGAAACTTAATCCAACTCACCGATGTAACCCCTTGAGCAGAAAGCTCCTCGAGACGTTCCTCCTCTAAAACATCCAGGAGGTCGTGTTCGGAGATGACACCTTTGGGATGAACTGAGATACTGGTGAGGCTTGATATCTACAACCTTACCACCCAAGTTGGAGACATTTAAGAGTAATTCACCATGGCGTGGAGTTGACATTTCCACCAACAGATCCCCAATTGTAACTTCTTCACACTTGTGGGTGACCCAACTACTCCCTGCAGGGCCTTCTGATATCTGAAATCTGGAAGAGGATTCTTAGGAAGGGAGTGTCGGACCCCAGGTCTTAAATAACCCTTAGAAATAGGAAACTAAAAGATTTGGGCTACAGCACCCGATAGGAAAGTGACACGGAAGCGAAGTGGAAAGGGAGAGAAAGATGCCCTTATTTATTACCGGGGGGGGGGGCATACCCTGGGTCCGACGGCTTGACGTGCCCATCCGACGCACGGCGGGTGTTTAGTGGATCGAGCGTTCGTACCTGCCTGGGATCGAACCAGAGGCCCTTCCCGTGGCAGTCACAAGCGTTGCCGACTCGGCCACCCGCGGCCTCTGCAGGGCCTTCTGTATCCAGAAAGGAGATTTAAAACTAAGTTTGTGAGGTTCTTCCCGTGCATGAATGATTAGAAAACGGGCAGAATGGGTCGGCAAAGTACGCAGTTTCTTATGTGTAGAGCTGTGCTCCGTATCCAAAGAATTCTTCTGTTTGACAGAAGGGGAAGAGTTATAAGAATCCATAAAGAAAGGAGAGAATTTGTTCGCTGACCTCCCCACCCACCACGGAGCCCAACTGTGGAGAGCCGGAGGTCCGCAAGCCACTAAGGACACAGGACACGGCTGTGGGGACAGACGGCGGATATAGCAAGTTGATGGAGCAAACATGCACTCGACGAGTACCGAGAGTTTTCCGAGTCTTGGAACATCCCTTTGGCAAGCCCACATTATCCCCAGACTCACATTGTCGTACGCAACGACAAGCCGTTAGAAGACATGACTCCACCCGACCACTGACTTTATTGACTAGAAGTGAGTTAGTTCCTAGCCGCCCGTTTAGGGTGAAGCAGGGGGCAAAGAGGAGTGTCGGTAGCTGGTTACAACAACACCCCAGCCTCTAGCATCCTCAAATGAGGTGCAGGCAGGTCTAGCTAACCAGCGCGGAAAAACAAAGAGAGAAAAATAAAATTGGGAATAAAGGAAAAGGATCGAGAAACCAAACTCCGATGTTGGTGCATAGTCACAACCTCAGCAACCTACAGCTGAGGCGCGTGCGTGGCAAGATAACAACAAAAGGCTTAAAAATGGGAAAACATCAGACACAAATGTTGGCTCGGGCCGTGAGGTCGCCACTCCCCATCAGCTGCATGAACAGCTGTCCCTGCGGTGATGGTATCGTACAAAAAGGAAAAGACAAGATGGTCCGTCACAAGGTCATCTCGGGCCGAGGGGGCGCTACTCCCAATTAACTGTAAAACTATCTCTCACTTTCACACGCCGTGATTCCAGCAGGAAGACTGAACTCCATTGTCAGGACTTGAAAAGAAAAAAGCTCCAAAATGGATGCTAAAGAAAAAATGACATTAAATAACATTAGAAGATAAGTCATAATCTTATCTCTCAGGAAAAAAACTCTCCCACAAGGAAAGATCTAAAGAAAACTGTTCTGAAAAAAACTCTCCCACAAGGAAAGATCTAAAGAAAACTGTTCTGAAAAAAAACTCTCATACAAGGAAAGATCTAAAGAAAACTGTTCTGAAAAAACTCTCCCACAAGGAAAGATCTAAAGAAAACTGTTCTGAAAAAAACTCTCCCACAAGGGCAAAGATCTCAAAGGATATGATCTCTACTCATTGTTAGTTTTAAAACCGTTTGAAAATTGGATCTTCACTTGTGCCTTTTACAAACGGCCAAAGCATCAAAATATAGGCAAACTTTTCTTTTCTGAGATGTTCCACTCCAAGAACTTTCGATTTCTGATATTTCTTTTGATAGCCCATAAAGGCGCTCTGTGATCTCTTTTGTTGGTTTCACAGTGGATGTACCTATTTTTTTTCTCCTCAGATTTGGAATGCTGTCTCAACAATAATAATTAGGTACACTAAGTTTTTCTTCTTGGGAGTTGGGTGAAGTAGTAATGCTTGAGATGGAATTGCGGGACTAAGTACCGCCCACTGCTCCACACCTTTCCGGAAATTCCTGGCAAAGATACATTCTACAGAAAAGCGAACTCTGTTCTCGATTGCTCTCCAATACCAGCAGTTTGGAAAATTGCCACCCTGCCAGCAGGGGGCGCCGAGAGCCCATGCCGCCCTGGTGCCAGCCCAGATTTGTTGCCCCCTCACCTAATGAGAGAAAAAATTTCAAATTTTTATTCTTCATTATAAAAAGTGTATGAAGTAAATACATTCAAGGACATCATTTTTTGTCACCCTTAAATTTACAGTTTCTATAAAATACAAATGCCTCGTATAAATATCTCAAACAAACAAAAAATCGTCGAAACTCTGGTTTCATAAACGCGCCGTAAAGTCTTCCATTCTTCAGATTTACAGATGTCCGCTTTGCGAGTAAAAACTTCATATCATATGTAGAGGATTTTAGGAAGGGAGTGTCTGACCCCAGGTCTTAAACAATCCTTAGAAATAGGAAGACAGGAGATTTGGGCTGGAGTGCCCGATAGGAAAAGGACGCGGAAGCAATGTAGAAACGGGGAGGAAGACGCCCTTATTTTTTACCAGGAGGCCAGTACCTGGGGTCCGACGGCTTAACGTCGGACGATCCGACGCACGACGGATATTTAGTGGTTCGAGCGTTAGTAACTGCTCGGGATCGAACCTGAGGTTCCTCAGTGGCAAACTTCAGACCATGTCTGATGTGTTATATATATATCACAGCTGACTCTACCAGAAAGGAGGGAGGAGAGTGGTAAGAAAGGTTTCCTTCTGGGCCCCTTCATTTAACATTATGCACCTCACGGGGACCGCAGCAGGGAGGGAGGGGCGAAGCACCTCTCGAGTGAGCTTACCGGAAATGTCTTATCTCTAGAGATAAGAAATTTAACAAACATTTTTGGGAAATCTTTTCATGCTTTAATATATTTTTTTTAACAAACTTAGGAAATCTTTTCGTGCTTTGAATTATGATTTATTAGGATTTTTATATATTTTTTTAGAACTTGAGTGAGGTGTTAGGAAATTTTTTATAGGAGTTGCATTATTGCTCAAGTATTATTTATTGTTTACAACAAATGTTTACTCCATGTCCCTTACTCAAGAAATGTTTTATGTAAAACAAATGAATTATTCCTTCTTGAAAAAACTCTCATAAAGCGTTTGCGGGTGATCATGATTAATATTTTGTAATTTCATTTCCGAAGAAAGAAAGAATTATTTTACCATCGTCAGTAATTCATGCCGTTTGTTTCTTGATGGGAAAGATAAAACCTTGAGACGTTATCTTTGTTTCCTGTTAGCGATAGTGCAATCTCCCCACCAAGCAGAAGACCTTTGATAAAATTTTTGGGAAATCAAGCGGAAATGTAGACATGTTAATTCTGAGTCTTTCGCCCTTCCAATATTTTTTTCTAGTCGTAATGTTTTCATGTACTATGTATTCCCTCTCTTTTTTTTTTAACTTTTACGTTATTTGATCATGTATTTTTTATATTTTTTCATGTTTTGAGGGAGGTTTCTTTTTTGTGTAGATGTAATGAATTTTCTGGGGAACTTTTCTTTTTCCTCCATTCAATTTTATTTCAGACCATGAGACGAGGAAATGCTTCTTTAGAAACGATTTCGTTCTTGTTCGCAGTAATTACTGGACATAGTTTAAATGTTCATTCTGAGTCTTTCGCCCCTGCAATAACATTTTCTCGCAATTTTTTCATACGTTTAACAACTCTACAGATCTTTCCCAGTTAAAATTCTGCTGAAACAATATTTTTTTACTTTATTTCGCATATCATTATAGCTTCCCAATTTTCGCTATTTTTCTTCTGTCTTTGAATTTTCGTTAAACTTCTCAGTAGGTCAAGATTCTTCTTTTTTACTTGACCAAACTTATGAGTCCTTTTATTCAGACTTTTTTTTTCATTTCATTTCAGCAAACGATTATTTTAGATGTAACAAATCATCAGATTTTTGTTTCCTTATATAGCACATTTTCCAACTTGCTTAAATATATTCCTCAAAGCTTGCATGTATGTGAAATATGCATTTTTTTCTGATCTTTCCTAGTTTGCTATACTTTTCGTGGACTGTCCCGACAGGAAAGCATTCATTGTCAAGACATACAATCTTAAACCTTTTTTCTTACAATAAAATTTGTATTCTTTGGGCTGTGCATTTTTTTTGTCTCGTCCGAAAAAACATTCATTTTAGAGGCAAAGCGAGTAATTCCGTTCTTCCCTAAACATTATTTTTTGAACGTTTTACTAACTCACCAGAAAAGCTATTATTCCCCACCCCCATAGCGAAAATAAAGATATGCTTACTGCTTTTCCCTACATATCGACTCAATCTATTTCTTTTCGAAATGCTGGTCATGACATTTCAACTAAAATTTCATACTTTCACCAAAATAAATATTCTTAAAGGAGCTATTTTCTTTTTTACTTTATTTCATGTGTAACTAAATTTTTTATTGTTTCCTCGCCTCAACAAACTCAGTAAGAACTCCCCTAATCTCATTCCATTTCCTCATTTAGTTCGCTTTAAATTGAGATGTTTCAAAACTTTGCGTATATTTCATTCACTAAATGTACAGTTCTTCCGTGTCTGTCCCTTCATTTTTAACTTCAGTGACTGCTGTATTTTTTCTTCAGACGTTTAGTTTCATTGACCTTTTCTTTTGTTTTAATTAGGTTTTCATTATTGTATTTTTTTATTCATTGTCTCAGCAGAAAAAGCTTTCATTCTGGAGACATAGCGACTAAGTCCATACTTCCTCTAAATTTTTTTTTGTACGTTTTACTAATTCGTCAGAAAAGCAGTTGTTTCCAAACTCCCATAGAGAAAATATCGTATTCCACTATTTTACTTATTATATTTTTCCTTCTGCTCAGTGTTGTATGATTCTTCAAACTTTGGTTTATTTTTATGAAACTTCTTTTTTTTTTCTATTTCTTTTTTCTGATTCAACCTATCAATTTTTTCCTATCGATTTAATTGCTCTTATTTTTCCATTCGAATTTACTTTTGAACAGAAATGTCGCTCCAAATGTTTTCTTCAAATCCCTATATATCCAAGAATTTTGTTAAATGTCCAAGTTCGACACCCCCACAATTTTTTCTGAAAATGAGAGTTTCTCTTTTAAAAAAACAAAAAAAATTCCAGAATGAGAATCCCTTCACTAAAACAAGAAATTTCTATTCAAAGCATTCCACCCGTCTTTCTACTTCAAATACTCTATTTGTAAATCTAAGGAACTGTTGTTTTTTAATATTCATATATTTTTCCCTCTAACTTTAGAAAATATTTTTTTCAAAATGTATGTAGATATTACGATAATAAAACCTCTTACAACTGCTTGATGTTCAATTCGCTTCAGACTGCCTTAAGGAAATTCGTACATTTTCTCATAACACACCGACATGTTATTTTTCTTCCCATTCACTTCAAAGACTGGAGATCAACTTAATGGAGTCCTTTGAGAAAGGGGAAATATATGTATATATTAGTTCATGTTCAGTTAAGGGAAATGTATGTATATATTTCAATATGAAACAGGTAGCCCTATAAGTGAAAGCTCAACCTAAAGACGGATAGATTGTTCACGCTCTCTCTACTCTATGACATTTCTTAACTGAATGAACCATGGCCTTTTTTTTTCATGAACCGCTTTAAAATCTTCGTTCTCCCTTTACTATTGTCAGATTCAATGTCCCTCCAGATTTTTTACTGAGAAACAGAAGCATTTATTCAATATTAATTTATTAATTGAGTAGAACTCTTTTAGGCTATCGAAGTACTTTCAGGTCTTTCATTACGAAAATTTTCATTGTCATGAAAGCACCCATAATCGAAATGATTTACTATCATTTCAATGAAAGTGTTTACGTATTCATTGCTCTGATGTCAGATTTCATTTTTATACTTCGAACAGAAATGAGTTTGAATCATTCGTCAAGAAAACATTTCTTTCATATGCATATATATTTTTTTGCCTCCGAATCAAACGAACTCAAAAAAGAAGAGACGCACTTTAATGTTTTTTCCTCTTATGAGTGGAATACGAGAATACGATACCAAAATTTAAGTGCATAGGGTCAAAAACGATTTTGTTGATTTTACTAAAAGGACCGTTTTCGGATTCCTTATGATAGAAAATTCAGTGAATTTCCCATTGAATCACATGGGAAACTGCGAAATTTAAAAAGCACGTTTTCGTTTAAGTAAAATATTTTAAAAGGTCAATTTTCGATTCAGTTGAAAACAGAAAGGGTGCGTTTCTGAACAGTTCATTTTTTCCTACGATCGTAACGAATCCGTTTTCCTTAAGGTGCGTTTCTGAAAGAAGTAAAAATAGATCAGGGAGAAAATTGGAACGGATTTTTTATGAAACCCAGAGTGTTTATTTTCTTATAGCTAGAGGGGTCGTCAGTGAGAGCACCTATTCTATTTAAACTAAGAAAATGAATTGTAGCCAGTTTGAAAAAAAATGCAAACTCCCCAAAGTTTAGCCTTTTGTCTGGTTTCGACTCAATACTGTAAAGCATTGCTCTCAGACCAGTGGAATTCCTGGCCCTTAATGAAATACAATAAGCCTTTCCCTTAAAAATAACAAATCACTTCTTCAATACCAGATCCCAAATAAATTTCTTTAAGAGTTATGCATTCACAGTTTCACTTTTAAAACTTGAAATTCATTATTATTTAACTCCTTACAAAAATGAAACATATTCACACTTTTACTTTTAAAATTATAGAAAATAGATGCATTCTCACACTATAAATTATTTTCCCTACCTCCCTCACCATTCCCTTAAACCATCAACTTAAGGTAGTTCTAAAAATAACTTTTTTTTCGTTCTAAAAGAACTTTTTTCTCTCTGCTACCTCCTCAATACATGTTTTTCACAAAACGCAACAAGTCCTTTACATATATTCCTTCCAAGAAGGCTTTGGATGGGATATTCTCGCCAACGGTTTCAGCGAAAGATTCCGCTAAAGTCTTGGTTGTCTAGAATTGCTACCGCCTCCTTGAAGTGTTCTTTAAACTTAGATTGGGGGTGGGGGTGGCATGAGTACATCTGTGTCCCATGATGTTTTCAAGCATGCGATCCGGATTAAGGTGACACTGAATAAAATAGAATAACTTTTCAGCATGCCCCTGAACGAGGTCCAACACCACTTCAATAAGCATGAAGTAATACTCTTCGTTCGTTAGTGGAGAGGAAGGAACGGGGGTTGGAATCCTCTGATGAAGCAAAACGGTCTTTGTAAAGACAGGACCAAATAGTAGAATAGTAATGCTGGTCCATATCTTCTCACATTGATCAGCGAGAGCTTCAAATTGTTCACCATTCAGTTTAAGGGAATTAGGGTTCAGTTGACGAAATCCATTGATCCGAGGGGAAAGCACCTCAAATATATAACTGTGAGGCCCGCCGAAAGAAGGAGAGGCAGAAATAAGTAGTTCTCTGTTGATTAACATATCTTCATTTTCTCCATGCAACCAACGGACTTTTCTCATAAACTGAAGGAAGGTCAGAGCTGTCATGGTGATTCCATTCTTGGTGGGGAAAAAGATTCTTGTTCATTCCTGTATCTTCTTACATGAACTCTGATTGTGTTATGGAAATCAGACACTTTCGCGACTGCGTTACCCCCTAAATGGAAATGATGAGCGGGGATATCTTTCAAAGAAATTCCCAATTCAACACATGACTTGGAAGCTTCAGTACATACCTTCTTTGCTACAGCATCGGAAACTTCAGTAGAGGAAGATGATCGCTTCATGTTGAAAGCTAAAGGAAGAGAATCGAAGGAATTTGATGGAAGCGGTGTGGTCGACAACGAAGCGTGCTGAAAGTACGAAGACAGGGAACAGAATGAGTTAGCTTTGAATTGTTTGGGCAAAACTGATAAGAGGTTAGAGTTCGTCACTTGTTTACTGCTTGAGAGTGAAAGAGCAGAGTCATGAGGCAAAAACACTCGGTTATCATCTTTCTAAAGGTCAAATTCAATCTAATGTTTGGAGCATTCTTTTGTCGAGGCAGACCATGACTCCAATACGAATTAGTTGGTGGCAGGATCTGGAGTAAAGTTCCTGATCTCAAATATAAGGAAATTGGTTTAAACCCGTTTCGCTTGAAAACAAAGTCTCTTTCCTGACCGAGAGAT
Organism: Macrothele yani; assembly: GCA_039090855.1. NCBI lineage: Eukaryota > Metazoa > Arthropoda > Arachnida > Araneae > Macrothelidae > Macrothele > Macrothele yani. The sequence continues at coordinate 56,535,020 of CM076992.1, read as the reverse complement.
ACTGAGGCAATACAAGACAAAGGATCTAATTCAGGTCCGTCATCACGGTGATCGCTGATTCTGTCATTCCCATTTCAATATTTTTTAATTAAAACAAAGTTGAAAGATTCACCACATTCTTTCTCAACATAAAGCTTGATTTCTTGAAGTAATGGAGTCCAAGGGCGAGGTTCTAAGGTCAAACCGCTAAAAGTGTATTTCAGATTGGGGTCCCCGAAGGCAACATGTTGTCTGGGAATGGAATATGATTTTCCATAAATTTTGATCTTTGAGAATTCTCCACTTAAATATTCCACTTCTTCTTCCAAGCGAGAAAAGTAATGAATAGCTTGAGTTGAGGAGAACAGCTGAGAATAATGGAAATGAAGTCTTTCCTTGTTATGTCGAAGAGGCAGCATTTTTTTTCTCAGGAAGGGGAACAACTGAAGTCCGTCCACTAAAAGAACTGTATTGAGAATGAAGAAGGAGAGCTTGAGATAATCTGACGAGTGACGTCATGACTCTTAAGGTGAAATTCATTATAGTTCTGATAAGAACTTTTTCCCCCATGAGCTAAGAGATCTGTCAGAAGAACCTTCTCTTTGGGAAAACTATTAAATCATTTTCCATAAGTTTATTTTGAATCGAGTAAAATTTTGTAAACGGTCGTTTTTGAAATCGTTTAAATTATAACAGGACGAAAATGGTTTGATTGAAAACGTGCCGGGGCAAGTTTCGGAAAAGTACTTTCTCCTATAGGGTTAAAAATGGAAATTTTCGTTTTCTCATATTTGCAAAATTCCCATAGGATAACATGGGAAAACTAGCATGAATAAAAGACGGTTTTGGATCGAGAAAAATCTGTAAACGGTCGTTTTCGAAATCGTTTAAATTATAACAGGGCGAAAATTTCCATTTTTAACCCTATAAGAGAATGTACTTTTCCGAAACTTGCCCCGGCACGTTTTCAATCAAACCATTTTCGTCCTGTTATAATTTAAACGATTTCAAAAACGACCGTTTACAGAATTTTACTCGATTCAAAATAAACTTATGGAAAATGATTTCATAGTTTTCCCAAAGAGAAGGTTCTTCTGACAGATTTCTTAGCTCATGGGGAAAAAGTTCTTATCAGAACTATAATGAATTTCACCTTGAGAGTCACGACGTCACTCGTCAGCCTATCTCAAGCTCTCCTTCTTCATTCTCAATACAGTTCTTTTAGTGGACGGACTTCAGTTGTTCCCCTTCCTGAGAAAAAAAATGCTGCCTCTTCGACATAACAAGGAAAGACTTCATTTCGATTATTCTCAGCTGTTCTCCTCAACTCAAGCTATTCATTACTTTTCTCGCTTGGAAGAAGAAGTGGAATATTTAAGTGGAGAATTCTCAAAGATCAAAATTTATGGAAAATCATATTCCATTCCCAGACAACATGTTGCCTTCGGGGACCACAATCTGAAGTGTTCTTTGCCTCATGACTCTGCATACACTTTTAGCGGTTTGACCTTAGAACCTCGCCCTTGGACTCCATTACTTCAAGAAATCAAGCTTTATGTTGAAAAAGAATGTGGTAAATCTTTCAACTTTTTTAATTAAAAAATATTGAAATATGAATGACAGAATCGGCGATCACCGTGATGACGAAGCTGAATTAGATCATTTGTCTTGTTGTGAGAAGATATGAACCAGCATTACAGTATCTCTCGGACAGGAAAGAGACTTTGTTTTCAAGCGAAGCGGGTTTCAACCATTTGCTTATCTCTGAGATCAGGAACTTTACTCCAGATCCTGCCACCAACTAATTCGTATTGGAGTCATGGTCTGCCTCGACAAAAGAATGCTCCAAACATTAGATTGAACTTGACCTTTAGAAAGATGATAACCGAGTGTTCTTTGCCTCATGACTCTGCTCTTTCACTCTCAAGCAGTAAACAAGTGACGAACTCCAACCTCTTATCAGTTTTGCCCGAACAATTCAAAGCTAACTCATTCTGTTCCCTGTCTTCGAACTGTCAGCACGCTTCGTTGTCGACCACACAGCTTCCATCAAATTCCTTCGATTCTCTTCCTCCAGCTTTCAACATGAAGCGATCACCTTCCTCTACTGAAGTTTCCGATGCTGTATTAAAGAAGGTATGTACTGAAGCTTCCAAGTCATGTGTTGAATTGGGAATTTCTTGAAATGATATCCCCGCTCATCATTTCCATTTAAGGGGTAACGCATTCGTGAAAGTTTATGATTTCCATAACACAATCAGAGTTCATGTAAGAAGATACAGGAATGAACAAGAATCTTTTTCCCCACCAAGAATGGAATCACCATGACAGCTCTGACCTTCCTTCAGTTTATGAGAAAAGTCCGTTGGTTGCATGGAGAAAATGAAGATATGTTAATCAACAGAGAACTAATTATTTCTGCCTCTCCTTCTTTGGACAGGCCTCACAGTTATATATTTGAGGTGCTTTCCCTCGGATCAATGGATTTCGTCAACTGAACCCTAATTCCCTTAAACTGAATGGTGAACAATTTGAAGCTCTCGCTGATCAATGTGAGAAGATATGGACCAGCATTACTATTCTACTATTTGGTCCTGTCTTTACAAAGACCGTTTTGCTTCATCAGAGGATTCCAACCCCCGTTCCTTCCTCTCCACTAACGAACGAAGAGTATTACTTCATGCTTATTGAAGTGGTGTTGGACCTCGTTCAGGGGCATGCTGAAAAGTTATTCTATTTTATTCAGTGTCACCTTAATCCGGATCGCATGCTTGAAAACATCATGGGACACAGATGTACTTATGCCACCCCCAATCTAAGTTTAAAGAACACTTCAAGGAGGCCGTAGCAATTCTAGACCCCAAGACTTTAGCGGAATCTTTCGCTGAAACCCTTGGGGAGAATCGGTAGCAGAGAGAAAAAAAGGTATTTTTAGAACGAAAAAAAATCTTTTTAGAACTTCCTTAAGTTGATGGTTTAAGGGAATGGTGAGGGAGGCAGGGAAAAAAATTTATAGTGTGAGAATGCATCTATTTTCTATAATTTTAAAAGTAAAAGTGTGAATGTGTTTCATTTTTGTAAGGAGTTAAATAATAATGAATTTCAAGTTTTAAAAGTAAAACTGTGAATGCATAACTCTTAAAGAAATTTATTTGGGATCTGGTATTAAAGAAGTGATTTGTTATTTTTAAGGGAAAGGATTATTGTATTTCATTAAGGGCCAGGAATTCCACTGGTCTGAGAGCAATGCTTTACAGTATTGAGTCGAAACCAGACAAAAGGCTAAACTTTGGGCAGTTTGCATTTTTTTTCAAACTGGGTACACTTCATTCTCGTAGTTTGAAGAGAATAAGTGCTCTCACTGACTACCCCTCTAGCTATAAGAAAGTAAACACTCTGGGTTTCATAAAAAATTCGTTCCAATTTTCTCCCTGATCTATTTTTACTTCTTTTAGAAACGCACCTTAAGAAAAACGAAGTGATTCGTTTTGATCGTAGGAAAAAATGAACTGTTCAGAAACGCACCCTGTCTGTTTTCAACTGAATCGAAAATAGACCTTTCAAAATATTTTACTTAAACGAAAACGTGCTTTTTAAATTTCGCAGTTTCCCATGTGATTCAATGGGAAATTCACTGAATTTTCTATCATAAGAAATCCGAAAACGGTCCTCTTAGTAAAATCAACAAAATCGTTTTTGACCCCATGCACTTTAATTTTGGTATCGTATTCTCGTATTCCACTCATAAGAGGAAAAAACATTAAAGTGCGTCTCTTCTTTTTGAGTTCGTTTGATTCGGAGGCAAATATATATATATATATATATATACATATGAAAGAAATGTTTTCTCGACGAATGATTCAAACTCATTTCTGTTCGAAGAATAAGAAAATGAAATCTGACATCAGAGCAATGAATACGTAAACACTTTCATTGAAACGATAGTAAATCATCTCGATTATGCCTGCTTCATGACAATGAAAATTTTCGTAATGAAAGACCTGAAAGTACTTCAATAGCCTAAAAGAGTTCTACTCAATTAATAATTAAAATTGAATAAATACTTCTGTTTCTCAGTAAAAAACTGGAGGGACATGGAATCTGACAATAGTAAAGGGAGAACGAAGATTTTAAAGCGGTTCATGAAAAAAAAAGCCATATTTCATTTAGTAAAGAATAGAGTAGAGAGAGCGTGAACAATCTATCTGTCTTTAGGTTGAGCTTTCACTAATAGGGCTTCCTGTTTCATATTGAAATATATACATACATTTCCCTTAACTGAACATGAACTAATATATACACATATTTCCCCTTTCTCAAAGGACTCCATTAAGTTGATCTCCAGTCTTTGAAGTGAATGGGAAGAAAAATAACATGTCGATGTGTTATGAGAAAATATACGAATTTCCTTAAGACAGTCTGAAGCGAATTGAACATCAAGCAGTTGTAAGAGGTTTTACTATCGTAATATCTACATACATTTTGAAAAAAAAAAATATCTTCTAAAGTTAGAGGGAAAAATATATGAATATTAAAAAACAACAGTTCCTTAGATTTACAAATAGAGTATTTGAAGTAGAAGGACGGCTGGAATGCTTTGAATAGGAATTTCTTGTTTCAGTGAAGGGATTCTTATTCTGGATTTTTTTTTTTTTAAAAAGAGAAACTCTCATTTTCAGAAAAATTTCTGGGGGAGTCGAACTTGGACATTTAACAAAGTTCTTGGATATATAGGGATTTGAAGAAAATTTATGGAGCGACATTTCTGTTCAAAAGTAAAGTCGAATGGAAAAATAAGAACAATTAAATCGATAGGAAAAGATTGATGGGCTGAATCAGAAAAAAAAAAATAGAAAAAAAAAAAAGAAGTTTCATAAAAATAAACCAAAGTTTGAAGAATCATACAACACTGAGCAGAAAGAAAAATATAATAAGTAAAATAGTGGAATACGATATTTTCTCTATGGGAGTTTGGAAACAACTGCTTTTCTGACGAATTAGTAAAACGTACAAAAATAAAAGTTTAGAGGAAGTATGGACTTAGTCGCTATGTCTCCAGAATGAAAGCTTTTTCTGCTGAGACAATGAATAAAAAAATACGATAATGAAAACCTAATTAAAACAAAAGAAAAGGTCAATGAAACTAAACGTCTAAAGAAAAAATGCAGCAGTCACAGAAGTTAAAAATGAAGGGACAGACACGGAAGAACTGTACATTTAGTGAATGAAATATACGCAAAGTTCTGAAATATCTCAATTTAAAGCGAACTAAATGAGGAAATGGAATGAGATTAGGGAGTTCTTACTGAGTTTGTTGAGGCGAGGAAACAATAAAAAATTTAGTTACACATGAAATAAAGTAAAAAAGAAAATAGCTCCTTTAAGAATATTTATTTTGGTGAAAGTATGAAATTTTAGTTGAAATGTCATGACCAGCATTTCGAAAAGAAATAGATTGAGTCGATATGTAGGGAAAAGCAGTAAGCATATCTTTATTTTCGCCATGGGGGTGGGGAATAACTGCTTTTCTGGTGAGTTAGTAAAACGTTCGAAAAATAATGTTTAGGGGAAGAACGGAATTACTCGCTTTGCCTCTAAAATGAATGTTTTTTCGGACGAGACAAAAAAAATGCACAGCCCAAAGAATACAAATTTCATTGTAAGAAAAAAGGTTTTAGATTGTATGTCTTGACAATGAATGCTTTCCTGTCGGGACAGTCCACGAAAAGTATAGCAAACTAGGAAAGATCAGAAAAAAAATGCATATTTGACATACATGCAAGCTTTGAGGAATATATTTAAGCAAGTTGGAAAATATGCTATATTAGGAAACAAAAATCTGATGATTTGTTACATCTAAAATAATCGTTTGCTGAAATGAAATGAAAAAAAAAAAAGTCTGAATAAAAGGACTCATAAGTTTGGTCAAGTAAAAAAAAAAGAATCTTGACCTACTGAGAAATTTAATGAAATTTCAAAGATAGAAGAAAAATAGCGAAAATTGGGAAGCTATAATGATATGCGAAATAAAGTAAGAAAATATTGTTTCAGCAGAATTTTAACTGGGAAAGATCTGTAGAGTTTTTAAACGTATGAAAAGATTGCGAGAAATATTATTGCAGGGGACTCAGAATTAACATGAAGTCTATGTCCAGTAATTACTGCGAACAAGGACGAAATCATTTCTAAAGAAGCATTTCCTCGTCTCATGGTCCGAAATAAAATTAAATGGAGGAAAAAGAAAATGTCCCCAGAAAATTCATTACATCTACACACAAAAAAAAAAAAAGCTCCCTCAAAACATAAAAAAAATATATATATATATATATATAATACATGATCAAATAACGTAAAAGTTAAAAAAAGAGAGGGAATACATAGTACATGAAAACATTACGACTAGAAAAAAATATTGGAAGGGCGAAAGACTCAGAATTAACATGTCTACATTTCCGCTTGATTTCCCAAAAATTTTGTCAAAAGTCTTCTGCTTGGTGGGGAGATTGCATTATCGCTAACAGGAAACAAAGATAACGTCTCAAGGTTTTATCTTTCCCATCAAGAAACAAACGGCATGAATCACTGACGATTTCAAAGAATTATTTCTTTCTTCGGAAATGAAATTACAAAATATTAATCATGATCACCCGCAAACGCTTTATAAGGGTTTTTTCAAGAAGGAATAATTCATTTGTTTTACAAAAACATTTCTTGAGTAAGGGACATGGAGTAAACATTTGTTGTAAACAATAAATAATACTTGAGTAATAATGCAACTCCTATAAAAAATTTCCTAACACCTCACTCAAGTTCTAAAAAAATATATAAAAATCCTAATAAATCATAATTCAAAGCACGAAAAGATTTCCTAAGTTTGTTAAAAAAAGATATTAAAACATGAAAAGATTTCCCAAAAATGTTTGTCAAATTTCTTATCTCTAGAGATAAGACATTTCCGGTAGGCTCACTCGAGAGGAGCTTCGACCCTCCCTACCTGCTGCGGCCCCCGTGAGGTGCAACCGTGAGGTGCATAATGTTAAGTGAAGGGGCCCAGAAGGAATCCTTTGTTACTACTGAGGAGAATTGTGACATAACAGTGGCGTGTTCAGCAGGGCGTGGCCCAGGAGCCCAGGCCCTCCCCATAAGGTATTACATGGTCCTTCGTTATTGGCTGTTTATTTTCAAATATATATGTATACGTTTCTACATAGACAGCCGCAGCGTATATTTGTACATGGTTTTAAATACATATTTTACGAATCATTGAAAAAGCACTTTAATATGGGGGATACATTTTTTATTGCTTCTCTATATTCTGGGAAATGTTTTCTCCCGGGTACGGAAAAGTGGCCACCGGAGAACTGGCCACACAGAGAACTGGACACATTGCAATTTCAGTGCCATAAAATTATTCTGCATAAACAAATATCGTGTATCTAGATTTCCCAGTACTTGAGCAATTATTGTTCACAATTTTTTTTTAATTTCATTTTCAATAAGAAAGTTAGGCATTTCCATGATTTTCGGGCCAAAGACAAAGCGGGGAACTGGCTCCAGGAGAACTGACTACCAGAGAAATGACCACAAAAATTTTAAGGCGCTGTATAAAAATTGCGTTCTTGACTGTCTTGTAGCTCGGCACAGCGGTTTAGCAAAATTTGTAACACCATAGAGCTAACTATTGAGTTTGAAGAGGATAATCGCCTATCCTTCCTGGACATTCAACTAAAAAAAAAAAAAAAATAGCCTTGAATACTCAGTGTTCAGGAAAGCTACTTACATACCAGTACTGATACCATACTCGTCGCACCACCCAATGATACATAAAAAGAACAGCATAGTAAACCTGATACGGCGAACGTACACACACTCCTCTAACAACAGGCTAAAAAACCAAGAGCTTGAGCATATCTCGAAAGTATCACAAGAGTATGGTTACCCGAGCAAGCTAATTAAAAAATGGATACATGAGAGTAAAAAGCATATGACACAGATCAAAGCAGGCCAAGAAGGGCACAACCAAAAGAAGATGAGGAATAAAAAGTTGAAATACATTGATGCTTTCCCATACTTGGAAGGAGTCAGTAAAGAGATTAATAGGCAATGTGCTAAATATGACTTAAAACTAGGAAGCTAAGTACACACCTTGAAAAATATGACTGTCAACAAAAAAAACAGAGGAAAAAATGCTAGAAGAATCAGGATCCTACGAAATGCCAATTGCACACATACCTTCAAAATCGTACATTGGAAGTACGAAAAACAGATTAAAAAAAAGACTTAAACAACACATATTTAACTGGCAAAAAAAAAAAAGAAGCCAAAACAGCTTTAGTGCAATTCTGCATTGAAAACCAGACTGTCCCAAAATTCGATGAAATAAAAATGCTAAAAAAGAATAAAAAATCCGAAAGGCAAATGGGAAGGGAAGAAGCAATCTTAATCTATAAAAACAAAGCAAGGGTATGTAACCAGAACGACACTAGCACATTATCTAGCCTGTGGAAAGAACTAATGAGGCAAGAAAAAGAACAACAAAAGAAAAAATGACAAAAAAGACAAAAAAAAAAAAAAAAAACGGGATAGGAAAAGAAATTAATAAAAAAAAACATAAAAAAAAATTATCTTAATGAAACATAGATGGCACGAGCCGGGCTTGATAACGAAATATATCCAAGAAAGTATATCCGACGAATGGCAACAAGGAGTATCAGACTCCATTTGCGCGAAGTTAACCACGAACATCGGTGGTAAAGTCGCCACGCTCCTGAGAATGCGCAGAGATTGGGTGAAAATTTTCGAGAATAAAGAACGGTAAAAATTGATGTGATTGAACCCTAAAGCGAAGATCCAACGAGAATGCCCAGCGGAAAGTGTGTTGAAAGAAAGCTACTCATATCGGACAACGGACTTTAGGGCAATGGCATCAACAAAGACCGGAAAACACGTGTATGAAATGTCTCGTCGCTAGCAAAGAATGCCAAGGTAAGCATTATCTGCTAAAATATTGTACAAGTTACTTTGAAATATTGCACGTTAAAGAGAATAGTAGAATAATTAGAGCTATTAATAGTCAGAATTATAACTACTAATAGGACCTTATATTAGGGATTTGTTTTCACGAATATTTTAATTCACGCATTTCTAAAATGTCATACACATGTTCAAGAAATTATTTAATTAAACAGAATGTAAAATATTGAATAGACGACACTGCTCACTCTTAAAACTATTAAATGGGCAAGACTCACCTGCCTACCCCCCAACCTGGTTTTCGGCGCTGCAGATGCTTATTAATCATACTGATAAGAAGGTCATATTTTTGGTATTCTGGTCCAACACTGTTTTGCGGAGAAAAATTAGCACTTTTACATGGTCCTACTGTATTTTGTAGCTTATTCATCACCTAATCAGAACAACCGACTAGATTTTTTTTTACACGCTTTGTTATGGTTTCGTATTACATTAAGATAGATTTTAATGTTTGTGAAAATACTACGGAAATGGTAAAAACTTTCTGACTGTACATATCTTCATAGCGGGGCGATTTCAACTCCCGAAAATTGTGTTGAAAAACTGCATCTCAAAAATATGCATCTTTAAAGATGAGTTTTGCATAAACTAAAGAAAGAAATCTTGTACGAAGCTGAGGGTACAGATTCACACGCCCAGTGACATCAGAGCACGATAAGGAAGAGCAGGACCCCATACCGCCCTAACACTTGTTGTAACAACCCTCCCCACCTCTACCCCACCCCCATCACACAACATCACACCGTCATTAATATCTTCTCCAATCGGCAGATACTTGTTTTTGTCACCGCCAAAAGTTCACGAGAAAAACAACGAGATGGTGGAGGGGGTAATAATAAGAAATTGGCTCACTGGGGAGGAGGAGGGGATGGGTTATCGGCGTGTGATTGCATTGAAGGGGATAATGATCCTTGCCAAGAATGAAAAAGGTCGAAACGTCTGTTGTCTACGACTTCCCTATGGGTAAAATTATTCTGGCCCAGAAATAATGTTCGTTCTTCATGATGGACTTTTGTTTTGTGTCTAGAAGTTGACAATTAAGGATTAGATCCCAAGGGCATTCAACGTGGCTTTTAAAGCTCGAACACCCACCCATCCTAACTCCCTTCATACATTTGCAGAAGTTGCCATTCAGATAGTTTCCTTGCAACTTCTCAAGCTGAAAACAGGTGGTGTGGGGGTATTTTATTGTTTGGGCTTGCTCCCTGATTCAGCATGATCCCAGACTAAGATAAACATACGATAATCACTTCCCAAAGTCCGATGTATTTCATTCACACGTAAAAACAGGTGCTTCACGAAAATTTTAGCGAGCGGAGTGCCGCCCTTCTGCTGCTATTGTCTCAAAAAGCTACTTCCTTTTCTTATTTATTTATTTATTTGTAAGCACATCTCTACAGATGGTATATTTAGTTACAGGAATTGCTATAGTTATATTTACAGTGATAAAATTAGCACTTTCACATGGTCCTACTGTATTGTGTAGCTTATTCATCACCTAATCAGAACAACCGATTAGAAATGTTTTTACACGCTTTGTTATGGTTTCGTATTACATTAAGATATATTTTAATGTTTGTGAAAATACTACGGAAATGGTAAAAACTTTCTGACTGTACATACCTTCATTGCGGGGCGATTTCAACTCGCAAAAATTGCCATATTTACAATCTTGCAAAACATGCTTTATGAAAATTACATTAAAAATATCCGGACATTCTTCAAGTGAGTTGTGAAGCCCATACATTTTACATGACGGATAATTTTTTCCAGCATCAGATCTGCAAAATGGCACTGCAAATAGTTCACATTTTGTCCTCGGTAAACGTGGGACACGGAAACTTAATTGGTTTACAATTTGAGTATCATCAATCTCTCCATTGATGATGCCGTACAGGAACTTGAGTCGGAGAACCTTCCTTCTCGATTGCAGAGAGGTCATCTTGAAGAATGTCAGGTCAACCGTCGGGATGTCAGCTATATAAACAACAGTCGATTTGTAAAAAAGGGGTCTAAGAATTTTTTTTTAACTTTCTCGATTTCATTACTAGAGTTACGGGGCTAGGGCTCCAAATGATCGCCGCATATTCCAGTGAGGATCTTACCGTAGTCCCAGGAACGCGAATAAGTGTCTGAGTATTCGAGAAATACACTGCTGGACAATTGCTAAGAACGGATGATAAACGGCTATATAGCGCATAAAAAAGTAAGTGTGTTTGGATGCCAAGTGAAATAAAATAATGTCAGAAAGCCAGGACATTACAAGAAAGACAATTTATTGTGCTCTGAAATCCAGAAGGCTTTGGAACTTGTTCAAGGGACAAACAGCCCATTTTGTGCAGAATACGTAAACGTGAAAAAAATGCAATTACCGTCCGCAGGCGTTCCGGCGTAACATGTCAATACGGGATATGGCCACCATGGAGGGTGATGCAAGATTCCACACGTTGTGTCATGCTTTGCACAACATTATCAAGCAGCTGTTGGGGTAATTATCCCATTCCTCTGTCAGTGCACGGATGAGGGTGCCCTTGTTTATTGAAGGGCATTGGCGACTAGCAAGACTCCTTCACAAAGCATCCCACACATTTTCAATGGGATTCAGATCTGGAGAACGTGCTGGCCATACGAGGCGTTGAATATCCTCGCTCTCAAGACACTCCTGGACAGCGACTGTTCGATGACACGTTGTGTTGTCGTCCATGAAAATGAATCTATCACCGACAGCACCACGGAACATGCGAACATGAGGTAGCAGAACATCATTAATGTATCGTTGGCCAGTCATAGTCTTAGTTGGAAGCATATAGAGGGCCATACGGCCATTGATCATGATGCCAGTCCATACCATGACACTACATGTCGGATATCGGTCCTTTTCCTGTATGTTTGCTTGACAATTTGCAGTACCACTATCACGCCAGATCAGTTGTCTTCGACAATCAGACGATAGACTGTATCTACTCTCATCTGAGAAGAGGACAGCAGACCAGTCGTTATCAGTCCAATTGCGATGTTGATGGCACCATTGCAAACGGGTGGTGCGGTGACGTCTGGACAATGGGATGCACACAACAGGACGGCGGGCGTATAGTCCTCCTTCATGCAAACGTCTGGCGACAGTTTTTCTGGAGATCCGCTTGCCAGTAGCAGCCATAAACTGATTTGCTACCTCACTAGCTGTGCTGCGCCGGTGTCTTTTTGTTGATAGCACTATGTACCGATCTTCTGCAGGTGTCGTACTGCGAACACGACCTCCCCAGTGATGTTTGCTACACTCTCCATTTGTTTGAAATGATTTCCAGAGCCTTGAAACAACACTGTGGCTGACGTCGAACTCCCTGGCAACATCTGTTGTTTTTCGCCCTTCTTCAATCTTGCCAATAATACGGCCACGCGTAAAATCATCTAGGTGATGTCGGGAAGACATACTAAAAATTGCAAGTTCGTCAATTGATTCTTTCCCTTTCAACTTTGCGTTTGAACAACAACGGTCAATACGCGTCAAACCCTTTATATCTCTTATCAACGCTATGACATCATGAACAAGTTCGGCAATCCAAAATTTGCATACGCACGACACGTCTTACTGTATCCCGCACTTATGCTAATTTCCACATTTTCCTGCCTTCCATTTTATGGTTGCTATCGTTTCTATTGTCATCCGTCCTTAGCAATTGTCCGGCAGTGTACTTGGAATGTCGCATGATAAATCCAAGATTTCTCTACGCTGCATGTACTTTTGATATGACTTTTAAAGTCCTAGTTCGAATCAAACGTGACTCCCAAGTCCTGGACATCGTTTGTCCGGGTGTAGGAGAAGTGGCCAGAGGAGAAATGGCCACAGGAGAACTGGTCACCCGGAGAACTGGCCACACATATTTTAAGGGACAGTATAAAAATTGCGTTTTTGACCACTTCGTGGCCACGAGCCCCAGAGGTTGGTTATCTGAGTCATATAAAGTTTCCGTAATTTCGCCTTTTCTTAATTGTGATAATTAATGTAATTTTTTATAAAAAAAAATTATGGTTTACAACTCAACCAAAGATTTCAGGGTTCACGAACTACATGTCTGCAAATTATCTGAGGGCATGTGCTGACTCAGGAAACCTGTGTGTGGGGGTAGTGGGGGGGGGGTAATTTTCTGGTCCGATTGGGAGATTTCCAGCATTTACAAGCTACAACTTAACACATTATCTGAGGGCATGTGAATGCTCAGCAAACCTATCGGGGAGGGGTATGGGTCTACTAATTTTTTGATTAGATTGAGAACCAAAAGTGTAAAATACGAATAGTCCAAGCTAGTGTCCATTGAAATACCGTAATGCCTCTTTTTGTATATATATAATGTTTTTGGTGGTTCCTATATGCTTTTGACCTGCTGATTCCGAAATCCTTGAGTGCCAGACGCTAAACCTTGAGCATTTTTGTCAAAATGGCGGAATCCAAGGTGGCCGACAGAAATCGTGCAACATATAATATGAATAAATGTATTCAATGAAGCACATCATTATGAACGCCCAAATGTTACTGTTTATTATAAAAATCACCATTTACTCGATATCAAATCCTTATGCAAGACACATAGATAACAACAGTACATATATGAACGAATCATATGACTGAATTGACTTGTATGGCAAAGATAATATTTTGTAGTAAATCGCACAAAAGACATCGACGAATGAACTAACTTAAGTTTCGTTATCCGTTAGTAAAAATGTTCCTTAAACTTTGAAATGTTATTCGCTACAGTTCTTGTAACTCTTCATCACTATCACTGTTGTCATTCGACGGCGTTAAGGGATTCAAGCATTCAAATTCCTTACACGAGCAGAATCCAGTGCATGGCATATTTCCTACATGAAGACAGTGTACCTTTGCATCCAGTAGTGCACCTGCAGCTGATTAGATTCAGAACTTTATTTGGAGCAGGCAGCTGTCCTGGTACAACCTGCTCCAAATAAAGGCTTTAACATACTTCCTGTCTTTTCACAGCTATATTCAAGTGGGTTGAGAGGCAGTGGTGAAGACGAACCAGCTGGTTTCCTTAATATTGTTTGGTAATGTGCACGTTGGCAGTGGGGATGAAAGCCAGCATTAGTAAGAGGTAGGCTGCTAAGCTTCGAAGACAAATACCTTTTTTTAATTGGAGGTTTAACGACCACCGTGCGCAACTCAATGGGCTATAAGCAGTCGCCCGTCCCTAATTTAGGGCCACTGACTGCAGGGAAGGGATAGAGCCAGAGCTATAAGACAAACACAACATCCATGCCTCACCGAGATTTGAACCCAAACCCTTCCCGGACGAATGGTCATAAACCAGCGCTTATACCACTGCGCCACAAGGGCGGCAAAATGCCTTTTTCCAGCAACCTTCATTTGAAACATTATTGAACGCAAATTGTCCAGAGGTAGTTCATCCTGATTATGGCCATAAAGTGTGGAAAGGAATTTGGATGCTGAAAGCGTAACAGCGTCTGTTGGCACCATTGGATCACCAAGGAAGATTATGTCTTTGTGCAAACTTAGCTTTTTCAGGACTGTTGCCTCTCCAATACCAGAAATAGATGACACTGTGTCACATCCAGTTAAAGCATGCGCTGCTAGAAGGTTTGGCATGATAGCTGCATGTTATTTACGACCTCATTAACATCAATGGCACTTCTACCCTATAAACGAAGACATCTCTCTTTCCACGTTTTAGCAACACACAGCAACCGTTTGCTGTGTGTTGCTAAAATGTTTAAAGAGCGATGTCTTTCTTTATTCACTGGAGGATTGGAGGATTGGTACTTCGACCCTGTGAGCATACTTCCTATGTCAACTCAATTTCTTGATGCATTCTACCAGTTTGTTCATGGAAATGATGAACCAAGATGCACAGAACATCTGTGTCATCTGAAACAACTGTTATATGTGACTTTCCTTTTGCAGCTTCTTGGATCATGTGGTATGCCATAGTCATATCAGATTCTTCATGAGTAACAAGACATGTTGAGGTCCCACACCAATTTCGATTGGAAAACGATCAGCACCGGTAACGATTACTTTTTGACCTGTAGGAACCTTCATAAAACACAGTCTGGTCAAAACAAAATTTATGACTTGTTCTTTATTGACTGTTACTTTCAATATAATGCTCTTACTGGGTAGTGGTGAATCCTCGGTAAGCCGAAATACACGACAGAAGCCTTTCACTCGTGACGATCGATATTGTGACTTTGTGCTTAATTCATGGTATCTGTCAAGCACAATGTGTGCCACGGGTATATTTTATATAAGTCGCTTGATATTGTTTTCCACAACATCTATGTAATGACTCACCTTTGATGGTTTTGCCGGCCAAGAAACAGTCCACAATATGGAGCATGCATCAAGAATGATAACTTCTGGACCGATCTTACTTCGTATCTTGCATTCTACCTGCAACTTCAACTTCAATGCAGATTTATTTGGATTTCTCATGTTACCGTCATCGTCGAATAAAGCAGTAGGATGAGGAGCCAGTTCATGACTAAATAATGTCTGTAAGGAGATTGTCTTCTTTGATGATGCCAATATGCCAATTACTCTAGCATATAAATTCTGTATCCAACAGATAACGTGAATTACCAAGTTTAGTCATAATTTTTGTGAATGTAGCCATTGTCTTAAGTCTTGTTTGATGGAATGCTTGAGGCCAGTCTCGCTCTTATGCATACCACTGTGTTTTGCCAATTGTAACAGTCTTGTGCATTAAAGGTGGTATCATCAATAACCAGTTCGGAATAAATGTTAATCACTCCTTTCTCCGGGCGACTGGTGCTGTCAAATAAATACATCAACACAGGTGGAAAGTGATTCACAAATCTTTTTCCTGTCTTTTGCATCTGTAGAAATACGAGTGTGACGCTCCTCAGCATGGCAAGAAATTACTTGTTGTACGTTGCCGTTCTTCATTGATTCCAAATCATTTTTCAGTTGGCCAAATACTCAAAGTGCTGGCAGGTCTGTTACTGAAAAACATGTGCTGGCAGGTTTGTTACTGAATAACTTTGACACACAATCTTTATAATACCTGCCATCCGCTGCATGTAAGTCACTCAGCACTCCATTTACTCTGAAGGCAACATCTGCTCCCCAGGTATCACCACGCTGCTTGGCTTTCCGAATGATGGACTGTTTAAATGTTGTCTTCCCACTTCTGTCGCTATTTCTACAAAGGACTCCCTCCATCGAATATTTAAGCAAAACAAACTGAATTTGCTTGTACCACAGACTGGTCTTATGTAACACTTCTCAGAAAACTTGAAAATTTCAATCGTCCTGGAGCAGGAATCGAACCCCGCATCTACCGATTACATCTTCCATCGCCTTGGGTTCTTCTTCGGTTGTTCAGTTTCACAATCAGTTCCTCAAAATAAACAGTGTTGTAAAAAATTAAATGATTCACTCCTCAGTCACTTCGGTTCGGGAGTATCATCTGCCTGTTGACGACGCTTAGATACAACACGTTCAATGAGGTGTTTCAAGCAATATGTACTAACACAGTTCACATGGTGCATGAAGTCTAACACCCTCCGGCAGTTAGTCCCTGAGGCCATTCTCCCGTTGGAGACTTGCACGATGCAGAGTCTCTATCCTCTTCGAAACTTGAACAGTAGGCTCTGTGCCCAGGCCCGGCGCGACCATATAGGCTACCGCGTAGGGCGCCAGAAGCTGGGGGACGCCAAAAACACGCAAAACTAAATTTTCGTAAAAAAAAAAAAAAAAAAATCAGTAGAATTAGAAAAAAAATCACTAAATGCCCAATAAAATTGGAAAAAATTAGTAGACATGTCAAGACTGAGAGGGATAATGACCCCTCTAAAATTCCTATTTCGTGTTAACTAACGTCGTCCACTCATATTGCGCAATCTCTCAAAGCGTAGCTCAAACTTTCTCTCCCCAAGGTCGACACGCGCAGCATCCTGACCTTTTGTGACCTCCAGCTAGCTCTCATACATCCTACGCAATCTTCGTTCTCACAGAGAGAACGTAAACATACTACTGGCGCCTTTCACTTCCTCCCATTTCGAAACCGAAACATTAAAACTTAAATTCTATTTTTATTTCTCCCTTCACATTCCTACATCGTCACAGCGCAAAATAAAACATCAACAAAACAGTGTAGTGTAAGTGTGTTTTCTTATTGTGTTTTCACTGTGAGTACGTGAAAACACAATAAGTACGTTTACTTACAGGTAATGTAAGTACGTTTCCTTACAGGTAGATGGTATTAAGACATGGCCGATAAAAAAAGCCTCGGGATTCCAGAATCGTAAAAGGATGGCTGAGGAGGAAAAATCATTATCAAAGCTAAAGCGCTCATTTCTGAAGTATTTACGCCATCAAGATCAAGACAGGCGCATAGAAGATTTGAGAGAAGAATTAACGGTTAACCTGGCAGGGAGTGGTAACATAGAAAACGTGGCCGTTGTCCCAGAAACAGATGAAGAAATATGTGGTAACATAGAAAACGTGGCCGTTGCCCAAAAACCTCCAATGAAGAAATATGTGAAGATCCTAATCAACATCGCACAGAGGAAGTGTTAGGAAATGTCCCCAATCTTGACGTTAACTACAGAGATCCGGCTACATGGGATGTTCGTGATGATCAATTGTGTCAAATGCTCGTCGAACATGGACCCTACCAAGTTACAGAGTTCAACTTTCCTCTAGACGACAATCGAAGGAAGTTTTTAATAGTTCACTACAAAAGGCGTCTAATCAGTGGTAAATACCTTCATCGTGAATGGCTTCTGTACTCTCCTTCAAAGAATACGGTGTTCTGCATCTGCTGCGTGCTATTTTCGAAAACAGCTGGACGATCAGCGCTATGTAGTAACGGTATAAATGACTGGAAACATATCTCTGCCCTCTTAGCTAACCATGAAAAAAACAGTGATCGTATGACAAGCTTTCAAGAGTGGAAAGAGCTCGAAGTTAGATTAAAGAAAAACAAAACTACCGATGAAGAACTTTTGCGTCTAATTAGGAAAGAAGAAAAAATCTGGCATCAAGTGTTAGAAAGACTGATTACATTGGTAAGAGTGCTTGGAGCACAAAACGTAGCATTTCGTGGAACAGACGAAAAGTTATTTACTTGTGGAAATGGAAACTTTCCTAAATTTGTAGAATACCTGGCTTTGTTTGATCCTATCATGAATGAACATCTCCGAAAAGTTCGTGACAAGGAGACTCACACTTATTACCTGGGAAAAGACATTCAAAATGAACTGATAAAACTTTTGAGAAATGCTGTACAGAAAAAAATTCTATCTGCAGTTCACAATGCTAAATACTTTTCTATAGTGCTTGATTGCACACCCGATGTGAGTCATGTCGAGCAGATGACAATCATTGTTCGATTTGTAGCAACAATAGACGACAAAGTATGTGAAATCAAAGAACACTTCTTGGGATTTGTTCCTGTTTCGGATACCACTGGTGCTGGTTTGACTTCAGCTATTCTTGAGAAGTTTGAAGACATGTCCCTTCCATTAGGAATCTTACGTGGCCAAGGGTATGACAATGGAAGCAACATGAGGGGGAAAAACATTGGTCTTCAACGACGGATTTTAGATGTTAATCCACGAGCATTTATTGTACCATGCAGCTCTCATTCTTTAAATCTCGTGGTAAATGATGGTGCTAAGTGTTGTTTGGCTGCCACGTCTTTCTTTTGTTTGGTACAAAGCGTGTATGTGTTCTCTGCTTCAACTCAACGTTGGGAAGTACTCATGCGCCACTTGCCTTCCTTAACACTGAAACCCCTCAGTGATACCAGATGGGAGAGTAGAATCTATGCTTTGCAGCCATTTCGTTATCAGCTAAGTGCCTGATGCTCTCATGGACATTGTTGAAGACACCAATCTTACAGGACCATCTGGTAATGTTTCACGAGTTGAGGCTCAAGAACTTGCCAAAAATATTGGAAATTTTACATTTGTGGTATCTCTTGTTGCATGGTACAACATTTTGTTTGAAATAAATTTAACCAGTAGGTTACTCCAATCCAGGGAATTTGATTTAGCTGCTGCTACAAAGCAGCTTCTTGTAACCAAAGTATTCCTTGAAAACTGCAAAACTGATGTAGGATTTGAGAAGATGTTAGCAGATGCCAGAAAAATTTCCGAAGAACATGATATTCCGGGTTCATTTGAATCAGAGCCAGCACCTAAGCGCTTGAAAAAAAGAAAAGGCAGTTTTCGTATGAAGCAGAACATGAGCCAATACAAAATGCAAAACAGCAGTTCAAAATAAACTTTTTTTTTCAATCCTGGACACTGTAATAAACTCAATTAACGAACGATTTACTCAGATGGAGGAAATTACATCCATATTTGGATTTCTGTACCATATCAACACCTTAGAGGACAAACCAACCAAGTACGTACTAGATAAATGTATAAAGTTGGAAAGAGCGTTGACTCATAATGAATCTAAGGATATTGATGCTACCGAGTTGTGTACTGAGCTACAAGCTGTTTCAAGTCGAGTTCCTAAGAAATCAACACCAAAGGATGTTCTTGACTTCATTTGCAAATCCAACTTGCAAGAAAGTGTAACTTATTTGTTTATCGCTCTACGGGTTTTACTGACGCTGCCGGTATCAGTAGCCACTGGAGAGAGGAGCTTTTCTAAGCTAAAGTTAATCAAGACATACCTCAGGTCGTCTATAACACAAGAAAGACTGGTGGGACTGGCAACTACAGTATATCAATCAAACAGGAATTAGCACAAACTATCAACTTTAATGAACTGGTTTCTACATTTTCCAAGCTTAAGGCTAGAAAAAAGAAAATGTAATCTTTAGTCTCTTGTAGCTCTAGTACCCTGTTAATTTTTACATATTTCCATTTTAATATTGTTAAATATGCAATAATATAGTTATCTATAATTTATTCTCAATAAATAAATATTAATTATTTACTTAATTGAGTTTTTTATTTCCACTTTTGAACGTATGTGGCTGACTTGCATTTCAAATTCGTAAAACAAGTGTTTACATTAAAAGTCACAAGGTTTATTAGTATGACTTTTAACTATTAGTATAAATAAGTGTTAACCATTGTGGGGGGGGGGGAGCGCTTAAAGATATTTCGCCTAGGGCGCCAAGTTACCTTGCACCGGCCCTGTCTGTGTCACCACAAATGAAACATTCTATTGCCTTATGGCTGCTGCCTGCTGCACTAGATTAGTAGAGTCTTGCAACAAAGCGAAAAAAGAAATAAAATATACAGCAGATTAGAAATACAATCTTACACAATAACGTTGGGCTAAAATGCGCAAGCAAAGTAGGTTAAACTACACATACAAATCTTTCTGTGAATCTCTATAACATTGGCATCATTAATATTAGTCGAAATATCGATTTTCATGTACATTAATAATTGAGAACTTATTCAAAACTTCAATTCAAATGTTACGTTTTTCTACTATGCGGCCATCTTGAATTCCGCCATTTTGACAGAAATACTAAAGGTTTAGCAACTGGCACTCAACAATTTCGGAATCAGTAGGTCAAAAGCATATAGGAATCACCAAGAAACTTTATATATATACGAAAATCAGGTACACAGCTTGGACTAAAGAATTTCTCGTCCAATCGGGAGATTTTCAGCATTTACAACCTACAACTGCAAGTTAACAAATAATTATCTGAGGGCATGTGCTGCCTCAGGATACCTGGGGAGGGGGGTTAATACCAAAAGTGTAAAATATGAAGAATTTCTCGTGCGATCGGGATATTTTCAACATTTACAAGCTGCAACTCGACAAATTTTCTGAGGGCATGTGCTTACTTAGGCAACCTGTCCGGGGGATAGCTAAAATTTAAAGTAATTCTGGTCCGATAGGAATATTTTCAGCCTTTACAAGCTACAACTCAATAAATTATCTGAGGGCATGTGCCTACTCAGAAAACCTGTCGGGAGGGGAAGGGGTAATTTCAAAAGTGTAAAATATAAAGAATTTCTCGTCCGATCGGGAGATTTTTAGCCTTTACAACCTACAACTCAACAAATTATCTGAGGGCATATCACCCCCCCCCCCGACAACTTTATAATTATCAACTTTATAATTACCTCAACGAATTGTCTGTGGGCACATGCCCTCAGATAATTCGTTTAGTTGTAGCTTGTAAACGCTGAAAATCTCCCGATCGAACCAGAAATTCTTTACATCTTACCGTTTTGGAATTAACCCCCTGCCCTTGCCCGAGACAGGTTTTCTGCGTTATGTCCGCAGAGAGTTTGTTGAGATGTAGTTTGCAAACGCTCAAAATCTCCCGATCTGAGCTGTCCTCAGGTAATTTGTTGAGTTGTGGGTTGTGTAAATGCTGAAAATCTCCCGATCGGACGAGAAATTCTTTATATTTTACACTTTTGGTATTACCGTCCCCCCCCCCCCCGACAACTTTATACCCACAGATAATTTGTTTAGTTGTAGTTTGAATACCTTGAAAAATATCGTAAGTAAGAAAATACGAAGTTACGGAAATTTTATGTGTGTCAGATAACCAATCTCGGGAGACGTAGCCACGGAGCAGTCCAGAACGTAAGTTTTATACGGGCCCCTTAAAATTTTTGATGCCAGTTCTCCCGTGGCCAGTTCTCCGCTTTGTCTTTGGCCCGAAAATCATGGACATATCTAAATTTCTTACTGAAAATGAAATATTAAAAAATAATACTTTATGAACAATAGTGGTTGAAGTAGTGAGGAATATAGCCACACAAAATTTGTTTATGTAGAACAATTTTATGGTACTGAAATTCCAATGTGGCTAGTTCTCCGTTTGACCAGTTCTCCGGTGGCCATTTCTCCGTACCCACGTTTGTTCGGCTAAGAGTATAGTCGCCAGCTTTGTAGTCAAAAATAATTCGTTTTCTTTTCCGAGAAAAGGAAACGACATGACACTTGGAGATGTCGAGGTGGATATGGTTTAATGTACACCACTGAAGCAGGTTATCGACGTCAGTTTGAAGAGCAAGACAGTCATCAGGAGTCTGTGCATTGCGATAAAGCTTGAGATTATCAGCAAACAAGAGACATGGGCCATTAATGCAAAAAGGAAGGTCATTAATGTATATGGAAAACAGGAGTGGTCCTAAATTAGAGCCTTAGAGTATTCCAGATGTGACAAAATATGGATCAGAAATATGGTTGTTATAAATAACAGACTGGGATAGGTTGAAAAGATAGGACTCAAACAAGGATATCAGGTTATCACTGAGGCCAAGACAGTTGAATTTCTTGAGTAAAATGCCATGATGAACTTTGTCAAAAGCTTTAGCAAAGTCAGTGTAAATAACATCAACTTGTGATCTTCTGTCAATAGATGACGTAATATCCTCTGTGATGTGGAATAGGTTGGTAAGCGTTGAGCGTTTCTTCACAAAACCATGCTGTGCAGAACTGAGGACACGTTTGAAGTGATCATATAGTTTACAAAAAATAAGAGACTCAACTGTTTTCGCTAGGACAGAAGTAATTGTGAGAGGTCAATAATTCTCAACTGAGTCTCGGCTTCCTTTTTTGAAAACAGGAATAATTTTCGCTTTTTTCAGATCTGGAGGGAAAACTCCAGTAATGGCAATTAGATTATAAATTTGAAGCAGTGGCTTATTAAGCGTCTTACCACATCCTTTGACTATGTACAAAGGAATCATATCAGGGCCAACAGCTCTACTTCCTTTCAGTTTCTTGATAGCGTGTAGGATCTCATTCTCAGTGAAGTGGTCAAAGAATGTCAAGCTGTTCGTACTGATCTTCGGCAGTTACAGGGAAATTATCAGGTTGGCGGGAGCGAGGTCGGAAAATATCAGGTTGGCGCTGGGAGCTAGGTCGCACTTGGTGGGGACGATGAAAAGAAATGTTTCAGGCAAATATACAGTCCGCTTTCTGGGGAAAAAAAGAAAGAATCAACGAAGTTTGACAAGGACCGTGGTTATTCCGACTGGCCGCGGGCGACACGCCACTGGGAGTGTTGATCACAAATACAACGGTTTTGTATAAAGCTTTCTAAATCTCCCATATGTGTTAGTTCATTCCCAGTGTGGTGAAATGTTGCACCGTGGGAATGAAAGCATGATAACTGAATTACATATATGATTTTTTTAAATAAACGTGCCACGAAGTATTGCGATTTCTCACAGGAAATTTTCTTGAAAACTTCTTCCACGTTTTTGAAATTTGTAACTTCTTCCACGTTTTTTGAAATTTGTAACTTCTTCCACGTTTTTGAAATTTGTAACTTCTTCCACGTTTTTGAAATTTGTAACCTTCCACGTTTTGAAATTATCGTAAACTTTGACTGGAACTTTCTGCCCCCCCCCCGGAAGCTCCCGCCCGGGTGCAGTGCACCCGTTGAACCCCCGCTTGGCGCGTCCCTGCCTTCCAGCAATTGCCACCCTGCCAGCATAGCCTTTCTCTCGTTGGTAAGACATCATGCACCAGTCTGTAAACAAAGTCACGCCTTGAAGTATATGGATTTTGAAATGTTCTGCCATGCAATCTTTAAGTCAAATTCTGGTGGGACACTGAATTCAAGGTACCTATTTTTTATCAATTGAATGGTCTGAAAATAAAGTTCCTTAGACGATGTAGTCTGTAAAGAATTCCGTTTTTCTAGAAGTCCGAGATCTTCCATTGTACTCAGCAACTTCGCTCTTCTCTGGACCACTCCATCCATCACTTTGAAATTTTTTCATAAATCTACCTGCCATGTACGAGATAATGTTTGAATATGGCTTAGTTTTAATTGTCAGTATTTCTAAGATAAACAGAAATCTCAAGGTTTGCAGTCTGACCTCAACATCCCCTCTGTTAAGAAGAAGTATAAAAGTTTTTTTCGAGAAATGTCCTCTTTTTTTCTTCCATTCCAAACAAATTGAAACACCTCTTTCGAAACTTTAATTAAAAGATCTCTTGGTGGGAGATGAACGATTCCCACATAAGCGCACTTAGAAATCATTAATGAATTTGCTAATTTGGCACATGAAAAAAATTGAAATATTACAAGTGTTCCATTCCATGTTGATTGACCTCAAATCCTTAAGACGTTTTTCACAGTTAATTATTTCCACGCCATAGTGGCTGAATGCTTTTCTAGAAGTCCGTTTTTCTAAAAGTTTTAATTCTCGAGCACTTTTTATTCTGCACAGGTTCTTTTGAATACCATTTTTTTCCGTAAAAGTCCTGCTGATTTTTTAAGATTTATTTCTGCTCGTGTGTGTTGACCGTATTTTTGAAACTCTTGAATCCGTATCCGTATACTCAGCAACTTATGTTTTTTCCTTTTTTCCATGGTTTTTTTTTTTCGTTTTTTCATATTCCCATTTTTTGATAATTTTCTGTTTCCAAATAATTATAAAATTTTCACATTTCAAAAACTTTTCGTGGCCTGTCAAAATCGGCTCACAGTTTGCGAAACAATGATCAAAAAGAGTACCTAAAAAGTACCTAAGAGCCTCTCGCTTCCTTCTACACCACCGAACTCAAGAAACATTATACACTAGACACAAGAACTATGATAGCACACAACGTACGGTTCTAAAAGAGTAACTGTGTGAGTACGAGACCACAACTAGTAAATCTTCAGAGAGAATGCAAATTTTTGACATTCTTATGTGAGCCATAGGGCTTTGATGATGAAAATATGGAAACATCATCTAAGTTTCAATTTTATTTCTGTTGAATTCACCAGAAAAAACAGAACATGATTAGGGCAGAACACATACAAGGAGGAAAGGCTTATGCTTTTCAGTTTTCGAATCACAGCTTGAGGTAGAGCAGGACAGTTGTCAGTAATTAAGATAATATTATGAGGTTGCTCAGCTATATGTTTGTGTAATGTTAATACCAATTCTTCAAAAACTTGACCAGTCATCCATGATTCAACTATTTCTTCTACAGTCATATTTGTGTCGATGATCAACGTTACCTTTTCTTTGCTTTTCTCCAAAATATTTAACATTTTAAACGTCAAGGTTTTATTGGGAAGACACTTAAAAATATTTGTTTCATCCGCGTAAAAAATGTCTTTAGGATTATAATCCTCCAAGAGCTTTCTAACAAGATATTTCCCCCACCGGACCTAGCCTTCTTCGTTGACGTCCGTGTTTTCCACGCATATAACTTTTTGGACTATTCTATATGTGAGGATTTCCGCGGATGGGAAGCCTCTATAAATATTTAAATATGATTTATGTATTTTAATTGATTTGTTATTAAATTTGGCATTCCAGTAATGATTATAATTTTTGTTGTGTGTGTATGTGTGCATGTTCAAGTAACGGCAGTGCAAGATATACTGTATGAGAACGGACAATTTATTCTTACAAAACCACTGCTGGCCATTTTGAGGAACTTTTCCTAAAAGAGGCCATGTTGCTCGTTAAATACAGTGGTGATGTTCTGTAGGCCTTCTTCCATGCTTGGAGGCGGAACCAAAGAGACATTTGTTACGAGGTGTCAAGAATGCGACCCCCAAACGGTTGAGGGAAGAGATCAAGGACATTCGATGTTGCTATGTGGAGGAGAAAGCGGGTAAAAAAAAAAGAAATGTTCTGCGGACGGTCGCCCACGCAAACGTCAAAATGTAAATATCCTGTAAATAGAATTGCTTCCCAAAATTCAATAAATGTTTACAATCTCACCTAATATTTTCCATAAGGGCCTGCTTCATTCATTTAGAAGGATAAAGGAACCAAAGGAGGAATGCCTGGAACACAGAGCCCGCTGCATCACACCATACCTCATCTTGAATTTATTGAGCCGTCCATGTACTAGTCAGAAATTCCATATTCTCGAGAGATTAACTTACTCGTGAGCATTTCTTGAAATCAAGGACCCAAGGGAGGTATATTCTTTTTACGAGTCATTTGAATCCATTTCTATACACAGCTTCATCTACTTCGTTCACCCACAATTTTGTCTGTTTTCTCTTCACTTTGTTTCAGTATTGTCTCACGATTTTTTAAAATTGTGGACAAGCTGTTCGCACTGATACCGAATTTTGAAGCAACATATTTTTTAAAGCCTTGGTCAACCTCTTCTAAAACCTTTAGCTGCCAGCTTGTACTCAAACAATTTCTTTTAGACAATTTACCTTTCAAGTTTTTGCACAATTTCTTTTTGACAGTTTGCCTTTGAATTCGTTGACTGCAACTAAAAGAGCTGTATGAGAGACATCTAAGTGGTGTCTAAACTCTATATTACCCTCAAAGAATAAATACGAAAATTCCAGGAAACTTGATAACTTTTTCCATTTATTTAAGTCTCAAAAACCTAGACTATTGGAGAAATGAACTTTCAAGGGCTACTCGTAGAAGTTCAACTTACACTACTATTATGGCGTTTTTAACACTTCCTTTAGGCAGCAAATTTTTCACCGCCTTCCTCCAATCATCGCTAACCTGACTTGTTATTAGGCTATTGTGTTCGATAATTCCCTGTCCGTGTTGAAAAAGGGGAGAGAGGGGCGAGGGTATTCCAGACTAGCTCTTATTGTGTGTTTGTGAGATTCTAGTACAAATCATTCTCTTCCACGCATGTTTGCTGAACGATTCCAACATTTTTGGTTCGGAACCTTGTAACAAAGGAAAAACAATAGAGATAATAAAACAAAAAGGCTACAAGAGTGTGAACCAACTGTTTGCGGAACTTGGAATAAATTAGTCAACGCGTGCAGATTTTGAAATAAAAACTTCGCAAAATACCTTAGAAACTGTCTTCGTTAAATAAAATTTATTTCACAAGCATGTTCTTCCAAGGTGTCAGATTTTTTACAAATGATCGTGAAATGGAGAAATTCTCTAAATAGGCGTTTTTCACAAATACTTCCAATTTATCCTTTTCTTTGGGTTGATTAAATTGCAGGCATAAAAGGAAGGTTGACTTGGAGGTATGTTAAATTGGAGGTCTCTTGGGAGGTTAATTGGAGGTATGTTAAATTGGAGTTATTTCTCGGCTACAGGCAGTCTCACTGAACGGCCCATTACTTCACCGAACAGCTTGCACATTTTGGCAACGCTGACAGTAAGTCAGAAGTAAATACTAAGTCGAAGTCGAATGCAAAAGTGTGGTGAAATAAGTACAGTAGTGGAGAGACCAAATCTTTTGTAGGTTTACGTGGATAAATGAATAACGTGTGGTCACTATTTGGTTGAGATTTCTATATTTATATAAAAGCTTGCAGTTAAGTGTGTCATCGCCGCCCCGGTAGCGTAGTCTTCTAAGCGCTGGCTTCTGCCCATTCGTCCGAAATGAATGATCAGGAATCTCGGCAGAATCCTGGTGAGACATTACGGCACTGGCTCTCTCCCTTCGCGCTGGAACCAGTGTCCCTAAATAACGGTGACGGACAAAACACCGACACCTAAAATACCAACAGGACAAAACGCCAACAGGACAAAACACCGACAGGATAAAACACCGACACCTCGTTTCTATTTTATTGCCACTTTAGCAGTCGGCGCCGTATGTCAAGGATCAAGTAATATCAAAATGTTTGTAAGACAGCCATGTAACTCATATTGACGTAATATTTCTGTCGTCATTCAGCACGGCCACATCTATTTGCTTCTTGAATAATTATAATAATAATAATAACAATAATAACATGGACCATTGTCGCGCAGAATATGATACCATCTGCCATCCTGGAAGCCATCAAGCGCGAACTAGGTGATCAACCACAGAGTAGCGAGCAGCACGCTGCAAAAAGGGATACAATATCTGATGACAAACATGATACAGTCTGAAGACCGGACCGAACAAAGCCAGCGGGTGCCATCAACGGTTGCCAACGAATTCAGGATAGCCGTCCTAGAGTTCGAAGGAATGGACGTTACCATGAGAAATAGAATACCGAGGTAAAGGGACCTGGTACGATTCGGTCCAATGTCGATTTGTCCAAAGGGACAATTCGTCCAATGAGCAGTTGGTCGAACGGTACGATTCGTCCAATGGTACGATTGGTCGAATGCCGATTCGTCCAATGGGACGATTGGTCCATTGCCAATTGCTCCAAATACCAAATAGGTTTTATAAAATGTTTACAAATACTAAATAACTAAATTATAACTTTAAATCCCCAAGGTCCGAGGCCTAGGTGCCTTGTAAAGAGGTGAGAAATGATCCGTTGAGTGCCTTTCATTAGGTTTTATGACATGTTTACAAATACCAAATATCTAAGCTTTAACTTAAAATCTTCCAAAAAGGCCCACAGGCTAGGTGCCTTTCCGTTGAGTGCCTTTTACCAGGTTTATAAAATATTTACAAATATAAAATATATGTAAATCATTTTTCAAGATATAAAGAGGAGAATAACTTGAATTATTATTCCTTTCTTAAAAAGAAAAGAAAGTTGACTGTTGGTAGGATACCATTGGACGAATCGGGCATTGGACGAATCGGCATTGGACTAATCGTACATTGGACGAATCGGCATTGGACTAATCGTACATTGGACGAATCGGCATTGGACTAATCGTACATTGGACGAATTATCCATTGGACCAAATGGCATTGGTCCAATTGTCCGGGACCGGCAGGAAAAACCTAACAGAGATCTATGGCAAATAACAGAACACCTCAACAAGTCTGTGCTACCAGCCCACTTAGATGAAAATGGCACCACGTTATAATTCATCTACACTCCTGTGTAGTGCGCCGCAGTTGCAGCCACAAGAATAAAATGGAAAAACACCATCCATCAGAAGGAACAAAGGACCAAGAAAATCATCCCACCAGCCTAGCAAACAAGACTGCATGGCCGTGTTGATGAACTCCGGAAGAAAATTGGCCAACTCACACAGTACATAAAGAGAAATAGGCCCAAGAAGCTAGTAGAAAAAGCAAAGCTCATCCTGAAAAGTCCACACCAGGTTCGAAGAAAACCAAGAAATGGAAGAATACTTAGACACGCTGAAACAAGTCCTACTAGCTATCAGCAAGAGACTGTGATGATACAAAGAGAACACACAGCGACATATGGACAATAACACATTCGAAAACGATGAGAAAAGCTTCTATCGTAACATTACCAAGAAATACATCAAAGGCGAAGGACCACCAGAACGTGAAGCGGTAGAAAACTTCTGGAGTAACCTCTGGGCTATGAGTACTAACCACAGCAGCAAAGCTTCATGGCTACAGCGAGAGAAAAGGATAGCAAGCCAATATCAGGAAATAGCCAACTGGAAGATCACAACAGAGGACTTTCAGCAAGCCATAGCTAAGACACACAACTGGAAAGCACCAGGTGTTGATAACATCCCTGTATATACAAATATCTGGCAGATCAACTGACCAACATGATCCAAAATCCAGCCCTAATCCCGGATTTTCTCACCCAGGGAATAACGATGCTAAAGGATAAAGATGAGGACACAAGAAATCCAGCCAACTATCGAACAATAGCTTGTCTACTTTTGCTGTATAAGATCCTAACAGCGTGCATCACCAGTCAGATAATGAAGCACATAGAAGTACAAGCAATTATGGCAGAACAGCGAAAGGGTTACCAACTGGAATGTAGAGGATGCAAGGAACAGCTTACCATCGACGCTGTTGTAATGGAGCAAGCTTTCAAGATGCACCGCAACATGTACACAGCATACATCGTTTACCGTATGGCCTACGATTCCGTACCCCACAGCTGGCTGATAGAGGTCCTTGAGATCTACAGAGCAAGTCCTGTAGTCATCAACTTCCATAAGGCGGCCATGACAGGGAGGAAGACAACAATCAAAGTCGAGAACATGACGACCTAGCCCATTCACATAAGGAGAGGCATCTTCCAGGGAGATTCACTTAGCCCACGGTGGTACTGTCTAGCACTCAACCCGTTGTGCCGCCCCGGTGGCGCAATGGTCTAAGCGATGGCCTTTGATCATTCGTCCGAATGGGGTCCGGGTTCGAATCCCGGTGAGGCATGGTTGTTGTGTTTGTCTTACGGCACTGGTTCTCTCCCTTCCCTGGAACCAGTGACCCTAAATTAGGGACGGGCGACTGCTTATAGCCCATTGAGTTGCTCACGGTGGTCGTTAAACCTCCAATAAAAAACCCGTTGTCAACCATGCTCAACGAAAGCAAGTATGGGTTTACCATCAAGTGCAACAAAACCAACAAGTACAAGCTCTCCCACCTCATGTACAGACATAAAAAAAAGGAGCCACCCCCTTAACTTTGGAACCGTTTGCCGCATATAAACAAATAAGGTATCGTTGGAAAGCACTCGAAGGGAGCTATCATCTGATGCGAATAAACATGCTAATTAACATACTAATTAGCTCTCTATCTCCGAATTTTTCCATATAAGAGGTATATTATTTTACGCTCCTTTTATTCAGCACACAGTAAAACCCATAAATTCCAAATTTCATACAAATCGACCAATAAATACGTGTACACTGAGCTACGGAAAAAAGATGCCGCTAATGTTAAACTGCGGAATTCGTTTTTGATTTCTGTCATTTAATCGAGAGCAGATACAATGATTCGGTGTTGCAACAGTAAAAAAAAGATACCCAGATAATACGAGCCGGTATTAAAGTACAGCACTGGTTTGTTAAGGGAATTATAAATTATGGAATATGATCATGAAAAAAAAAATGTATTATGATCATGTCTGATTAATAGCACATTCGATGCGAAATATTTTAACCCCCTAAATCCAAACTTACAGCGTGATAGCATAAAATCTTGCTGAGATATAAGCGGGAATTTAAGCATACATCGATTAAGGGGCCGTGCATGAAAAAACATATTTTCCTCTACTTACTCTAAAAGGGTTTACCCCGCAGTATTTGGAAACGCTTAGGAGAAAATGTTTCTACGTGACACTGATACTGAATTTGGTTGCAAGGAAGGAAACCATGGGAAGCGGAATCAGTTATTATACCATTAAATTCAAAATTGCAACTTTTAATGATGAACGTTATAAATTAATGATTTTGCGCAAGTATAACTGAAATTACGACGTAGTTCGTGAAGTTACATATTTAATTTTTTTTTATTAGTTACCTAGCTGACTCATGTGTATTGTTCCTAGTGTCCCACAATGCCACACAGCATGTTTAGCGCTATGTCTCCTCAGGATAAAATACAGCGAATACCTAAGCAGAGCTTCAGGTCACGCTACATTTCCGATAGGCGAATGTGTGGACAGATAAATTTCGCAGAAATAAGGTTTTTACTTTTAACTAAATATATCTCAGTTAACTACAGAAACCAGTATCAATGTTATAAATTAATTATAATTGACTAGATGAAAGCCCGTCAATAAAAACGGGGGAAATAAGATGAGTATTTTTTTTAGTAATCAGATATTGTTTTTTTTTTGTTGTGATGTCCAAATGTAAAAGTATGTTTCATGAAGCAATAAAAAAAGCAATTAATAAGTAGGAACCGTACACCAATTATACTCCAAATAATATGACTATACTAATAATCCGAATTTCTTTGTGTAGAATAGAAATAAAACTTAAAAGTTTTATTTCTATTCTACGCCAAGAAATTCGGATAATTAAAATAGTTATATTATTTGGAAAAAAACAGCATCATCGGTTCAGGCAGGGATTCGACAATTAAAATCGGCAACCGCTCGCATTTTCCCATTGTTTGTTCGCCGCGCATCAGATGTTTCTATAGGCAGCTCATGAAATATTTGAAAAACAAAACCTACAGCCAGTTGTAATATTTCTGACATTTGTCTGTGAAATCGTCTGAAAGCAAGCCTTTTTAGTGGTTCCCGTCCTTCAAAACCTCTCATAAAAGATATAGTGGCCCTAAAGCGCGCATTGTTTCATGTACTGTAAAAGAAAAAATCACGCAGGTGGCAAGCAATTACGCTCCTGTTCTTGCTCTTGCTAGGTAACAGAAAAGTGTTAAAATACTTCCTGCAGAGCGTTACACAATTCGGGTGTATTCCGAGGTCTCGGATTCCTATGTTCGATAGCGCGTTGCATGGCATCCCAAATGTGTTCTATCACGTTCAGATCTGCGGACTTGGGTGGGAATGGCAACACCCCAAACTCAGATGAATGCTCCTCTAATCATAATGTGGCGTCCCGACACTTGTGTGGAGGTGCATTGTCCTGTTGCAACAGGCCCAACCCATCAGCATGAGTGCAAGACGTGAACGGTTGTACCTCGTCAGAAAGGATGCGCACATAGCGTTGGCCGGTCTTCACTGGAACCCCTGGTACGTTTGTAGACGTACCAGGGGTTCCAGTGAAGTCCAGCTAAACACAACCAATACCATTACGGACCCCCACCAGTCGGTACAGTTCCCTGTTGATAGGTGGGATCCATGGCTTCATGGGGTTTGCGCCACACACAAATCCTACCATCTGCCCGATACAGTTGGAAACGCGACTCGTCAGACCAGGCTACTTGTTTCCAGTCATCAAGTGTCCAGTGACAGTGTTGCCGTGCCCAAGCGAGGCGCATAGCTCTGTGTCGTGCCCCCATCAAGGGGACTCGAGTTGGACAGCGGCTCCCAAAGCCCATATCGTGCAGGGTACGTTGCACAGTCCGGACGCTGATGCTTGTTGAGGCTCCAGCATTGAATTCCGATTATACCTGCGAGAGTGTCGCGTGAAACGATTCTTGACAGCCGACGATATTCACCCAATATATTTTTACGGTCACACTGGTATCGTAGGTTGGAGGTTTTTCTGGAATTCCCGTAGTCACGGTACGCCCTTGCAATGGTCGTCCGTGAAAATCCGAACTTCGTTTCTACCTCCGAAATAATATGGCCCATCTCACGAGCGCCAACTATGACACCGCGTTGAAAATCGCTTAAATCGTTATTACTTGTCATTATCATGCCGAAAACAGCTCTGATAGCTGACAAGGATGTATATCGCTTTATGTACGCATTGGCGGACGCAACCGAGTACGCGCATAGGTGACTTTGCTATGCATTTTGCATACGCTCGTCTGTACCAGTTTTTCTGGCACTTTAGCGTGTATCAGAGTACAGCATAAACTATATTTGGAGGTTTATTTCATTAGGTCGAACCATCCCCTGCACGAATTTCGGCTACGTATTTGGTCTTCTTGTTCATGTGTGGTTGTGCCCGGCTCGAACGTGGACTTTTCAGCTGGTTTTCGGTTTTCGTAGTACGTGACCAATGACAAGCATCATACAGTTTTATACGTATTTACAGTTATACTTTATATTTATTAGGTGTTCAAATACGTTTCCAAGCATTTTTGTGTGACGTATACCGCTAATTTACGGGTCTGGTACGATTCGTCCAACGACGATTGGTCTAATGCCGATTCGTCTAATGGACAATTGGTCCGAAGGTACGATTCGTCCAATGGACGATTGGTCCAATTCCGTCCTATCTGTCCAAAGTGCTACTCGTGCTCTAAAAATCTCAGCTGTTCTGATTTTATCTCCGATGTTATACGAAAGTGTCGGTAGTACAAAGAATGTAAAATAATGTTACATTTCATGCATAATATTGTGGTTACAGATTTTTTTTTTACTGTCCTTGCTGCCGTATGAAGTTACTGATGTACGAGCCGTTCAATTAACTTCAATGTTTCTCTTTTGCATGAAATAATATAAAATACTAGTTTTCCGTTTCTGTTTGTAGCATGCGGTGGGGTTCCGCCAACTGGTCAATGGAAACGTTCCGGTCGGGTTCGGACAGAGGCCTTTTCACAGTTTTTATTCTAGCGATGTCATATTCATAACGTTTACATATCAAATCAAGTTAATAATATTGAGCTTTTACTTAGGCACGAAATATTAATTCGTAAGGCCTAGGCCTTTTTAACAGTTTATATTCTACTGATGTCAGATTAATAATGTTTACATATCAAATCAAGTTAATAATATTGTGATTTTACTTAAACATGAAATATTAATTCATAGGCCCTAGGCCTAGACCTTTTCAAAAAATTTTATTCTACCGATGTCATATTCATAACGTTTACCTATCAAAGCAAGTTAATATTGCGTTTTTACTTAAGCACGAAATATTAATTCACAGGCCCTAGACCTATGCCTTTTTGACAGTTTTCATCTTACCGATGTCAGATTCATAACATTTACCTATCAAGAAAACTTACTAATGTTATGCTAGTATTTTTAACTTTACTTAAACGTTAGAATACGACATCAGTAGAATAAAAAGTGTTAAAAGGCCTAGGCCTAGGTGCGTGTAAAGAGCTAAGAAATGATACGATGAGTGCCTTTTATTAGATTTTATAACATATTTGCAAATACCAAATACGTAGGTTGTAACTTAAAGTCTTCTAAAAAGGCCCGCGGCCTAGGTGCCTGGTAGAGAGCTGAGAAATGATCCGTTGCATGCCTTTTATAAGGTTTTATCAAATGTTTACAAATACCAAATATCTAGGTTGTAACTTAAAATCTTCTAAAAAGGCCCACGGCCTAGGTGCCTTGTGAAGGCCTGAGAAATGATACAATGAGTGCCTTTTATTAGGTTTTATAAAATGTTTACAAATACCAAATATCTAGGTTGTAACTTAAAATCTTCTGAAAAGGCCTGCGGCCTAGGTGCCTTGTAAAGACATGCGAAATGATACGATGAGTGCCTTTTGTAAGGTTTTATAAAAGGTTTACAAATACCAAATATCTAGGTTGTAACTTAAAATATTCTAAAAAGGCCCGTGCCTAGGTGCTTTGCAAACAGCTGAGAAATGCTCCATTGAGTGCCTTTTACCAGGTTTATGTAAAATGTTTACATTTACCAAATATACGGAAATGATCTTTCAAAAGGATATAATGAGCAGAATAATTTAAATCCTTATTCCTTTCTGGAAAATAAAACAGTTTACCGTTGGTAAGATGATACCATTGGACGAATCGGCGTTGGACCAATCGTACCATTGGAAGAATCAGCATTGGACCAATCGTACCATTGGACGAATCGGCATTGGACGAATCAGACATTGGACCAATCGGCATTGGACCAATTGTTCCTTTGGACGAATCGTCCGGGACCGCTAATTTACATATACGACATTCCCCCGGGTTGTTTTCGTGAGACCGTAAGTGGTCCAGAGTATAAAATGTGACACAGAAGTTTGTCCAACAGTCAAACGCACTTGCACATCGGTAGATGAAAGCTGCCAAGCGATACTGCATTTATTCGACACTACATTCGTTACGAATTTCACCAATGTAAAAGTGCTGCAAAAGCATGTGCATCGATCTGCTCTCTTTTGGTGGAGTATATTGTATCGAAAAGCACGTGTGAGTTTTGGTTTAGACGCTTTAAAGCAGGTGACTTTGATGTTGGCGATCGAAAACGTAGCAGCGCCCCGCAGAAGGTTGCACATGAGGAACTGCAAGCATTGCTGGATGAAGATTTGTCTCAAACACAAAAAGAACTAACTGAACAACTTGGGGTAACTCAACAAGCCAATTCCAATCGTTTACTCTCAATGGAAAAATTCCGAATGAAGGAAAATGGGTGCCACATGACCTGAGCCAGAGGAACAAGGATGAGCGTGTCATCAAGTGTTTGAATTTGTTGTTTAAACAACACAGAAACTCTTTCCTGTGGAAAATCGTTACTGGTGATGAAAAGTGGATATGATACGACAATCCCAAATGCAAACAACACTGGGTAGACTCATATGAAACGCAATTTTACTCCAAGAAAGTTCTGCTGAGCATCTGGTGGGATATGAAGAGTGTGCTCTATTATGAACTATTGGAACAGAACCAAACCGTTACTGCTGATCGCTACAAACATCAATTGCTGCGATTGAACCATGAAATCTGTCGGAAACGTCCATTGACAGCCAAAGGATTGCGTCCCGTGAATTTACTGCATGACAGAGTTAGGTCGCATGTCGCGAAATCGGTCAAGGAAACGTTATTGCCGCTTAGCTGGGAAGTTTTGGAGGACCTGACGTATTGTCCCGACATAGCCCCTTCAGACTATCCTTTGTTCCGATCAATGCAACATTGTTTATCTGCTGTACGGTTCTGGACATGTGACGAAGTACAAAAATGGTTTCACGACTTTATCGCGTCACACGACGAAGCATTCTTCATGGCTGGAGTTCGTCAGCTGCCCGACTTTGGCGGAAGGTGATTGGTAATGGTGGTGCATATTTTGACTCGTAAAGGTATTGTTGTTTTCTTTCAAATTGCATGTTGCCTTGTCTTAAATCGCTTCAAAACTTATTTGTGCACCTAATACATCCTCATTTCCTATATTTGTGCCTTACAAATATTTGAAATAAAAAGAAAGATGACACCGAATTTTCAGTTGTAGTGAGCACATCTCTTGAATCCTTTCTGACGCGAATTAAATTTTTCAAAGTTATTCAAAGCCCAGTTAAAAAAATCAACCGGATGTTTACAGTCGATAAAACATCCAGTTATTCAACCAGTTAAAAAATCAACCGGATGTTTACAGTCGATAAAACGTCCAGAATAGAAACAGCTGCATTACTTCCAACAGCGGCTAAAACGTATGCCACAAAAATTAAAGAATGGCGTACAAAAAGTTTTTCATAGCAGGATATTGAAAACAAAGATTTTCAAATCGAACGGTTAAAAGAACAAATACAGAAAGAAACGTGATATAACTCTACACCTTCTAGCGGAAGAATTTTGCATAATGAGAATGTTGGAAATAGGCTCAAAATATTCTTCATGGAAAAAGCTATGCTAAGAAAAAAGAACTTTTTAGCTACGTCTCCCGCAAACAGAGAAGGAGAAAAAAGAGAAATGTATTGACCCTTACACCACCTAGCGGGAAATCTGTGCCTTATTTAAAGAGTATAATGGTCCACATCCCTGTTGACGTGAATGGCATGCAGTAAAAAAAGTAATTTCTCAATAGGGTGTTTAGAAGCGAAGATACAGCTGCAAACAAAAGTACACAAGCACAACGTACCGACTGAACTGTGAATTGTAAAATTCCTCATATACTAGACTAAAGTGCTCTACAAAGTAAATGGCTTCCGGTGTTGAAAGAATTTTTTTAAAATTGTACA
Source organism: Macrothele yani (assembly GCA_039090855.1). Lineage (NCBI taxonomy): Eukaryota > Metazoa > Arthropoda > Arachnida > Araneae > Macrothelidae > Macrothele > Macrothele yani. The sequence continues at coordinate 56,497,975 of CM076992.1, read as the reverse complement.
TGTAGAAGCAGAGATATTGAGGACAACAGAGCAGATATTTGTGTCCCCCAGAGGCGAAATTGTACATTATTTTGGGAAGAAAATACGCACCCAGAGTTTGCAGAGTTATTAGTACACTGGCGTGCAAAAATTAAGGATGAGACGGTTTTTCGAATGTAACGTCGTGCAGACGTGCTCCACAGCAACTCAAATCATACCATAAGATCCCCAATGTGTAAGAATATTAGACAAGTGAGCAAAACCGTCCAAACAAGGAATCCAAAGGATACAAAGTCACTTTATTGAAAAGGTAGCTTCGAGCACAACTGGACAGAAGACAGAAACGTCCATGTAACAGGCGGCTGCCAAGAAAAATCCAGTCTTTAGTAGGGGATATGATCACACCTGACTGCTTTGCAGGATTTACAACGTCTGTCCATGCTGAGCACGAGGTTGTCAAGGAGCTGTTGAGGCATCGCTGCCCATTCCTCTTGTAGCGCCAATTGCAGCTACAGAATCGTTGCTGGCGGCTGGTGACGTGCTGCCAAGCATCTCCTATGAAGGTCCCACACGTGTTCGATTGGATTTAGGTCCGGGGACCTTGCGGGACAATCCATGCGTTGAATATCTTCAATCTCCAACAGCTCTGCGACAGCCACTGTACGATGAGGTGTAGCGTTGTCGTCCATGAAGAGGAACTCAGGACCCACAGCACCTCTAAACAGACGCACGTGAGGCAGGAGAACCTCGGTACAATAGCGGACACCAGTGAATGAACCTCCTTGGAAGATGTGGACGTCAGTACAGCTACCAAGCATGATACCGCCCCAAACGAGAACTCCGCCACCTCCAAACCGGTCCCTTTCGATGATGTTGGAGGTGTGATTGCGTGTTCCCTGCTCTCTCCAGATGTGTATACATCCAGAATCGCTGGTCAGACTAAATCGGCTCTCATCCGTAAAGAGAACTCGACCCCATTGCTTCTGTGTACAGTTCTTGTGTTCCTGGCACCACAGAAACCTCTGTCTCCGATGAGCAGGCGTTAATGGCACACACCGCATAGGTCGTTGTGCAAATATACCACCTTTGTGCAGCCTCCTGGCCACGGTAAAACGCGATAACCGACGTTCAGTTGTCTGTTGCATGTGCCTTGCGATTTCTCCCGCTGTCTGCCGTCTGTCTCTTCTCGCCTGTAGGACAATATACCGGTCGTCCGCCGCCGTGGTTGCTCGTGGACGACCACTGCAAAACTCTCGGACAGCTGTTCCTGTCGTTTGAAATGCTCTCCAAGCTCGTGAAACGATGCTGTGAGCGATCCCGAACTCCTCGGCCACACTAGCCACATTCGACCTTCTTCCAACTTCCTAATGACGCGACCTCGGATAAAGTCATCCAGATGTCGTCTACAGGATTGCCTGTTGGCCATATCACACGGTGGCAGCAACTCGACGTCGTTCAAACCGATGTACACCTTGCAATAGCTTTAACCGAATTGCTGAGCGTACACCGCCCGTGTGCTTTATACCATTCCGACACTCCCGCCCACGTCATACTGCTTATATGCGCATGCCCTACCGTACCGGACCCTTGTTTATCTCCTGAGTGGTCTTTCGGTCCGTTCTTCCTGCTTGTCCCGCTGTTATGCTAATTTCTTCTCTTCGTCCTTAATTTTTGCACACCAGTGTATCTTACCGAAGAAAGAAATTTTTCAATCGGGTTTTTAGTCCCGCAGATATTGCTATAAACGTGAACTCAGGCCCTCTGGTGCCAGACTTTTGCGTAAAGAAAATTTTGAAATTATATGAGAAACCTTTCGCAGTGAAAATGCTCTCCAAGGAAGAAAGAAATTTTTTTAATTTTTTTAATCGGACTCCCAGAAGCAAAGATATCGACAAATATATGATATACACTACGCCCTCTTGCGGAAAAACTATGCATTATTATAAGAACAAAGTTTTCTCAAAAGGTTCGATGTGAGTGGATCAACGAAAGAATTTTTTCAATCGAATTTTCAGGAGTCCAGATTTTGCTGCAAATACATCAGAACCAGAAATTAACATTTATGCCCCCTGGTGTACAAACCGTTCTTTACCAAACATGAGGAATTATATGCAAAACATTTTCAGTCGTGAGCTGTATGCGATACAGGAATATTTTTTCAAATCAGAGTGTCAGAAACAGAGATATCGGGTAAACGCAATTTATCTATCGCCAACTAGATGAAAGTCTATGGGTTACTAGAAAATTTTAAAATTATATGAAAAACATGTCGCACAGGTACATGGACCGATACTCCCCCTGGACGAGAAACCGTGCACTATTTTAAGAAGAATGTATTCCGAAAAGGTTTATTGATGTGAGTGGTATCGGTCCACGAACGAATTTTTCAGTCTAGATTTTAGAAGCACAGATTTTGCTGCAAATACATCAGAAGCAAAAATTAAACCTTAGGTCTCCAGTTGGCCAAACCATTTTTATCAAAAATTAGTTGTCATATGCAAAAGAATTCCCATCTGTAGTTGTATCCACAGCAGAAAGAATTTTTCAAATCGGAGTTTTAGAAGCAGAGATATCGGAGAAAACGCAGTTCAGTTTTACGCCTCCTAGCAAAAACTCAGTGCTTAATTTGAAAAGGTGACTATACCTAAAAACAGTCTTTTCTAGAAATGGAATTGAAAGGTAAAATAATTTTTTCAATCGGATGTTTAGGAGCAAATGAATAAAATGTGTTTTGAATTCGATATCTGTACTTACGTCCTCTAGCGGCAAAATTCTTCTTCATAAAAAAAAAATAAAAAAAAAAAATAAAGGATCATCATTCGTACTTTTCAAGCTTTCCAGTCCAAAAATATTTTTTTAAATCGTACTAATATTTGCAGAGATATGATCTCCACAGACTGTCGGATTTGAAAAGGTCTGATGTCCAACAAATTCGAGTCTGTGGACATTAGACAAAAGTCTGGTGTTCACAGACTGTCGAATTTGAAAAGGTGACTATATCTAAAACAGTCTTCTCTAGAAATGGAATTGAAAGGTAAAATAATTTTTTCAGTCGGATGTTTACAAGCAAATATATGGAATAAAATGTTGTTTTTTTTCCGAGGTTTAACGACCACCGTGAGCAACTCAAATGGGCTATAAAGCAGTCGCCCATCCCTAATTTAGGGTCACTGGTTCCAGGGAAGGCAGAGAGCCAGTGCCGTAAGACAAACACAACACCCATGCCTCACCGGGGTTCGAACCCGGACCCCTTTCGGACGAATGATCAGAGGTCATTGCTTAGACCACTGCGCCACCGGGGCGGCTAAAATGTATTTTGAATTCGATATCTGTACTTACGTCCTCTAGAGGCGAAATTCTTCTGCATAAAAAAATTCACAATTTTTCAATTCTTCTTCATGATAAATTCATTCGCATTTTTCAAGCTTCCCAATACAAAAAGATTTTTGTAAATCGTACTAATATTTGCAGAGATATGATGTCCACAGACTGTCGGACGGACAAACCAGTAACATTAGGACGATCTTTTTGCAAAAGACGCTAAAAAAACAGATTTCGTGGTTCTGCTTCAATTTTCTATTATGAAACAACCTTTCAGTGATATTTCTCAGTGCCTCGAGAAAATGTAATGATCGGAAACAAGAATATTCGAAACAAATTTCTGCTTGCACAAATTCGGGTTTTCGATCATTAGAAAAATATATACTGTTTACTCTAACGCTAATTCAAATCATTAGCACGAATAAATGAAGTTGTTATAAAGAAAACAACAAGAGTAAATGAACCCCGCCCCTAGATGGACTGCGCCCAAGTTATTGTACAGATTATGGTCATGATCCCGTTCGCATCTGTACTCTGTATTCAATTTGTCGGAGATTCGGGTAAGATGCAGACTTCCCAGCATTATCGCTGTTCTTGCAGGGAAGAAAGCATTCCAGATATGTTTCCCAGATGTAGATTTATGGATGGTCCCTCTAACTTTGTTTGCAAATATCTTCGCTATGAAAGATCCGATTTGGACGATATTTACGATTTAGGGTGTTTTTCATGTGCTAAATAAAATGCGCATAAAATAACATATCCTTTATATGGAAAAATTCGGAGATAGAGTGATAATTAGCGTGTTAATTAGCTTAACTGGCATGCTTCTTCCCATCATGTGATAGTTCCCTGCGAGTCCTTTCCAACGGTACCTTACTTGTTTATATGCGGCAAACGGTTCCAAAGTTAGGGGGGTCCTTTTTTTTATGTCTGTACATGCATGACTTCAAGCTGTACGCCTAGTCGCAGAACCAACTCCAGAAGTTAATCCAGATCACCAAGGGCTTCAACAATGACATCGGGATGAAATTCGACCTAGAGAAATGCAAGACACAAGGTATGAACCAAGGAAAGCATGATGCACGTGAAGACCGGAGAACAGATCGCAGCTATGGAGGAAGGAGAAGCTTATAAGTACTTTGGTATGCTTCAAGCACAACACCTAGAACACAAAGAAATCAAAAACAATCTAGCTGCCAAATATACCCAAAGGCTGAGGAGACTAATGAAGATCAAGCTCAACGCTCGCAACAGCACTAAGGCTATCAACACATACGCTGTTCCAGTCCTCACGTATTTCTTCAGAATCAATAAAGTGTACCACAACAGAGCTTGAGGAAATAATGCGCAATACCAGGGCAACTCTCACTAAACATCGCCAATCAGAAGTCAGTATCTCCATCCGAAATCATCCGTAGAAAGACTGACCATTGGACGGGCAAAATGCATTCCCGTTTTGTTCATTGGACGGCAATGATTGATATCCTTGAACACCGAGACAAAGAAATCAGCAGCCTCAGAAAACACCTCCATCAGAGCAAAGGGCCCCTTCACCAAGCGATAAACAAGAGTGGCAAGAAGTACACAGCCGTAGACCTCTCTACTCAGAACATCGAGATTGGAACGAGGGAGCCAAAAGAAGAAGCTTGGGGCCAGAAAGTTCTACACGGAAGGCACTACAACGATCTGCAATCCGACCATGTGGATAAGACAGCATACAATGCATGGCTAACAAACGGATCACTCTTCCCCGAAACCGAAGGGTTCCTGATGGCTATACAAGATCAAGTTGTAAACACCAGAAGTTCCCGGAAGCATATCCTGAAGGACACGTTAGTGGAAAGCGACACATGTCGGCAATGCCATGAAGCGTCAGAGACCATCCAACATATCACAGCTGGGTGCAGAGTTCTCACATCAACAGAGTACACGAACAGGCACAATAATGTCCCCTACTACAAGTATGAGCCAACAACGCTTCTAGAGAACAACACCAACGAGATGTACTGGGACAGATCGATCAGAACAGATAAGACCATCACCAACAATCCGCCCAACATTGTCCTGGTCGACAGGAAGAAGAAGTCAATATACCTCACTGATATAGCCGTGCCCAAAACGTGCAACATCCAAAAGGCGCGCCGAGAGGAGCTGTCAAAGTATAACGACCTACCATACGAAGTCAAGGAAATGTGAAATATGAAGAACGTCACCACCGTCCCCATAGTAATATCAGCCACAGGAGTTGTACCATTCACAGCTCTATACAGACACTAGACCTTCAACCTAACACCTACATGGAACTACAGAAAGCAGCTATCTTGAACACTTGTAGGATAGTACGGACGTTCCTGGACAACTGAGAGAAAGAAATAAAACTTCCCAGACTTGATACGTCGTAACCCGTCCCGGAAAGGAAGAGAAGAAAAATCTCAGGAAGAGGTGGAATCTTATCTCTCCTTATATTTTTATAACAATAATAATAATAAAGAATAATATTCAGGATATGCTTCCGGTAGTTTCCGGTGTTTACTACTACTACTACTAGTAATAATAATAATAATGGGGCTAAGGTGTTTGGGAGAGGTAGTACTTTTCATCATGGAGGAATAGGCACACTGGTCCTCACCATCCCCAGGGAAAAGTGAAGCGCAATATATGTTCTATGAACACTTAGCCTCTCCTTTTCCAAGACCGTCCGGGCGTGGTGAAAAGCCATACCCTTCCCGAGGTAGCCCTGTTCAAGGTAACAAAACACGGCGGATCTAGAGGAGTAAACCTCGAAAAAAAATCCCCTTGTTTAAGTTGTGAGCAACCGTGCCGAGAGACAGCATCAGAGGATGTGGCTAAGGGCTAGCAATAATGAACGTGTGCCCGTCAGGAAGTGGCGACACTTGACGGAAGAAAAATTTTTCATAGTACGCAAGGCTCTGCTATGAATGCTAAAATACATCCTTGATAACTCGTGGGACGATGATGAATAATAAAACTAAAACTCCATATACCCCAAAGAGGATTGCAATGGAGGTTGGTGCCTAACCATGAACAGCCTCAAACTGGAATGAGCATTTCCGACAGCTCTTCTAAGTTTGATGGTATTACCAGAAAATTGCGACCTGAACACCTTGTCGCCACCGCTGCCAGTGTTTTGACTGCTTGTAATCAATCGACCACTAAAGCGGGTTTCGCAAGACAGCGCATCAAATGGACTACTGAAATGAACAAAGATGTGATGCGGTATTACATGAGATGTACAAATTTAGAAACGAATATGACAACCTATAGACAAGACTTCATCATATGTTTTTGGATATGCATCCAGAACTGAAAATTAGAGTGACTGAACAAAATATAGTGGATCGCAGAAGATCGATTGTCACCAGGAACCTTCTGTCCGCTATAGAAATACAAGCAATAAAAGGTCAAATAACAGTGGAACTCACACAGAACAACTTTCAACAAACAAATAACAATGAAGAACAAGGAAATAGCAAGCAACTTTCTCCTGAAAAAACAGAAACTTGCAATACATTAGTCAATATCTCAATGCAAGATGATCAAAATAGTAAAAATAACTACTTACTGAAACATGAAATTGAACATTATTTTAACACAGCTTTAACAGAATTTTCAGTAACAGACTCTTGCACTAGACATGGAATTCCTAAACTGGTGCCAACTCGCAAGTTCAACAAATTCAGTGCCACCTAAATGAAAGTGTTTTGCCCAGTTATCTTCAAACTTTCAATCAACTTGAACAACTTCATCTCCTCATTTATTGTACTGCTGTTCCTACCACTAAACAATAGGAATGAAGACAAGAACACAGGAAAGTCAGAATACGTGGAACCAAAACCCAAAGAAGCCTAAATGGAGGATATGATTAGAAAAGAAAGTTAGCAATATCCAGAGAGCAATTGAACAACTCACCCAATACTACTTTTTTCTTTAATTTATTTGTTCGTATCATTATACGAACAAATAAATTAAAGAAAAAAGTAGCTAAGCTTTTAAAACTAAGAGATATTGAGAAGTTAGATGATTCAGATTTAACTGCTGCTATTGACAAACATACACAGTAGCTTGGTGTATATTCAAAACGCTATAAGGAGATACAAAGAGTGCTATGAGCGTAAAGCCCAAAATGCCCATTTTCATAGGACTCAAAAAGCTTTTAACAGAACCTTGCAAGATAAGATTAACAGTTATAATAAAGGAGTACCAACACTAACTGACATTACAGAGGTTCGGTCTAAAATATGGGAAAAGGCAGAGAGTTTCGATAGAACAGCAAGCTGGATTGCAGAAGAAAAAAGGAATTCAGAAAGCATAACAGACATGCCAAACACTTGCATTTCTGTGAGGGACTTGGCGGGAGCTGTTAGAAAAACCAGCATCTGGAAAGCCCCAGGACCTGATCATATCCGAAACTTTTGGTATAAAAAAATTACTGTTACGCATGCTCATATAGCCCGATACTTCAATGAACTATCCATTCTTTACAAAAGGAAAAACCTTTCTTTAATCCATTCTTTACAAAAGGAAAAACCTTTCTTTAACCGAAAGACAATGATATAGCAAATCCGTCAAAATATGGGCCGGATTTGCTGTATTATTACCTTTCATGTCTGCCGAAAATCTATAAGCTTCTAACATCCACTTTAACTATGAAGATTAACAATCACTTAAGTGATAATTGTGTGATGAAAAAGAACAAAAAGAGTGTTATACGAGATCTAAAGGATGCAAAGATCAAGTTATTATTGATAGTATTGTGGTAAATCAGGATGTTAAGAAGAAAAGAAACTTGAGCATGGCTTATATTGACTACAAGAAAGCATTTGATTCAATTCCGCATGATTACCTCATAAAAATACTGAATATATATAAAGTGAACAACAGTCGCTCAGTTGCTTCAACAAGCCATGTCTCAGTGGCAAACAAATTTCTATATATCAGATGCAACGAAAATCATTAATTCTAGAAATATCAGAATCAGGAAAGGTTTTTTTCAAGGGGACTCCCTCAGTGCCCTTTGCTTTTGCATAAACCTTAATCCTCTCAGTCAGATACTAGGCAGCACGAAATATGGATTCAGTATAAAAGGGACTAGAACACAAAGTCATACAATCAATAATTTAGTATATATGGATGACCTTAAGATATACAGCAGTTCCAAAACACAATTGAATAAGCTTCTACAGATTACTGCCACATTTAGCAGATCAATTCATATGGAATTTGGCTTGGACTGAGAGGATTAAGGTTTATGCAAAAGCAAAGGGCACTGAGGGAGTCCCCTTGAAAAATACCTTTCCTGATTCTGATATTTCTAGAATTAATGATTTTCGTTGCATCTGATATATAGAAATTTGTTTGCCACTGAGACATGGCTTGTTGAAGCAACTGAGCGACTGTTGTTCACTTTATATATATTCAGTATTTTTATAAGGTAATCATGCGGAATTGAATCAAATGCTTTCTTGTAGTCAATATGAGCCATGCTCAAGTTTCTTTTCTTCTTAACATCCTGATTTACCATTATACTATCAATAATAACTTGATCTTTACATCCTTTAGATCTCGTGTAACATCCTTTTTTGTAGTAGAAAGAGGACTTCTGGTTAAATCTGAAGGTTTCTCTTTAGACAACAATGAAAATATTGAAGATTTAAATACAGAAAATGGATACAATTACTTGGGATTTTTACAAGCACGTGGCATTAAGTACAGTAAAATTAAGAATTATATAAAAGATAAATTCCAGCATCGACTTAATGATTCTAAAGACATACCGAAACACAGCTAATAAGGTGAAAGCAATTAATACCTTTGTGGTCTCGGTTCTAACTTATTCTTTTGGTACTATCAGGTAGTCGAAAACAGGTCTTGAGGAATTTAACAGAGCTGTGAGATTAAGTATAACCCAACATCGAATGAGACACCCAAAGGCAGCCGTAGAGCGTATCACAATCCCACAAGAAGGAGGATTAGGTAATCTTGATACAAAACGCCTTCACGATGCGCAAATTTGCTCACTAAGGAAATACTTTCACTCTAAATGTAATGAAAATAATAAGTTTGATGTCATATGTAAAAAAAAAAAAATGAAAAATACCTTTCCTGACACTGATGTTAAGTAAACCAGGTGCTAAAACAGAAAAATCGTCTACGGAAGACCAGATTCGAAAATGGAAGCAAAAGGAACTTCATGGGCTCATCCAAATCAGTTAGACAGACCAGAAGTTGACAAGAAACCCTCATATCAGTGGTTGAATCGAAGAAAATTATATGGAGAGACTATTGGGTTCATGATGGCTATTCCAGACAAAGTGATTGCAACCAAAAATTACAGAAAATACATTTTAAAGGAGGATCTGCAAAGTGACAAATGTAGAAGATGTGATATGTGCAGTGAGACCATTGAACACATCTGCGGAGGATGTACCACGCTACCAAACATTGATTATATGCAGCGACATAATAAGTTTGCTAAGATGATACATCAAGAATTAGCGCACGATACAGAACTATCAGTGTCAGAAGTACCATACTACAAACATCAACCCACTGAGGCACTAGATAATAAACAATACAAATTATATTGGGACCGTGAGATTAAAACAGACATCTCTGCCAATATTCCAGACATAGTGTCATATGACAAAAGGCAAAAGGAAGCAGTCATTATCGACATATAAGTACCGTTGGAGCATAATACTCAGAATACCTGTGCAACCAAAGTAAACAACTATGTGGAACTGGCTGCGGAGATTAAATTTAAACAGATGTGGAAGCTGAAAACAGTTCACATACGTCCACTGATTATTTTATCTTTGCAACTGGTATAATTCCTCAGACTCTTGTAACTCATCTTGATGCTTTACAGTAATTCTGGATACGTGCCACATTGTACGGGGATTTTTAAACCATGAATGACTATGTCTTTACCTGACTTTATGTCCGTACTGACAAGTGGACCATGCTACAGATGCCATTGCTGTTGATGAGAAAATTAAATAAAATATAATAATAATAATAATAATAATAATAAAAATAACTATCATTACTATTATTCATCATAACGGCTGATAGTATTCATCACAATATCTGACTGGTAAAAATTCATAAAATGCACATAATTATTCTAGTCAATAATATTCCAGTTCACTGAGGTACGAAACAAAAATTCTATTGCCCTAGGCCTTTTTAGCAATTCTTAATCCGCTGTGCTAGTATTTGTAAGGTTTACGTAACAAATCTAAGTGTTAATGTACTCATTCAAAAAACAGTAATTATAACGCCTAGACCGGCGCCTCTTTAACACTTTTTAGTCTACCGAACTCACATTCAAAAAGTTTACATAACAATTATTCAAGTCAATTATATTCCAACTTTATTCAAATCAAAGACAAAAATTTTACGACCCTAAGCCAAGGCCTTTATAGAAGCTTTTAGTCTACCACGCTCATATTTATAAGGTTTTCATAAGAGTGTTAATGTTCTACTTGTACCCATTCAAAAAACAGTAATTATGAAGCCTAAACTGGTGCCCTTTTAGCAATTTTTAGTCTACTGTGCTCATATTCTAAAAGGTTACATGAAAATTCATGCCAATTATACTCCACCTTTTCTCAGTTCCAAATAAATAAATAAATAAAAATACGGCCATAGGCCTAGGCCTTTTAGCAATTTTAATTCGTTATGCTCATATTTATAAGGTTTTCATAACAAGTCAAAATGAAAATGTTCCACTTGTTCTCCTTCAAAAATATTAACTATAAGGCCTAGGCCGGCGTCTTTTTAGCGAATTTTTGTCTATTGGGCTAACATTCAAAAGGTTTACATGAAAATTCAAGTCAATTATACCCCACCTTTACTCAGTTAAAAAATAAACAAAAATAAAAATAATACGGCCATAGGCCTCAGCCTAGGCCTTTTTAGCAATTGTTAATTCGTTATGCTCATATTTATAAGACTTACGTAACAAGTCAAAATGAAAATGTTCCACTTGTAGTCATTTACAAATATTAATTATAAGGCCCAGGCCGGCACCTTTTTAGTGAATTTTTGTCTACTGTGCTCATATTCAAAAAGTTTACATGAAATAATTCAAGTCAATTATACTGCATTACTCAATTCAAAAAAAAAAAAAAAAGAAACGGCCACAGGCCTAAAACATAGGCCTTTTTAGCAATTTTTAATTCGTTGTGCTCATATTTATAAGGTTTACATAACAAATCAAGGGGATTATGAACCTCTTGTACGCATTCAAAAATCATATTTTAGCGAATTTTTGCCTAATGTGCTTATATTCTAAATGTTTACATAACAATTCAAGTCAATTATACTTGCTCTTTAGTCAATCTCGAAACAAACATTTTACAGCCCTAGACCATTGTAGAAATTTTTAATCCACTGTGCTCACATGTATAAGGTTATATAACAAGTCAAGGTGATAATTTTCCACTTGTATTGATTCAGAGACCATTATTTATAAGTCTCTAAGCAGGCGCCTTTTTAGCAATTTTTAGTCTACTGGGCTCACATTAAAAAGGTTTGCATAGCAATTCAACACGCTACCTTTATTCCGTCCCCAAACAAAAATTTTTCAACCATAGGCCTAGGCTTTATGAGCAATTTTTAATTTATGTGCTCATATTTATGAGGTTTGCATTACAAGTCAAGTTGATAATATTCCACTTGTACTTATTCGAAAAACGTAAATTATAAGGCTCTAAACCTGCACCTTTTCAGCAATTTTTAGTCCGTCGTACTCATATTTATAAAGTTTACAAAACCAGTCAAGTCAATAATATTCCACCTTTATTCAGGCACGAAACCGTAAATTTTTAGTACCAGGCATTTCCAGCAATTTTTTAATCTCCCGCTTTCATATTTATGAGATTTACGTAATACGTCAGGTTGATTAGGCTCTACTTCTACTCAGGCTAAAAGCAGAAATTATGAAGCCTTTTCTGGATTTTTTAATAAGCTGAGGTCATGCTCATACATTTTACATAAAAAGCATAGACGCTTGGAAGGAGTAAGGCAAACCTCACCCCCTCACATTCAATAATTTTTCTGGAGGCGCACTTTTCCAATGTGCTGCTCAAGCCAAAAATTTGAGACTTGGTTCCAGGTTTAAAGAGGCTATACAGCTTCTTCTAGATTGATTAGCCTTGGATCGGGTAACCTAGACTTTTCATTAGGCTTGATAAAAAGCTTGAAGAAGATAAGATGTTTTATCAAGTTCTGTTAAGTCTGCGGGATAGCAAATTTCACAGCATTTTATCTGTATATACATACGAGTATACATCCTGTGGGATGTAAGGTCAGGTCATGCGTAACATCACAGCCTCTCCTTGACAAATGTCAACCCCGCCTTCTCGTGGTGCATCCTTTCCCACTAAAGGGGCTCTGACGACCGCCAATAGCGGTATAACTATACCATCGGGATTTGAGGAAATGCTATCCCACACTCACCAACCCGCTTGGCCAGCGTGGTGAGTTATGGCCAAACCCCTCCAAAATGACTCCACAACTTAAATCTTGGCCCTCAGTCTCCGGCAGCTGGAATGTACCTGGACAAGGCAGCGGCCAGTGCGACATGAAGGCAGAGGGTGCTAAGAATTGTAACGCATACTCTAGATTCAGTTTCCTTTTGATTTTACTATCTCTTGTTATTTTATTTTTCTATGTAAATTATCTTCTTACTTAACGAGATGTTATTTCTCCCGCTGAATGATATGTGGCAACGAGTGTAATCATGACGTGGTGGTAGGCAGTATAAATAGGCGCGTTTAACGATACCTAGGAGAGCTTTTTGTTTATGTGCGTAGAGAGCTTTTGTGTACGTGAGAGAGCTTTGTTTTATGTGTAAAGAGATCTTCGTTTATGTGAGAGGAACTTCGTTATATGTGAAAGTTCAGATATCGAGTAGTTGTGTCACCTGTGAAATGTGTGTTGGATAATACCAGGAGTTTCCCTAATAAAAGGTTTTTAGTAAGTACGTTTTTCTCAGTTCATAGTTTTGTCAGACCTCTGTCTGGCTGTTAGGTCTCTTTCATTAAGTGTTACTATTAAAGACTTTATTCATCATAAACCACTACTACTACATTACTAGCAGTTAAGCTTATTCATGATATAATAATTACTACAACAACTACTAGCAAGAAACCGTATTCATTATAATTGGCGCCCGAACTTTTTCTGAACACGAGGTCTTGACAATTATTACCCATGTCTTCATTACCTGAGACAACTTCAATATTTCACCCTAAGGCAAGTTTCGGTGGTGATGGGATTAATTTCGACTATCTGCAAGAAGCCTGTGGGGCTCACTTTACTGATAATGATTTCCAAGTACCGCGGCATTCTTCACAATTTCGTGATTCACCAGCTCCCTATCACTCTGAGTCGCGGGTCGTACCTGAGAGATTTCAATCCTCTCACGGAAGCAGAATGCTTACCCATTTCGTGCCGCATGCAGGAACAATTCATTTCAATGGTTTGGAGTGGTCCTTAAAATTTCTTGAGGATTTGGAAGATCATTTCGATCAATACAATATTCCTCAAGACTGCAAAGTGCAAATAGCAGGCACTTGCTTGAAGGATACCGCTAAGACCTGGTATCGGCAGTGGAGAGTGTCGAACCCGGATTCTCAATATGAGAATTTCCGAGCAGAATTTTTGGAAGTCTTTCCTTTCGGCCTCAGTCGAGCTAGCCTTGCACAACAACTTTTTTCTCGTCAGCAAGGACCCAACGATAGCCTTGTTGCATTTGCTTTAGAAACAACACGCTTGTATAACTTATGGGATCCACATGCCAGTCATGTCGACATGTTGGACACCCTATTGCAGCAGCTCGATTCATTTCTACAGGATTTTCTTGAGGTCAGACACCCTGCTACAATTCATGAATGCCTTCGCCTCATACGAACGTATGAAGAGCGACACGGCAAACATGGTCCAACTCACCATGCTCGGGCACCCCGCGAGGCTTATTACGAAAATCCTCAGCGGCATAATAGGCCTAATGACTTTCAACGCGAGCGTACACAGGTGCAAGTCCAAGCATCATACGTTCCACCGCATAGAAGAGTGGTACACCAACCGCGAGTTTCTAATCAATTTTCTGGGTACCGTACAAATGCACAGTATATTCGACCCCGTTCCAATCCGCAGAATTCGGAACGTTTTCATGCTCAGGGCAATGATGGTTTTTCTGCCCGTGATGAGGGAAGAAGTAATAGAAATGAAAATTTCAACAGACATGCGGAGTTCCCGCAACAGTTTTCACGCAATTTTCCTCATCGTGAAAATTTTCATGATACCCGGCAGGGCCGAGGTTTCAGACCGCATGATAATACAACCAGGACTATTTTAAACTTCCAAAGGAAGTACACCAAGGGTCGGTACTGCTTCCTGATACCAAGCATTCTGACCCTAAAACAGTATTAGTGACTGTTCAAACTCCTCAGTTGCCTGATGTGTTCTTGACAATTGAAGATATTATTGTCGAGACAAAGTTCGACACTGGTTCTGAAATATCAGCCCTAAATACGAAGTTTTGCACTGAACATTTTCCTGCAATACACGTTCAGCCTGCGACGCAGTATTTGCGCGGTGCAAATAACGAAATCTTCTGTATCACAGGAACTGTCACGTTATCTCTAGGGCTGGGAAAGGCTCGTTTTAAGCATTCTTTCCTGCTCATAGACGAACTACCTGTTAAATGTCTAATGGGCATGGACTTTATCAATACTTTTCAAGTTACCCTGAATTTCGTACAACATGTTATTTCCTTTCCGGAACCTGTCGAAGTGATTCCTACGGATCCTATAGACATAACGAGTTTGTTACTGAGTAACCAATTGAATGAGAGGCAACGAAACCAGCTTTCTCTACTTTTACAGGAAAGCCCTGGTTTATTTTCCGATCAACCTGGTTTCACACAGGTGGTTTATCATGTCATTGACACTGAGGGTTTGAAACTGATAGCGACGAAACCTTACCCTTGTGCTCCCCATAAGAAACAGAAAATGCAACGTCAAATTGCTGAAATGATTAAACAGGGCATAATAAGGGAATCAACAAGCGCCTGGGCCGCACCTGCCTTTCTGGTTCCAAAGAAACAACCCAATGAATTTCGTTTCGTGACAGATTTTCGCAAGCTAAACCAAGTCACGAAAACGATCAATTATCCACTACCTGTCATGTCGCATATTTTGCATGACCTGTCATCAACTAAATGGATGTCAACCTTGGATTTGGCGCGTGGATATTGGCAATTGGCGGTACATCCAGACTCCGTCGATAAAACAGGCTTTGTGACTCCTTTTGGGGCTTATGAATACCTGCGTATGCCCTTTGGCCTAGCTTCTGCACCTGCTACTTTCCAAAAGCTTATGGATACGGTTCTCAGACCTGTTCTGGGTCCCCATGTGCATGTATATTTGGATGACATTATTATTAGATCCGAGACTTTTGACGAGCACCTTTCTCTGCTCAAACAGGTGTTCCAACTCATATAAAATGCTGGCTTGACGTTAAAACCTAGTAAATGCCAGATAGCGAGGGACGAGATTGTATATCTGGGGTTGAAAATCACTCCCCACGGCTTATTTACGGATAATGAAAAAATTAGGCCTATTGTTGACTTTCCTCGGCCTAAAACAGCAAAAGAACTATCACGCTTTCTGGGAATGACCGGATGGTATCAGCAGTTCGTCTCCGCTTATGCTACAATCTGTGAGCCATTGTATGCTTTGAAACGTAAATACAAGAAGTTTGTTTGGACACCTGAGGCTAACGCTGCATTTGAAGCACTAAAGTCTGCGTTGACTCAGCCTCCTGTATTAGCTTTCCCAGATCATACTAAGGAATTTGATATTTATACTGACGCATCCGGAGTTGGTTTTGGTCGCGTTTTGTCACAAGCTGGGCATCCAATAGCTTTTGCGTCTCGTACTTTAGCCAAAGCTGAACGCAATTATTCAGCTACGGAACGTGAATGTCTTGCTGTAGTGTATGCTCTTGACAAATTTCAATGTTATCTCAACGAATTGACAGTTAACATAATTACGGATCATTCTGCCCTTCAGTATTTGAATTCTGCTAAGCACCTCTCTCAAAGACTTATGAAGTGGGCTCTTAAGTTACAAGAGAGCAATATCAAAATTTCGTACCAACCAGTCATAAGAATCAATTACCGGACGCATTGTCTCGCGTCCCGATTAGTAGGGTTCTCACAGAAACTACTCCTGGATGTCAGCCTTTACTTTTAATAGCTGATATAACATCCAGAGAGCAGATAATGGCAGAATTAGTAAATGATCCAGATTTTGGGGATATCTATACTTTTTTGCTTGCGGGTTCACCACAGCAAAGTAATCCTTCTCTGGCTGGGAGGTCACAGCATTTTGAAGTCATAGAGGGTCTTCTTTACTATACGAAATCTCGGACTACTAGGGCAGAGTTTCGCCCATGTATTCCGCGAACCCTTAGAATGGCCCTTTTAAACGAATTTCATGACAAACCTATTGCAGGCCATTTAGGTATTCGCAAGACCCGCTGTAAATTGCGGGATGTTGCCTATTGGCCTGGCATGTACCAAAGTGTGCTCACATACATTCAATCATGTCACTTGTGTCAGATTCATAATTACCGTAATGTAAGACCGGCCGGTCACTTGAAATCTAGTTCAAGTTCTCATGTTTTTGATATTATTTCAATAGATTTATTGGGACCTTATCCTTTATCTGTTAAAAACAAAGCTCCTTACGTTTTAGTATTAACTGATAATTTTTCTAAATGGGTTGAAGTGTTTCCCATTAAAGCCGCTACGGCGGAAGTTATTTGTAATGTATTAATTAATGAAGTATTCTTTAGATATGGTGCACCTAATAAAGTTGTTTCGGATACTGGTCCCCAATTTATTTCTGACATTTTTGAAAGAATGTGTGCGAGACTACACATTACGCATAAATTCATTTCCCCATATCATCCCCAGAGTAATCCTGCGGAACGTGTAAACCGCACACTAGTTAAAATGATTGCTACATTTGTCATGGATCATCACGAGCGGTGGGATGAACATCTTGAGCTTTTTTCGTTCGCCCTCCGCTCGTCTGTTCACGAATCTACTAAATTTACTCCTGCAGAACTTTTTCTGGGTCGCAAAATTAAGACACCTTTTGAAAATTTAACGGGGATTATCGACGAACTAAACCAGCGACCAACTCCGCAATCAGTACGAATCATGGCAGAAAAAGCTCGTGTTGCAATGCTAGGAGCACAAGCGGCTCAAGCAAGAACCTATAATACTAGGCGTAGGGAACCAGATCTTGTCGTTGGAGATCTCACTCTCGTGGAAACGCACTTCCAGTCTTCTGTTTCTCATACTTTAGTAAATAAATTTGCACCCAGCTACGAAGGTCCATATCGGGTGGCAAATGTGTTTGAAAATAACATTATTCTTGAAAAACCTGACAATCAATTTCAATACGTACACGTTGCTCAGTGTCGCAAGTATCATGAACGAAATATAGATTTTATAATCAACCCTACTCAACCTTCTGTTCCACAGACTCAAGAGTCTATATCTCAAGATCAACCTCCAGAAATTTTGGACGAACCGACGAACCTTTTTGAAGAATCTCCAGTGATTTTTTCTTCACCCTCCCCTCCTCAAGACGGGCTTCCAAACACGCAACCTGATTCTCCTATGAGACGAAGGCTTGAATCCAGTTCTTCAAATGCCAGTATCGTTCCTTTTCCTCCAACCATTGCCAAGACTATTACTGCACCATTCCCTAATAACTCTACACCGACACAAGCTCCTACTTCCTTGAATACCTCGTCAGAAAGTATTCCTATAGGCAGAAATAAACATCGCCCTGCACGACCACTAACTTACAGCAGCGACTCAGATATTTCTGATTTATCAGATATAGACAATAGTTTGACGATTCCTTAACGTCAGATACAAATTACAAACCGTCCAGCAACACCAAAAGCTGGTCGGAAACGCAACTTGTCTCCCCAATCTGCTTCGCCGCAACAGCGACGAAGGCAGAGATCCTTGCATCCGCCCGGGTTTCGCCCCTGGAACCTACGCTCAGGGCACACAGGGCCGATGCCTGCTTCTACTCTCATGCCCAGAGGTAGAAAGCGAAAACAAACGATGTGGCCGGAGCCACGTCCCTTCAAAAGAATGCTGGAAGGACAACACGGGCCCCAGCACAAAGGGACTACATATCAAAAGCCTGGGGGAGCCCGTTCCTGTCAGCCGCAGGGATTTCCGGACCGACAGACTTCAGCCGTTCCTGACCGTTCCTGTCCGCCGCAGAGATTTCCTGACCGACAGACTTCAGCTGTTCCTGATCGACGGACTTCAGCCGTTCCTGACCGTTCCTGTCTGACGCAGAGATTTCCTGACCGACAGACTTCAGCCGTTCCTGACCGACGGACTTCAGCCGTTCCTGACCGTTCCTGTCAGCCGCCGGGATTTCTTGACCAACAGACTACAGATGTTCCAGATCCATTCAAGTCTTTGAAACGATCGACGCCACCTGAATTTACCAGTCCGATTAGGCCTGGAAAACGTTATCGTACGAGAGTTTTTTTATGCGTCCTCGAGATAAGTAAGTTCTCGTGGACAGGTTCTTTTCTCATTCTGTTGTTTTTCCTGCACGACCAGTTGGCGTGTCAGAATTTTTTTTTTCGTGTGGGCCTATGCATTCTTTTTGTGTATATATGTGTTTTTTTTTTTTTTATATTTCTTCTATGTCCATCTACTAATCCAAATTTTTATATATACATATCTATGTGCGTAGGGGTAAAATAGTAAAAATTGTTACTGTTAGGCAGCTCCAGGCAATCTTCGCTGCTGATACAGTTGGTTTGTATTCAACGATATTATGTGGACGTAATTTGAAATCTATATATATGTGCGTAGGGATAAAATAATGAAAATTGTTACTGTTAGGCAGCTACAAGCAATCTTCGCTGCTGATACAGTTGGTTTGTAATCAACGATAAAATGAGGACGTAATTTGAAATTAAAAAAGTGATTCCTGCTAGGCAGAATAAAAGTAAGGTATGCCGATGCAGGTTTGTTCTGGTCAAGTATAAAAAGTGTTTTCTGCTTCACAGACAATTGCTGCGGTCACAGATTTCTTGATTTTGTCATGCCAAGTTTGATATTGTACATACTGCTGCCACCAAAACAAAAACAAAAAAGAGGACGATAGACGTCAGTCAGCACGTGTAAGACTACACTCCAAAATTTGATAGATTTTTCGACAAAAAATAAAAAAATAAAAAAAAATTAAGGGGGAGATGATGTAACGTATACTCTAGATTCAGTTTCCTTTTGATTTTACTATCTCTTGTTATTTTATTTTCCTATGTAAATTATCTTCTTACTTAACGAGATGTTATTTCTCCCGCTGAATGATATGTGGCAACGAGAGTAGTCATGACGTGGTGGTAGGCAGTATAAATAGGCGCGTTCAACGATACCTAGGAGAGCTTTTTGTTTATGTGCGTAGAGAGCTTTTGTGTACGTGAGAGAGCTTTGTTTTATGTGTAAAGAGATCTTCGTTTATGTGAGAGGAACTTCATTATATGTGAAAGTTCAGATATCGAGTAGTTGTGTGACCTGTGAAATGTGTGTTGGATAATACCAGGAGTTTTCCTAAAAAAAGGTTTTTAATAAGTACGTTTTTCTCAGTTCATAGTTTTGTCAGACCTCTGTCTGGCTGTTAGGTCTCTTTCATTAAGTGTTACTATTAACAATCAGCATAAGACTTTATTCACCATAAATCACTACTACTACAACATTACTAGCAGTTAAGCTTATT
Source organism: Macrothele yani (assembly GCA_039090855.1). Lineage (NCBI taxonomy): Eukaryota > Metazoa > Arthropoda > Arachnida > Araneae > Macrothelidae > Macrothele > Macrothele yani. The sequence goes on along the minus strand of CM076992.1, from coordinate 56,477,807 downwards.
CATGATATAATAATTACTACAACAACTACTAGCAAGAAACCGTATTCATTATAGAATCCCCGGAGAACCGGACTAGGCTGCCATCTGATGTTGACCTTGGCTACGTATAATGGACGCTCCCTATCTTCTGATTCAAGGCTTCTTGAATTAGAAGAGGAACTACAAAGGATCAAGTGAGACATCATCGGGATAAGTGAGGTAAGGAGAAAAGAAGATCTCATTGAACTGAAAAGCGGACATCTCTTCTACTATCGTGGGACAGATACTGGCAGAACTAGTGGTGTTGGATTTATAATAAACAAGAAACTGAAGGATAAAGTTGTAGAAGTTCAAAGTTCCTCTGACAGAGTTGCACGACTCGTTATCCAACTCTCGAGAAGATACCAGGCCCAGACAATTTAAACTTATGCACCCACCACAAGTCATCCTGAAGAAGAAATTAAAGAATTTTATGAGGAAATTTTTCATCTAAATAATAAAGGTAAGCAGCACTTGAAGATAATTATGGGAGATTTCAATGCAAAAATAGTGCAACGGCAACAGAATTGAACTTTAGTAGGTAAATTTGGTCACGGCAACAGAAACCAGCGTGGAAATACTCTCATTGAGTTTGCAGAGGCAGAAGGGTTTTTCATCTTTAACTCCTTTTTCATGAAAAAGCCACACAGGAAATGGACATGGAGACATCCAAATGGAACGACAAGTGAAATCGAGTTTATTATGTGTAACCAAAAATTCGTCATAGAAGACTGCAGTGTGCTAAACAAGTTCAACACAGGTAGTGACCATAGATTGGTGAGATTTAAGATGCATCTCAACACTAAACTTGAACGTGGCAAGCTCATAAGACAAACAAAATGTATTGACATAACAAATCTTAAAAAACACCATAATACCTTCAAGTTGGAACTGAAGAACAGATTCTCTGCTTTAGAAGGCCTAACATCGGAAGAAGTGGATATTTCTGAAGTTAACAGAAAAGTAACCAAAGCTCTTATGGAAACAGCAACAAAATTAGCTGGGTCTAAAAACAAGTTGCATGTAAATAAATCATCAGGAAAAACCAAAATGTTGATGCAAAAAAGAAGAGAGATGAGGACAACTGAAGAAGATGCGACTTCCAAAGTGGAATATATAGAGCTATGCAAGACAGTACGAAAAAGTATCACTGAAGACGTAAGGAAATTCAACTGTGAACTAGTGAGGCAAGCAATTGAGAACAACCAAAGCCTAAAGATAGCAAAGGGACATCTCAGTAAGGGAAGAAAACAGATTATGGCACTGAGAAAAGAAGATGGTTCTGTAACAAGAAATAGAGGCGGAATTTTGACAAGACTGAAAGATTTCTACTCCAAATTATATGAAAGGGATGATACATGTACTCCAGACATCATGAAAGGTACCAGTACCAGAGTTCTTCCAGTCCTCCCAGCAGAAGTTGCACGTGCAATCAAGAACATGAAACGGGGAAAAGCTCCAGGAGAAGATGGAATTACTGTAGACATCATACAAGAAGCAAGTGGAGAAATCGAAACAGTACGGGCCCAAATTTTCACTCGATGCCTTAATGAAGGGAAGATTCCTGAGGATGGGATAAACGCTACAATGATCTTGCTACATAAAAAAGGTAACATTGAGGATCTCAGGAACTACAGACCTATCAGCCTCCTATCAGTGGTTTATAAAATCTTCACTAAAGTTCTTTCACACCGCTTGAAGGTAACACTGGACATGGCTCAACCGAGAGAACAAGCTGGATTTAGGAGTGGCTACAGCACAATAGATCATATCCACGTACGGAGAGAACTAATTGAAAGAGCGAGGGAATATGAACTTCCATTGTGCATGGCTTTTATCGATTATGAAAAAGCCTTTGATTCGGTGAAACCATCAGCAGTTACAATGGCTCTGAAATCCTGCGGTATTGAAGATGCATACATTAATATTATTAATAACATCTATGAAAATGCAAGTGCAAAGATACCGGCTGTTTGAGAATACAGCACACATAAAAGTTGGAAAGGGAGTGAGACAAGGTGACACCATATCTCCGAAGCTCTTTAATGCTACATTGGAGGGTGTCTTTGAGTCGCTGAGCTGGGAAAACAAGAGGATAAAGATTAATGGAGATTATCTAACTCACCTTCGTTTTGCTGATGACGTAGTCATTTTTGCAACTACCACATCAGAGCTGCAGAGTATGATCCAGAAACTTGCTGACAAGAGTAAAGAAGTGGGATTAAAATGAACTTTCAGAAGACAAAAGTGATGCTCAATGTGTAACGTACCAGGAGATGTGACGTACCTGCCAGAAGGACGCATAAAGGCAGATAGGGATCAGAATAAAACGTCCGCCTAGCTCAATTGGTAGAGCAACTTATTCCGGAATGAGGGGATCCGGGTTCGAATCCTGGCGTGGACAGAAATGACGGAGAAATTTACTTCGTTATAATGGCGCCCGAACTATCCGGATGACCCGACCGTTCAAAATCTCGCAATGGTGTGATGTTATTTCCACACCGCGAGATAGGAAAAATAAGAGAATCCCTTCTCCAGCACTTCGAAAAAAAAATAATAAATAAAAAATAAAGGGGAGATGATGTAACGTACCAGGAGATGTGACGTACCTGCCAGAAGGACGCATAAAGGCAGATAGGAATCAGAATAAAACGTCCGCGTAGCTCAATTGGTAGAGCAACTTATTCCGGAATGAGGGGATCCGGGTTCGAATCCTGGCGTGGACAGAAATGACGGAGAAATTTACTTCGTTATAAATGCTTTTACACAAAATGAAGATTTATCGATTGATGGAGAAAAGCTGGAGATAATAGACACGTACGTTTATCTTGGACAGCAGATATCAAGTGAGGGTCACATTGATGAAGAAATTTATCGGCGTACAAAACTTGCCTGGAGAGCTTTTGGAAGAAACAGCATAATTTTCAAGAGCAATATGCCATTATGCCTTAAAAGAAAAGTGTTTGGTCAATGCATCCTTCCAGTGCTTACATATGGTGCAGAGACGTGGACCTTAACTAAAAGAGACATACAAAGGCTGCAGACAACTCAAAGTAGCATGGAGAGGTGCATGCTTGGTGTAACCAGGAGAGATAAGAAAAGGAACTCGTGGATCCGAAAAATGACAAGAGTGGAAGACATCATGATCAGAGCTAAATCCCTGAAATGGCAATATGCTGGACATACTGCCAGAAGGACAGACCATCGATGGACAGCCGAAATTTTAGATTGGATTCCAAGGGACAGCAAAAGACCCAGAAGAAGACCACATGGAAGATGGGTGGATGAAATTCGAAAGTATGCAGGAGTGACATGGAGGAGACTGGCACAAGACAGACCGTTGTGGAGGAAACTTGGGGAGACCTTCGTCCATCAGTGGATTGATAATGGTTGACAATGATGAAGATGATACATCTTGTAATTTCGGCGAGTAGCTGCAGAGTAAGAATCCCACCCGACTCGCGCGTGGGAGAGAGCTGCAAAGCACCGGAGCATCTGCGTGACCTTGCAGCGGAGGCACAGCGGGCCTAAGCACGTATGTCACAGAGCTTACCAGGAGACTGGAGGAGGTACATAGATTTGCTAGGAAGAATATTCGAATAGCTACTGAACGAATGAAGACCAGATATGACGTGCAGGCTGCTGAGAAAGTGTTTAAGGAGGAAGACTTAGTCTGGCTCTATAACCCACGAGGGCGAAAGGGAAAGTCACCCAAATTGCAGCGCCCGTGGGAAGGTTCTTATGTAGTAAAGAAAAGAATCAACGATGTTCTTTACAAAGTTCTGTACAATAATAGACCAGAGTTAGAGTCATACACCTCGATAGGCTTAGACCGTATAGGGCAGGAAATACCGAATCATAAACGTTTGAAGGATGAGTGTCTCAGGTGATTGGTTAGTTTCCCGTTGGTTGACTTGTTGATGTGAAAAAATGAGAAGCGGAGAGCCTGAGAACATGGAATGAGTTTGTTGGTGGTAATAATTCTGTATAGTGTACTCGGTGTTGTGTTCTATTGGTGGAAATATTTTAAGATTGCAATATGTCGTGTGCCATGGCAGTGGAACTGTGTAATGTAAATTAATTATGTAGTGTCGTATTTGTGTACTGCCCTGGGGCGTGGTAGTGTAAATAATTGTGCAGGTATGCATGGAATGTGGGCGTTCCTTGAGATTTGTTAGAAAAGGGGATGTGCCCGGGGAATGCCAAAGACCAATTCAAGGCGATTGTTTTGAGTAAAAGCAGAGACGATGATGAGCAAAAGGAAAGAGGAGTACTGATGAGTTCTTATCTAGGGTTTGCAGCTCTGGGTGGTGGAATCGCTGCAAATCACAGGTAGCTTATATGCACTCGAGACGAGTTGCATTTTAAGAAGGGGTGATGTGATGATCCCCCCCCCCTCGCATAATTAATTGGCGAGAGGCGTGGCTAATTAACGGTAATTGAAACTTGATTGGGGGTTTTAATTACCAGAGAGTTATAATTTAAACACTTGCGAGGGGCGGTATATTAAGAAAATATCTGCTGGCACTTGGAATTCAAGTGGCGAGTTCCAGGTGTTTGCCACGAGAACAAACAGCCCATAAACGGAAATGGGACGGGTCGGAGTTTAAAAGCTATTTCCCATGATTCAAAAAAGTTTGGACGGCAAAAGCGTTTGAAGCTTTTGTGTGAGCCGCGCGCGAAACAATTGGAAAGCCCTTGGACTTGAAGAGCGGTTTAACAATAAATATGTCGCGGTTTCAAGTAGTAGAATTCACCGTTTACCAGTTCTGGGAGACGGGATATTGTTGTTGAGAGGGGCAGAATCCGTTTGATAGCCGAGAGAACTAGGCCTTGGTTTTCCTCGCGCTAGAACAAATGCTTGCCATCTACTGCCGTGCTCTTGCGTTCTGAGCATAAGATAGGAAAACAGCTAAAAGCATAAGCTGATAAATAACCAGCACGAACTTTACCTGAAAACTTTCTTCACCTTACCGGACCACCGATACCTGCCGTAAGGAGCCAGTTCAATTGAAATGCAAAGAGAGAAAAAATAATCACGGCATCGCCTCGCTCATGCAGAGAGGAGAGGAGAAACGCCTGGCCCCAGGAACGAAGCAGACCCCCTGCAGAGAGAAAGAGAGAATCGCAACCTTTCTTGTGCCACGGAGGAAGGAAGTCTGTGCGTTTGAATGCGTGCATAGAGTCCGTAAGCAACGCGGCCTCCTCCAAAGAGGAAAAAGAGCTACGCGTAGTGCCAACATATTAGTAAATGTGAGTGAGTGTTTGTGTTTGTTGGTGTCATCAATACTTTGGATACTCGAGGACATTTTTAAGTACTTTAATCAGTATTTTCTTTACGGCCCATTGTGAACGAACAGACTTTTCGTTAGGACATATTTTTCTGAAACACCGAAGAGGGCCAAAGCGGGCCGTAAGTTATAGCTTTTACTATTAGATGAAGAATCCGGTGTAATTTATGCATATATCTATTAAATCCCTGTTTTAATTGTTATAATGTGCCTCCATTGGTTTATTGGTGTACTGTGTCGGCTAATCGTCTAACGAGGCATATTTGCGGATCCAGCGATTGAATCGCAGTCCGGAATTAATTTGGCATCCTGATATCTGAAGACCAAAAGGTCGCAACAATATGAAATAGTGAAGAGTGTACTACTCTTGTACTAGTGTGATTATAACTTCCTAAGTTACGATATTTTCTATTCAACCGAAAACGCAAATTCTTATGAATTCCGGGAAATGAAAATCAGCTTTTCAAAACTGTATTTAGAACAGTACAAACAAATTTTATTTCAGCAATTAAAGAAGAAAAGTTTGTATCCAAAATAGGATTCTTACTATGAAATGTATAGAAATTAGAAACTTTTGTCAGAGGCGTACTGATAGCCCTTGCAAATCCCGCATTGCGATGGGGGTCCCGGCTAAGAGGGCCTACAGCTACTAGATCAGCAAAAAGGTTTTTCAAATTTTTTTGCAGAAACTTAATTTAAAATTTGTTAAAGAAATAGCAAGGAATTTTTGACGGCAGCTTTGAATGAAATATTAAAAAGAAACACATTTTTTGGTAATTTTTGCTTCAATATAGTGGTAAAATATTTACAAATCATTTTCGCGGTTTCAGTTTATAAACACTGGATGGCGGGAAAGCATCTGTTCCAGAGGACTTGAGGCCCCTTTACGTAGCCATAGTAATAGTTTCTGCACATAAATATAAATATTATACAAGAGAAAGTGACAGAAATATCAGTTGAATGAATGAATTTTTTATACCAATGACGATAAGGAATTACATATTACACCTGTTTACACATGCCTACTATGCATTCTTCCGAATATAGGTGTTCTTCGCGGAAACGAAGAAGCAGATCTGTCTGTTTCTTTTAATAACAGCGTCAGAAGAATTTTTTTAACTGTGTGCAAAACATTGTGGCATTAATTTTTTTTTTTTTTTTTTTGTATGTTGAAGAGTAAATAATTTCAGTAATTTTACTATTTTTTCTTTTCTTTTTGTGCTGCAAATCCTGATTATTATTTATTTATTTGCTTACTTATGTTCTGTATGTACGTATAAATTGGAAAAGGTCATATGACACTGTCACACGGCAATTCATTGTTTTGTGTGAGTGATCGTGAGGTATTTCAAAAAGGCTGGCCTCAGTTCAGTGGCGTAGCCAGAGGCGGGGGGGTCGGAATTTGAATCCCTCCCTTGAGGGAAGACTGAGCACGAATTTAAAGCGATATATACGTATATACGAGGCTTACACCAATGAACTCCCCCTTCTCCCTTAAGAAATTTCTGGCTACGCCACTGCCTCAGTTCTCTAAATGAGTTTAAGGGTTTTGTATGCTTTGTACTGGTATAAAACTAGAGCAATCATTTTAATTATGACATGCACATTTGTGTTATACGCAATAAAGTGCAATACTTTTCATTTTACGAAAAACTCCTATTCCAAAGACTTCAAATTATTAAAACGCCTATAAAATCTAGTTAACAATAAGCAATTTAAAAAATTCAAAGCTAGTAAACTTTCTCAAAAGGGCCTCAAAAATATTTCTTGGGGGGAGGGGCGATTATTCCGGTACGCCGCTGACCTTTATGCGTGTAGTCATCATTGCTTTAAATAATAGAAAATCTTAATTGAAAATGTCATTTTAATTACTTTTTTCCAACACAGAGGTAAAATTTTTGTGCTTAAATTGTGGGGATGCGAAAAATATTATGCTGTAAAAATGGCAAGGTGTTCTTATCGTTAAGAATTAGTTTGAGGAAAGCATAGGAAAGCGGGAAAATATTTATAAACGCGCCATCGCCATTATCTGAATGTACATTATTCATTCAGTTTCTGTTTGCGTGTTGATATGACCTTTGTAAATGACCTCTAAACGGGCTGTGAATACTTTGAGTACCCCCCCCCTTTAAGCGTTTAGGGTACGATAAGGGAATGAATCATTCTTACTTTATGCACCTGAATAGGGGAGTTCAGAGAAACGATAACAGTACCCCCCCAAAATCACGTTGAAACAAGCTATGCTTTTCTTACTAGCTGAATTGTACCCATCGCAGCTAGGGAACAAATTTTAAGATGCAATTTTTATATTCCAGATTTTGCTGCAGTGAATGTTTGTGCTGTGAACGGAATCTCCTGAATCCCTAACCAAAATATATATCCGTTTCTTATGCTCTCTATTTGTGCAAAACCTATTAAATTAATAATAAATAATACTAACTTTAGGATACATGAATACTACAAAAATAATATTATCTTTAGAACACATTCTACTACACTAATAATACCATCTTTAGAATACATGAATGCAGAAAAAATCCTAGTTGTAAGTTAGTAATACCCCCCCCTTATGTTATTAATTTAGCATGGTGATCGTTATAGATTTCCAACGAAATGCATAATTTCTTCTGCGGTTTTTTGATCTGACAGACTTACCAGTCACAGGTTTTCCACTGTCAGCTTCGTCAAATCCATCTAACAGGAAGTTTCGTTTACGTCATGGCACCAGGAACTTCGTCTCGGGCGCGAGGGTTGATTTCCAGTTTACACACTAGCACGCTTAGGTAAAAAGGAATAAATTAAAGTTTAGCTGGTAAAGTCCAACCATAGTTCGAAACGGGCGAGTGTCAGTTGCACGCCCCTGAAAGCTGTTAATCAAAACGGATGGGTGAATTGCACGGGACGCCACTGTTATTTGATGGGGGATTACTTGTTAGTGTAGTCCCCATCCAAGGTTAAAGAACCCTGGTCCCCATCGTTCTTTTGTCCCGCGTTGTCTTGTGTACAGTGTTACATTCAGAGATTTTTCCGGGGGGGGGGGGGCAATTAAAAATTTTGAGTGGGCTGAAACTTGTTGACTGATTATATACATATAATCACGATTTTGTTATTTATATTAACACAAAAAATTAATACACAAAAAAACATTAATACATAAAAAATAAAATAGAGTATAAAAATTTTCTTATGCTCGTGTATCGCAAATACAAATTCCAAGAAATACACACATACAAGTGATTAAAAATGTGAAAATATGATACCTTTGCTTTTTTTCAGTAATGCACCACGGATTTTATGACAGGATGGTATGAAATATTGAGGATGCTGATAAGATAACGCTGTGCTGGAGAAAATCCTCCCAAAACATTAAGAGTGGTAAAAATGTCTTCGCCTTACTACAAGCGTATTTCTGACTATTAAGGAATCATTACATTCTTACCTGAAAATGTATGGTGTAAACCATTCTCCTGCCATATGGTTTCAGCCCCTTTAGATTATTTAGATTGCCACACAGTAGTAAAACAAATAGTAACTGTTTGAGGTGCCTCGATTTTTTTCAATTTCTTTTTTATTTAATTTTCTTTTTTTTTTTTGTCACAGAGTGTAAACTTCCCGCCGAAGGGAAAAAAGCTTTTTACGGGAACAATTTCTATTAATTTGCTGTTGTTAAAAATTAGGTAGCAAATATTCTGTTATATTGGAAGCCCTAACGTCCCATTAGCTTAACCATATAGATGGAAAGTCGGCATCCAGAAGACTGAAATAAAAGTGAATGCTAGCTTCCAAAGTATGATGATGTATTGCAGTGCAAACAGATCTACTCTGTGGAATTAGGTTTTTATTGCGGAAGTAGTCCCAGTTGTCAGTGCTTGAAAAATTGCCCCTTTAGCGACGACTGTTTAATGTTTTATTGAAAGATGATAGAAATTTTGAAGTCAATGTGGATGTAGTTTTTTTATTATTATAATATTTCCCCTCATTTTCTTAAGTTTTTTGATTAATTTCTCCATATAATCCATATATATATATATAATCGAATGTATGTTTGTTTATTTTTTGTATGTCCGCCATATAAATCTACAGTTTTCAATTTAGAACCATCAAATTTGGTATACTGTCTCATGGTAGTCTAAGTTGGACCGTAGACGGGGCCCGGGGTCAAGGGGCCCCATTACAAATTTTTTGTAAAATCTACAGTTTTCAACAATTTAGAACCACCTAATTTGGTATACTATCTCATGGTACCCTGACTTAGACCGCAGATGGTTTTTGGAAGGGGTCGGTCGGAGCCCGGGGTCAAGTTCCCCCACACAAAATTTTCGTACAATCAACAATTTTCAATTTAGAACCACCAAATATGGTATACTGTCTCATGGTACCTTAACTTAGGCCGCAGACCGTTTTTGGAAGGGGTCGGGGCCCTGGGTCAAGGGGCTCCCACACAAAATTTTCGTAAAATCTACAGCTTTAGATTTAGAACCACCAAATTTGGTATACTATCTCATGGTACCTTAACTTAGGCCGCAGACGGTTTTTGGAAGGGGTCGGGGCCGGGATCAAGGGGCCCCTAAACAAAATGTCCGTAAAATCTACAGTTTTCAATTTACAATCACCAAATTTGGTATACTATCTCATGGTACTCTAACTTGGACCGTAGACGGTTTTTGGATATGGTCGGAGCCCGGGGTCAAAATTTTAGCCCCATACAAAATTTTCGTAAAAAGTTCCATTTTTGCTTTTAAGAACTGCAACACAATTCAGGACTCCTATACCCAATCTACGGTCTAAGTTAGAGACCGTAGATAACAATAAAGTGCAAAAATATCTGTTTAATGGTGTATTAAAAATACAAATGAATAAACCTTAGCTTTCACCACCAACGGGCGGCTTCATCAGGAAGAAATACAATGTAATGCAAATAGGGATTTCCAGATATTCAAAATTCAAAACGGTAAACAAAAGGATGATCAATACCAATGCCAAGTCGCATGCAGGAGACATCACATAGGCACATTACATTTCAGTGTCGCGGAATTCTCATAAGCGCACGCCAGATGTACGGCAGCTCTATAGATGTCTCCTCGAAGGTATTTCCATTCCTCTTCCTTTCTTTTTTGTTTCGTAAAAGTAAATTAACTAATTCAAAAAATATATATTTTTTATTTTTTACATTTGCAGCCATCCGGCTTCGAAATATTACTGCATCAGCCATTCATTGGCAGTGGCTGGCATTGATTTGGAGGAACCCTGCTTTTTACACGGACAACTCATACGTCGCTTGCTCAAGGGTTGGCAATTCTAAACATCTCTACATCTTTGCTCCCAATGGAAAAACCAAAAATATTCTTTACCAAAAAGCAATAACCTAAATGAATTAAAATAAATTTACTGGAAAATTACAGGAATATCTTTTTCATTAATTAACTTTCGCCCGCTGAACTTCGAGATTCTACGAATAGTAATATTTACACGGCAAATACCGAGTACACCTGCTAGTCAGCTATGAACGAAAACAATTAGACTAAATATGAGATGAGGGTAGATCACCCAAAAACCTACGGGGGGGGGGGGGGCGAAGCACCACAGAGAAGATGCCTGAATACATCACTGCTTGTGTAGCAGACGTTGGCTTGTCTTATGAAATGGAGTTCATGTACAGTGAAAAAAGGTCGTACGTTAGTAGCATTGGCAGGTTACAAATTTTACAAAGTGTACGAAACTCAAGAAGGCTGGAAATGGAGATGTGTAGCTCGTAACTGCAAAGCGAAGCTATATCTTGACGAAAACGCGTCAGTCATTTTGAAAGCAGATTTACGGCACAATCATAAGTCTGACAAGAATTTAAAAAGGAAGGTGATTTCTAACAGACAGCGTAAAACGGAAAGCTGTTGATGATTTAAGCGAACGCCTTCAAAAATTAATCAGGAAAGAAATCAGCAGTGCACCTTCCGGATATGCAACGAAGATTAACACAAAAGACATTCAGTATATAAGAAAAAATATAAGTCTTAGAGCGAGGCGTGCAGTCCTACCAGCGCTACCCAGGAACGCACGAGAAGTTCATGCCGCTTTGTCGTCACTAGAAATCAAAACCTATCAAGGTGAGGAAATGTTGCAGATCAACAATGAAGTTAAAGGTATCGTGTGCTCCTCAACTACTTCGAACATGAAACTTTTATGTGCAAGTGAAATGCTATTTATCGATGGAACTTTTACATATTGCGCAAAATTTTTCCGTCAGTTGTTTATTATGCATACAAATGAAAATGGTCATTATACTCCACTTGTTCAGTTCCATCTGCCGAATAAAAGAACCTCTACCTATGAAGATATGATCAAAATGCTGTCCAAGCGCTGTGAAGAAAAAGGATTGCGATTCCAGCCAAAGAGCTGATTTTGAGGCGAAAATTCACACAGCAATTCAAAATCTTTGACCAACATGCAATATCATAGTATGCCGTTTTCATGTGGCACAGACGTGGTGGAAAAAATCCAGCAGCTTGGTTTAACAAATTATTATAAAGACAAAAATTCGGATTAGTTTTGGATTTAAGAAAATGGCTGCATTAGTCTTTCGGGTTTCCTTATTTACATCACGCAGAGGTTTCAGAATGTTTCGTGGAAGATTTGATGTCCGACATACCAAACGATATAAAGCTCTAGAAATGTGTTGGTTACCTAACAGAAAACTATGTAGCTGAAGAAACCAAATTCCCACCTATGATATGGGCATCTGATAGAATAGAAGGAGAAAGAACAACGAACACGTGTGAATCTTTCCATGCCCGATTAAATGCAAGTTTCAGTGCTCCTCATCCAAATATTTTTACACTTATAGAAGTTATAAAACCATTCCAGGCTGATGTCTACCCCTTGAAAAACAGTGGTCACAATATAAAGAGAAAAATGATGCGGAGAATAATAAAATAAAATAAAAAAATAACTAACGCAAAGTTCAAAAAGCGAAAAGAAAACATGGAAGAAATAAAACAGAAGTATGAAAACAACGAACTCACGAGATACCAGTATGTAAAATCCATGTCATATGATCCCACAGATGCTCAATTGGGTTTAAGTCCGGAGAACTAGGGGGCCAGGGATGTACTTTGAAGTCTTCATCGTGCTCTTCCAACCACTCTCAGACATTTCTATTAATGTGACACGTCGCATTGTCGTGCTGGAAGATCCCATCCGCCCCAGGGAAGACAATCAGCATGTATGGGTGTACGTGGTCTGCAAGGATGGATTAATAACGAATTCGGTCCGGTCAGAGAATGCCACGAAAACATTCCCCAGACCATAACGCTGCTTCCACCAGCTTGAGTTCTTCGAGCAACGGCTAAAGAGTGTTTGTTGACCGAAGTTTCTCGCCTTATACGCCAAAGTCCATCCGTTCGATTAAGCACAAAACGTGACTCATCGGAGAAGGCAATCCTTTGCCAATCAGCGGAGGTCCAATTCCGATACTGCTATGCAAATGTAAACTTTTTCTGCCGATACACCTTCGTTAGCACAGGTACAGTGACCATCCGTCTGCATCGGAGCCCCATACGCAGCAGGATTCGATGAACTGTCGTTTTAGACACACTTCCGGTAGCATCCTGGTTTATTCGGCCAGTGAGTTCCTTCACTGTAGCGGGTCGAACAGCACTCACGTACATTCGAAGCCGACGTTCACCTCTCACATCAATGGCACGTGATACTCCGCAGTTTCCTCGTCGTTTGTTCACAATCGTGCCATTTCTCTAATCACGATACACTTTAACCACAGCAGCACGCGAACAGTTTACAAAATGCGCTGTTTCAGAAATACAGCTACCCTTGGTCCTTGGTCCGAAAGCCGATAATCATCCCTTTTCGCAAATCTGATATACCACTCCATTTTTCCACGACAGCAACGAGTGATATGTTTCCAGAATGCCTACAGCACACCTTACATACTCATCAAGCCAGCTCACAACACGTGACTTCTTTCATTGGCTACGCGCTGTTGACCTCCAAAGTCGGAGGTGGTAACAATAATGTGACTCGACTGTGTGTGTGTGTATATATATCATCATCATCATTGTCAACCATTATCAATATGCTGCTGAACGAAGGTCTCCCCAAGTTTCTTCCACAACGGTCTGTCTTGTGGAAGTCTCCTCCATGTTACTCTCGCATATATGTATCAAAGACTTTGAAGATACATAGACTGGAAAACCGTAAGTTAACCGTGCGACATTTTAAGTTCAGCGTTGTACGGCAATAATCTATCACACCTCGTTGTTTACTAAAGGCGTTCGCGTGTTTATATCAGTTACATCCATTTTTTATATAAATAACCTGTAAGATTTATTATTTTTTGTTTTTATGATAGTATGTATATATTGTAAAGTATTTCAGAAAATAATATACCCAGATTTTATGAGCTAAACAAATTTTCCATTAAACGAAACATTTTAACGTGCTACAAATTTTTCAATTTAAACATTTCTCTTTTCCGAGACTTTTTATCCCCGAGATTTGAAATTGTCTAAACTCGAAATTATGTGAAGAGGACATTTCTTTCTGTCATATTTAATTTTATAGATTTTTTTCTCCCGTTGAATAGCTATTACCAACTCATAATACTGCGGGAAAAAACTCCAATTAAAAGTTTTGTTCTCGGCAACTTCTCTTAAGAATAAAAAAATGGCTACCTTAAAATGTTTTTTGACATTACTTAGAGTGTGAAATACGAATTTCATGCAATTAGATCACGCAGTTTGCAAGCAGCTGAAGCCGAAATGTATTTTACACATAGGTCAAGTGACGTTTCTTTTCAGTTATTTCATATCCCCCCAAAATTACGATAATGATGTTTTCTTTAATCGTAAGTTAAAAAGTTCAACGTCCAATTTATCCTCCATTGAAAATAAATAACATGCAGAAATTATAAAAACGTAAAACTTTTTCTTTCTCGCAGGTAAAAGAGCTTAATTAACGTTGTTTACATAGGAAACATGCCGTTTTGCCATACAAGCTCTGCGATCAACATGTCGCCAGCTGCTGCCACTCATTTACACAAGAACTTACAGTCTATGTAACTTAAAGGTATTTGACACTCACACACACACACACACACACACACACACACACACACACACAGAAATCATCTTAATACTGAAAGCTGGATAAACTGATTCGGAGAAATCGAAAGAAGAGGTCTAACAACCGCAAGGAGAAAAGAAAGAATATAGAACTATGGCAAGCTGATTTCCATGGCTTCATCAAGCGCTAGGCACAGGTAACACCTGTCATACCACTATGAAGACCAAAAAAGGTGTGAATTTCGACACCATCCAATCTGCTACAAGACAGCAAAGTGCTAACCGAAAAAACAAGTAAAAAATTACAAAAAAATAAAGTAAAAAATAACCCACCCCAAAACAAATATCTCCCAAGACCCCAGAACACCAAAACTCCTGAAGAAAAAAAAATAGATAAAAAATAATAAAAGGAAAGACATTGATTTGGAGAAAAAATATAGGACCCCCCCCCCAAAAAAAGAAAACTTCCCCAAAGCAGACTGAAATGATCGAAGCCCGACCTCACACTAGACCCCACGTAAATAGAATCCAATATACAAAGTCCAAGAGGTATAAAATGCTGAGTACCTAGGAAAGACACTGCTACAACCATACACTAAAAAACGTAACTACGTACAAGCAAATTCATTAAATAACTAAGGGTGTAAGAAAGTTTGAGATTAGTTGACCTATTTACAAGAAACTGCCAAAGGAAAGTTCTAAAACGGAAAAGAAAAAAGAACTAGCAAAAGCAGCACTCGTCCAAAATCAAACTAAAACGAGGCCTGAACAAAGGGCACGCTGGACGAGTGCCTGCTAACCTCTAATCAGAGGGAAAACATGCAGACAAATTCGCAAAAACTTTAGGAGAAAAGGATAAATTTCAAACCTAAAAAATATTTTAAAGAAATATCAAATAATAAGCAGATATAATCAACTTACCAAGAGGAGAAAGTCCACATGTCCTACCACGGCGATATTCAAACGTGACGATACTCGAAGCAGTAACGCCAACAGCGCCACCTAGCAGTCAAGAAGGCAACCAATTTTCCAGAACGTACTGTGGTTATGGTTAAAATAGGAAAACAATCCCAAACAGTTTTAAAGTTGCTATAAACTAGGCGAAATACTATAAAATACCCGTTGGGAACAGTTTTTCCCAACTGTTAAAAATATTAAAATACCCCCCCCGAAAAAAACGTTCTCTGCCTTTTAATTACTTAAATTATACAATTTTTTCTTCTTAGTTTTTAATATATACTTTTTTTTGTATAATTTTTTGTTTGTTAACTTTTTTGTAATTTTTTTGATTAGGTTAGTTTTAAACTTTTTTGAATTAAAAAGAAAGGGAATAGAGAGAGCATTTTGGGTTCCTAATTAAGTAAAAGTAACCACATCATCATCTAAACTTCTATGGTATAGCTTTCACTTAGACAATTCATTCAGTCACTAGGTTATTAAATTAGAGTAAGTCTGCAATACTTGAGAACAATTTTCTTGAATGTGGCTTTTAGCCCTTTTAACCTGGTTATCAATAAACTGACTGATTAGAACTTGGGGAGTTTTGGTGTTTTGGGGACTCGGGAGGTGCTGGTTATTTGTTTTGTGGTGGGTTATTTTTATTTTTTATTTTTTTGTATTTTGTAATTTACTTACTTGTTTTCTCAGTTTGACAGCATTTTGCTGTCTTGTAGCAGACTGGATGGTGACGAAACTCACACTTTTTCGGTCTTTATAGAGGTATGAGAGGTGTTATCTGTGCCTAACCCTTGATGAAGCCATGGACAACAGCTTACCATAGCTTTATATTCCTCTTTCTTTTCTCCCTGTGGTTGTTAGATCTCTGCTTTTGATTTTTCGGAATCATTTTATCCAGCTTTCAGTATTATGGTGATTTCTGCATTTGGTTTGTGATTTTTCCTTTATGCACCCTCTGGCGCTTTAGAATTTCAAAAGCTGTTTTGTAAATTTACGTGTGACCTTTATTATGCCTCTCACACACACACACACACACACACACACACACACACACACACACACACACACACACACACATATATGTATATACGGTCGAGTCACATTATTGTGAGCACCAGCTAATATCCAGAGTAACCGCCGTGTGCAGCGCGGACAGCAGCCAGACGGGCTGGGAGTGACTCAGTAAGGTGCTGGAAGGTGTTCACAGGTATGGGGAGCCATGCTGACTGCAGTGCATCTGACAGCCGCTGGAGGGTGCGTGGTGCAGGATCCAAAGAACGAACAACACGATCGAAGTGGTCCCACAGATGCTCAATTGGGTTTAAGTCTGCGGAATTAAGGGGCCAGAGAAGTACTTTGAAGTCTTCTTCGTGTTCTTCCAACCACTCTCGGACATTTCTAGCTGTGTGACACGTCGCATTGTCGTTCTCGAAGATCCCATCCTCCCCGGGGAAGACAATCAACATGTATGGGTCTACGTAGTCTGTTTTTGTTATTGTTTTTTTATTGGAGGTTTAACGACCACTGTGAGCAACTCAATGGGCCATAAACAGTTCCCCGTCCCTAATGTATGTAGTCTGCAAGAATGAATTCATAACGAATTCGGTCCATAGTGCCTTCCACAGATTTGGGTATACCCAGAGAATGCCACGGAAACATTCCGCAGACCATAATGCTGCCCCCACCAGCTTGTGTTCTGCCAGGAATGGTTGAAGAGTGTTTGTTCTTCGATGTTTCTCCCCTCTCGCCTTATACGCCAACGTCCATCTGTTCGATGAAGCAGAAAACGTCCATCTGTTCGATGAAGCAGAAAACGTGACTCATCGGAGAAGGCAATCTTTTGCCAATCAGCGGAGGTCCAATTCCGATACTGCCGTGCAAATGTAAGCCTTTTCTGCCGATGAACCTTCGTTAACATAGGGTAACGTATACTCTAGATTCACTTTCCTTTTGATTTTTACTATCTCTGATTATTTTATTTTACTATGTAAATTATCTTCTTACTGAACGAGATGTTATTTCTCCCGCTGAATGAGATCTGGCAATGAGTGTAAGTCATGACGTGGTGGTAGCCAGTATAAATAGGCGCGTTCAACGATACGTAGGGAGAGCGTTTGTTGTTGTATAGAGAGAGCGTTTGTTGATGGAGAGAGCTTTTTGTTGATGTGCGTAGAGTGAGCTGTTGTTGTACGAAGTGAGCTGTGGTTTATGTGTCAGAGAGCTGTTGTTGTATAAAGAGATCTTCGTTTATGTGAGAGCGAGAAGATTACCAAATAAAAGAGTTTTAAGTAAGTACGTCTTTCTCAGTTCATAGTACTGTCAGACCTCTGTCTGGCTGTTAGGTTTATTTCATTAGGTGATTATTATTAACAACCAGCATAAGACTTTATTCATCTTAATTACTACTACAACATTACTAGCAGTTAAAAGCTTGTTCATTATTATTACTACACTACTAGCAGGAAAGTTTATTCATGATATAATTAACAAACAACAACCATTACTAGAAGAAACTAGTAGCAGAAGCATTATATTCATTATAATTCGTTAGAAGGAAGCTTAGTAGTAGACGAAGTTGAATTCATAATATTAGTGAAAACCATATTCATTATAATTAGCTTAGTGAAAGCTAATTCATTATAATTAGCTTAGTGAAAGCTAATTCATTATAATTGGCGCCCGAACTTTTCTCGGACACGAGGTTTTGACAATTATTACCCATGTCTTCCTTACCTGAGACAACTTCAATTTTTCACCCTAAGGCAAGTTTCGAGGGTGATGGTGTTTTTTTTGACAATTTGCAAGAAGCCTGTGGGTCTCACTTTGATATGAATGATGTACATGTACCGAGGCATTCTTCACAATTTCGTAATTCACCAGCTTCCTATCACTCTGAGTCGCGGGTCGTACCTGAGGGAGTTCAATCCTCTCAGCGAAGCAGAATGCTTGACCATTTCGTGCCGCATGCAGGAACAATTAATTTCAACGGTTTGGAGGGATCCTTAAAATTCCTCGAAGATTTGGAAGATCATTTTGATCTCTATAATATTCCTCAAGACCGCAAAGTACAAATCGCAGGCACTTGCTTGAAGGATACCGCTAAGACCTGGTATCGGCAGTGGAGAGTGTTGAACCCGGATTCTCATTATGAGAATTTCCGAGCAGAATTTTTGGAGGTCTTTCCTTTCGGCCTCAGTCGAGCTAGCCTTGCACAACAACTTTTTTCTCGTCAGCAAGGACCCAACGATAGCCCTGTTGCATTTGCGTTGGAGACAACACGCTTATATAACTTATAGGATACACATGCCAGTCATGTCGACATGTTGGATACCCTATTGCAGCAGTTCGACCCATTTTTACAAGATTTTCTTGAGGTTCGACACCCTGCTACAATTCATGAATGCCTTCGCACGAACGTATGAAGAGCATCATACGAACGTATGAAGAGCGACATGGCAAACATACGAACGTATGAAGAGCGACATGGCAAACATGGTTCAACTTACCATGCTCGGGCACCCCGCGAGGCTTATTACGAAAACCCTTAGCGGCATAATAGGCATAATAATTTTCAGCGCGAGCATACACAAGTGCACACCCAAGCTTCATACGTTCCACCACACAGAAGAGTGGCAAACCAACCGCGAGTTTCTCAACAATCTTCAGAATATCGTACAAATGCACAGTATGCTCGACCCCGTTCCAATCCGCAGCATTCTGAACGTTTTCATGCTCAGGGCAATGATGATTTTTCTGCCCGTGCTGAGGGAAGAAGTCATAGATATGAAAATGTCAACAGACATGCCGAGTTCCCGACGCTGGTTTCACGCAGTTTTCCTCATCGTGAAAATTTTCCCGATACCCGGCAGGTTCGAGGTTTCAGACCGCATGATAATCCAACCAGGAATCCTTTAAACTTCCAAAGGAAGTAGACCAAGGGTCGGTCCTGTTTCCTGATACCAAGCATTCTGGCCCTAAAACAGTATTAGTGACTGTTCAAACTCCTCAGTTGCCTGATGTATTCTTGACAATTGAAGATATTATTGTCGAGACAAAGTTCGACACTGGTTCTGAAATATCAGCCCTAAATACGAAGTTTTGCACTGACAATTTTCCGGCAATACTCGTTCAGATTGCGACGCAATATTTGCGAGGTGCAAATAACAAAATCTTCAGTATCACAGGAACTGTCACATTATCTCTAGGGCTGGGAAAGGCTCGTTTTATGCATTCTTTCCTGCTTATAGACGAACTACCTGTTAAATGTCTAATGGGAATGGACTTAATTCATACGTTTCAAATAACTCTGAATTTCGTACAACATGTGATTTCCTTTCCGGAACCTGTCGAAATGATTCCTACGGTTCCTATAGATATAACGAGTTTGTTATTGAGTAACCAATTGAATGAGAGGCAACCAAACCAGCTTTCTCTACTTTTGCAGGAAAGCCCTGGTTTATTTTCTGATCAACCTGGTTTCACACAGGTGGTTTATCATGTCATTGACACTGAGGGTTCGAAACCGATAGCGACGAAACCTTACCCTTGTGCTCCCCATGAGAAACAGGAAATGCAACGTCAAATTTCTGAAATGATTAAACAGGGCATAATAAGGGAATCAACAAGCGCCTGGGCCGCACCTGCCTTTTTGGTTCCAAAGAAACAACCCAATGAATTTCGTTTCGTGACAGATTTCCGCAAGCTCAACCAAGTCACAAAAACGATCAATTATCCACTACCTGTCATGTCGCATATTTTGCATGACCTGTCATCAGCTAAATGGATGTCAACCTTGGATTTGGCGAGTGGATATTGGCAGGTGGCGGTACATCCGGACTCTGTCGATAAAACAGGCTTTGTGACTCCTTTTGGGGCTTATGAATACCTACGTATGCCCTTTGGATTAGCTTCTGCACCTGCTGCTTTCCAAAAGCTTATGGATACGGTGCTCAGACCTGCTCTGGGTCCTCATGTACATGTATATTTGGATGACATTATTATTACATCCGAGACTTTTGACGAGCACCTTTCTCTGCTCAAACAGGTGTTCCAACTCATATACAATGCTGGCTTGACGTTAAAACCTAGTAAATGCCAGATAGCGAGGGACGAGATTGTATATCTGGGGTCGAAAATCACTCCCCACGGCTTATTTACGGATAATGAAAAAATTAGGCCTGTTGTTGACTTTCCTCGGCCTAAAACAGCAAAAGAACTATCACGCTTTCTGGGAATGACCGGATGGTATCAGCAGTTCTTCCGCGCTTATGCTACAATCTGTGAGCCATTGTATGCTTTGAAACGTAAATACAAGAAGTTTGTTTGGACACCTGAGGCTAACGCTGCGTTTGAAACACTAAAGTCTGCGTTGACTCAGCCTCCTGTGTTGGCTTTCCCAGATCATACTAAGGAATTTGATATTTATACTGACGCATCCGGAGTTGGTCTTGGTTGCGTTTTGTCACAAGCTGGGCATCCAATAGCTTTTGCGTCTCGTACTTTAGCCAAAGCTGAACGCAATTATTCAGCTACGGAACGTGAATGTCTTGCTGTTGTGTATGTTCTTAACAAATTTCAATGTTATCTTAACGAATTGACAGTTAACATAATTACGGATCATTCTACCCTTCAGTATTTGAATTCTGCTAAGCACCTATCTCAAAGACTTATGAAGTGGGCTCTTAAGTTACAAGAGAGCAATATCAAAATTTCGTATCAGCCAGGTCACAAGAATCAATTACCGGACGCATTGTCTCGCGTTTCGATTAGTGGAGTCCCCACAGAAACTACTCCTCGATGTCAGCCTTTACTTCTAATAGATGATATAACATCCAGAGAGCAGATAATGGCAGAATTAGTAAATGATCCAGATTTTGGGGATATCTATAATTTTTTGCTTGCGGGTTCGCCCCTACAAAGTGATCCTTCTCTGGCTGGAAGGTCACAACATTTTGAAGTCATAGAGGGTCTTCTTTACTATACGAAATCTAGGACTACTAGGGCAGAGTTTCGCCCATGTATTCCGCGAACCCTTAGAATGGCCCTTTTAAACGAATTTCATGACAAACCTCTTGCAGGCCATTTAGGTATTCGCAAGACCCGTTGTAAATTGCGGGGTGTTGCCTATTGGTCTGGCATGTACCAAAGTGTGCTCGCATACGTTCAATCATGTCACTTGTGTCAGATTAATAATTACCGTAATGTAAGACCGGCCGGTCACTTGAAATCTAGTTCAAGTTCTCATGTTTTTGACATTATTTCAATAGATTTATTGGGACCTTATCCTTTATCTGTTAAAAACAAAGCTCCTTACGTTTTAGTATTAACTGATAATTTTTCTAAATGGGTTGAAGTGTTTCCCATTAAAGCCGCTACGGCAGAAGTTATTTGTAATGTATTAATTAATGAAGTATTCTCTAGATATGGTGCACCTAATAAAGTAGTTTCGGATAATGGTCCTCAATTTATTTCTGACATTTTTGAAAGAATGTGTGCGAGACTACACATTAAGCATAAATTCATTTCTTCATATCATCCCCAGAGTAATCCTGCGGAACGAGTAAACCGTATGCTTGTTAAAATGATTGCTACATTTGTCATGGATCATCACGAACGATGGGATGACCATCTTGAGCTTTTTTCGTTCGCCCTCCGCTCGTCTGTTCACGAATCTACTAAAATTACTCCTGCAGAACTTTTTCTGGGTCGCAAAATTAAAACCCCTTTTGAAAATTTAACGGGGATTATCGACGAACTAAACCAGCGACCAACTCCGCAATCAGTACGAATCATGGCAGAAAAAGCTCGTGTTGCAATGCTAGGAGCACAAGCGGCTCCAGCAAGATACTATAATACTAGGCGTAGGGAACCAGATCTTGTCGTTGGAGATCTCACTCTCGTGGAAACGCACTTCCAGTCTTCTGTTTCTCATACTGTAGTGAAGAAATTTGCACCCAGCTACGAAGGTCCATATCGGGTGGCAAATGTATTTGAAAATAACATTGTTCTTGAAAAACCTGACAATCAATTTCAATACGTACACGTTGCTCAGTGTCGCAAGTATCATGAACGAAATATCGATTTTATAATCAACCCTACTCAACCTTCTGTTCCACAGACTCAAGAGTCTATATCTCACGATCAACCTCCAGAAATTTTGTACGAACCAACAAACATTTTTGAAGAATCTCCAGTGATTTTTTCTTCACCCTCCCCTCCTCAAGACGGGTTTCCAAACACGCAACCTGATTCTCCCATGAGACCAAGGCTCGAATCAAGTTCTTCAAATACTAGTATCGTTCCTTTCCCTCCAACCATTGCCAAGACTATTGCTGCACCATTTCCTAATAACTCTGCAACACCACAAGCTCCTACTTCCTTGAATACCTCGTCAGAGAGTATTCCTATAGGCAGACATAAACATCACCCTGTACGACCACTAAATTACAGCAGCGACTCAGAGGCTTCAGATATTTCGGATTTATCAGTTATGAACAATAATTTGACTATTCCTAAACGTCAGACACCATTTACAAACCGTCCAGCACCACCAAAAGCTGGTCGAAAACGTAGCTTGTCTCCCCAATCTGCTTCGCCGCAACAGCGACGAAGGCAGAGATCCTTGCATCCGCCCGGGTTTCGCCCCTGGAACCTACGCTCAGGGCAAATAGGGCCGATGCCTGCTGCTACTCTCATGCCACGTGGGCGAAAGAGAAAACAAACGATGTGGCCGGAGCCACGTCCGTCCAAAAGAATGCTGGAAGGACACCACGGGCCCCAGCACAAAAGGACTACATATCAAAAGCCTGGGGGAGCCCGTTCCTGTCAGCCGCAGGGATTTCCGGAACGCCAGACTTCGGCCGTTTCTGATCGACGGACTTCA
Organism: Macrothele yani; assembly: GCA_039090855.1. NCBI lineage: Eukaryota > Metazoa > Arthropoda > Arachnida > Araneae > Macrothelidae > Macrothele > Macrothele yani. The sequence continues at coordinate 56,454,588 of CM076992.1, read as the reverse complement.
GCCGTTCCTGACCGTTCCTGTCAGCCGCAGGGATTTCCGGACCGACGGACTTCTGCCGTTCCTGACCGTTCCTGTCATCCGCAGGGATTTCCGGACCGCCAGACTTCAGCCGTTCCTGACCGACGGACATCAACCGTTCCTGACCGACGGACATCAACCGTTCCTGACCGTTCCTGTCAGTCGCCGGGATTTCTTGACCGACAGCATACAGATGTTCCAGATCCATTCAAATCCTTGAAACGCTCAACGCCACCTGAATTTACCAGTCCGATTAGGCCTGGAAAACGTTATCGTACTAGAGTTTTTTATGCGTCCTCGAGATAAGTAAGTTCTCGTGGATAGGTTCTTTTCTCCCTTTGTTGTTTTTCCTGCACGACCAGTTGGCGTGTCAGAATTTCTTTTTTTCGTGTGGGCCTATGCATTCTTTTTTGTGTATATATGTGTTTTTTTTATATTTCTTCTATGTCCATCTACTAATCCAAATTTTTTTATATATCTATGTGCTTAGGGGTAGAATAATAAAATTGTTACTGTTAGGCAGCTCCAGGCAATCTTCGCTGCTGATACAGTTGGTGTGTATTCAACGAATAATGAGAACGTAATTTGAAATTAAAAAAGTGATTCCTGCTAGGCAGAATAAAAGGAAGGTATGCCGATGCAGGTTTGTTTTGTTCAAGTATATAAAGTGTTTCACAGACGAATACAGACTTCTTGATTTTGTTATGCCAAGTTTGAGATTGTAAATACTGCTGCCACCAAAACAACAACAAAAAAGAGGTCGATAAACGTCAATCAACGAAGTGTAAGACTTACACTCCAAAATTGATAGGTTTTTCGGAAAAAAAAATTAAGGGGGAGATGATGTAACGTATACTCTAGATTCACTTTCCTTTTGGTTTTTACTATCTCTGGTTATTTTATTTTACTATGTAAATTATCTTCTTACTGAACGAGATGTTATTTCTCCCGCTGAATGAGATCTGGCAATGAGTGTAAGTCATGACGTGGTGGTAGTCAGTATAAATAGGCGCGTTCAACGATACGTAGGGAGAGCGTTTGTTGTTGTATAGAGAGAGCGTTTGTTGATGGAGAGAGCTTTTTGTTGATGTGCGTAGAGTGAGCTGTTGTTGTACGAATTGAGCTGTGGTTTATGTGTCAGAGAGCTGTTGTTGTATAAAGAGATCTTCGTTTATGTGAGAGCGAGAAGTTTACCAAATAAAAGAGTTTTAAGTAAGTACGTCTTTCTCAGTTCATAGTACTGTCAGACCTCTGTCTGGCTGTTAGGTTTATTTCATTAGGTGATTATTATTAACAACCAGCATAAGACTTTATTCATCTTAATTACTACTACAACATTACTAGCAGTTAAAAGCTTGTTCATTATTATTACTACACTACTAGCAGGAAATTCATGATATAATTAACAAACAACAACCATTACTAGAAGAAACTAGTAGCAGAAGCATTATATTCATTATAATTCGTTAGAAGGAAGCTTAGTAGTAGACGAAGTTGAATTCATAATATTAGTGAAAACCATATTCATTATAATTAGCTTAGTGAAAGCTAATTCATTATAATAGGTGCAGTGACCATCCGTCTGCATCGGAGCTTCGTACGCAGCAGGGTTAACTGTCGTTTTAGACACACTTCCAGTAGCCCTCTGGTTCATTTGGCCTGTGAGTTGCTCCACTGTGGCGTGTCGATCGGCCCTCACGCACCTTCGAAACCGACGTTCACCTCTTATATCAGTGGCACGTGGTGCTCCGCAGTTTCCACATCACTTATTCGCAATGGTGCCATTTCTCCAATCACGATACACTTTTTTTTTTTTTTTTTTTTTTTTTGATTGGAGGTTTAACGACCACCGTGAGCAACTCAATGGGCTATAAGCAGTCGCCCGTCCCTAATTTAGGGTCACTGGTTCCAGGGAAGGGAGAGAGCCAGTGCCGTAAGACAAACACAACATCCATGCCTCACCGGGATTCGAACCCGGACCCCTTCGGACGAATGATCAGAGGCCAACGCCTTAGACCACTGCGCCACCGGGGCGGCCACGATACACTTTAACCACAGCAGAACGCGAACAGTTCACAAACTGCGCTGTTTCAGAAATACTGCCGCCCTTGTCCCGAAAGCCGATAATCATCCCTTTTTGGAAATCTGATAAATCGCTGCTTTTATCCATGACAGCAACGAGTGATGTGCTTTCAGATTGCCTACAGCACACCTTATATACCCTCCAAGCCAGCTCACGTCACATGCCTTCTTTCATTGGCTACGCGCTCTTGACGTCAAACATAGGAGGAGGTCACAATAATGTGACTCAAATGTGTATATAAATGTTACCGACCAAACCCGATTTTAAGACAAACTAGTTCTTCCTAGGACAAACTATTTTATCCAAAGCACGATAGGACACACTAGAGTATACTGAATAAAGGTGGAGCTTCCAGGACAAACTGATTTGGCCTAGTTCGAACTTGATTATACGGTGGAGCTTCCAGAACAAACTGGTTTGGCCTAGTCTTAACTGGTTTAGCCTAGTCTTAACTAGTTCGATCTGCATTTGCACTTCAATCTATAAGTCATGGAGACGAATCGAGGGGAAATTAAATAGATTATCACTTTTTATGTACTTAGCACGTTTATTTACTTAGTTTTACGTAGACACCTATTCGATGAACAGGTTTTGGTGCAATTGCACCTAACGAAACCTTGTCCCGTTCCGACTGAATGTTTGATCGACTCATTATAATGTGCTTACAAAGGACAAATACTTAGAATTTATACAAGAGGTGGAGGAGGCTGGAAAAACGGAAAAGAAAACACCCCTACAACGAAGAAGGTTAAAACGATTTATTGTGCTGGAAATCGGAGGCATAAAAAATGGCGCACGAAATGAAAGAAATGAAAATATAAAACACTATATCTCAACTGATGAATTATATGATGTCATCGATTCAGCTCATGTGGCTGTGGGTCATGGTGGTCAAGACAGAATGCTGGCTGAAATTTCTAAAATATTTGCAAATGTCACAAAGAAAATGATATGCGTGTTTTTGTCAGTGTGTAAATTGTGTCAACAAAAGAAAAGAAAGAAGAAAAGGGGGTTGGTTTCCAAGCCAATTCTGCACTCGGAAATGAACAGTAGGTGCCAAGTCGATCTGATTTACTTCCAGACCCAACCAAATGATAAATTCAAGTTTGTAATAATTTATCAAGACCATTTAACAAAATTTGTTTTGCTTCATCCGTTGGAATCCAAGAGAGCTGAGGAGGTAGCCTACAATTTAAATGACATATTTTTAACTATAGGAACCCCAAGCATCTTGCAGTCGGACAACGGACGAAAATTTGTGAATCATGTAATTTCCGAACTCACAAGTCTGTGCCCGAGCTTAAAATTGTGCATGGGAAACCTCGGCACAGCCAGAGCCAGGGCTCAGTCGGAAGAGCTAATCAACATATTGAGACAATGCTCAGTTCTTGGTTGAAGGACAACAATACAACTAAATGGTCGGAGGGCTGAGGTAAGTACAGTTTATGAAGAACCGAGCGTTCCATTCCGGCATTAAACCGTCACCTTACAAGACCAAGTCTGGCACTGTTTCTCTATTACTTCATTGCCTCCGTAGTTACTCAAAGAAATTGAGGATGAGAAGGACCTTCGAAAACTTTTCGAAGATGATAACCAGGATGAAAATGAATTATCAGAAAACATTTTAGAAGCTGACGATACAAATTCTTCCAGCGCGAAGGATATTCAAAAGGCAAGAACAATAGCTACCGAAAACCTCGAAAAACAAACCAAGAAGATGAAAGCAACCGTCTGACAATTCACATCCACCAGCCAAATTTGGAGACAACGTTACTGTACCCATCCTCGACGTAGACAAAGCCAAAGCAGATCTTAGAAATATTATTGGAGTCGTTCTTCAGACAAATGACCACGGACTTTACAAGATTGGTACGAAACATGGCGTTCTACAAAGGTTATAATGCAGGTAATTATGGTCATATTGTAATTTCATCTTCTTGTTCATGGGACTAGTGCTCACATCAATATTACGTCCTTCAAAATCACATGATTTTTGTTTGTTTATTTTTCAGTACGGAGTTCGACAACTGCTCACAGAAGTTCTTACACGCGGAGAAAGTTAATCAGGAGAATGAGATTCACCGGGTAATAATGTAATTAGTAAATAATCTGTTCATCGAATAGGTGTCTGTATAAAAAAATCAAAACCAAGTAAATAAACGTGCTGAGTATATAATAAGTGATACTGTGTAATAATAAGTAAATAACCTGTTCCTCGAATATGTACTAGTATATAAAAAAAATAATACTAAGTAAACAAACGTGCCGAGTACATAATAAGTGATAATTTATTTCATTTCCCCTCGATTCGTCTCCATATCCTATAGATTAAAGTGCAAATGCATGTCGAACTAGTTAAGACTAGGCCAAACCGGTTTGTGCTGGATGCTCTACCTTTATTTCAGTAAATTCTAGTTCGGACTAGGGCGCTTCGGATAAACTATAGTTTGTCCTAAAATCGGGTTTGGCCGGTAAAACACACACATATATACACTGAAGTGCCAGAAAAACTGGTACACTAGTCTAATACTTGGTAGGTCCCCCACGGCAGCGCAGGACTGCAGAAATGCGACGAGTCATGGACTCCTCTAGCTTCTGGAAATATGCTGTAGGCAATGCACACCATACTTCCTGCAGAGCGTTCCACAATTCGGGTGTATTCCGAGGTCTCGGATTCCTATGTTCGATAGCGCGTTGCATGGCATTAAAAATGTGTTCTATCACGTACAGATCTGGGGACTTGGGTAAGATGGCAACACCCCAAACTCAGATGAATGCTCCTCTAACCATAATGGGGCGTCCCGACACTTGTGTGGAGGTACATTGTCCTGTTGGAACAGGCCCAACCCATCAGCATGAATGCAGGACATGAATGGGTGTAGCTCGTCAGAAAGGATGCGCACATAGCGTTGGCCGGTCGCAAACGTTTGTAGACGTACCAGGGGTCCCAGTGAAATCCAGCTAAACAAACCCCACACCATTACGGACCCCCACCAGCCGGTGCAGTTCCCTGTTGACAGGCGGGATCCATGGCTGCATGGCGTTTGCGCCACACACGAATCCTTCCATCTGCCCGATACAGTTGGAAACGCGAATCGTCAGACCAGGCTACTTGTTTTCAGTCATTAAGTGTCTAGTGGCGGTGTTGCCGTGCCCAAGCGAGGCACATAGCTCTGTGTCGTGCACCCATCAAGGGGACTCGAGTTGGGCGTCGGCTCCCAAAGCCCATATCATGCAGGGTACGTTGCATAGTCCGGACGCTGATGCATGTTGAAGCTACAGCATTGAATTCCGATGATACCAGCGAGAGTGTTGCACGCCTATCGCCTGAAACGATTCTTGACAGCCGACGATGGTCACGTTCACCCAATGTCTTTTTACGGCCACACTAGTATCGTAGGTTGTAGGTTTTGCCGGAATTTTTGTAGTCACGGTACACCCTTGCAATGGTCGTCCGTGAAAATCCGAACTTCGTTTGTATCTCCGAAATACTATGGCCCATCTCACGAGCGCGAACTATGACACCGCGTTGAAAATCGCTTAAATCGTTATTACTTGTCATTCTCATGCCGAAAACAGCTTCGACAGCTGGCAAGGATGTTTATCGCTTTATTTACGCACGGGCGGATGCAACAGAATGCGCGCATAGGTGACGTTGCTATGTATTTTGCATAAGCTCGTCTGTACCAGTGTTTCTGGCACTTCAGTGTATATACACTGGTGTGCAAAAATTAAGGACGGAGAAGAGAAATTAAGGACAAACGGACCGAAAGACCACTCAGGAGATAGACTAGGGTTTGGTACGGTACAGCATGCGCATATATGCAGCATGACGTGGGGGGGAGAGTGTCGGAAAGGTATAAAGCACACGGGCGGTATACGCTCAGCAATTCGGTGAAAGCTATTGCACCGTGTACATCGGGTTGAACGACGTCGAGTTGCTGCCACCGTGTGATATGGCCAACAGGCAATCCAGTAGACGATATCTGGATAACTTTACCCGAGGTCGCGTCATTGGGAAGTTGGAAGAAGGTCGAAGTGTGACTAGTGTGGCCGAGGAGTTCGGGATCGCTCACAGCATCGTTTCACGAGCTTGGAGAGCATTTCAAACGACAGGAACAGCTGTCCGAGAGTTTATCAGTGGTCGTCCACGAGCAACCACGGCGGCGGACGACCGGAATATTGTCTACAGGCGAGAAGAGACAGACGGAAGGCAGCGGGAGAAACCGCAAGGCACATGCAACAGACAACTGGACGTCCGTTATCGCGTTTTACCGTGTCCAGGAGGCTGCACAAAGGTGGTCTATTTGCACAACAACCAGTACGGTGTGTGCCATTAACTCCTGCTCATCGGATACGGCGGTTTCTGTGGTTCCAGGAACACAAGAACTTGACACATCAGCAATGGGGTCGAGTTCTCTTTACGGATGAGAGCCGATTTAGTCTGACCAGCAATTCTGGATGTATACACATCTGGAGAGAGCAGGGAACACGCAATCACATCTCCAACATCATCGAAAGGGACCGGTTTGGAGGTGGCGAAGTTCTCGTTTGTGGCGGTATCATGCTTGGTAGCCGTACTGACCTCCACATCTTCTAAGGAGGTTCAGTCACTGGTGTCTGCTATTGTACCGAGGTTCTCCTGCCTCACGTGCGTCTGTTTAGAGGTGCTGTGGGTCCTGAGTTCCTCTTCATGGACGACAACGCTACACCTCATCGAACAGTGGCTGTCGCAGAGCTGTTGGAGAGTGAAGATATTCAACGCATGGATTGTCCTGCAAGGTCCACGGACCTAAATCCAATCGAACACGTGTGGGACCTTCTCCGGAGACGCTTGGCAGCACGTCACCAGCCGCCAGCAACGATTCCGCAGCTGCGATTGCCGCTACAAGAGGAATGGGCCGCGATGCCTCAACAGCTCTTTGACAACCTCGTCCTCAGCATAGACAGACGGTGTAAATCTTGCAACGCAGTCAAGAGTGATCATATTCCCTACTAAAGACTGGAGTTTTCTTAGCAGCCGCCTGTCACATGGACGTTTCTGTCTTCTGTTGAGTTGTGCTCGAAGCTACCGTTTCAATAAAGCGCCTTTGTATCCTTTGGATTCCTTGTTTGGACAGTTTTGCTCACTTGTACCATATTCTTACATCTTGGGGATCTTATGGTATGATATGAGTCGATGTGGAGCACTTCTGCACGACGTTACATTCGAAAAACCGTCTCGTCCTTAATTTTTGCACACCAGTGCATTTACTTGGCATACCCCTAATTAGTACATCGATAAATTCTTGGTTATCAATATCTGTCCGTAATATTCGTGCCGTTTCGAGCAGTTTTTCAGCTCTTAATAAATAACCCTGCCAATTTTCATTCGCTTCCATTGAAGTTATAGAAACATCATTTCTATCTTCTACCATCCTGCGTTATGAATCGCCTTCATAACGCGTATGTAGAGATTGCCAAATTTGTTTACTAGTTTCACAAGTTAAAAGTAAAGCAACTTGTGTGTCTGACATAGAACATGTTACAATTCCTTTTGCCTGAGCGTCCCTATTTTTCCATATAGCCTTTTCAGCTACGTCTTTTGGGGGATCTTCAGTTAAAACACTTTCTAAGTCCACACTTTCCAGAGTACATAACATTCTGTATTTACATGATATAAATGTTTGTTTGTTTTTTGATTGGAGGTTTAACGACCACCGTGAGCAACTCAATGGGCTATAAGCAGTCGCCCATCCCTAATTTAGGGTCACTGGTTCCAGGGAAGGGAGAGAGCCAGTGCCGTAATACAAACACAACATCCATGCCTGACCGGGATTCGAACCCGGACCCCTTACGGACGAATGATCAGAGGCCAGCGCCTTAGACCACTGCGCCACCGGGGCGGCTAAAATAAAATGTTTTCCATCAAATTTTGGAAGTTGTGTGTTTTCCATAATTTTAAGGTGAACTTATTTCTATAGTGCAAATCAACGCCCCTTGTGTTTTCCATCTCAGCGAAAAAATTGTAACACTCTTTTTTTTTTTTTTTCCTTGGCAGAAAAATTGTGTTCTAAACTTTTTAGCAAGTTATCCTCGGTTGCCTAACACCACCAGCAGCACTAACTTTTAAGACTCCGAGTCTAAAGCAAGCATGGCAGAATTGAGCTTCTCTTCGAAGAACAAGGTGAAAATGGCGCAGGCTTCACGCTCGGCAGACTGTTTCCGCTGCTGGGCCCATAACCCTCTGATGGTTGTTTGATTGCGCAGTGGTTTGTTGGATGGATGGTTCAGTTGATTAAATTGTATTATTTCATATTTTTGCTGTGATATAACCAAAGCACTACTCCACCTTTATTACAATCACTTTAGAAAAACACAACAATTTTATTAATGACATAACATGAAACATAGTGAGCTCTTCGCTTCACAATCTCTCTACGGAGGCTAATCCCAGACCCTGCCGCCCCGGTGGCGCAGTGGTCTAAGCGATGGCCTCTGATCATTCGTCCGAAAGGGGTCCGGGTTCGAATCCCGGTGAGGCATGGATGTTATGTTTGTCTTACGGCACTGGCTCTCTCCCTTCCCTGGAACCAGTGACCCTAAATTAGGGACGGGCGACTGCTTATAGCCCATTGAGTTGCTCACGGTGGTCGTTAAACCTCCAACAAAAAAAAAAAAAAAAATCCCAGACCCAGAGTGACGCTGTTACGTCATGCACAGAGAGTCTGCCGTGCGGTGCGCATCTGGCGCCATCTGTTAATAAAAAATGTATGTAAAAAAGATTGAGAATTACAAAAAATGTACAATAGTGTTGGATTTATAATAAACAAAAGACTGGACAGTATTCTGGAAGTTGAAAGTTCCTCGGACAGTGCTGCGCGACTTGTTATCCAACTCTCTAAAAGATACCAGGCTCAGATTATACAAGCTTATGGACCCACCGCAAGTCATCCTGAAGAAGAAATTGAAGAATTTTACGAGGAAGTTTGGAATCTAAATAACAAAGGCAAACAGCACTTGAAGATCATTATGGGTAATTCCAACGCAAAAGTAGGGCAACAGCAATGGAATGAAACTTCGGTTGGTCACTGAACTGGGAAAACAAAGGGATAAAGATGAATGGAGATTACCTAACTCACTTTCGTTTTGCTGATGACGTAGTCATCTTTGCAACTACCCCTTCAGAACTGCAGAGTAAGATCCAAGAACTTCCTGAAAAAGAAGTCGCATTAAAAATGAACTTTCAGAAGACAAAACTGATATTCAATGCCTTTACAAGAAACGAAGATTTATCGATTGATGGGGAAAAGCTAGAGATAACCGATACCTACATTTATCTTGGGCAGCAGATATCAAGTGAGGGTCACATTGATGAAGGAATTAATCGGCGTATAAAACTTGGATGGAAAGCTTTTGGACGAAACAGTACAATTTTTAAGAGTAGTATGCCATTGTGTCTTAAAAGAGAAGTGTTTAATCAATGCATCCTACCAGTGCTTACGTATGGAGCAGAGACATGGACCTTAACTAAAAAAGACATACAAAGACTGCAGACAACTCAAAGAAGCATGGATGCATGCTCGGTGTAACCAAGAAAGATAAGAAGAGGAACTTGTGCATAAGGAAAGTGGCAGGAGTGGACGACATCATGACCAGAGTGAAATCACTTAAATGGCAATGGGCTGGACATGTTGCCAGAAGAACGGACCACCGATGGACAACTGGAATTTTAGACTGGATTCCGAGGGACAGGAAAAGACCCAGAAGAAGACCCCATGGGAGATGGATGGATGAAATTCGAAAGTATGCTGGAGTGACAGGGAGAAGACAGGCTCAAGACAGATAATTGTGGAAAAAACTTGGGGAGACCTTCATCCAGCAGTGGATTGATAATGGTTGATGATTATGATATAAATATGTATAAATACTTTATTCCAATTAGTCTAAAACGCTATTAAAGGAAATTTCTGGATGATCGAAGCATTTCAACCCGTGCCAACTTAAGCGCGAATATGCGGTGAGGTGACTCATTTTCACGAGCAAGTAGCCGGGCCAACGGCGTAGCGTCGCCTAGGCAACGCGGTGACGTCAGCTCGAGGGAATATCCATATACATGTAGTCAGTTCACGTTTGATTCCCAGCCATATTACATGTATTTGCGTTTTGTTACACTAAAATTACGTTGCGTGAATTACGAAGTCAGGAGAAAAGTGTTTTTCTAATGGGGGATATAACTCACCAAATAACCGGAATTAGATTGCAATCAAATCGATAAGTACTGGCTGTTTTGCTTTCTAACGTACGAGAGGTTGGCTGACTATCAGTGAAAGTACGAATCTTGTTGTTTAGGAATGTACGATATTTTGGGAAAAAGTAAGAATACCGACAAGAGCCCAGATCAATTGTACAACAGAACTAATTGACTTTTATTCCGCGAGGAGAAACTTACAAAAATGCAAAGAAGACACAAGGTATTTTTAAGCGCCGTGAAGAGTAGTTTAAAAACAATTTAGACAACTGTGGCGTATATTCTCAGTTAACTTTCATTTTTAGTTCATTTTCCTATGTAAATTTGAGTTTGTTCTCTTTTATACTTTCCAAACTTAACGTTATGTCTCTTCCCTCAAACGAGAATACTGTTGGCCACACCCTGAGGTAGGAACAAGAGTGACGTATGTGTGGCCGGATAAGAACGATAGATAAAAAGACAATGAAGCTGTTGTTTAGAGAAGATGTTGGATGGTGAACGCTAATACTTCGTTTGGATACACAACTGTTTAAACTGCCGTTCAAGTATTTGTGAAAGATACGTGTTCTACGTTAATAACAGTGTTGTGTTTTTGTGTCTATTAATCTAAGTTTTCGTGATCTCACCATGTTGAAGTTCAAATGATCAAGTGCCTACTGACAGCAATAAATGATCAGCTGTAAGTAACAACTGCCTGACTTTATTTGAGCGACTCGTATTTCACTGGAGGTGAAGTTTTGATTTATGTAGCGTTTTAGTAAGGTAGGTACACACAAACGCTACAAAATTTGGCGCCCGAACTTTCCTGTGGACTCGAATTCTGTTTTATATCGCAAATTATCATCATGACGCAACAAGAAGTCCAATATATTTCCACTTTTGAGCAGGCGTGTAATACGGCCTTGCCGGCATCTAGAGACAATCTCAGACGCCCGCATCTTTATGAAGCCTGTGGCTCTAATCTTTCATGTGAGGACTTTAATGATTTTGCATACCATGTCCCCGGCAGTTCAACATGAAATTTTAATGCCAATATCAATCCAGAGATGCATAGGGAGCTCAGACGAGAGCAAACTTCTACCCCAACCTCTGCGACCAGGAGGAGCAAACTTTTTTCCCACTATGTACCTCAGGCAGGTTCAATTATCTTCAATGGTACAGGTGGTTCTTAAAAATTCCTGGAAGATATTGAGGACCATTTCGACCTCTACAATATCCCAGAAGACTGCCAAATTCAGATTGCCGTAACCTGCATGAAAGATGCAGCTAAAACTTGGTACCGTCAATGGCGCACAATAAACCATAAAACCTCTTATGCTCAATTTCGAGCCGATTTTCTTGAGGTTTTTCCGTATGGCCTTAACAAAGCAGGCATTGCTCAAAAGCTGTTTTCCAAGCGGCAGCGTGCAAATGCTCACCCTGGAAACAAATTTCGCCCTGGAAACAGCTAGGCTATATCGGCTTTGGGACCCGAATGCTTCTGACGCAGACATACTGAATACCCTCTTGCAGCAGCTCAATCAATTTTTGCAGGACTTTCTGGAGATTCATAAACCCAGGACAAATCAGCAGGGCCTTAGAATGATACGAATTTATGAAGAACGCCATGGTTTTACTGCTCAAACCTCTGCTGCAGGACAAAGTCCAAACAAATATTCTGAGCACCGGCTGGAACCCCAGTACAGAAATCAAATAGAACCGCCTCAACAAAGGTACATTACTCCTCACCGTCGTGAACCAGCTCAACAAACCTATCATAGGGAATCACCTCCTATTAATAGGCAATATCCTCTGGAGAATAATTTTTCCAGGTCACAGCCATTTCGATATAATTATGCTTCTCGTGACCATTCAGGCGACCGTAAGCGCACTGATGGCACTTTCATTGTCCGAAATCAGCAGTATCACTCCAATGCGGCAAATTCAAGATTTCAACAAAATTCTTGTCACGCTGTTGCAAATTCGAGGAATCAGTCTCCTTTAAACTGCAGACGGAGATAGGAGCTAGGTCGTCGCTACCTCTCATGCCTGCTAAAAATGACCTACAGTAAATTTTCCTAACTATTCAAGCTCCACTCTTACCTGGTGTGTTACTCACTTTGGATCACTTGATTGTACAAGCGAAGATTGATTCAGGTTCGGGCATTTCTGCGTTAAATACACATTTTTGCTCTGTTTGTTTTCCTGATATTTCTGTTGAACCCGCCTCGCAAAGCCTGCGGGGGCCAACAAAGCTGTTTTTTTCCGTAGCAGGTTCTATGACCCTACCTATCCAGTTAGGGTCACCTAAGCTCTCACACACATTCCTGTTGATAAATGATTTACCTCTTGATTATCTGTTGGGCTTAGATTTCATAACGTCCTTTCATTTAACACTTAACTTTGAGCATAAAGTTCTTTCTATGCCAGAACCAGTTGTTGAGACTCCTCAGTATCCTGCTTTCACAACCACTCTCCTCAGTGAAAGACTTTCATCAGAGCAGAAACTCCTATTGTCACAATTGTTGCACAAAAGACCTGGTTTGTTCTCCGAACAGCTAGGATTTACTCAGGTAGTCTATCATACCATTGAGACCGGTGGAGCTCAACCTATAGCTATGAAACCTTACACATGCGCACTTCATCGTAAGCCCAAGATGGACAGACAAATTAACCAGATGTTACAGGCTGGAATAATCAAAGAGTCTACCAATGCCTGGTCGGCTCCTGCGTTCTTAGTTTCCAAAAAAAAAATGGGGAATCCCGCTTTGTCGTTGACTACCGCAAACTGAATAATATCACGACAAGCGCAAATTACCCTCTTCCAGTCATTAGTGATATTTTGCGAAATTTATCCTCAACTAAAGGGCTTTATACTTTAGATCTCGCCAGCGGCTATTGGCAGGTAGCTGTACATCCGTACTCTGTTGCTAAAACCGGGTTTGTTACACCATTTGGTGCCTATGAGTTTTGTCAAATGCCATTTGGTCTTGCCTATGCACCAGCAACCTTTCAGCGCCTTATGGATACTGTTTTAAAGCCTGTTTTTGGGCCTAATGTTCATGTCTATTTAGACATTATCATTATTTCCTCTGCTACTTTTGAGGAACATTTACATCTTCTTGATATTGTTTTTGAATTGTTACATTCTGCTGGGCTTACCTTGTAACCTGTATAACGAAGTAAATTTCTCCGTCATTTTTGTCCACGCTGGGCTCGAATTCGGGTCTCCTCACTGCGGAATAAGTCACTCTACCAGCTTAGCTACGCGGACGTTCGTTCTGACTGCTATCTGCCTTTATGTCGTGTGCGTCCTGCGTCCTGCTGGTAGGTACGTCACACCTGCCAAATGCCAATTTGCCAGGGACGAATTAATTTATCTTGGTCTCAAAATATCTACTAATGGTCTCCTGACTGATGACAGCAAGATTCGGTCCATAGCAGAGTTTCAAAGGCCTACAACGGCAAAAGAATCGTCTCGCTTTCTTCGTATGACTGGTTAGTACCAACAATTTGTTCCTGGGTATGCAACCTTATGTGAGCCTTTGTCTGCCTTGAAACGTAAATATAAGAAATTTATTTGGACGCCAGAAGCTGAAGGCGCATTTATTACTTTGAAAGTTGCTTTGATGTCACCTCCAGTCTTGGCGTTTACTAATCATGCTCAATCCTTTGATATTTTCACAGACGCTTCAGGAGTTGGTCTTGGGGCAGTTTTATCACAGAATGGCCATCCAGTAGCGTAATTTTCTCGTACCCTATCTAAGGCAGAACGCAATTACTCTGCCACTGAAAGAGAGTGTCTTGCAATTTTATTTGCCTTAAAGAAATTTCGTTGTTACCTAAATCAATTTCAGGTAAATGTGATTACAGATCATTCTGCCTTACAGTATTTACATACTGCAAAAATTCTTTCACACGGGCTCCTTAAATGGTCTCTCCAACTTCAGCAATACAATATCAAAATTTCTTATCAGCCTGGTAAACATAACCAGCTGCCCGACGACTTGTCTCGTTGCCCGGACAGTGAGGTTCCTACGGAGGTCACGGAAGAACCTGTTTCTCTCTTCCTACTATCTGAAATAGCTTCTCGTGAGCAGATTATTGCAGAACTACCCAATGATCCCGATTTTGGTGCCATTTATAACTATTTGTTATCGGGAGCTCCTGATTCAAATGACACCTCCTTAGCGGGGCGGTCTATTTGAAATTATTGATGGCCTTCTGTACTGTACTAAAGGTTTTTTTCTCTCGGGCGGATATAAACTCTCAGACTAGTCGGCCGTGGCCGCCAAGGGCTCTAAAAAGGTGTTCGTTATTACATGATTAACCTTTTTTACGCTTTCCAACCGTAGGTTGAAGAAGCGTATATGCTCCAGCTTTGTCCGTCCGTCCGTCCGCACGATAACTGGCTCGATTTCGATGAAATTTTAGTATGTGGTAGGGAACCACCTAGGTACGATCCCTATTGAAAATGGGACAAATGGGGTCAAAGGTCACGACGTAGGAGCGGAATCATTTCATTGCCCTTATGCGCCATAACTTGCGTAAATATGGTTCGATTTAAATGAAACTTTACTAAGTGGTAGGGGACCACCTAGGGATGATTGAAAATGGGACAAATGGGGTCTAAGGTCACGACGTAGGAGCGGGATTATTCCATTGCCCTTATGCGTCATAACTTGCGTAAATATGGTTCGATTTCAATGACATTTTACTATGTGGTAGGGTAGGGGACCGCCTGGGGACGAACCCCATTCAAAATAGGTGAAGTGGGGTCAAAGGTCAGGACATAAGAGCAGGATGCATTCCATTGCCCTTATGCATCATAACGTGCGTAAAAATGGTTCGATTTCGATGAAATTTCAGTATGTGGTAGGGGACCACCGGGGGACAAACCCTATTGAAAATTGACGAAATGGGCTCAAAGGTCAGGACATAGGATTAACATCCATTCCATCGCCCTTATTCCATATTATTAAGGTGGACGTCAAGTAATTTTGCTTCCTACACTTCCAATGGAAAAACTTTTGTACACATTTCCTTCACAATTAAGGTGTTCCCAAGGATGAAAATTTGAACATCGATTAAAATAACTTCACATTATAACTTGGAATACTTAATATTTTCTAAATCATAATCATAATTATATTAAAAATCAATAACTTTTCCTTTGGTGGTGTTGAAACCAGAAAAAGGATGGCGCGACCTGTACTTTGATGACGTCATGTAGACAAACAAATGTTGGATTGCATAATTATGGTTATGTTTTAGAAAATATTAAGTATTCCAAGTTATAAAATGAAGCTATTTTAATCGATGTTCAAATTTTCATCCTTGTGAACGCATTAATTGTCCAGAAAAAAGATGGCGCGACCTGTATGTTCATGACGTCAGTACACAAACAAATGTTGGATTGCATAATTATGGTTTTGTTTTAGAAAATATTAAGTATTCCAAGTTATAAAATGAATATATTTTCATCGTTGTTCAAATTTTCATCCTTGGAAACGCATTAATTGTGAAGAAAATGTGTACAGAAATTTTTCCATGCGAAGTACAGGAAGCAAAATTACTTGACGTTCACCTTAAAAGAGCAATTCTTGTATGTATGTAAATTTTATTTCGAAATCGGCTCTAAGGATTTTGACGAAAGTCGTTAACCTACCGTTTTCTGGTACTAGAAATCGATTTAGCTTGATCTCGACTTTAGAAAAATTCGTTTAGTGGGTTAAATAACCATCCCGAATTACCACGTGTTTAGTGTAGTGTCATGGTGTCGTCCCATTAGATGTTGGCGCGCGGTCACGCCATCTGTCTCATTCCGTCACACGTGGTTTGTGGATCCTATTAAAGTCTTATGACGTCACACTCTTGCGAGCAGATGGTCGCTCGTGATTCCCATCTTCCTCATTACGTCACGCGTTGTGTGCGTATGTTCGTCCGCACGATAACTCACGTAAAAATCGTTCGATTTCGATGATATTTTAGTATGTGGTAGGGGAACACCTGGGAAGGAACCCTATTGAAAGTGAACTAAGTGGGATCAAAGGTCAGGACATAGGAGCGGGATCTATTCCACTGCTCTTATGCGTCATAACTAACGTAAAAAAGGTTCGATTTCAATTAAGTTTTAGTATGTGGTAGGGGACAACCTGGGGACAAACCCTATTGAAAATTGGCGAAATGGGGGTCAAAGGTCAGGCAGGGCATAGGAGCGGAATCACTTCCATTGCCATTATGCGTCATAACTTACGTACAAATGTTTCGATTTGGATGAAATGCTAGTATGTTGTAGGGACCTACCTGGGAACGAATCCTATTGAAAATTGGCGAAATGGGGTCAAAGGTTAGGACACAGGAGCGGGATCTATTCCATAGCCCTTATGCATCATAACTTACGCAAAATTCCTTCGATTGCGACAAAACTTTACCATGTTATTTCGGAGGTATACTGAACCAGTTCTGTGGAATATCATCAAAATGAGATCAAAGGTCAGGGCACAGGGGTGAGATTTATTCCACAGCCATTTTCCTCATAACTTGAGTAATAACTTGAGTAATGATTTATAGTATGTTGGAAAGCGTATTCAATTATCAATGCATTGCATGATTTTACAATGCATTGCATGATTTTACAATACATTGCATGATTTTACTAACTAGTTGTCATATATAACACTTATTATGTTGTTGTTTTTTCCCCCTGCAAAACGCAGTGTTTCTTTTTCATCAACAACTTATTGTTTTCGTTCTATGTTCACATGTTTACTTTCCGCTAACGATATATGTACTTTTGTCTTTCCTGAAAAACTCTCAGGAATGGCAAGAGTTATTGCTTCCCAGTGTTGTTGGTTTTTTTTTCTGTATAGCGCAGTTGGTTTTTACTACTTAGTTTTTCATGGTTTTTGCAGTGTAAATAAATGTTCTCACGATTTTTTACTACTTATAGTGCTTGCATGTGTATTCTCAGAAGATGGTCTCTTGACGTATTTATACTTTGATGGGTTTCGTAGTGAAAATGTTCCCACGATGAGGCGATGAAATTTTCCACATTATAAGTGTACAGTGCTGCGTTGTTTTCCTGTAATGAGTTCTATTGATCCCACTTAATTGATTCCATGATTACGTGTCGTGTTGCTATATGTATCACGTGATATTTTCGGTGATGCTACAGGGTGTCTATGCCGCCCCGGTGGCGCAGTGGTCTAAGGCGTTGGCCTCTGATCATTCGTCCGTAAGGGGTCCGGGTTCGAATCCCGGTTAGGCATGGATGTTGTGTTTGTCTTACGGCACTGGCTCTTACCCTTCCCTGGAACCAGTGACCCTAAATTAGAGACGGGCGACTGCTTATAGCCCATTGAGTTGCTCACGGTGGTCGTTAAACCTCAAATCAAAAAAAAAAAAAAAAAAAACAGGGTGTCTACCATTTTCAGGAGGCTCAATTTCTTGACCTTTTCTTGACCTTTCCTTGACTTTTACAGGACATTTCTTGACCCTAAAGCTAACTTTTCTCGATTATTCTTTCTGGTAACAGTGTAGGAGTTTGGCCATTTTAATAAATTAAATATAAAATCTCATTATGTAATTAAGAAATTAAAAGGGTAAATTGAGTACATAAAATGATTTCTAAAAGTTAAAATAAATAGCAATACTTTTACCAATAAGCTTGTATTTAGTGAAAAACTCAAAATATCGCAGCGAGTATAGGAAGTACGTTATAAAGGTTTAGACTGTTATTCAACAATTAAAATTAGTAGCAATTTATTTCAATTTTTAATAACATTATTTACTCAGCAAATAAATGCTATTCAAAACAAGCTTCACACTCCTGCACAAAGTATTCGAACATATACGCAACTGAAGAACTGCACTCAATATCAGGGCCACACTTATCAATTTTATTTACAAGCTGTTCTATGATTTTGAAAGTTTTATCGAGAATGTTTGTTAGTGTAGGTTTTCTTTAGTAATTATTTCACCTGAGTCATCTTATGAGCCACTTTCCCTGACCATGTTTCCAGTTCAATCAAGCCCTCAGTGCTAAGTCTTTTATTGTGCGAGGCTAACGATTCTTTCACATGATCAGTTTCCAAATTAAGTTTTTCAGGTAGCTAGAGAATTTCTTGAACAATATTATTAATCTAATAGTTGGTTCAAATCCTTCCAAATCAGTCACAAATTGTGGACAAAAAGTTTGTCAAAGTCCAACCATGCATTACCGTGTCATCATTTTTCATGCACTATCGAAGTTCCTGTGATACTGCATACAAAATATTATAATCATGACTAAACTGTTTAACAGTTGCCTTATCCTTACTAACGGTTACTAAAATAAGATGTCTTCAGATCACGATGCGATAAATAATACGATTCAAAAGTGGCAATAGCTCCTTGTTCCATAGATTGAACTTAAGGTGTGTTTGTTACTTAGCAAAAGAAAAAAATTACATAAGAGTATGGTCTGTTGAATATGTAGGGTGGCTAGGACCATTTCATAGAGTTTGAAAGTTTAGTTATTAACTCACCAGCCTCATATTTATTATGTCCACTTTTTCTTGTAATTTTATGGATTTCTGTGACATTTTACCAATATTTCACTTTCAGCGCCACTTTTTCTTTAATTGGAAGACATTTTTACAAGAATGTCCTTAGTAAATCAATAAAAAAGCAATACCAATGTGAATTCCTCCTTGTTTGATCAGAGAAGTACATTTCTAGACTTCAAAGTATGCAGCTTCCAATTGGTGGAAATTTTCAGCTTGATGTTAATAAGTTATGTCGGAAATGGGTAAAAATATTGTACATACGTTATTGCATACATGCATTAAGTAGACATGTAAGGCTCCGTATTACTGTGCATACATAAAACTAAAAAAGTTATCTAAATCAAACACTTCCTCACTGGATAACATTTAGCCCCCAGGGCACTAATGAAGAACTTTAACAATCCAAATGCAATGCATGACATAGCTTTAACTCTGCAGTTTGTTTGTATGTGTATGCTGCTTTAATTTCTGTTTCTATTTCATTAGCTTCTTCAGCCTGTTCCAATAACTTTTTCTTTCTTTCAGGTTTTAATTCTTCCCACAGCAGATCTGATTTCTGCTTGCTGACTTTTCTGTTTTCTCAGTGCTTCTTCACATTTTGATGCAGCATTTGGTTTTATTATTTTGAATATATATTGAATATGTGTCCTGATTATTATTTTTTTAATATAATGTTATTTTGTCCATCTACTTTACGCTTAGTGCATTTGTACAGATTTTTCGGGTGAAGTTCGATCAGGAAGTACCCAAACCTATGGTTAGGCCTTTATTTTTATTCACGTATTTATTCTTTTTTTGTGTGTGTGTTTTTGTGCCTAGCCTAGGCCTATTAAAAATTTTGAAAGTGTGATATTTTTGTGTCTGTCTACTCAACATGCAGTGCATTTATAACTATTTTTATGGTGAAATTCCATCGGAAAGTATTCAAATCTGCAGTCAGGTCTTTTCTTTTTTTGTGCCTAGCCTAGGCCTGACTAAAGACTTTGAAAGTGTCATATTTTTGTGTCTGTCTACTCAACGTGCAGCGCATTTATACCAATTTTTATGGCGCAATTCCCTCGAGAAGTACCGAAACCTGCAGTTATGCATATTTTAGGCCTGATTAAATATTTTACCTAGGCCTGATTAAATATTTTGAAAATGTTGAAAAAAAAATGAAATAATTTTCCGAAAGAGTGGAAGTGCACTGACTGACATTTGGAAAATTATACAAATGTAATTTTAAATGCCTATACATCTCTTTATACTGTTTTGCTAAAATGTTAACAAAAAAGAAAACAAGAAAGATGACACCGAAATTTGGGTTGTAATGAGCACGTCTAGAATCTTTTCTGATGCGAATTAAATTTATCAAAGTTATTTAAAGCTAATGCAATCGGTTGGAAAAATATCAAAAAGATTTCTTCAATTGATAAAACATCCATAAATAGAAACAGCTAAAAAGTATGTAACGAAAATTAACAAACTGTGCATAAAAAGTTTCTCACAGCAGAAGGAAGGTATCGGAGACAGATTTTCAAATCGAGCAGTTAAAAGAAAGAAAGAAAGAAACATGATATAACTCTACGCCTAATGGGAAAGTGAAATAAAATATTCATGGAAGAAACTATGCAAACGAAAAAGAACTTTTCAAATATGTCACCCGGAAGAAGAGACAGCGAGAAAAAAGTACTGACCTTTATGACCCTAGCAGGAATTCTGTGCATCGTTTAAAGAGTTTAATGCACCACATTTCTATTGTGGAGAATGGCATACACTAAAAATAAGAAATTTCTCAATAGAATTTTTAGAAGCAGAGACACAGCTGCAAGCAGAAGTACACAAACACCACACCCAGTGGTAGAACTGTGAACTAAAAAACTCCTCAAATACTAACACAAAGTGTTCCACAAGGTAAATGGCATCCGGTGCTGAAAGACTTTCTTAAATCGTACATTTAGAAGCAGAGACATTAAGAAAAACAGATTAAACATTGGCGCTCCCTAGCGGCGAAATTCGACATTATTTTGGGGGAAATACACACAGAGTTTTCATAGGTAGTAATCTGACCGAAAAAGAATCCGTTATATCGGGTTTTTAGTCCCGCAGATATTGCTGTAAACGGAAACGTGAGCTTACGCCCTCTAGTGGCAGACTTGTGCGTTAAGAAAAATTTGAAATTATATGAGAAACATTTCACAGAGGAAACACTCCCCAAAAAAGAAAGAATTTTTCAAATGAGACGCTTAGAAGCACATATATTGGCAAAAATAAGATATACGCCTCCTAGCGGTAAAACTACAAACTATTTTAAGCAGGAGGTGTGCTCAAAACGTTTTCCAAGGTGAGCGGTATCAGTCTACGAAAGAATTTTTTCAGTCGACTTTTTCAGAAGCCCCGATTTTGCTGCAAATACATCAGAAGCAGAAATAAACGCTTACGCCCCTAGTAGCCAAACCGTACTTTATCAAATTTTAGAAATTATATGTAAAACATTTCTCATCAGGAGCAGTATCCAATGCAGAAAGAATTTTTCAAATCAGAGTTTTAGAAGCGGAGATATCGGGGAAACTCAATTTACCTTTGCGCCCTCTAGTGGAAAATCTATGCATTACTTGAAAAACTTGAAACTAGATGAGAAACATTTCGCACCAGAAACTCTCTCCAACAAAGAAATAATTTTTCAAATCGTACTCTTGGAAGCAGAGATATCTACAAACATAAGCTATACATCTACGCCCCCTGGTGGGAAAACCATGCATTATTTTAAGCAGGTGTTCTCGAAACGTTTTTCGAGGGGAGCGATATTGGTGGTCTACGAAATAATTTTTTCAGAAGCTCAGATTTTTCTGAAAATACATCAGAAGCAGAAATGAACGCTTAGGCCCTCTGAAATTACATGAAAAAATTCCTCATTAGAAGCAGTATCCGATGCAGAAAGAATTTTTCCATTCAGAGTTTTAGAAGCAGAGATATCGGGGAAAACGCAAGTTACCTTTACGCCTCCTAGTGGAAAAAGAAACTGCGTCTAAAATATAGTCTTCGTTATAAATGGCCTCGAAAGGAAGAAATAATTTTTTCAATCGGATATTTAGAAGCAAATATATGCAATGAAATGCATTTTAAATTCGATATCATCTGCATTAACTCCCTCTAGCGGCAAAGTTGCGCATCCGAAAAACTCGGAATGCCAGGATCATCATTCTCATATTTTAAGCTTTCCAATGCATAAATATTTTTTGAAATCGGACTAATAGTCGCAGATATATGGTGGTGTCCATGGACGGACGGAAGGACGTACAAACCGATTTGTATGCAAGATCTTTTTTACAAAAGACGTGCTAATTACCCGCCAACTATTTCTTATACTGCGGTAAATTCCCGAGATCCCGGAGATTGCAGTCACGGCATACAAACATGCAGCAGCGTTTATTATGACTTTGAACGATTTACACTTTTGGAATCGTACTGAATAAAACCTGCTCGAACATAATTTCTGCTGGCAGATAGCAGTACATGCGAATTCGCCGATTTATGACATCATCGACACGCGGCGGCCCGATAAGAACCGGTTTAACCATCGTGTTTGCTTCGTGATGGATTCCTATCATTCGCGAAGAAGCTCCGATGTCCGATGTCTGCGACGCCATCGTATGGTTTCATCAGCATCGTACTTAACAATTCATCGCATCGCGATTTTGCGAAGGACGACACATCGTATTACTGTTAGCTAAAAAATCGGAGCCTCGGTGTAAAACGTGAAGCGGTTTTTCGCGATATACCGGTACATCGCCCAGCCCGAATGACCCGCGACGAATTTTTTTGCGAAGAAAACAAGCAGGTTATTGGTTACTTTCGACAAAAAGACCTTACTATCGGCCCGCAGTTAAGAAAAATGCGGTTGGCAAAGTGCCACCCGGAGTCAATGAACGCTGAAGGGGAGAACGCCACTGTGGGTTCAGAACTTGTCTGAAGGAAGGAAATGACGCCATCGTCGTTGGCAAAGACTTCTCCTTTTTAGCTCAAAGCTGAAATTTGATTTTTACAGGGTAAGGCACAAAGGGAAAAAATAAAAAAAAAACGAAACAAATTGGAAATATATATATATATAAAAAAAGAAATAATTTGACCTCAAGTCCGTGACCTTTCCTTGACTTCCGGGACCGTTTTCTCATTTCGTGACCTTTCGGTGACTTTCGTGACCTGGTAGACACCCTGTGCTAGCACTTATTTGATGCCATGATTACGTGCGTTCTTATTGCAATCTGTTCTTTCAACGACACATTTCTAGTGATCACGTTCACTGTACCTTACCTTGTATTATACTCTGTATAAGGATGTCTTCGCAATGTGAATTTCCTATTAGAGCAACGTTGAACAAATCTTTTTTTTCATTTCACGTTGTTAAAGTCAACAGCTAGCTTATCGTCGACGAAGTTTTTCATGAGACTGTGACATGTAAGTTCTTATCTGAATGCGTTGATTGAATGTACTGTTTGTACGAAAGGAAATAACCTCAAAATTTGGATAGGTTTTGGCACAAAAAAAGTTACGAGGGAGATGATGTGACGTATATTCTCAGTTAACTTTCATTTTTAGTTCCTTTTTCCTATGTAAATTTGAGTTTGTTCTCGTTTATACTTTCCAAACTTAACGTTGTGTCTTTTCCCTCGAACGAGAATACTGTTGGCAACACCCTGAGATCGGAACAACAGTGCCGTATATGTGGCCGAATAAGAGCGATAGATAAAAAGGCAATGGAGCTGTTGTTTAGAGGATCGCTTCCGTGTGACTTTCCTATAATCGAAGAAGAGAAAAGACAAAATAAACACCAAATTACAGCATTAACATCTTCAGCTGCATATGATTTTTCATCATCTGTAGAGACTGACGAAGTATGCTCCACTTCAGATGAAACCAACGATGGTGAGTTTCTGTTCACATTACCAGAGGACACACAAAAGCAGAATATTACAAAACGAGGTACCAAACAATTCATAACACCAAAACTAGTGGCTGCTTACATAGATACCAGTTGAGTGTAAGAGACACTGTTGACGGTCTTCAGGCTACAGCAGAGGCACTGGGTCACAATGTTGATGAACTTCCTATTAACAGATCTTCTATTTAGCGAATCCAGAAGAATAAAAGAAAGGAACATGCTGAAGCCATTAAATCTGCATTGAATAATGATATTATGAAGGACTTTCTTATGTTATCGTTCGCTGGGACGGTAAACTTTTGCCTGCATTAAATGTTAGAGATTCGGAAGAAGAAAGACTTCCAATATGTGTTACATTTGGAGATAGTGAGCAGCTCATTGCTCTCCCAAAATTGCCAAATTTGTCTGGTAAAGGAACAAGCACGAGCTGTTTGAATTGCATTAAAAGATTGGGGTGTCAAAAAGCAAGTTCTTTGTAGTAACACAACTTATTCAAACACCTGCCGTTTTAAAAGTGCTTCTGTACTCATTGAAAAAAACTGGACAGAGAGTAATTGTTTTTCCTCTGCGGTCATCACATCTATGAACTAGTTTTGTGTAGCGTGTTTGAAACCAAAATACACTGCTGGCCACCCAAAATGCAACACCAAGAAGGAAGCATCCGATTGGCATGAAATTCGCATCATGCGTCGCCCGCGAGAGGACCTGCAAACGATTAGCATTGCAGGGCATATGCAAATCATGTACGCCCGGCACGCCACCGAGAAGCACTATAAGAAGGGTGCACAGAAGGCGGGGTGTAAGTAGTGGAAGTGTGTTGTGCTGCCGGACCTGTGCGTGTGAAGCTTCCTGATACCTCGTTGCAGAATACAGTAGTCATTCCAGCACGTTTCGGAGTTCGACAGAGGACGAATAGTGGTTTATCGCGACAGCGGGTTATCGTACCGACACATCGGCGCCCGTGTGGGACGACATCCAGCCACAGTGAGGCGAGTATGAATTCGGTGGGTGCAGGAGGGACGGACGGACCAACGTGAACGATTGCCGCAGCCGCGGCACATCACCGAACGAGAGGACCGGCATGTTGTACGGCGGGCATTGACGGCTCGCACAGCCACATCAGGAACGTTAGCACAGTAATTAGGGTGTGTTGCACAACAACCTGTGTCAGCACGTACCATTCGACGTCGTTTGCAGGAGCGGGGACTTGTCGCACGGCGCCCATTGCTCCGATTACCATTGACGTCACACCACCGGCGAGTGCGGCGGCAGTGGGTCGTTGAACGCCGCACCTAAACTACGGAATGGCCCGACATTGTCTTCTCCGACGAATCCCGCTTCTGCCTGCAACACCACGATGGTCGGATGCGCGTGTGGCGGCACCGCGGCGAGAGAGTGTATGACGCCTGGATTATGCATCGCCATACCGGTCCGTTGCCTGGCGTTATGGTTTGGTGCGCAATTGGATATGACACCCGACCCCTGTGGTACGCATCGCCGGTACACTGAACCGCCACCGCTACGTCTCTGACGTTTTTGAGCCTGTAGTCTTTCCCCCTTACCTGCAGGACCTGCCAGCGGCTACGTTTTAACAGGATAATGCGCGCCCGCACGTGGCACGCATCGTGCAACAATTCTTGACGGCCCACTAGGTGTCACTGCTGCCGTGGCCCGCCTGTTCTCTCGATATGTAGCCCATCGAACACGTCTGGTTGCTGATCGGCAACCGAGTGGCCCAGCAAGCACCACCCGCGGCTACGCCTGATGAACTGTGGCAACGTGTGGAAGCAGCCTGGACCGACATACCTCAAGCCCACATCCAAAGCGTCTTTCGTTCGATGCCGCGGCGTGTAGCGGCCGTTATTGCTAGCCATGTGAGCCACACGAACTATTGATGTCTACGTGTTCCGCAAGTCGCACGGGCCTGTGAGCTCAATCGTTTCGCTTTTGTATCTGTTGTTATGTGTCCAGTAAATCTGGCTTTGCTATCTCGTGTCCTTCTTGGTGTTGCATTTTGGGTGGCCAGCAGTGTACATCGGGAAACAAGCAGTCCTGACACCTCTTTTCAAACAGTTGAGCGAAAGCTGGAAAAATAATAAACCTATTAATTTTCAAAGTGGTAAGAAAGTTGTGAAAGAGTTTTTTAATGTTTGAAATTAACGAAATGTTAGGATTTTTTAAAGCTGAATTACAGTAACAAATATTAAGAAGTGATTTCAAAGAACTCGTAGTAATATTTTTGGGATGAGATATGGAGAAGAAACTAAAAATCAGGCCTCCTGGCGCGATACATCAAGCCCAGTGGATGGCAAGAGCAATTTATTCTTTGAAAATATTTTTGCTTAGGTCTGAACTTAGACTATGCAACAAACAGAAAGAAGCTTTGAAAGACACAAGGAAGCTTTGAAAGACAGAAGAAAGCTTTGAAAGACAGAACAAAGCTTTGAAAGACAGAAGGAAGGTTTGAAAGACATTTGTCTATTCATTGTAACGGTTTATGTTAAACCATGGCTTCAGTTTAGTGCAGCTGTAAAAGCCCGTTATCGAGATTTGTGCTTCTTAAGTTCATTGAAATCGTACCAAAGGGTGGATACCACAGTTTCTAGAGCAGCTTTGAAAACATTTTGTCAACACTTCTAGTATTCATCTGAAGATGTGTCAGTTTGATCACTGTTTGATGATGAAGTTGACGTACAAACAAAAATTAAAATGGTGACAGATTTGGAAAGAGAGAATCAGTACGTGGAAAGGAGATATGTTCTATCATGTGGAGAAATGACTGATAAATTATTAGGTATGTTTATTTTCATTTCAATTTACTGTAATACACAAAATGTTACTTTTTGTTTCAAATACAGTTAGTTCCCCGTCTTAAAAAAAATGGCCGATTTCGTATCAACAAAAAGTATAGATTTGTTCTGTCATCTACAACTAAACACTGGTTTTCTTCAGGAATGCCCTTCTACATGAGAGGACAACATTTTCTTTTTAGATGTCAAAAGGACAGTTAAAACGTTAAAAGCAGTAAATGATACAGCTGAAAGAGCTGCTAAATAAATGAAGGACTTTCATAGACTATTAATTGTGGATGAGGAACAAAAGCAGTCTGCCTTGCGTTGCGTGAAAGATCATCGAAGGCTGCACCCTAATTGCAAAACAGAAGCATTGAAGAGAAAATATTCAGAGCAGCTTCGTGACTTGTAATGTGTCATTTTACGGTACAAATGTATCAACAATTTAATAAGATATTTGATATTATATTTACTGGGAATTTTGGGACTCAGGTTTGCTTAATGTGTAATCATTCCTAGTCACACCTAGTCTTCAAATTTGACACTCAAGTCAGTTTTTGATGAGATAAAATTTCATATCTGAGTAAGTTTGACCGCATGGAACAAAATTAAGGGGTATGCGCATAAATTTTAGCAAAAAAAGTTTTTTTGCACAAATAAAGGACACCATAATATACACTATATTGACAAAAGGCACCGGACACCTAGAAGAGAAACACAACATAGCATTTATTGATATACATTAGTACAGTGTCGGTCTGCGTTTGGCATTAATGCATGCACTGACTATTCGAGACATGCTTTCGACAAGGTTTTGGAACTCTGCGATAGGTATGCGTTTCCATTCAGTGCATAATGCTGCCACTAACTGTTGCTCAGTAGTAGGCCTTGGTTCCAAACTTCTTCTGCGGCGCTCTAATTCATCCCATAGGTGCTCAATGGGATTAAGATCAGGACTCTGTGCTGGCCAGTCCACACACCATACGGAATTATCATCAAACTACGCCGTAACAGTTCTTGCTTATTGGCTCGGTGCATTATCCTGATGGTACCAACAAGGCTCGGTTCCATGGTATTGCCTACAGAGTTGGTAAGGCATAATTGTCCAGAATTTCGAGGTAGACAGGCTGGTTAACAGGTTTGTCCACAATAACCAATGGACCAGGACCATACCACAAAAAACACCCCCACACGAGTACACTGCCAGCTCCAAACTTGACCGTAGGAACAGTACACTGTGCTAAACAGCGTTCTCCCGGCTGCCGCCATACCCACACACGGCCATCAGCCTGATGGATCGTATATCTGGATTCATCAGTCCATAGGACCCGTTTCCATTGATCTACAGTCCGCGATAAATGTTCTTTACACCATGCTAAATGACGAATAGCATTCCGAGTGGAGATGAAAGGCTTATGAGCAGCCGCACGACCACGGTAACCCATGGAACGAAGTTCTCTGCAAAAGGTACGTGTACAGACCGAGGTTCCAGCATTTTTACTTACCTGTACAATAATTCTTCTGCAGTACTCCGTTGATTAGCTGTAACGGCCCTCCTGAGGCTTCGACGTCCTCTATCACTGATTTTCTTTTGTCTGCCGGGTACGGTTTGTTGCTTTAGGCACGCCGTGTGTCCACCAATAAATCAGTACATCCAAAACAGTTGACTTGGGTATGTTTAAACGCCTATTGGTTTCTCTTATGGACAACCCACTAATAAAACAGCCAACAATCTCTCCTTTCTCAAAGTCAGTTCTCTCCCGCTTCGACATTTTCACTGAAATTCACAGTGCGATATGATCGCGGTCAGTTTGAAGCTTGTTTTTACACCGTCTGCAGCTGTACCACCCATCTTAACAACGCAGCGGATCCGTTCATTTGCTTTTGACGGGGTGTCTGGTGACTTTTGTCAATATAGTGTATATACACTGACGGAAAAAAATCCCAACACCAAGAAGGGGTTGTGTTAGATAAACGACAGTTGGTAGGCGGTGAGAGTACATCTGTAAGATGACGTCTATGCAAATTTCGCGCTCGGCGCATACGTGTGGCGCTAATAGCGTCCCTCGGAACATGCAAAGCAGGTTTTCTGTTAATACGCACTGTAACGTTCGTGAGCGTTAGTTATCGTTGAGATTCGACGTAGTGTGTTGATGTTAGTCAAGAATGCCTTTAAAAAGACGAAGAAGCCATTATCAACAGCTCACGGAGTTTGAACGAGGTCGTGTAATAGGGCTATGAGAGGTGGATTTTCTTTCCGCAATATTGCAGAACGACTTAGCAGTAATGTAGCCACTGTGCATGATTGTTGGCAGCGGTGGTCAAGGGAAGGTACTGCCTCAAGAAGACCGGGTTCCGGCCGGCCACGTGGCACTACTGAGAGGGAAGACCGCCGTGTACGGCGTAGGGCCGTGGCGCATCGTACCGCGTCTGCGGCAGCAATTCGAGCTGCAGTTGTCACCACAGTGACACAACGAACTGTTACAAATCGGTTACTTGAAGGACAGCTCCGAGACAGACGCCCTGTAGCGTGCATTCCACTTAGTCCAAACCACTGCCGTTTGCGACGTCAGTGGTGTCAAGCTAGAGCTCATTGGAGGACGGAGTGGAGATCTGTTGTGTTTTCTGATGAAAGCCGGTTCTGCCTTGGTGCCAGTGATGGCCGTGTGTTGGTTAGAAGAAGGCCAGGTGAGCGTCTGCAACCAACCTGTCTGCGGCCGAGACACACTCGACCTACACCTGGAGTTATGGTCTGGGGAGCAAGTTCCTATGACAGCAGGAGCACTCTCGTGGTTATCCCACGCACCCTGACGGCACAGTTGTACGTCGGTCTGGTGATTCAACCTGTTGTGCTGCCATTCATGAACAGCACTCCAGGGGGTGTTTTCCAACAGGATAACGCTCGCCCGCATACCGCTGTTGTAACCCAACATGCTCTACAGAGTGTCGACATGTTGCCGTGGCCTGCTAGATCACCAGATTTTTTACCAATCGAGCACGTATGGGAAATCATTGGACGACAACTCCAGCGTCACCCCCAACCAGCATTAACCGTCCCTGTATTGACCGACCA
This sequence comes from Macrothele yani, assembly GCA_039090855.1. Classification (NCBI taxonomy): domain Eukaryota; kingdom Metazoa; phylum Arthropoda; class Arachnida; order Araneae; family Macrothelidae; genus Macrothele; species Macrothele yani. Next base: position 56,424,943 of record CM076992.1, on the reverse strand, counting down.
AGTGCAACAGGCATGGAACTCCATCCCACAAACTGACATCCAGCACCTGTACGACACAATGCATGAACGTTTGCGTGCTTACATTCAACATTCTGGCGGTTACGCCGGTTATTAATGTACCAGCATTTCACATTTAAAATGGCTCTTCTCGCGCTTACATTAAGCTGTGATCTTAAAACTTTAATCGATTAAATGTTACCTATACAACTGTATTGCCGCCATTTCATTCCTCTACAACTATTTTTTCGTGGTGTTGGGATTTTTTTTCCGTCAGTGTATATTACATGGTCAAGTTACATTATTGTGACCACCAGCTAATATCCAGAGTAACCGCCGTGTGCAGCGCGGATAGGAGCTGGACCGGCTGGGAGTGACTCAGTAAGGTGCTGCAAGGTCTTCACAGATATGTGTAGCCATGCTGACTGCAGTGCATCTGACAGCTGCTGGAGGGTGCGTGGTGGAGGATCCATAGAGCGGAAAACACGATCGAAGTGGCCCCACATATGCTCAATTGGGTTTAAATCTGGAGAATCAGGGGGCCAGGGAAGTACTTTAAAGTCTTCATCGTGCTCTTCCAACCACTCTCGGGAATTTCTAACTGTGTGACACGTCGCATTGTCGTTCTGGAAGATGCCATCCGCCGCCCCACGGAAGTCAATCAGCATGTATGGGTGTACGTGGTCTGCAAGGATGGATTCATAACGAATTCGGTCCATAGTGCTTTCCACGGGTACGAGTGGACACAGAGAATGCCACGAAAATATTCAATAGACCACAACGCTGTCCCCACCAGTTTGTGTTCTGCTAACAATGTTGGAAGAGTGTTTGTTCTTCGATGTTTCTCGCCTTATACGCTAACGTCCATCTTTCCGATGAAGCAGAGAACGTGACTCATCGGAGAAGGCAATCCTTTGCCAATCAGCGGAGGTCCAGTTCTGATACTGCCGTGCAAATGTCAGTCTTTTCTGCCGATGCACCTTCGTTAGCATAGGTGCAGTGACCATCCGTCTGCTTCGGAGCCCCATACTCAGCAGGGTTCGCTGAACTGTGGTTTTAGACACACGTCCGGTAACTCCCTGGCTCATTCGGCCCGTGAGTTGCTCCACTATAGCATGTCGATCGGCTCTCATGCACCTTCGAAGCCGACGCTCACTTCTTTCATCAGTGACACGTGGTACTCCGCAGTTCCCACGTCGCTTATTCGCAATGGTGCCATTTCTCCAATCACGATACACTTTAACCATAGTAACACGGGAACAGTTCACAAACTGTCCTGATTCAGATATACAACCACCCTTGGTCCAAAAGCCGATAATCATCCCTTTTTGGAAATCTGATAAATCGCTTCTTTTATCCATGACAGCAACGAGTGATAAGTTTTCAGATTGCCTACAGCACACATTATATACCCTCCAAGCCAGCTTACGACGCGTGCCTTCTTTCTTTGGTTACGCGCTGTTGACGTTAAAAGTAGAGGTGGTCACAATAAGGTGCAATTTTTATATACGACCCTCAAACGTTTTACGGAGTGCAGCCACTGTCTGATCCTCACGAAAACCACCTAAGATCTGAAGTCAGAACAATTTTAAATGAAAATCAAATATTTGAAAAAAGTTAAAGACTTACGACACTGTTACATTGTGACTGCTGATATTTAGACTCTGTCGACATTATGACCATGTCGACATTTTGACTGTACACATCACGACTGCCACCGTGTACAGCAATGTCGTCAGTACAGCGACATTGCTGTACACGGGTACATTCATATGTGTACCCAGCATTCATAACATAGGCCCCAGATTGGACCATTTCAGCAAGTAGTAAGGTATATAGTTTATATAAAAGCCTGTACACGAGAGTGACATATCATATATAGCTCCTGAAGATCAGAGTCGTAGTTCAAATCAACTTACAGCAGCTGGGGTGTAAAAATCTCAATCTACTGCTGATAATGACTCAGAAAACAGCCCTACTCCTGTGATAGACACTCCGGACTACCCTGATTTATCAAATCATCGGAAACTAGTTCCGCTACTTGCTATAGATATTGCAGCTCTTACAAAATTTCTTTGTAGTGTTACAATCGCACCATTTTCAAGTAGTGCTGTACTGATAAAAAAAATTTTAGTATTATTAAAATGATTATTATTAATCAGGTTCGTAACTTGTTGACCATTCTCACGACCATATAGGTGTGGGGTGATGCACTGAGACTAGATAGGAGTAATAAATTTCAAGAAACACTCAAATAAATGAGTGGCACAAATTTTAGCAACAAAACAATTTAATACATGTAAACATTGACGTTTAAAAAAAATATGCATGCACAATATCAAGAGCAAATACGTTGTGGTTAAAATAAAAATGAAAATAACGTTATTTCAAGACAAATGCGTTGTGATTAAAAAAAAAAAGAAAATACCGTTTAACTCAACTTCATTTTAAAGAACACACAGTTCAAAAATTCAGATTGTTCAAATCACCAAGATTAATTACTCTCAGTCCTCTGTCAGTTTAGCGAAATTAACATTAAGGTACCAATAATACAAATCTTAGTTGTTGTTGTTTTTTTATATAGAAGTCATTTCTAAGTGTTTCACACAAATTATATTCTCAGTCTGTTATAAGAAATTCACACAGATTAGTATCCTCAAAGTTCACACAATATGCAAGGAAGAAAAAGTCATCACTATCGATGATAATTATGTGAGTCCCTTTTGCAAATCCGTTTAAAATACAGTCAATGAATAACGCTGTAGGATTCAACTACCAATTGTGCAATTAAAATGCTACGTCAGACTGAATCTCAAATCATATACAGAAATGCTGGAGTAGGCCGGATCTGAAGGTGGGAAACTAACATATGTTCATAAGAATTATCTCATTACTTAAACATCATGTACCATCAATATTAAAAATGCATTTACACACATCCAACGCATAAGAAAAACCAAAGTCGTGATCAGGATTCAAACCTGGGTTATAAAACTAATTAACTTCACAATTTCTCACTTAAATTTAATTCTAAACCCAAAATTATTTTGTTTGCCATCATTAATATCATTTCATACTAGTATATTTTCTGTATGCCTCTGGCATGCAACAAATTCAGTACTAGTTTTTTGAACTTTTGCTCAAGAAAAAGGAAAAACAAATCTTGTGGAAAAATAATAATAATTTTACTCTTAAAAAATATATATATATGCACACTCTAAATTATGCAGAGCGTCTTGTAAAAGATACTCACTTTTACCCAAACAGAGAGATGGGTAGATGCATGAAGAAACGATGGAGAATCACCATTCAACTTCCATTTAGAAATAGGTTTTGAATTGTAGTAACGGATATGTTTACCTAAAAGGTTTCACACTAGCTTACTTATACCCTAAAGAATTCACACAGAATCTAAAACTTGACTTTAATACTACGTACTAAGGTTATGACAGCTCGCATCGCATACGTTTCTACTCCAGTTTCGCTATCACGCGACCAATTGTGTCTAATTAATAGAACCATAATTAACACAACTGCTGTACGATTCCGGTAGACCTCTGGTTTACGCGTAAATGGTAAGCATCAGAAACTGGGTAGCAACAATACTTGTTGCATAGATATATTTTTCAGCTGTTAACTAAAAATTCGAAATACTCTGAATTATTACAAATTTCTAACGAAATAAGCTCAAACAAAAAGTAGCGCAACTTTATCCATTATCTTAAATAGAAAATAGATCAATAGGGCGGACAAGAAAAATCCTTTTTTTCTAAAGGCATATATGTTTATGAAGCAACTCTCGAAATGCTCAGAGAAGTATACTTTCATTAGCAGCCCATTTTGTTTCCTCCGAAAGTAACTAAACCTGACCCGGAAGTTCACCTTCTCGCAGCACGCACTCGAGCTCATAACATCGTACAAGTAAACTACGGGTTTAATATATGATTAGGCATGTTGCTGGCTTGTCAGAGTAAAGGCAGCAAAAAAATCATTACTTTCCTGACTCGAAAAAGGACAGGAGATAGCGTTTTAATTCAATAAATGTTCCTATTTCTTTCTTGTTCTTCGTGGGGTTTTTTTGTTTTCTCCGTCGCTTCATCACCAAGACACAAACTTGATATAATAAATCATGCAATATACAGGCATTACATAGATTAAAATAAAAACCATAGCTGGGGGGGTCTGCATAACATCTTACCAAAATAATAATTGTAAGGGCGAAAACTAATAATGCTACGAATGTACACTATTGTATAAATTCATGTTAATTTATGCGTGTGAAAAAACCCCATAAACTATGCCACGTGTTTCGATGGACGACGAAGTGTCACCTCGAGGACTTTTCTCTCTCTGAGGGGATAACTTTCGTTCGTTCACAGTGTGGTTGTACAATGCAGATGTCTGGCGTGCAATTAACGGCGCAAAAAGGAATGCAAGGGGGACCTCGACAACGGAAACACAGTGTTCCGAAGGACAATACCTTACACAGGAAATCTTGCTTTTAGAGAGTATCAAAACAGACCCAGACAATACTCTATCTCAAAAGGACGCCAGTTGGGCTGGTGGCCTGTAAACTTCCTTTATGTAGAAAGTATGCTGCTAGTGTTAAATGCATTCATGTATCTGTAGAGAGTGTGGTTTTCAAGCGGAAGGGCCGATAGAGGAATGCCACGAGTTGATCGCGGAATATGATAAGGATAGCCAGGGGTCAGGTTAGGAGGGACAGCGAGAGTCACGTTTTTCTAGGGAGAAGCCTGATAGCATGAGGGCTGGAGTCCGGTGCTATACGGTACCTGAGAGGGCAGAGGTCGATGCCTCAAGGCAACGGGGCAAGTGGAATGATGGAATTCTCGGAAGAAGGGCGAGGAGATTAAGCGGAGGAAAAGCGTGAGGAGAGGAGTTCGAAGTACGTTTTGGAAGTGTCCAGACGTGGGGAGCAGGGGCTCCCGGGAAAATAAATCACGCGTTGAAGAGAAGCCGAGTGCTTCCGTAGGAAAGCGTAGAGTCAGGATGACTCGAGTGTGGGAGGTGTAAGAAGGGTAATCGGTAAAAAGTCCGAGGAAAAAAAGTCCAGGAAAAAAAGTCCAGGAAAAAAAGTCCAAGTAAAAAAGTCCGAGGAAAAAAAGTCCGAGACTGTTGATAAACGCGGAAAAAAGTCCAGGAAAAAAGTCTAGGAAAAAAAGTCCGAGGAAAAAAAGGCCAGAAAAAAGTCCGAGATGGGCGTTTTGATTGTCATCATGGGCTAACTAATAAGTCGATTTGACATACTGTTTGAATGTTGGGGGTTGGGGTGGGGGGACATACTTTCATTATTTACCTAGTGTGATGGGGTTGCCGGAAAACCGCCACACAGGAAAACTGCCACACGTGTTTCGTTAAGGGGCCGGGCACAAAGTGCTATTCCTCCGAGGAACACTTTGAATGTGTGGCAGTTTTCCAAGTTTCCTAATTATGTTTTAGTTTCCCAAGGCGCCTAACGACGGGAAGGAGCTCCTTTGTTAGTCTGAATTTTCACGCCGGTTCATACCAGTTTAAGGTGACTGTCCACAAAAGTTCAACAGGAGGGAGGGGGTATAAAGATCGCTGTACATTTCTTAAAACTACAGTGTTCGACGAAACAACAGAATTACACATGACTCATGCTGTGTTTAGAAAAGGACGATAAGGTGGAATTTTTTAATAACGCTGCTTGTGCTTAGGCACTAAATATTTACATAGCATGTCAAGTTTGCAATACTTTTCTTTTACTTAATTAATTCATAGGGCCTATACCTTGGCCTTTTTAATAGCTTTTAATCCGCCGACTTCATATTCATAACGTTTACGTATCAAATAAAATCAATAGCATTGCGCTTTTGCTTAGGCACTAAACATTAATTTATAGGTCCTAGGCCTTTTTAACAGTTTTTATTCTACCAATGTAATATTGACAGCGTTTACATGTCAAATCAAGTTATAATAATGCGCCTTTACTTAGGCACGAAATATTAATTCAAGAGCCTAGGCCCTTTTACTAGTTTTTTATTTAACCAATGTCATATTCACAACGTTAACACAGCAAATCAAGTCAATAATATTGGGCGTTTATTTAGGCACTAAATATCAATTCAGAGGCCCTAGGCCTAGGCCTGGTTAGTAGTTTTTATTCCACGAATGCCATATTCATAACGTTTACATATCAAATAAAGTTAATAATATTGCGCTTTTACTTAGCCACAAAATATTAATTTATAGGCCGTAATTTTAAAAAACCGTCAAAAAGGCCTAGGCCTTTTTGACGGTTTTTTATCCGTCGACTCCATATTCATAGCGTTTATTTATCAACTTCAGTTAATAGCATTGCGCTTTTACTTAGGCACTAAGTATTAATTCATAGGCCCTAGGCCTAGGCCTCTTTAATAATTTTTATTCTACCGATGTCATATTCATAAAGTTTATGTACCAAGTCAGGTTAATAGCATTCGCTTTTACTTAGGCATTCAGTATTAATTACTAGGCATAGGGCCAATAAATTAATAAGTAGTGCCTAAGTAAAAGTGGAATTAGGGTAACTTCAGTTCATACATAAACGTTATGAATATGATATCGTTAGAATAAAAACTGTTAAAAAGGCCTAAGCCAAGGGCCAGGGAAACAATATTTAGTGTTTAAGTAAAAGCGGACTATTATTAACTTGAGCTGATATGTAAACCTTATGAATATGGCATCCGTAGAATAAAAACCACTAAAAGACCTAGGCCTAGGGCCTATAAATTAATATTTCGGGCCTAAGTAAACGCCCAATATTATTAACTTGATTTGCTGTGTAAACGTTGTGAATATGACATTGGTTAAATAAAAAACTAGTAAAAGGGCATAGGCTCTTGAATTAATATTTCGTGCCTAAGTAAAGGCGCATTATTATTAACTTGATTTGACATGTAAACGCTGTCAATATTACATTGGTAGAATGAAAACTGTTAAAAAGGCCTAGGCCTAGGACCTATAAATTAATGTTTAGTGCCTAAGCAAAAGCGCAATGCTTTTGATTTTATTTGATACGTAAACGTTATGAATATGAAGTCGGCGGATTAAAAGCTGTTAAAAAGGCCAAGGTATAGGCCCTATGAATTAATTAAGTAAAAGAAAAGTATTGCAAACTTGACATGCTATGTAAATATTTAGTGCCTAAGCACAAGCAGCGTTATTAAAAAATTCCACCTTATCGTCCTTTTCTAAACACAGCATGAGTCATGTGTAATTCTGTTGTTTCGTCGAACACTATAGTTTTAAGAAATGCACGGCGATCTTTATAACCCCCTCCCTCCTGTTGAACTTTTGTGGGCAGTCACCCTACACTGGTATGAACCGGCGTGAAAATTCAGACTAACAAAGGAGCTCCTTCCCGTCGTTAGGCGCCTTGGGAAACTAAAGCATAATTAGGAAACTTGGAAAACTGCCACACATTCAAAGTGTTCCTCGGAGGAATAGCACTTTGTGCCCGGGCCCTTAACGAAACACGTGTGGCAGTTTTCCTGTGTGGCGGTTTTCCGGCAACCCCACCGCACTAGGTAAATAATGAATGTATGTTCCCCCATCCCTACCCCCAATATTCAAACAGTATGTCAAATCGACTTATTAGTTAGCCCATGATGACAATCAAAACGCCCATCTCGGACTTTTTTCCTGGCCTTTTTCCCTCTGACTTTTTTTCCTAGACTTTTTTTTCCTGGACTTTTTTTCCGCGTTTATCAACAGTCTCGGACTTTTTTCCTCGGAATTTTTTTTCCTCGGACTTTTTTACCTGGACTTTTTTTCCTCGGACTTTTTTACCTAGATTCTGTAAGAAGGCACCGAATTATTCAACAGGAGCAGGGTTGGAAAAAAATACTCAACCAGAGACTTTCTTCGTTGCCGGAGATTAATAGCGGTTATTATTTCGTGACGTACCCGAAATACGTTAGGCATTCTCTCTACGCGGATCTTTCGAGAGAAACCAGGCTCTCGGTATCTAATTTCTCATCATTAAATTTCTTTATTCGCTCATACGGCGTAGTTATTGCAACTTTGATTTTTGTGCCTTATTTTAAAACCTTCCCTCCCTTCCTCGGTTCGCAGATATACCAAGTAAAGTGGAGGAAGAGAGAGCCTGGGCCTCAAATTTATATTAAATAAATTATGTGTGCCGAATGAAAAATTAAACTAATAAAATCATCATGGTTGCGTTCATAGCAAAACAAATTTAACTTCAGTTAGCCCCCATTTTTCAGAATCCAGACCTACTCCAGTTACGGTTGATTCACACAAGCATATTTTGTTTGTAAAGGGTGATCCATTTAAACCAGTACCATGTGATTTACTTATAACTGTTTTATAAATAACAACAAAATCATACAGTAAGTTGAGAATTATACATGTGGTATTGGAGAATCATTTTATTAAAGCAAATGTTGGAATTGTCCTCCATTTTCTTGTAAATACAGTTGAACACGCCGCACCATATTCAGTGATGTCTCATGTAGAGTACGAGCAGTAACATTGCCAATTTCAGTCGTGATTGTTTCACGCAATACATCCAATGTTTTTGGATGTGTTTTATAAACTCTATCCTTTAAGTAGCCCCATAAAAAAAGTCAGGGGAAGTTAAGTCCGGAGATCGGAGAGGCCATATGTTTTTTTGAAATTAATCTGTCATCAAAGAAGCTGGTTATGAGTCCCATTGAGACTTTCGATGTGTGACACGTAGCGCCATCCTGCTGAAAGTAGCCCTCTGTCAATTCAATGTCATCAAGTTGGTCCACAAATTAATTGAATATGCGGCAATAAACGTTAGCATTGACAGTCTCAGAGAAAAAAATGGAGCCAATAATTTTCGTAGACGAAACCGCACACCTTACACCAACCTTATGTGAATGCATCGGTGTTTCACACATAACGTGTGGGTTTTCGGCAGCCCAGTATGTGCTGTTTTGCGAATTGACGTAGCCTGACAGATGAAACCAGGCTTCATCCGTAAACCATTTGATGGAGAGAACATCAGATCGCAAATTAAGAAAATTTTGAAACCATTTGCAGTAACTTACTCTCTTTCACTTGTCCGGTTCCTGCAGCTGATGGATTACGTTCACTTTAAATGGTCGAATATTCGCTTTTTTTGTTGCCCTTTGACAAGTTTCGTATGAATATCCTGTCTGTTGGCTTAATCTGCGCAATGATTTCGTCGGAGATTGAAGTAAACGTAGCCGAACATCGTCCACACGCGTTTGGGGCATCGGAGAGTGATGTCTACCGCTACCGCTGAGAAGAGAACCAGTTTGCTCCAGTTTTTTTGCCATCCACAGAATTGTTGACTTGCTTGGCACTTTTCGAACTCCAAACCCTCTTCGAAATGCTCGTTGCGTTTTGATGACAGAATTGGTTACCCAATACGATTTCACTAAAAAATCACGCTCTGGAACAGAGTACTGCATGTTTCCGAATGCACGCAAGTGAATGACAACGCAACAACAAACAAATCACGAACTGAGTTACAGTTACGGTTAACAATCTTCTTCATGTGAATGCATCGGTTTTCATTCTCCAGGAGTTGCTGCTTCTGTTAAAAAAAGAAGTTCCTTGCGCGATCCCTTGCAAAAATGTAAGGTTTTTTCAGGGTACTGGTTTAAATGGATCACCCTGTACCTAAGACGGCAGATCGATTTTTTGTGGGTAGATAAACGGATCAAAAGTATGATAATTTAAAAATTTACCGCATTATCTTCTGTACTTTATCTATCAAACTGTAGCTTGTGACACTGCGCTGCATTTGTAACACTGCACTGCACTTGTGACAATGCACTACATTTGTGACACTGCACTACACTTCCTTATTCAGGTAAAACTTCTATTAAAACGTGGCTTTCAAAACTCCCTTTGGTGCCACCTGTTTGATACTATCGATCTCCGTTGTGCATTTCATGGAAATGGAGAAGTAGATTATCCCCGATGCTGATAAATGGATTCCATCGCTATCTTGCCATCTCTGAACCACAGTCTTCCTGATCCTCAGCCCTGGAACCGTCCACGATAAACCAGGTAGGGAAATCTGTTCCACGTACAAAATATACTTTTTTCCCCTTCCTACTGCTGTCTGAGAGGTAGATGCTTCACGTATCGGCTGGCTCGCCTCTCCACAAAGATTAGAGGTTGTTTCGAACGCTAAGCATTGCGAATGGTTGTTCCTTGCTGTCTCTCAGCTATCGTTATTAAAGTAAATTATCCATCCACGTCTATACAGCAGTCTCAGAAAACTGCTTCAACTCCGTTGGTTGGGCAGGCGAAGAGGCATGGTCCAGCAGCAAGAGCTGCCAAAACCGCCGAACAATCTCGGGCACAGAAAATACGTAGATGTTGTTACATCTGTGTTCCAGTATAGACTGCTCGCAACCTTTTGCAAGTTATCCAACTTGCAAAAGGTTGTCTACCGCACCCAAATGGCGCAACCTGATTAATCGAACACCACATTCCTTTTAGAAGGATCATAAGGATAATTACTTTTTAAAAAGGTATAAGAAAAAGTATATCTTTTAGCGGAAAACTTACATTTTGAATTTCATCTTTTCACCAAAATGGAACTCATGTCTCAAAACATATATGGATCAAATATTTAGTATTGTCATGTGCAACTGATGCATTTGTCTCATACCCCCTTCTTGTCTCTGATGGCGCAGTTTAGAATCGTTATGATTTTACATAAATTTTTCTTATCAAAAAACAAGATATAAGCACTACAACATTCCTAATAATTCGAGTTTCAATCACAATTATGTTTTAACACAGTTGATCACCAGAAATTTAGGTAAACTGCTTATTTTTGCAAAGATACGTGTGTGGAATTTCAATGTACGTATCTTTAGCATTTTCAAATGCGCGTTTCAGGATTCCATTTAATATCTTTGCTAAAAGTGAGGACAGAAGTTAAGTTACTTTAGGATTTTCATACACTGGCGAAAAGTGAAAAAAGAACACCAAGAAGGACACGTCTGATACCATCGAAATTTATGCAGCATAATAACGGAATACAGAGGATAACGTGATCAAAACAGTATGGCAAAATACAGCTGTATTTGCTGGTAAACTGAAAAATAATATTTCCATGTAATATGGTTAGTACGAGGTTGAACCGCCATGAACTGGGTCACACTGTGCAATTCTGGTATGGAGTCTGTCGTACAGATCTTGGATGTAAGTTTGGGGTATTGAGTTCCAAGCATCCTCAACCTGGACGCGTAAATCGGGGATGGTCGTGGCTGTCCGTGGAGACCGGATAAGTCGTTGTCCCATAAAATATGCTCAATGGGGGACAAATCAGGTGAACGTGCAGGCCATGGAAGTTGTCTCACACCCTGAAGTGTATGTTGCGTTGCACGTGCCGTGTGTTGGCGTGCGTTATCTAGCTGAAAAACACCCCGATGAACCGACCTTACAAATGGCACAACAACGGGCTGAATTATGTTGTTGATGTAGGAGGTGCTGTTTAACGTACCCGGTAAAAACACTAGTTGTGTACGGGAGTGATATCTGATCACTCCCGACACCAGGAGAGCAGGTGTAGGCCCTGTGTGTCGCTGGCGGATGCAAGAAGAGTGGAGACGCTCCCCTGTGGGTCTGCGAACACGCATACGGCCATCGGAGGCTCCCAAGCAGAATCTGCTTTCATCGCTGAACCCGACAGATCACCATTTCGTTCTCCAGTGCAGACGTTGGCGACACCACTGCAGCCGTTCCTGACGGTGGGCTGGAGTCAGAGGTACTTATGCCAGAGGCACACGTGCACGTAGTCCTGCATCCAGTAGACGGTTGCGGATTGTTCGCACAGTCACCTCAGGTGCAACGGCAGCTCGGATTTGCGTCGTTGGTCCGCTCATCAGTCCGTCTATGACTCCCGGTTCCACGTCTTCTCGTGTGGGAGTGTTCCTCGGACCATCTACGGCACCATCGTACCACCCCCGATACTTCCCGTCCAATTCGCTCCGCAATACGACGATACGACCACCCGGCCTCGCGGAGTCCGATTTGACGACCTCGCTCAAAGTCCGGTAACTGCTGAAATCGTACACGTCTTCCATGTTCCGGCATTGCAGCTTCTTCAGGTATTCGCACGTGTCCTTACGCCGACGACTGATTACATTTACTTCGCCGTACTCCTTAAATACCACCGACGATAATTTGCATATTATACCGTGCTGTGGCGTAAGCACTCACCGGTTGGTCCCGAAATTAACATCATGCGTACGTAAACTCGACCCCATTAACATATGTAAATTTCATGATCTTCCGCCAATTCCTTCTTGGTGTTCTTTTTTCACTTTCCGCCAGTGTATTTAGTCCTCTAGGTTCAAATTACCTACGTTTTCTACGCGACTGAATTATGTCATAGGAATTTATGTGATGTTTCAGAGTTATTTGCACAAACATGTCGCTATTTTCTGCTATTACTCTCCACATGGAGCTAGGGTGGGGTCCGTCGGCAATAGCTACAACTACAAGTTCACATGCTATTTTATTCGTGGAAATACTGCCTGATCAACCATATACCTTTTTGTTTGTTACCAAACAGTATTTGTCTTAAAAAAATATGTGTTGCGTAATGGACTGGATAATATCCAGGACATGTACATAGTGTACATTTCCAAGTAGTGTAATATATTCACCTACTTGTGCAGCTTTCTCACGGCAGCATGAATCACCGTCCATAGTGGATCTTCTTCCTTCAAGCCCTCCTACACAGTCATCATTACGTGTACGAAGGGGCTCTTATTCTTCAACATCTGTTTCTGCTGGATTCCGTCATTATGCTATTTCTCCTGCTTTACGTTCAGAGCACAGGCATGTACTCTCACTTATTTCGGCTACTTCACGAATTATTTTTGTCAAATGAATCTGTGTCTTTCAAGCCTGCATCTTTGCCTGGCACTTCAACGTCGACTGCTGACCTGTAAGGACGCGAAAGCTTCTGCATCTTCATTAGCTTCGACCTCTGAGAATGTTCCCAGACTTGTTGCCGATATCTTCAACCTGAAATCTGTCCTCCGGGAGTTTTTGCACGTACACCATAGCGTGCGCATAATCTTTTCGTAAGGGATTTTTTAAGTGGTACGACAAACATTTTCTTTTTTCTTACTATATATCAGGGCTCTAATATTTTTGGACTAGATACTTCCATGCAAATTTAACTTATATGTCTTATTTACATTGTTCAACATTGAATTGTTTATAGTTTTTGCTCACTAGCTAATACTAGTATGTCCAAGCAATTTTGTATCATTAATTGTCTTAATAATCTATGGTTTTTCAAGGATTCCGATGAACTCCCCAAATATGGATGTGAAATCATGTGTCAGGTTTGAAGTCTGCCCCTGCAGCATAATGTTTTTTTCAGAATGTTTTCCACTAGGAACGAATAGAATTTCCTTGAAAGTTATATGTGGCAAACATGTTATTTACGAATACACAGTGCGACAAAGAATTTTTAAGACTGGCGCTAGATTTCAGCCTACGGTGGCGCCACCGGTGTAATCGCGAACGAGTTATAAACCGTGACCATCTGCTTGCTTTCTGCCAAAAGTACTGCGCAGTTGTTAAAGTAACTCAAACGAAACGGCCGTTCATTAGCGAAGTAAATTTTTTTTCATGTTGAATTATTAAGATGGAACAAAGGGCTGTTATTAAATTTAACGCAAAACTTGGTAAAAGTGTCTCGGAAACGTACCAAATGATGAAACAAGTTTACGGTGAGTTTTTTTAAGTAGATCAAATGTTTTCCTGTGGCAAAAACGTTTTTTGGACGGAAGAGATACGCTAGAAGATGATAAGCATACCGGAAGACCAAGTTCATCTAGGACACCTGAGATTATTGAAAAAGTGCGTGATTTCGTGGCAAACAATCGATGTGCGTCACTAAGAATGATGGAAGAGTCTTTAAACATCAACAAAGAAACGATTCGAACCATCCTGCGTGAAGATTTGTGCAAAACAAAAGTCTGTGTTAAATTTGTTCAACACACGTTAACCAATAAACAAAAATCAAGGAGAAGTGCACATTGCAGAGACATCATTTCAGCCGCTGAAAATGATCCAAACTTCTTAAAATCGATTGTTACAGGTGATGAAACATGGTGTTTTTAATATGATCCTAAAACAAAACAACAAAGTGCGGAATGGAAGTCAAAAAACTCACCACAAGCCAAAAAAACAAGAAAAGTTCCATCGAAAATCAATACAATGCTCATTACATTCTTCGATAGTAAGGGTATTATCCACAAAAATTTCTTCCAAGTGGACAAAAAATTACTGGTGAGTTTTATTTAAATGTTTTGAGGCGTTTGATGAGCAGAATTCGTAGCATTCGTCCAGAATATCGGGATGAAAACAATTGGTGTTTGTTGCACGATAATGCACCCAGTCACACCTCACTTCTTGTTCGTAGATTTTTGGCGAAAAATGACATCTGTGTGTTGAATCATTCACCGTATTCGCCCGATTTAGCACCCCGCGACTTTTCTTTATTCCCAAAACTTAAAATGACTTTAAAAGGGTGTTATTTTTATGATATTTCGACCATACAAACAGCTTCGACGCGTGCTTTGGAGGCAATTCCGCAAAGTGAACTGGAACAGGCATTCAAATCATTATTAAATCGCTGTAACAAGTGCATTGAAGCCGGAGGGACTTATTTTGAGTAACAAACCAAAACAAATTATAATTTCTTGTTTCTATTTCATTTTACAGACCCAGTCTTAAAAATTCTTTGCCACACTGTGTACATCAAATATCAGACAAATGATATACGTATACGAATGTATAGAATCTCCTCAGTAATTCGCTAAAGCATATGGTTATTTACGAAAATATTAAGAATGAGACAAATGTTATTTACAAAGTAGAATTTCATTGAATAATGATATGCACCAAAAATACTTTGAAAAAATTATAATGTTAATTCATAGAATTGTTAAAAGAGTGAAAAAAATAAATGTATTACAAATTGTTTACAGGAGTGTGTCTACATGAATGTTGACGATGTAAATATGAAACGATTGTGAAGCTCACTGTCTGTTCAAAATTGGACAGGTTTTGGCTATATACAAAATAAAAGTGTGCACCTCTAATTCACCTTCCCTTTGAGTTTGTGTGTCTTACGTCGTTTCTTCTAGGTACAGATTTTCTCACTGATCAACGCATTACTTCTCCGGACAACTTGTAGGTTTTGGCAAAGCTGACAGTGAGTCGAAGGTAAATAAAAATCGATATCTTATGCAAAAGTGTGGGGGAATAAGTGGAGTAGCAGACAGACCGAAAGCTTTTTGTAATTTTACGTGAATAAATGGAGATTTACCTGATAACATGTTTGATTTTACGTGGATAACAAGTTGTTACTACATTATTGAGATTTCTATGTTTATGTAAGAACTTGCTGTTAAGTGTGTCATCTGGGCCGCGGGTTGCCTAGTGGGCAACGTTCGTGACTGCCATAGAGAAGACCTCAGGTTCGATCCCAGCAGGTACGAACGCTCGATCCACTAAATATCCGCCATGCGTCGGATGGGCACGTTAAGCCGCCGGACCCTGGGTACTGGTCCGGTAATAAATAAGGGCGTCTTCCTTCCCCTTTCTACCCCGCTTCCGCGTCACTTTCCTATCGGGCACTCTAGCCCAAATCTCCTAGCTTCCTATTTCTATGGGTTGTTTAAGACCTGGGGTCAGACACTCCCTTCCTAAAATCCTCTACATTTGATCAATTGTGTCATCTGTTGGTTTACAATTTGACGATTGTCGACTAAAGTTTATTGGTGACTGAAAATTTTTGTACTTTCCACTTCATGTAAAAAATGATGACCAGTTTCCATTTTACGTAAGTGCTGATTCTTTTCACACTGGCGGTTTATGTGTAATGAATTATTTAGTGTGTTCTATGCTCAACAAGCTATTTAAGGACTAAGTAAGGGCATTAGTTAATTTATTCATCAATTAATCAACAACAATCAACTACTAAAAACATTACAAGTGGCGCCGGAGACTTCGAAAGATTCAGCATGGACAAACAATATGCATCTTCGTTGGTGGAAGCATGAAACATATGCTTGCCTAACGAGGCTTCAGATTTTGGAAACAGACCCTTACTTCGAATCTTTGGTCTCAGGGAAAAGACAGAACCGACACCATCAGAGAAGCACACCAACCATGTCTCATCCTGGACTGGAACGTGGACTCATTTTGAAAAAATGGTCAAAAGCCAGCCCTCACACTTCTCGGCTGCTGGGGCTGCTTCAACGGCTACAAACATTCGCCTGACACAAGGAAGGGAAAGTAAAACAAGCACACGACCCATACTTTAATCGCGAGTCAAACCCTTTATTGGGGGTTTAACGACTCAGTGAGCAACTCAATGGGCTATAAGCAATCGCCCGTCCTTAATTTAGGGTCACTAGTTCCAGGTAAGGGAGAGAGCCAGCGCAGTAAGACAAAGACAACATCGACGCCTCACAGGATTTGAACCCGGACCCACCTCGGACGAATGTTCAAAAGCCATCGCTTAGACCACTGCGCCACTGGGGCGGCGAGTCAAACCCTAGCCCTCCTCGGACGACTAGCTAAGAGCCTACCCTACTGACCTTTCGCTCACCGGGGAGGCAAGATAGAATATCAGCTTCGCCACTGAAACGCTACTCTTTAACCAACTGGCACACCATTTGGACCAATGTGGTACTGCAAAATTGAAATCTGCAATTTTCACTCGAACTGCTAAGAGAGATATTATATTTGTAAAATATACTGCTCGACATACAGCATGCCAGACCAGGAAGTACAGGGTGATTCAAAAAGTCTCCGAGCTCTATTTTTAAAACGTATTTGCTGTAAAACTATAAAAGATATCCGAGTATTGCTGCTTGCGGCTGTTTTTTTTTTTGGATTGGAGGTTTAACGACCACCGTGAGCAACTCAATGGGCTATAAGCCGTCGCCCGTCCCTAATTTAGGGTCACTGGTTCCAGGGAAGGGAGAGAGCCAGTGCCGTAAGACAAAAACAACATCCATGCCTGACCGGGATTCGAACCCGGACCCCTTTCAGACGAATGATCAGAGACCATCGCTTAGACCACTGCGCCACCGGGGCGGCCTTGTGGCTGTTGAGCGTGACCTTGGGGAGCGAGCTGCGCCACGTGATAGCACCAGGTGACACTACGCTGACGCGGGCGCTGGGAAGCAGTAACGTTCAGTCAGCCATGAGTCTCACGCAAGAACAGAGATTCGCTTTGTTAGAAGTTTATTTTGCGTAAAAATCTTACCAACGTTGCATCCAGCTCTTTCAAAGGAAGTTTCCTGATGCTCCTATAACAGGGAAGACAACTGTGTATGACCGTGTGAACTCGTTTTGCGAGACAGGCAGTGTTCAGGATAAGTCTAAAAGCGGCCGGCCGTCCGTGGTGAAGACCACGTTTCTGGAGAAAATTCACGTTTCCCTGCAGCGCTCTCCCCGGAAGTCACTTCGGGGGCTGTCTTAAGAGTTAGGGTCATCGTATTCAGCCTTCCAGAGGGCTACTAAACGTCTAAAGCTACGGTCGTACAGAATTCTAGTAGTGCAAGAGCTACGTCCTTTGGACTCGGAAAAGCGCATTGTCTACTGCCAATGGTTTAAGAGTTTCACGCGCAACAATGTGACTAACCAGCTTAACAACACTTTTTTCAGTGACGAGGCATGGCTTCATTTGAATGGATATGTCAATAGCCAAAACACTTGCATATGGGCTGCGGAGAATCCACACGCATTGCATGAGGTTGGACTTCACTGTCAGAAAGTTGGAGTGTGGTGCGCCATGTCTAGACGGCGAATTGTAGGGCTATTTTTTTCGACAGAACTGTAAATTCCGCTGTGTATGCAGATATCATCCATCAATTTGTAGCGATGCTGGAAGAACACGAACGTTACTGTTGGTTTCAACAAGATGGAGCAACGTGCCACACATCAAACGAAGGAGATGCTCCGTGAGTTCTTCCACGATCGATTAATCTCAAAAAAACTTTGGCCGCTTAGCTCACCAGACTTTTATTTGTGGGGCTATCTGAAAGACACAGTTTACCACAACAACCCTAAGACGGTGCAGGACTTGCGGAACAACATCATTACAGCCGTGAGGGATATACCAGCTGAAAAGAATGTCCGCCAACATGCGTCGTCGGGTGAATTTGTGTCTTCAACAGTTTTCATTACCTTTAAGTATGAGTGTCAATATAACAGTATGTAAAAATAGTTATACATCACTATATTCGTGGTAGAAATATTTGAATTCAGAGTTCGGGGACTTTTTAATCACCCTATATTTGTCAGAGTGCTATGAAAATTGCTAACTAATCACAAGATAGGTAAGGCAGAGAAAAGGGCAAAACGGTACGGAATAACAAAGTTTGGTCGTCCTCACGTACAGTAGGTGTGTGGACAACGGCAGCAGAGGTATCTCGGCAGAAAAAACGCTTGGAAGGAGTAAGAATTCCTGGGCGACGTCATCGGAATTCCTACCATCACACACTTTTATCAGAAGCTTCATCACAGGGCAACGTACAGCTGGTTTGTCCCTACATCGCATCGCGGCGGGAAATCATCAAGATTTAACAACTTTTGGCCGAATGTGGTGACAGTTGTTGAAGGAAGGTAACATGCGTCGCCGTAGTAGGACTGGAGCATATTCACAGGCATCCAACTCCTCGATCATTGCATTTTACGACAAGCCGTAGAATCACAACAATCCACAGCTGATGACGTTCGACGAGATGTACAGGCAGCCCTGGGCATCACCATATCGACAAAGACTGTGAATCGCAGATTGTATGAGTCTGGTTTGGGTTCTCGCCAGCCATTGGGACGACTGTCACTCACGGCAGCACATCGTCGCGCAAGGTTGCAAGGGTACCATACCAGACATGCATGGCGGGACAAATGGAACCATGTCATATTCAGCAACGAGTTTCGCTCCTACATCAGTGTCGACGATATCCGGCTTCTGTATCGCTGTTGATGATTGCCGATTGAGAGTCTGAAGACGACATGGTCACAAGGCTGATCTTGCTGCCATCCGTAACATCATACGGCTCCTGAGCCTAGTGTGATGGTACAATGATGATGGGTAAAATGACAGCACGACGATACATCCATATAGGCCGTTTTGTTACCGTGTCTCTGTGGTATTCTTGATGCCCAATTTCAGCAAGACAAAGGCTACCCGAACACTGCCAACATCAACAGACGGTGCATACAAGGTGTCCAGGGATTGTCCTGGCCAGGACGATCCCAGACTTCTCTCCAGTTCAGAACGTGTAGTACGTCATTGGCAGACGACTTAACGCCTCTCTATGACCCCCTTGCAATGTCGATGAATTGTGGGCACAGGTCAACGATGCATGGTCAGCCTTATCTCAGAATGCCATCTGCGGATTTTTCCACTCGAAGCCATGCCGAATTGTTGACTGTACGGCCCTACCTGGCGGTCATACAACCTTCTGACTGATCCCACATTATACTGTTTTCTCGCTAATAGCATTCATATAATCCCTCAAAATTCAAATCACTTCCCACCTGTGTGCTAAGTTTTGTGCATTCTCTCATGTTGTGACATTTTCTATGTCGAGTATTGCGTATTTAATCGTAAAGAATGGACACAAATGTACCTATACTTCGGCGTTTACGGATTATATACGGATACACAACGTGGACTTTCTTTAAAGGGATGTTTTTCATATAGTATATTTATTGTACTAAATAATGGGTTTGTCTTCAGTGTAATTTTAACATACTACTGTTAATCACGCTTCTTTATTCACTAAACGGTGTACGACTACACTTCAGAAAAAGTTCAGTTGCTTACCATATACATAAGACACGACAACAAGCTCCAAGAATCCTATAAAAAGATAAGGCCATCCAGCAGCATAAGCATCCATGACTTCAAGTAAATAAATTCCTCCCTGTAATTTGGGAATACAGGAATGATTTTTCTTGGTATCAGTTGGACACATGAGAGAAATGATTTACAATACATAGGAATTCGATAATTGATAATGGGTACTTAGAAAAAAATGTGTTTGCACGCTGTTATTCGTTAAATAAATTTCAGTGTGAGAAAAAGTTTTCACCAAGAACGCAGTATGAACTCAAATGTAAAGCTGATCAAGCTCGCATGGAACTTGAAAGCAGTGAACTCCCTAAACGTAGTTTATTTGCCCCTCACCGAAAAAAAAAACAACAACAAAAAAACATTCTAACATTGTAATAGGTACCTGTGCTTCAATAATATTCAATCTATTTAAATGCTGATAGGTCGACATCATTTACACGAGGTGACTATTGAATAACAAGACTTTATCAGCCTTGTTATTTTATTGTCACACCATGCATGTATTTCCATGGAATATTTCTAGAAATTGCTTTCAATTAATCCTCTTACTATAAGCTCGTCGTTTTCCTCCAGACATCTCTTATGGGATGAAAATAAACTGTGTGTTCTCTTCAACGGACTTTAATTTAAGAAACAGGGAGAAATCATATGTAGCCAAATCTGGTGAGGTGCATGATCAAGCAAGTAAAGTAATTTTTCATACTGGCTGGCTTATTGAAATTTTCTTTTTGGCGTAAACAGCCTCAAAGACAAAGAAATAATGTTCCGGACTCTAGTGTGGGGTGTGGTGGACCTACCACACTTGAGAAGGATGGTCCACCACAGAAATAATATGGAAATGACAAACGGCGTATGAGAAACAGATTTCGGCTAAGTGAGTGTAAGATTGGTGTATGGAATATAGAGGTGTGAATGGCAAGATGAATGAGGTGATTGAAGAAAATAATAAGTACATATTGGGTGTGCTGTGTGTAAGTCAAACCAAAAAAGAAGGCAATTGGGATAGAAGAAGTGAATGGAACAGTGAGCGTGTGGTCTGGAGTATTGGGTAATGTGAGAGAACAGGCTGGTGTAGGTGTGATTTTAAGTGAAAAGATGAAGCACAGCTTGATTCACTATATCTGCATAAGTGAGAGAATTCTTTGGATTCGTTTGAAAGTGAAACTTCAGAAAATAGTAATATTTTTAGTGTATGTTCCTCTTCTGGAATGAGTTAAAAGCTGTTTTGATCCAATTTGGTGCTAAAGAGAAAGTTATAATAGCAGGAGATTTCAGTGCTAGAGTAGGTGTGCAGAATGCGGTTCTGATAATGTTCTGGGTAAGTATTTTTTTTTATTGGAGGTTTAACGACCACCGTGGACAACTCATTGGTCTATAAGCAGTCACTCGTCCCTAATTTAGGGCCAGTGACTCCAGGGAAGGGAGAGGGAGACAGTGTCGTAAGACAAACACAACATCCATGCCTCACGGATTCAAACCAGGACCCTTCTCGGACGAACGGGCACAAGCCAGCTTTTATACCACTGCGCCACCGGGGCGGCCTGGGTAAGTTTAATGAACCTTGTGTGAATGATAATGGTGAAAGATTAATTGAACTCTGCATTGAGAATGGTTTGAGTGTATCTAATACGTTTTTCAAGCACAAGTACTACAGTACCAGTACATCCACACGTATACTTGGGAAAATCGTACTCTTGATCAAAATAGTGTTATAGATTTTGTTGTCTACGATCAGCGTCTGAAACACTTAGTTGTTGACATTCGTGCGATGAGAGAAGCGGATGTTGGCTCTGATCGTCACAGTGAAATGAACTGAATGTTGGTTGGAGGGAAAGGAATATGAAGAGGCCTAGAATGGAAAGAATAATGATTGAAAGGATCCCTGACGACCATCAGCGTTACTCTAACTTACACAGAGAACGACTGAAGGAGCTGAAGTCATGTGCGAGGGATGTAGAAAAGAAGTGGGAATGTTTTAAGAACTGTCTTGTCACTGCTGCTGAAGAAGTCTGTGGCACAACAATAGTAGGTAACAAAGGAGTTGATATATAGATTAAGATAATACAACGTAGTTGTCACAAATGTTTATTTTTTTATTTCTCAAGCCGACCATGGTTTCGCTGGGTATTGACCTAGCTTCAGCAGGACGAATGGCACGTAAATATTCAAATTGTATATGACATCATAAATGGTGTTTACAGTCACGTGTTTTGGTTAGATGCTTCCACGCGTTTGATAGAAATGGCGTGGATGCCATGTCATTAACAAGTTGCGAAGACTTCTGATATATATGGAAAGCTTCCAAACTATCAGGCAACATTTTTCCACATGTCTAGGGTCCAGTGGCGATGTTCCCGCGCCCATGCTAATCTTTGTACCCTGTGATGTGCGGTCAGCAGCTGTACCCTGGTGGGACGATGGCTTCTGTACTCCATAGCGAGGAGATGGTTCTGGATGGTGTGGCTGCTTACACGTTTTTGTGCACCAGCGTTAAATTGCCGAGTGATTTCTTGCACTGTGACCCGTCTATCCACTGTTACAATGCGAGCTAGCCGACGATGACCCCGCTCATTCACACGCTGTTGTCCACGGCAATTGGCGCTTGCAGAGATGGTTTTACCGGATTCGATTTATTCACGGTGCACCTAGGACACAGTGGCTCGTGAAAATCTCAATGCCTGCACGACTTCTTAGATGGAGGGACCCATTCGTCGGGCCCCGACAATTTGCCCACGATCAAATGTACTTAGATCCTTCGTCTTACCCATACTGCGTCCGACTCTTACTGATTCCCGTCGCATCACTCCTTATATTGTCGGATCGCTGCATACATCCTGTCGTTTCCGTTCATTAGGCCGCCCACAGCGCCATATTTGCATAACGCCAGCTGTCTCTAATTCAATTGCTCTTTAATGTATGCAGGCAGTAGAGCTTGTGGAGTCAGGTAAGGTTGTGTAATGCCACCATGGCGGTTTAATATAAACTACTGTTTGTGCAAATTGCAACACCATGAAGGAATGATGGTAATCACGTGAAACTTACAGGATATGCAGAGCAGGGTAGGACAAACAAATGAATAGAAGTGCAGAGTCATTGCGCATGTCTGAGCCCTGCAGTGCTGTCTGAACAGTCAAGTGAGGGATATAAAGAGAGGGCTATTTAGGATACAGACCAGTAATGCATCGCGGACAGTGAGTTGTAAAAGGGTTTTCAGGATTCAATAATGCCTCGGCTACAACGAAGAGCGCAATATCACCATACGACAAAACGGGGACGAATGATTGGTATGCGTGAAGGTGCCTTTTCGTACCGGGAAGGTTGAGGCTCGTACGGGTCATAAACGCCACGACAGTAACGAGTGTGTGGTTGCAGTAGACCGAGGAGAACCAGGTGCATCGGAAATCCCGCATTGGACCGAGAAACGTGACGACACAGCGGGATGACCGACACCTCGTCCGCATGGCAGTAGCACTGCAACAGCTGTGGCATTGTCTGCCGCCAGAGTTCGATGCCGTCTACTGCACAGAGGACTGGTTGCACGCTTCCCTTTGCGGTGGATTCCTTTGACCCTGAACCATGGACGCCTCAGGCTGCAATGGGGTTTTCAATACAGATAATGTCGTGCTGATTGACAACATGTCGTGTTTTCGGACGAGTCCCGATTCATCTTGGACTACGATGATGACCACATACGCATTAGAAGGTATTGTAGTGAGTACCTTCTTCCAGCATGCATTGTCGGCCGTGGGGTGCCATTGGGTATCATTCGCGAATTCGGCGGCTACGACTTGAGGGCAATCTCAACAGCGTCCGCTACATTCGGAAAGTTGTACAGGCAGAAGTTATATCCTTCCTTCAGAGCACTCCTGGCGCTGTATTCCAGCAGGACAATGCCTGACCACATGTTGCCAGGAATGTTCAAATCCTCTTCGTAGCACAGGGAAGAAGCGGTATCCGCTTCTTCCCTGGCTTGCACGTTCAACAGACATGTCGCCTACTGAACATGTGTGGGATATGGTCATTTTGTAACTGGTGCATCAAAATCTTCCAGTGGCCAGTACCAATTATCTGTGGACTTGCATACATGTCGCCTGACAAGAAATTACTCAGCACACTATCCAACGCCTCTTCGATTCGACGCCCCGCAGTCTAGAAGCTGCTATTGCAGCTCGCGGAGGCTCCACAAGATGCTGATTTTTACAGGTAAAAATTGTTGTATTGTTCTGAAAATTAAGTCACTTATATACAGTCATATCAGTAATGTGACGTATAAATTTCATTCGAATCGCATGGTTACTTCTTGGTGTTGCAATTTTCATAAACAGTAGTGTATTTGTGGATGTGTGCATACGTGATGCCAAGATGGACAATACTGGCTTATGTTTTGGTAATATCTGTGTGTGTGTGTGTGTGTGTGTGTGCATAGATTGCTGTAAGGTGATGACGCAGTCCTGATGCCAGAGAGCAAAAGCGAGTTGCAGAGTATGTTGTCCCGGATGTACGAAGTTTGCATGAAATTCAAACTGAGTGTAAATAAGGGAAAACCGAAAGTTATGGTTTTCGAGAGAGGAACTGTTAGTACTGAATGCAAGATAAATCTAAATGGCATAGTGAATGACCAGGTGAATGAGTTTATGTATTTAGGAAGCGTGTTTGACAGAGAGAACAAATTAGATGGGGAAATTAGTAGGCGAGTGAATTCTTCATTAAAAGTCATAGCTGCTTTAGTGGTTTTCCCAGGAATGATGGGTTCTCAAGAGCGTCCCGCACGGCTGTGTATGAAAGTGTAATTGTTCCTACTCTGATGAACGGCAGTGAAACTGGGTATTGCAGAAGAGACATAGGAGTCGTTTGTGTGCTGGATAGATGCGTTACTTATTCGCCGACCCACCATTTAGAGAAGGCGTTATCCAGATTCATGATTAATCATCTACCTGAATTGGACTAAGTATTAACTTCTACTTTAGATTTTATCACGAAAACCAAGCAACTTATTGTTCAACAACATGGTATTATCGGCAGTTTCGACGTGGTTTCCCTTTACCCATCGGTCCCCGTGTCGGAAGCCATCAGAATAATGAAAAAAGTTATATCTGCTTCATCAGTTTATTCGCAGGGTCTTGCCTCAGCATCTTCAAATTATTAGACTTGGTTTCATATTCCAGCTACTTCAGTTTCCAAGTGCAAGTTTAAGAAGTGTTTTTAGCAAGTAAATGGCGCTCCAATGGACGGACAGCTGAAAGCAAGTCAATTATCTTCCTTTCTTTCAGACGTCCTAACGGAAGCAATACCCATTGAAGAACATTTATTCACCAACATCATCCCAAGGCCTACCACCTTGCTGCGATATGAGGACGACGTATTTTTCATATGGCCTCACGGAAAGGAAACTCTCCCATTTTCCCTCGATAAAGTCAATTATATACACCCTACGATCAATTTCACTATGGAACTCGAGCACAGTGGTACCTTACCTTATCTCGACGAGTGAGCAAATGCCTTATCTCGGCGAGTGAGTATATCTCATGACAACCGCCTTCATACGGAAGTTTTAAACACATTGACTTTTTAAAACTCATCTAGCTTTTACATTTGTTTCCTGCATCGGCCTGATTTTAACTATTGTGTCACGCTTTTAACGTCTTTGTTTTGTTGGTCTCGTGTCTGGCGCTCTTTGGCCATACTTGGCCCTTGCGCCAATAAAACCCATCAACCAACCAACCATCATACGGAAGTCTATTATAAACACACCTCCGTTCCCAAACGGATGCTCCGCAGTTCATTCTGTCGCGATGATTACAAGACGGCCTTCTTCCATTCTCGAATTAGAAGAGCCTTCGCCGTCTCCTCCGATGTTCGTTCTCGACAACCCGAACTAAAACACATCGTCGAATTGGCCACTGAGGCAGGATATACGTCGAAGCAGATGCATAACTTTATCGAAAAAGCCAGAACTAGCCGTGTTAATCTTTCTATTTCGCAACTTCGCTATATTTCCTACATACCAAAATTTCCTATCAATTTAAAAACGCGCTCAGGAGGATGAACTTCGGTGTCGGTACAAGGTCTCCGGCATCTTTATATACCATGCATCAGAGAAATATTGACAAGCCCCCTTTTCTCACTGAGGCAGGTTTTCATGGCACCCCACTAAAATATCCGGAGGGCTCCAAGAAATATTTCATCGGAATGACCAATCGATCATTTAGAATCAGACGCAAGGAACGTAAAAGAGACACAAGAGACGGAAAAGTAACCACTGCCCAGTTCAGATAAGTCAAATTCAAGTCCGATAATCCTATGTGGGATGATATAAAGACATTAGCTTCATACTCCACACCCAAATCTGCTGCCAATCGCGAAACCTTGGAAATCTTGATCAACAGCAAGGCTGGCAATGATAGCGTCTCTCTAGAGTTGCCACGCATTAGGAATTAATTATTCTTCAAATAATGCTGAGTTTTCTACCACAGTACCCTGTGCCCAACCAACGTGACCTCGTTTCTTCGAATGATTGACCATATTTGCGCCTATTCATTTATTGTCTAGTCAAGTCACCGCGTTCAAATTGTTGAAGTGTTCTATTATCCAGTTTGCTCAACAGCAAGGCTGGCAAAAAAAGCCATCTGGTTCATGTGCGAAAGCTTGGAAATTTTGATTTCTACTCTAAGCCAAGAAATTCGGATTCCTAGTATAGTTATACTATCCTCAGTACTGTTTGTTGGTGTATAGTTCTTTATTATTAATTAAAACCGTTATATAACATCGAAGCCATGAACCTGTCAATCGCTGACGGCTACTGTCACTTAATGTATCGCATGCAGAAAGAGGAGCACAAGATTTGTAGTTCGTCAAAAAAAATTCAAAAAACGTATCGTAGAGAAGATCATTGGTGCGCAAAACGAGCAATGCTGCAAGAAAGTTGCGGTCTTGAGACACGTTCTGATCTGAAGTACAAAAAAAAAATAACCTGGGGCAACTAAAATAGCCGGAAACCAATATTCAACATGAAAATATTCCCCAGCAACGCACATTCTAGAAGGTCACGTAGTATTGCCGCCCCGGTGGCGCAGTAGTCTAAGCGATGGCTTCTGATCATTCGTCCGAGATGGGTCCGGGTTCGAATCCCAGTGAGGCATGTATTTTGTGTTTGTCTTACGGCGCTGGCTCTCTCCTTTCCTTGGAACTAGTGGCCCCAAATTAGGGACCAACGACTGCTTAGAGCCCACTGAGTTGCTCAAGATGGTCGTTAAACCTCCAATGAAAAAAGAAGGTCACGTAGAATGCCTTGCAGCCAATTGCGATCGTACCTTAAAAATACAGAAACCAAGTGCTGCCTACGCGCAAAACATGTTTCACTGATATATTACTGTCAGGTGAATAACATTTATTAAAAACTCTTTGTGATGATGACATGATGAAAGCAAGTTTCGACTTTCCAGGAAATTTATTACCCGGGCATTTACCACACGTTCACTGACTTTACAACCTCGACCAGAAGGCCCGTAGCTTGAGCAAAGCTTTTCATCTTTACCATGCTTCGAGAAAGGTAGGACAAAATCATTGCGCTCAGAGTCGGGGAAACAATGTTCCGACCAAATCCTTTTGCAAAGGAAAGGTAGATTCTTCAGAGACAACTGTGACAGATGCCGTAAAATATCATGCTGAGTATCATCAGGCCCAAAAGTATTTATTATCAGACCCCCTGTGCGTACCCCTGGTAACATCCTCTCATGCACGTCGAAAACAACCGTTGTTTGTGCGCATTACTAAAATGCCGAACTACCTACACACCTATTTAGTGAAGTGAATCTGCCGAGCTGACGTAACAGCTGACGTCAGAAATTAGTCAGAGCTGAGCTAGTTCGTGAGAGAGAACAAAGAGTGTGCGTGTGCGTGGTGTGACGGAGAGGTTTTTTTTTAGTTGTGATAAAAAGTTCCAAGGAAAATATAATTATATTTTGGTGCATATTTCTTTGTTAAATGTTTGTGCCGTAAGTTGTATTTGCTCCATCATTTAGTCTTGTTTTACCCTGAAAACGTTACACCCCCTTCATTTCTGCCATCGTGGATTTATTGTTAAAGTACGTTTGCATAAACGACACAAATAGCAATTTCTGCCTTTCTACCTGAGCCTTCATAGGATGGATGAGCTCGGATATGCGCTATTGCTGGAAACAGCTGCAAAGTATGTCCTCAGGACAATCCGCAATATCCGTAAAAACTGCAATCGTCACTCACATGAATGGGAATATTATAATTATAGCTTTGCTCTAAATCTTCTGTATCTTGTCCCAAATGATCTTTAAACTGGTATGTGTGTTAATGGATGACCCGTACCCGATGAGAATTACTTCTTGATGCACTGATGTACCAATCAAGCTTATGCGTTTGCACGTTTTAAAGCTGCCAGGTTATTGTCAATTTGGGATAAGCCCAAACGTAGATCAGGACTTATGCCGCGCTGTCAGTGTTCCACCAAGTTTTCACGAGCCCTTAGAAATAACTAGATCAATTTAGTTAATAATGCCCTTGGTAACATTCACGACAGCTATGTCAATCGAATTCTGAGTCACCATGACATAGCGTAGTACAGCGAACGATGTGAAGACAACCCATTTGGCCAGATGCATTTTCCATCGCCAAGGGTTTAAAACAGACAACAGCACGATATCTGCATACATGAGAACGATGAAAAAATGGTCACTGCCATGGAGATCCTAGCACACCGTCCAGTATCAGACAGCGGTAAACACAAGGTCGTACTGATCGCCAAAAAGCTACGGAGGTGTTCGTGGATCCTACAACCCCTTGCATCACTGCTGGCACCACCCCACCAAGCATTATGGACATTAAAATCCCTCACGAAGGGAGGACTGAGCCATTAAGGGCTCTAGAACTGCAACGCTCATGTCCTCATCCGGCTCCTTACAAACACAGGAGAAAGTAAGATGAACATTGCGATGACTACTGCGTATAACAACGTCGACACGGTGAGTGTCGTGACAAGCGCATGTGCGAGCGACGATAGCAATGCTACTACACGTAATGTCGCCAGACATTTTGTTTGCCCTAAACGTGCTGTTACCTCTTACTGAAATCTTGTCAGATGGTCGGAGTTTCGTCTCTTGGAGACACAGGCACACATGCGAGTACAACAAACGCAATCACTTTAACATGTCAACCATTGGCGGGTAACAAGTCACTTCAACATGTCTACCATTGGTATGCAACGATTCTACTGAACGATTTAACACATATTGGAATGGAGAAGTGGAAGTTGAGAAGAAAGTGGAAAAAGGTTGATGCTTAGGACTAAGAGTTCATAAACTCTGGCGGTTCGTGGGCACTCTTCGACGGGAAGCAATTGGAAGGTCGAACGGGCGTGGACTTGGACTTCATTATTCCCGTCCGCCACGGGTGCTCCGGAGGTGATTTAATTTAAAACTCGTACTGTTTTAGTTTCTTCTTTTACTATTCGTCACAACCGAGAGCTCAAAGGATGTTCCAGAAGAAATTGTGGATGACACAGCTCACTTTGTTAAGGTTGCAGTAGGAAGTTGAGGATGAGTTGCCAGAGATTTCAGAGCATCTAGGCCATCTTCGTAAATCTAAAAACGCAAGAAAGAACAGTTTACCGGGATATAAAACATATTCTTATTTTGTAAGGCAACTTACTGTATAGCTGGCTCCATAAAATCACAGGAGCGTCGACCTGACGTAGCAAGTCAAAGCTTTTATGATTCAGGAACTACCCTTTCTGGATTCACGATATGGAAAAACTGCTACCTCACTGATGCGTTGGATATCTTCTTTTACTTGGAATACTGCTTTGCCGATGTCGCGTGCGCTCCCCTTCAGTTGACACAGTTCTCGGTTTCAACAGCTCAAGCTTTCAATGTGTGTTCCATGCGGCCACAGTGCCCACATCGAACAGCACTCCGGCAGGTCTTCTTAACCACGGTACTTAAAGCACCTAAGTGAATTAAGAATATAAGGCCGTACCTCTAATCAAATGTACCCTGCAAAAATAAAGAGTTTTGGCTTATCAAACGTCGGAAGGTTCTGGGACGCGACAGACTTTCAGTTCCGCTTGAACTGGATACGAGGAACACCAATATTACCCCTTAACTCCATACAGTAGACGACGTTAGGATCAGTTACGACTTCCCGTGTGGAACTGAAATATTGATACTTTGTCACTTGTATGTGGACACCAAGTAATTGGGTTGTCTGTAACATACTTGGCCATCGGCCACCAGGATTCTTCTAAAATATTGCCAGACTGGAGTTTCGTTACACTTGGTCTGTCGCTGATTTCAGCGTCTAACAAAACTGGCCATTTTGTGTGAAATCGCGACAAATCCATGCATTCCCATTCGAGAATGACAGAGAAGAATCAATGCATGCAGTTTACTATAACTCTAGGATACCGTCGGCAAGCGAGTAAATCAATTAAAAGAATAAGAATTAAAGAGAAAGTCTCAAAATAATCTTATTTACCTATTTTCATTGTTTTCTTTACTTCTATTTCCGATTCGTTTTTCGACTTGGCGATTGAGTTGGTTCCATTCAGTTATTTAAATTGGAGATGCATTTTGTTTGAATCAGGAATAAAAAAATTGAACGTCATATCGCGCATGTCGGTGTGTGTAGTCGGTGACGGATCTCTTTGTCAGTGTTCATTTCGTCCACGTTCACTTCGTTCAGTTCATTTTGTCCACGATTCACTTTGTCCACTGTTCATTTAGTCCATTGTCTATTTCGCACAACGTTCACTTTGTCCACATTCATTTCGTCCTCAGAATAGATGCATTATCGCGGAAATTTTCTGTTTTGACGGATATGTTGTTACTAGGTAGAAAAAAAAAAGATCAGCGGACGCTGCTTACATGCGATTTTTTTCCTATTTAAATTTTTCTCTTAAACAACGATTTTAAATGTCATTTAAAGTAAAAAGAGGAACTGAACTTTGAAGAGCTTTTTAACTCTTTCGTGTGGTACAATGTTAATCACTACGACATAAATCAAAGTTTTACAAAAATATTATGTTTTGAAATACATTTGGTATATTATATTCATATATTTCTCAACTTTTTAGTATATTTATTTATTTTGATAATTATTTTTTTATAATTTCCGTTTTACTAATTTTCATCCGAATGAACTCAAGGACAATGAAATTTGCGCGCCTAGAAGAAAACATGCTACAACCGCGAAACTTTGCAAATAGCTACAGTGCGTGCTGGAATGCAAATGATCCACGTCTGGTGCAAGTGCGCATGACCGCACAACCTGTCGTGTAGTCGATGCCCCATGAAAGCGAAAAGCACCGGCCGACGCAAGCAAGAGTACAGAGTGACAAGACAGCGACGTCGATTTACGCAAATTACGGACTTTGAGAGAGGCCGGATCATCGGGCTGACAACCGCAGAGTGATCGGCGCGCCGTATAGCCAGCCACGTGGATCTTTCTGACTATACCGTACGACTGTGTTGGGAGCAGTGGACACGTGACAGCATTGCCACACGGCGGAGCGGTTCCGGACGCACCAGGAGGACCACCGGTAGAGGGGATAAACGGATCGTGCGCCAGGCACGAACGGATCCCACGGGGACCAGGTCCACTATACAGGCAGATGAAGCGGCTCCTGTGTGCTCACGAACCATTTCCCGACGCCTCGCGGAAGTGAATCTGGGATCCCAGCGTCTCTTACGTGTGCTGCCATTAACACCGAAACATCGCCGGTTCCGTGTGCATTGGTGCTAGGCCAGAGCGACGTAGAACGTCACAGACTAGCGACGTGTGGTGTTTAGAGATGATTGCCGCTTCGTTCTGGGGACAGATGATCCTCGTGTCCGGGAGTGGAGGTCTCCGGATCAACGGCACAATCCCAACCTCTCTATCGAGCGCCACACCTCCCCCACTGCAGGCATTATGGTCTAGGAAGCCATTGCTTACGATAGCCTATCAGCTCTAGTAGTGGTACGTCTATCATTGGCGGGCCACCGGTATGTGGATGAGATCCTACGGCCCCATGTGCTCCCATTTCTGGTAGGGATTCCAGGTGCGCTATACCAGCAGGATAATGCCCGCCCGCACACGGCTCGGGTTTTCCAGGACTGGCTACGGCATGTCCAGATACTTTCATGGCCTGCCCGCTCCCCAGACATGTCCCCTATCAACATATGTGGGACCAGTTGAAACGCCGCCTGCCGCCGTGCCGCACTATCCGGGATTTGGAGCACACCGTCCAACACGCGTGGGCCAGTCTGCAGCAGCACAACATCAGGCCTCTGTTCGCCTCCATTCCGGACCGTATTGCAGCATATATCGCCGCACGAGGCGGTGCGAAGAGCTATTGAAGATGACAGGACTGCGTGCCACAGATCCTTCTGTAGTTGTCCTGCAGCTCTGCTTCTGCCATGATGTGTATTATTCACCTGTATCATTACGTCCATAAAATTTCAGTTCAATCAGATGCTTCCTTGTTGGTGCGCAAATTTCATTGTCCGTGAGTGTATTATACACTGCCGGAAAGTGAAAAAAGAACACCGAGAAGGATTTGGCGGACGATCATGAAATTTACATATGTTAATAGGGTAGAGTTTGCGTAGATTTGATGTTAATTTCGGGACCAACCGGTGAGCGCTTGCGCCACAGCACGGCATTATATGCAAATTATCGTCGGTGGTATTTAAGGAGTACGGCGAAGTGAATATAATCAGTCGTCGGCGTACGGACACGTGCGAAGGCCCTGAAGAAGCTGCAATGCCGGGACATGGAAGACGTGTACAATTTCAGCTGTTATCGGACTTTGAGCGAGGTCGTTTAGTCGGATTCCGCGAGGCCGGGTGGTCGTATCGTCGTATTGCAGAGCTAATTGGACGGGAAGTATCGGTGGTGGTACGATGGTAACGTAGATGGTCCGAGAAACATTCCCACATGAGAAGACGTGGAACCGGGAGTCACAGACGGACTGATGAGCGGTCCGATCGACGCATAAGAAGAGCGGCGTTGTCAAGCAGAACATCCACTGCGACGCAAATCCGAGCTGCCGTTGCACCTCAGGTGACTGTGCGAACAATCCGCAACCGTCTACTGGATGCAGGACTACGTGCACGTGTGCCTCTGGCATGTGTACCTCTGACTCCATCCCACCGTCAGGAACGGCTGCAGTGGTGTCGCCAACGTCTGCACTGGAGAATGCAATGGTGATCTGTCGTGTTCAGCAATGAAAGCAGATTCTGCTTGGGAGCCTCTGATGGCCGTATGCGTGTTCGCAGACGCACAGGGGAGCGTCTCTACCCTTCTTATATTCGCCAGCGACACACAGGGCCTACACCTGGTCTCCTGGTGTGGGGAGTGATCAGATATCCCTCCCGTACACAACTAGTGTTTGTACCGGGTACGCTAAACAGCACCTCCTACATCAACAACATCATTCAGCCCGTTGTTGTGCCATTTGTAAGGTCGGTCCATCGTGGTGTTTTCCAGCAAGATAACGCACGCCCACACACGGCACGTGCAACGCAACATGCACTTCAGGGTGTGAGACAACTTCCATGGCCTGCACGTTCACCGGATTCGTCCCCCATTGAGCACGTGTGGGATTTTATGGGACAACGACTTATCCGGTCTCCACGGCCAGCCACGACCATCTCCGATTTGCGCGTCCAGGTTGATGATGCTTCGAACTCAATACCCCAAACTTACATCCAACATCTGTACGACAGACTCCATGCCAAAATTGCACAGTGTGACGCAGTTCATGGCGGTTGAACCTCGTACTGACCATGTTACATGGAAATGTTATTTTTCCGTTTACCAGCAAATACAGCTGTATTTTGCCATAATGTTTTGATCACGTTATCCTCTGTATTCCGTTATTATGCTGTATAAATTTCGTTGGTATCAGACGTCTTCTTGGTTTTTTTATTCACTTTTCGCCAGTGTTTAATGCTCTCTATATGTGCCATAGCTATTTAACGTGAGAAAAAAATCCATAAAAGTATAATTGTGAAAACAAATTTAGATTGATATTTACTGTGAATTTGCAGTGAGAGAGATTTTTTTTAAAGATAAAGGAAGTCTAAAATTTTCCTTTTTAACCCAATATATTTTTGGCTATTGGAACCAACTGTGATTTATAGCATTGTGATTGTCATCGTACCACACGAAAGAGTTAAAAAGCTCTTCAAAGTTCACTTCCTCGTTTTACTTTGAATAACATTTAAAATCGATGTATTTTAATCGAAAAACTCAAACAGGAAAAAACATCGCATGTAAGCAATATCCGCTGAAACGTTTTTTTGCCTAGTAACAAAAATTCCATGAAAGTGAACTGTGGTCGAAAGGAACTGGATCAAGTGAACGTGGACGAAAGGAACACGGAAAAAGTCATAGGCAAATTGTGTAGCCATTGTGACAGTTGTTAGGTACAATTCACAAATTTTACTTACGTGTGCTTGTGTTTTACAGCGGTTAATTATGTGTGCTTGTGTTTTTGGTGGTTAATTATACGTGATGTGCTTCATGGTGGTTAATTATGTGTCCTTGTGTTCAAAGTAGTTAATTATGTGTGCTTGTGTTTCTGGTGGTAGATTATGCGCGATTGCGTTTTATGGTGATTAATAATGTGACCTTGTGTTTCTGTTAGTTAATTATCCATACTTGTGTTTCATTGTGGTTAAATATGCGTGTTTGTGCTCTCGTGGTTAATTAGCAACACAAACACAGTGCTTTTCTATCATGATGATTCAATAGGTGTGCTTGTGTTTTTGGTGGTTAATTATGCGTGCTTGTGTTTAATGGTGGTTAATTATTTGTGTTTTTGGTGGTTAATTATTTGTGTTTTTGGTGGTTAATTATACGTGATGTGTTTCTTGGTGGTTAATTATGTGTCTTTGTATTCAAGGTGGTTAATCATGTGTGCTTGTGTTTCTGGTGGTAAATTATGCGCGATTGCGTTTTATGGTGATTAATAATGTGACCTTGCGTTTCTGTTAGTTAATTATGCATACTTGTGTTTCATTGTGGTTAAATATGCGTGTTTGTGTTTCTCGTGGTTAATTAGAAACACAAACACGGTGTTTTTCCATCATGATGATTAATTAGGTGTGCTTGTGTTTTTGGTGGTTAATTATGCGTGCTTTTGTTTAATGGTGGTTAATTATGCGTGCTTTTGTTTAATGGTGGTTAATTATGCGTGCTTGGGGTTCTGGTGGTTAATTATGTGTGCATGTGTTTCATGGGGGCTAATTCTGTGTGCTTGTCCTTCTGGTGGTTAATTATGCGTGCTTGTGTTTCACCTAGATTAATTACGTGTGATTGTTTTTCTGGTGGTGACTTATGCATGCTTGTGTTTCTAGTGGTTAATTATGTGTGCTTTTGGTTCTGGTAGTTAATTATGCGTGCTTGTGTTTCATGGTGCTTAAATATGTGCGCTTGTGTTTGTGGTGGTTAATTAAACGAGCTTGTGTTTCATAGTTGTTAATTATATGTGCTTGTATTTTCTGTGGTTAATCCCGCGTGCTTGTGTTTTATGGTGAGTAATTATGTGTACTTGTGTTTTCGGTGGTTAATTCAGAATGGTTGTGTTTTAGGTGGTTAATTTAGCATTCTTGTGTTTCAGGTGGTTAATTATACGTGATTGCGTTTCATGGTGGTTAATTATGTGTGCTTGTGTTTCCTGTGGTTAATTATGCGTGCTTGTGTTTCTGGTGGCTAATTATGTGTTCTTGTGTTTCTGGTGGTTAATAATACGTGATGTGTTTCATGGTGGTTTAGTATGTGTGTTTGTGTTTGTGGCGGTTAATTATGCATGCGTGTATTTCTAAGGTAAATTATTCGTGCTTGTCTTTCTGATGGTTAATTATGCGTGCTTGCGTTTCGTGGTGGTTAATTATGTGTGCTTTTGTTTCTGGTGGTTAATTATTCGTGCTTGCGTTTCATGGTGGTTAATTCTCTGTGTTCGTATTTCTGGTGGTTAATTATGCGTGCTTGTGTTTTATACTGGTTAACTATGCGTGCTTGTGTTTCATACGGGTTAATTATGTGTGATTTTGTTTCATAGTGTTTAGTTATGCGTGCTTGTGCTTCTGGCGGCTAATTATGCGTGCTTGTGCTTCTGGCGGCTAATTATGCGTGCTTGTGCTTCTGGTGGTTAATTATGTCTGATTGGGCTTCTGGTGGTTAATTACGCGTGCTTGTGTTTTATGGTGATTAACTATGTGTGCTTGTGTTTCATCGTTGTTAATTATGTGAAATTGTGTTTGTGGTGAATAATTATGCGTGCTTGTGTTTCTGGTGGTTAATTTTACGTGTTTGTGTTTCCGGTGGTTAATTACACCTGATGTGTTTCACGGTAGTTAATTATGTCTGCTTGTGCTTCTCGTGGTTAATTATGCGTGCTTGTGTTTTATGGTAATTAATTATGTGTGCTTATGTTTCTGGTGATTAATTATGTGTGCTTGTGCTTCTGGTGGTTAATTATGTGTGCTTGTATTTCTGGAGGTTAATTATGCGTGCTTGTACTTCTGGTGGTTAATTATGCATTATTGTGTTTCATCGTGGTTAATTATGTGCGCTTGTTTTTCTGGTGGTAAATTATATGTGCTTGTGTTTCTGGTGGTTAATTAACCGTGATGTGTTTCATGGTGGTTAAGTATGTGTTCTTGTGTTTTTGATGACTAATTATGCGTGATGTGTTTCATGGTGGTTAATTATGTGTGCCTGTTCTTCATCGTGGTTAATTATGTGTGCTTGTGTTTAAGGTGGTTAATTATGCATGCTTGTGTTTCATGGTAGTTAGATATGTGTGATTGTGTTTCTGGTGGTTAATTATGCGTGCCTGTGTTTCATGCTGGTAAATTATGTGTTCTTGTGTTTCTAGTGGTTAATTATGTGTGCTTGTGTTCTTGACGTATAATTCTGCGCAGTGTGCTTCATGGTGGTTAATTACGGGTCCTTGTTTTTCTGGTTGATAATTACGCGCGATTGTGTTTCATGCTGATTAATTACACTGCTAAACAATTGCTAAGGACGGATCATAAACGGCTACATAGCGCATAAAAAAGTAAGTGTGGTTGGATGCCAAGTGAAATAAAATAATATCAGAATGCCAGGACATTACAAGAAAGACAAATTATTGTGCTCTGAAATCCAGAAGGCTTTGGAACGTGTTCAAAGGACAAACAGGCCATTTTGTGCAGAATACGTAAACGTGAAAAAAATGCAATTACCGTCCGCAGGCGTTCCGGCGTAAGATGTCAATACGGGATATGGCCACCATGGGGGGCGATGCAAGATTCCACACGTCGTGTCATGCTTTGCACAACATTATCAAGCAGCTGTTGGGGTAATTTATCCCATTCCTCTGTCAGTTCACGGATGAGGGTATCCTTGTTTATTGGAGGGCATTGGCGACCAGCAAGACTCCTCCCCAAAGCATCCCACACATTTTCAATGGGATTCAGATCTGGAGACCGTGCTGGCCATACGAGGCGTTGAATATCCTCGTTCTCAAGACACTCCTGGACAGCGACTGTTCGATGACATGTTGCGTTGTCGTCCATGAAAATGAATCTATCACCGACAGCACAACGGAACATGCGAACATGAGGTAGCAGAACATCATTAATGTATCGTTGGCCAGTCATAGTCCCAGTTGGAAGCACATAGAGGGACGTATGGCCATTGATCATGATGCCAGCCCATACCATGACGCTACATGTCGGATATCGGTCCCTTTCCTGTATGTTTGCTGGACAATATGCAGTACCACTGTCACGCCAGATCAGTTGTCGTCGACAATCAGACGATAGACTGTATCTACTCTCATCTGAGAAGAGGACAGCAGACCAGTCGTTTTCAGTCCAATTGCGATGTTGATGGCACCATTGGAAACGGGCGGTACGGTGACTTCTGGACAATGGGATGCACACAACAGGACGGCGGGCGTATAGTCCTCCTTCATGCAAACGTCTGGCGACAGTTTTTCGGGAGATCCGCTTGCCAGTAGCATCCATAAACTGATTTGCTACCTCACTAGCTGTGCTGCGCCGGTGTCTTTTTGTTGATATCACTATGCACCGATCTTCTGCAGGTGTCGTACTGCGAACACGACCTCCCCGTGACATTTGCTACACTCTCCATTTGTTTGAAATGATTTCCAAAACCTTGAAACAACACTGTGGCTGACGTCGAACTCCCTGGCAACATCTGTTATATTTCGCCCTTCTTCAGTCTTACCAATAATACCGCCACGCGTAAAATCATCTAGGTGATGTCGGGAAGACATGCTGAAAATTGCAAGTTCGTCAATTGATTCTTTCCCTTTCAACTTTGCGTTTGAACAACAACGGTCAATACGCGTCAAATCCTTTATATCTCTTATCAGCGCTATGACGTCACGAACAAGTTCGGCAATCCAAAATTTGCATACGCACAACACGTCTTACTGTATCCCGCACTTATGCTAATTTCCACATTTTCCTGCCTTCCATTTTATGGTTGCTATCGTTGCTATTGTCATCCGTCCTTAGCAATTGTCCGGCAGTGTATGTGTGCTTGTGTTTCTGGTGGCCAAGTATGCGTGCTTATGTTTTATGGAGACTAATTATGTGTGCTTGTCTTTCATGCTGGTTAATTACGCGTGCTTGTGTTTTCGGTGGTTAATTATGCGTGCTTTTGTTTACTGGTGGTTAATTATATGCGATGGTGCTTCTCGTGGTTGATTATGCGTGCATGTGATTCATGGTGGTTAATTATGTGTGTTTGTCCTTCTGGTATTTGATTTTGCGTGCTTGTGTTTCATCTAGATTAATACATGTGATTGTTTTTCTGCTGATGTGCTCGTGTTTCTGGTGGTTAATTATGCGTGCTTAAATATGTGTGCTTGTGTTTGTGGTGAGCGTCCTTGTGTTTCATAGTCGGTAATTATGTCGTACATGGTAAACGTGCTTGTGTTTCATAGTCACTAATTATGGGTGCTTGTATTTCTGGTGGTTAAATATGCGTGCTTGTGTTTTATGGTGATTAATTATGTCTGCTTGTGTTTTTGCTGTTTTATTATGCGTGCTTGTGCTTCATCGTGGTCAATTATGTGTGCTTGTGTTTATGGAGGTTAATTATGCATGCTTGTGTTTCATGGTGGTTAACATGTGTGCTTGTGCTTCTGGTGGTTAATCATGTATGCTTGTGTTTCTGGTGGTTAATCATGTATGCTTGTGTTACATGGTTGTTAATTATGTGTTCTTGTGGTTCATTGGGTTAAGTACGTGTCCTTGTGTTTCTGGTGGTTAATTATGCATGCTTGTGTTTCATAGTAATTTATTATGTGTGCTTGTGTTTCTGGTGGTTAATTATGCTCGTTGTATTTCATCGTGGTTAATTTTGTGAGTGTTTCTGGTGGTTAATTATCCGTGCTTGCTTTTCTGGTGATTAATTATACGTGATTTATTTCACGCAGGTTAATTATGTTTGCTGGTGTTTTTGCTGGTTAATTAAGCGTTCTTGTGTTTCACGGTGATTACTTGTGTGTGCTTGTGTTTCTGGTAGTTAATTATGTGTGCTTGTGTTTCTGGTGGTTAATAATGCGTGCTTGTATTTCATGGTGGTTAATTATGTGTGCTTGTGTTTCTGGTGCTTAATTATGCCTTATTGTGTTTCATCGTGGTTAATTATGTGTGCTTGTGTTTCTGGTGGTGAATTATGCGTGCTTGTGTTTCTGGTGGTTAATTTACCGCGATGTGTTTCATGGTGGTTGAATATGTGTTCTTGTGCTTTTAATGGCTAATTATGCGTGATGTGCTTCATGGTTATTAAGTGTGTGTGGTGCTTGTGCTTCATCGTGGTTAATTATGTGGGCTTGTGTTTCATGGTGGTTAGATATGTGTGATTGTGTTTCTGGTGGTTATTTATGCGTGCTTGTATTTCATGGTGGTTAATTACGTGTTCTTGTGTTTCTGGTGGTTAATATTTTGTGATGTGTTGCATGGTGGGTAAATATGTGTGCTTGTGTTCTTAACGTATATTTCTGCGCGATGTGTTTCATGGTGGTTGATTATGCGTTCTTGTGTTTCATGGTGAATAATTATGTGTGCTTGTGTTTCTGGTGGTCAAATATGCGTGCTTGTGTTTTATGGAGACTAATTATGTGTGCTTGTCTTTCATGCTGGTTAATAATGCGTGCTTGTGTTTATGGTGGTTAATTATGCATGCTTTTGTTTACTGGTGGTTAATTATATGCGCTGGTGCTTCTGGTGGTAAATTATGAGTGCATGTGTTTCATGGTGGTTAATTATGTGCGTTTGTCATTCTGGTATTTAATTTTGCGTGCTTGTGTTTCATCTAGAATAATTAGGTGTGATTTTTTTTCTGCTAGTGTGCCCGTGTTTCTGATAGTTAATTATGCGTGTTTCTGTTTCATGGTGATTAATTACGTTCGCTTGTGTTTCATGGTGGTTAATAATGTGTGCTTTTTTTCTGGTCGTTAAGTATGCGTGCTTGTGTTTCATGGTGCTTAAATATGTGTGCTTGTGTTTGTGGTGAGCGTGCTTGGGTTTCACAGTCGTTAATTATGTCAAACATGGTAAACGTGCTTGGGTTTCATAGCCGTTAATTATGTCAAACATGATAAACGTGGTTGTGTTTCATAATCGTTAATTATGCCAAACATGATAAACGTGCTTGTGTTTCATAATCGTCAATTATGCCAAACCTGATAAACGTGCTTGTGTTTCATAGCCGTTAATTATGTCAAACATGGTAAACGTGCTTGTGTTTCAGAGTCGTTAATTATGTTAATCATGGTAAACGTGCTTGTGTTTCATGGGCGTTAATTATCTGTGCTTGTGTTTCCTATGATTAATTATGCGTGCTTGTGTTTTATGGTGATTAATTATGTGTGCTTGTGTTTCTGGTGGTTAATTATGCGTGCTTGTGTTTAATACTGGTAAATTATGTGTGCGTGTCTGTCTGGTGGTTAATTATGCATGCCTGTATTTTTGGTGGTTAATTATACATGATTGTGTTTCATGGTGGTTAAATATGTATGCTTGTGTTTCTTGTGGTTAATTATGCGTGCTTGTGTTTTATGGTGGTTAATTATGTGTACTTGCGTTTCTGATGGTTAATTATGCGTGCTTTTGTTTCATTCTGGTTAATTATGCCTGCTTGTGTTTCATGATGGTTAATTATGCCTGCTTGTGCTTCATGATGGTTAATTACGTGTGCTTGTGTTTCATGGTGGTTGATTATGCGTTTTTGTGTTTCATGATGAATAATTATATGTGCTTGTGTTTCATGGTGGTTGATTATGCATTTTTGTGTTTCATGGTGGTTGATTATGCATTTTTGTGTTTCATGGTGGTTGATTATGCATTTTTGTGTTTCATGGTGGTTGATTATGCATTTTTGTGTTTCATGGTGAATAATTATATGTGCTTGTGTTTCTGGTGGTCAAATATGCGCGCTTGTGCTTCATCGTGGTTAATTATGCATGCTTGCGTTTCATGGTGTTTAATTATGTGTGCTTGGGTTTGTGGTGGTTAACTATGCATGCTTGTGTTTCATGGTGGTTAATTATGGGTTCTTGTGTTTCATTGGGTTAATTACGTGTCCTTGTGTTTCTGGTGGTTAATTATGCATGCTTGTGT
Source organism: Macrothele yani (assembly GCA_039090855.1). Taxonomy (NCBI): domain Eukaryota; kingdom Metazoa; phylum Arthropoda; class Arachnida; order Araneae; family Macrothelidae; genus Macrothele; species Macrothele yani. Next base: position 56,383,381 of record CM076992.1, on the reverse strand, counting down.
TTCATGGTAGTTAATTATGTATGCTTGTGTTTCTGGTTGTTAATTATGCGTGCTTGTTTTTCTGGTGGTTAATTGTGCGTGCTTGTGTTTCTTGTGTTTAATATGCGTGTTTGCGTTTCTTAGTGGATAATTATGCGTGCTTGTGTTACTGGTGGCTAATTGCTTTGAAAAGTGGTTTTTGTTCGAGATAGCTGTAGGATGCTCTTCCTGTGTCGTTATTTATATGCTCAGTAAAAGAAGGAAGAAAAAAATTGAAACGAATTTATAATACAAGTTAACTTTATTTTAGAAATATTATATTGCGAGTTCGGCTAGTTTATGCTTTTAGCTAAAAAGCGTGAATCCAATAGAGTGAGATGAAATAATTCCAGAGTTTCTTCCCTTCAACATGCCTGATTTCAACAAAATTTCAAAATTATAAAGCAAAGTCATAAAGGAGCGCACTTTTGTGTTTATGTAGTCCAATGTAAGACTACTGTATATTTGTATGCACTTACGTGCGAAAATACAAAAAATATGAATATTCCATATACAAAAGATGTGAATATTTCATATATGTATTTTGTAAATACAGAATGCATGGTTATCAAATCACCAATTGTAATAGCTTGTAGTTTGAAAAGTGTTTTTCATTCAACATGGCTGCATTCGCGAAGACGAGTGAACTTCGTGCAAGTGAAATGATAAGTCAGATTATTGCTGTCTGTCAGACTATATACACCCTTTTTAATCGTGCACAAACAGCAAAAATCTGACTTACAATGGCTCCATCTTACGAACAACCAGTCTCTCAAAATCGTTTGGATAGCTCTGCTGTAAAAACGATTTTGAGTAAATCGAATTCATGATGAAACTCCCCAGCTAGGATTTTAAGGACCGAGCTGCTTTCCGCAAACTCTTGGACGACGTGCAAGGTTTGCCATATCATGGACAGGAGCCGACTGTTCCAGTCGCACGAGTTCCCAGTAAACTCAGAGTGAAACACTCGCCTGACGCGTATCGCAGCGCCTGCTAGAAACAAAAGAAATGAAGAAATAGAAAAAAGGAAATATTGTGCTGGACCAGGAATTGGCTGTTACTGTTGGTAACCATTTACCTTGTCGTGACGCATGCCAACATAAAAGGCAACCACAGTTTCCAAAATTATATTTGTGTTTTGGACCAACAATAGGACTGGCACTGATCAGCTATAACGCAGAACATTTTAAATGTCTTTACCAATGTCTTGCCTAAACGGCATCATCATGATTTCGTACACTGAAGAGCAATTGAATTAGAGACAGTTGGCGTTATGCAAATGTGGCGTTGTGGGCGGCCCTGTAAACGGAAACGACATGACGTATGCAGCGATCCGACAATATAAGGAGGGATGCGACGGGACTCAGTAAGAGTCGGAAGCAGTATGGGTAAAACGAAGGATCTACGCGCATTTGATCGTGGGCAAATTGTCGGGGCCCGACGAATGGGTCACTCCATCTTGGAAGTCGTGCAGGCACTGGGATTTTTACGAGCCACTGTGTCACGGGTGCACCGTAAGTACATCGAATCCGGTAAAACCATCGCTGCAAGAGCCAACTGCCGTGGACAACAGCGTGTGGATGAGCGAGGTCATCGTCGGCTAGCTCGCATTGTAACAGCGGATAGACGGGTCACAGTGCAAGAAATCACTCGGCAATTTAACGCTGGTGCACAAAAACGTGTAAGTAACCACACCATCCAGAACCATCTCCTCGGTATGGGGTACAGAAGCCCTCGTCCCACGAGGGTACCGCTGCTTACCGCACGTGACAGACTGCAAAGATTAGCATGGGCGCGGGAACATCGCCACTGGACCCTAGACATGTGGAAAAATGTTGCCTGGACTGATGAGTCGAGATTCACGTTGGTACATGCGGATGGCACGATACGAGTACGGCGCAAACCACATGAAGCGATGGATCCTTCTTGCCAGCAGGGAACTCTTCAAGCTGGTGGGGGTAGCATTCTCCCCTGGGGACTGTTTACGTGGACTGAAATGGAACCCCTGGTACGTGTGATATCGTCCCTCACAGGTCAATGTTACCGGGATATCCTGGACGACCATTTGCTTCCGTTTGTGCGTCTTCAACATCTCACTGGGGACCTCATCCTGCAACAAGACAATGCCCCGTGCCATCGCTCCCGAATTGTATCCGAATGGTTGGATGAACATTCCACCGACGTGACCTCACTTCCTTGGCCAGCTAGGTCATCTGACTTCAATCCCATCAAGCACATCTGGGATGCCATCGAGAGAGATGTTCGAGGCTCTGACCCCCCTCCATCAAATCTTCGTGAACTGTGGGAGCTTTTTCAGGGGTCGTGGATCCGTATGGCTTCCCAACGCTTCCGGTGTCTTGTCGAGTCCATGCCGAAACAAATCGCAGCCGTCATCAGGGCGAAAGGTGGTGTTACACGTTACTAGACAGGTATCTCTAATTCAATTGCTCTTCAGTGTATTAAGACAACCCGACGAGGTGAATGCGGAAGCTGCCCAACTACCCTAAGACCGCAAGCAAGTAATCTAATTTCTTTTATTTCCCAATTTTTTGAGTGCCTTCCGGAATCAAAAGAAAACTCGAAAATTGGTATATTGGCAGACGGATTTCCAAGATTTCAGTTTACAGACCGGTAGAACTACGCTTGCAAGCGTGTAGGACTGGAAATTACATAATTTGCAAATTTATATCATCTACACAAATTTATTGTATATGTTCTCCTCGAAAAAATACTGTCGATGAGTTGAAGTCAAATTCCTAAGACAGAGTGACTGTGGGGGTTGAGTTGCAGCAGGGTAGAGTAACCAATTTATATACGGGTGTTTCCCAAACATTGTAACCGGGTGTTTCACAATCATTTCGTCAGCAGTTGGTCGTAGACAATTTCCATTGGAAAAAAGTATCAGAATGAAGAATAGAATTATGTTGTGGCAGTCTCATTACCGTGGGGTGGTATGTGCAAAGAAATAGAAAATCGAAATTTTTATACGGCCCTCGCAGCGAACAATATCCATCTAGAAAAAGTTTCACCGCTTGCTAATCAGTTTAAAGTACGCAACCTTGTCTTTCTAACAGCAAAAGTCACTGATATATTAACGATATCAGTTACGAACATGTATAATGTAAATCCCAATATTTAGTGGAGTTATAGCACGTTTATCAGATAGGTGTATGATGTTTGACAGTCACCACAGGGCACAACATCAGCTGCAGGAGATGATGGCTGGATACAGTAACACTGAGCACTTCGAGATGGTGTTGGTGTATAAAAATTTGGTGTGATCTTTTTTCTTTTTTTCATTCGTACCAAGCAGAGTAAACTAGTGCATTCTATAGAATTCTCAGGTTTGTTAATTCCTTTTTGGTATTATTTGAAGTAAGTATGTTTTGGGTACGAAGAGTCCAGATTTTTAGGGTCAACTGATCTTACCAGAACTGTTGAACAATCAGTATACTTACTTAAATTGGTGTATTTTTCTGAGGTTAAAGTGAAGCCACACTGCTCCCTTTTAATTTGAGGAACAAGGCAACAAAAAGTAGTGTTCTCATTGAAAGAAACTACATGTGCATACACTGCAAAGGAATTTGTTTTTCAATGTTCATGTGTTCGCTACAGTTCGTATTTACAAATGTTTATTTTTGTCTGAGTTCAACCGGTTATGTTTACTCTGTGTAGCATGTGTTCAGTGCTAGTTAGTACTGATTATAACGAACTCTTTACATCAAAACTGAACATGCTAATGTGCAATTTCATCAAATGTTTCTGTGATAAAAGGCTTAGGCAGTGAATTTGTTTACGTCGATGGCATTTTTCTGGTGAGAACACTGAGCTTTTTCTAATGTAAGAGAAAAAGTATAGTGGGTACTATAATAAAAGTAGACTTATCTCGTGTGGCAGCGAATTTGTTTACTTTATGTTGTGTTTACAGTGTTTTCTTCATGACATACTGTATATCCACCTCATACTGCTTAAGGCTGAAACGTTACTAACAGAGGTTACTGCTAACAACAACTGCAGTTTTTAATGAGGTACACGTAACACAACGTAGATCCCGAGTTGCGTCGTCATCATATTTCTTTTCAGGAGTGTATATTATTGTATGCTTATATATACGTACATTGAAACACCCGGTCATTGAATTGAAAGAATTTCTATGCATATCGCACTCTTCGGACAAGCAATGCCTGCCTTAGAATTATGCTATAAAGAGGTTGGTTGATAGGCTTCAGTGGAGCAATATCCTCAATGGTCCAAAGATGGAAAAGCACCGCAAATTAGCACAAACGAAAAACAGAAATGTAACGTCAAAATATTACAAACAAGAACGATGACACCAAAATTTTGGCTCTAATGAGCAAGTCTTTGAATCATTGCCGACACAAAGAAAATATTTCAAAGTTATTCACTGTTAATTTCCCCGTTACATACAATACAAAAGAATCAACAACATTTCTACAATCGATAAAACATCTAGAAACAGAAACAGTTAGGGGAGAAGGTGGGAATATGAAACAGGGTGGTAATATGAAATGGGGCTTATTTCTCAAGAAGGTGCTGCCATTTGTCGATAACTTAAATAAACATAATCATTACGGTCCGTATAGGCCACCAGAGGGCTCAGGTGTCAGTGCCACGTTGTGTACATGGTACAGAGGAGGTGTGTTGTTTTCTTCGGTGTCAAAAAATTTCGTACGGTAAGATTCCAGAATTTTTTTGCTGTCTTTATTGATAAATCTAGCCCATTAGCGATAGTGTGTCGATTAGTCAGAAGATGAAACTTTAAAACGGCAGGGACAGTTATTTGAAATTATATTTTTTACGTTGAGATTCGTTGAGTCGTTTGGAAAATGGCGATGGGTGGTAATATGGAGCTAGGTGTTCCATATTGCAACTATTCTTCTTTTTCTTTCTGTTTCTTAGGTGTCGCTATGCCAAGAAGAAAATTAATACCTGAAAAAAAGGGACTAAGATAGACATGGAGGGCGGACGACATGTTAAATGCTATAAGGGCAGTTCGGCCGCCCCGGTGGCGCAGTGGTCTAAGGCGCTGGCCTCTGATCATTCGTCCGTAAGGGGTCCGGGTTCGAATCCCGGTCAGGCATGGATGTTGTGTTTGTCTTACGGCACTGGCTCTCTCCCTTCCCTGGAACCAGTGACCCTAAATTAGGGACGGGCGACTGCTTATAGCCCATTGAGTTGCTCACGGTGGTCGTTAAACCTCCAATCAAAAAAAAAAAAAAAAAAAAAAAAAAAAAAAAGGGCAGTTCGTAACAAAACAAAAACGTTGAATGAAGCTCCACGGCGCTGCGGTATTTCTCCGCAAACCGTCAACAACCTGTTGAAGATGTACCTGGCAAAGTTGAGACGCAGTGTACATTTTGTTGCGAGACATTCAGTACGTCCAAATCTGGAGAACTGTGGGTTCAATGTATAGCGTGCCAGGAATAAGCTCACATCTTATGCAGTGGATGTGAAAGTGACGTTTTTATTTGCGACTTCTGTTCAACAGCCTAAAAGGCTCATACTTTCTATAGGAATTCCTTTTATTTTCATTTTTAAAGTATCATTAATTGTTTCACAATGAAAGCGGCATTCAATAAAAAAGTTGTTGTAATATCAATAACTTTATAATCAAAACACTGATATTTTTTATTTTATTTTCATGCTCTTTCATATTACCACCCCCATTTTCCAAGGCTCACTTTTTGCAATGTGTTTAAAATTTTTTGTGCTATTTAAACAGTGATATTTATTTTCCTAAAAACTATACATACATTATGAGAAATATATGGGCTAACACTTTTGACTTATTTTTATGCAACTGTTACATTTAAAATTGAGTTTTTCCTCTAAAACAAAAAGTGGTCCATATTCCCACCTTTTCCCCTACTTTCTCTCACTAGTGGATGAAAAGTCTGTTTTAAAATTAACAAAATGTGCTCAAACAAATTCTCTTAGCTGAAGGAACATATCAGAGACGAAGCGATTTTTATATCAAACAGTTAAATAGTGTAAACGGTGTAATGTTTTACAGTGAAGTTTTATATTAGGGTATTAGTTAGAACCTACGCACAGCTCCTTCAACTAACTATTATTCTACAGGGTAATGCATCGAGAACGCAAAAACACCTCTGACCGATTTCCTTCAGTATTTCATCTTCCATGCATGCAGTGAGATCATTGTAAGAACACACTCCTCTTGAGGTGTTAAGAAAATTATGAGAGGAAACCTGTAGAGTGGTTCCCAGAAACTCTTTGGTGTTCAAAAAGGTAGGACCCTACCTTGAACTCGAGGTATCTAGAAACAGATGGGAACTTCTTCACGGTCTTAGGGGTACAAGAATTATCCTGGATAGTTTTATGTATCCAGAAAGGTGAAGAAATTAACTTCAACTGTTAATGTAGCTGAATGCTGCACGACATTCAAAGTGTGCATGTTGCAAGAAAGTGTACATGAGATGTTTCTGGGCAAATCTTCGTCAATGAAAGTTTGCCTGTTCTTCAAAACGCAGCTTAATCTTAGCTCCGTGCGAAAGAAAAATCGTTTTTTTTTTGGCGACACCGCCATCCACGAACAGAGGGAGATCCGGCGGTCCGAAAGCCCTGTGAGACGAAGAACACAGCTCTGCTGTTAGTCAGCAGATTTAATTAGTTAACAGGCCAGGCACATGCATAGTGTACATGCTTGAACTGTTAACTTCGACTTTACCCGGTCTTAGTAGCATCCCTTTGATGTCACCGCACTATCCTCAGGCTTACCCAGTCGTATGCAACGAGAAGTCATTTTATGGCTAGAATGCACTCTGCCAAGAACTTCATTAAATATGAGTAGATTACTTCCTTGCCGCCCGTTTAGGGTGAATCAGGGAGAAAAAGGAGTGTCGAAAATAAGGGCAACTACACCCTAGCCCGAAGAAACCTCAGCCTTCGGCATCTCCTTTTAATTTTATGGGTCGATGCACACGGCAAATATGCATGCAGGTCCAGCAAATTAATCCAGAAAGCTATGGATAATAATAATACTAAAAAGGGGAAGAAAGGAAACTGAATGTTTAACTAAACTCCCAATGCTGTTGCATAATCACAACCTCAGCAACTTATAACTGGAGCAGGTGCATGTCATGTCTACAACAAAAGCACAAAAATGGGAACATACAGTAACTATGTAAATTTTGGCTCTTATGGTGAAAACCCTTGTATATTTACAGAAACAAGTTGTTCAATCACAAGATGATGTCGGGACGTGAGGGTGCTACTCCTAAAACAACTGGAAAACTAGTTATTCACGTGCGGTGGGAATCGGGAGGTGTAGGTTCAATTTCGCCCCAAGATAAATAAAGTTTAAATCAGCTGGTGTGTTCAGTGGAAAAAATAGAAATCTGAGAACTCCTTATCCACTACCGTCTTTTAATCAGAGTTTGCATTTAGTGCATTCATACACTGTACGGATCATGCAGTCACTTAGAAGTGATACTGCAGAGGGCGATGCTGAAATTATGGAGAAAAATTATCATTGCATCCTATGAAATTTTGCCTTTTCATAGGAAAGTAGTTACTGCAATGGTCTTGCAGTAACCACTTTCCTAAGAAATGGCAAAATTTCATAGGGTGGAATGAAAAATTTAATTCAAAATTTTTAATTTATTGTGTAAGTAGAATTTTTGGGTATCAATCAATTTTAAGTAAGTTACGTGAAAAAATATAAAACTTGCAGAAATTGTTGAACATGAAATAAAACTACATTTTTGGAACATGCTTTCCAGAGAGTGTATAGATTTAAGATTTCTAAACCCACCTTACGGTGGGCGGTAAAGAAAAAGTACAAAAAGATGTTATGGATGACGCCAAATCAACCGAAGGATTTTTCAACACTGTATGATGTTCAGAGAAATAAATTTCAACCTTGATTAGCTAAGTGAATGAATTGACCACTATGCAGGCAGGTCCAGCGTGAACACTAAGCACCCTCAAGTGAACAGAAAAACATATGCGACATTCAACATTGTGTTCTAGGACGAACTGACAGCAACTGTATTGCAGTGAAACTGCCTTTAAAAACAAAAGCTCAGAGAAGCAGAAAACTTTTGTTATCTAGCCACAAAAAGGTCTCAGGTGTTGGATTATTCTTGAGTGCAATTCGTTTTGAGTTAATAGACAGAAAGAAGCGAAAGGATTCGTACGAGGCTAAAGCAGGCAGAGCAGTGTAAATATTTCTATCAAAACTGCAGGAAAACAAGTCCTAGATACGTCTCACAGCAGTCGCAAACATTGCTTTCACGCGCGGAGAAATAGTTGTTTATCATCATGTAACCATAAAAGTATATGCCATTTTCGGAGAACCATACAAAGTACACTGGTGTGCAAAAATTAAGGACGAAGAAGAGAAATTAGCATAACAGCGGAACGAGCAGGCAGAACGGACCGAAAGACCACTCAGGAGATAGACTAGGGTCTGGTACGGGAGGGCATGCGCATATATGCAGCATGACTTGGGGGGGGGGGTGTCGGAAGGGTATAAAGCACACGGGTGGTGTACGCTCAGCAATTCGGTGAAAGCTATTGCACGGTGTACATCGGTTCAAACGACGTCGAGTTGCTGCCACCGTGTGATATGGCCAACAGGCAATCCAGTAGACGACATCTAGATGACTTTACCCGAGGTCGAAGTGTGACTAGTGTGGCCAAGGAGTTCGGGATCGCTCACAGTATCGTTTCACGAGCTTGGAGAGCATTTCAAACGACAGGAACAGCTGTCCGAGAGTTTACCAGTGGTCGTCCACGAGTAACCACAGAGGCGAACGACCAGTATATTGTCCTACCGGCGAGAAGAGACAGACGGCAGACAGCGGGAGAAATCGCAAGGCACATGCAACAGACAACTGGACGTCCGTTATCGCGTTTTACCGTGGCCAAGAGGCTGTACAAAGGTGGTCTATTTGCACGATGACCAGTACGGTGTGTGCCATTAACGCCTGCTCATCGGAGGCGGCGGTTTCTCTGGTGCCAGGAACACAAGAACTGGACACATCAGCAATGGGGTCGAGTTCTCTTTACGGATGAGAGCCGATTTAGTCTGACGAGTGATTCTGGACGTATACATATCTGGAGAGATCAGGAAACACGCAATCACACCTCCAACATCATCGATAAAGACCGGTTTGGAGGTGGCGGGGTTCTCGTTTGGGGCGGCATCATGCTTGGTAGCCGTACATCTTCCAAGGAGGTTGTCACTGGTGTCCGATATTGTACCGAGGTTCTCCTTCCTCACGTGCGTCTGTTTAGAGGTGCTGTGGGTCCTGATTTCCTCTTCATGGACGACAACGCTACACCTCATCGTACAGTGGCTGTCGCAGAGCTGTTGGAGAGTGAAGATATTCAACGCATGGATTGCCCTGCAAGGTCCCCGGACCTAAATCCAATCGAACACGTGTGGAACCTTCTCGGGAGACGCTTCGCATCACGTCACCAGCCGACAGCAACGATTCCGCAGCTGCGATTGGCGCTACAAGAGGAATGGGCCGCGATGCCTCAACAACTCCTTGACAACCTGGTCCTCAGCATGGACAGACGTTGTAAATCCTGCAACGCAGTCAGGGGTGATCATATCCCCTACTAAAGACTGGATTTTTCCTGGCAGCCACCTGTCACATGGACGTTTCTGTCTTTTGTCCAGTTGTGCTCGAAGCTACCTTTTCAATAAAGTGCCTTTGTATCCTTTGGATTCCTTTTTTGGACGCTTTTGCTCACTTGTCCCATATTCTTACATCTTGGGGATCTTGTGGTATGATTTGAGTCGATGTGGAGCACTTCTGCACGACGTTGTATTCGAAAAACCGTCTCGTCCTTAATTTTTGCACGTCAGTGTATAATACATACGTAGTAGAAAAGCACTTTATTTATCAAAATAATTACCTTGGGCATCAAAAACGTTCTTCCAACGTGTTAACAACTTATATATACCCCTGCGATAAAATGCCGGGTCATGGGAAGAGAAAAAGATTTGGAGGGCAGCGTGCAACTCACCGAAGTTGTAGAAGTCGTGTCCACGCAAATATTCTTCGAGTGAAAGAAACAAGCAATAGTATAAAATAGAGATATCTGATGAGTAAGCTGAATGATATAAAAGCTCCCACCCAAGTTCTTTGCTAGTGTTTCTAGTTAATGAAGCGGAGTGGGCACGAGCGTTATCTTGAAGGAGCAGAACCTCCTTTCTGTTGATCAGTGCTGCCTCCTTCTTTTTCAGGTCCTTATGCACACGTTTTAGTTGTTCACAGTACACTGTAGCGGTGATCATTTGGCCACGTTGCAAGAGTTCATAATGAGCAACACCACATGCTCACACAGCATAACTTTACGTGGATGCGGTGCTGACTTCAATGTGTGAGGAATTGAGTCACTGGTGAACAACCAATGCCTGGAACGTTTTAGGGCTGCTGTACTGGACCTACGTCCCATCACATGTGAGTACCCTATCCAAAAACGATTCCTTGTCATAGCGAGACAGCAATGCAAGACAAGCTCAGACACGTTGCTGTTTGTTCACTGCAGACAATTTGCTGGGGACCTATTTAGACAATTTGTATGCCTTACCTATTGCATGCAGATGTCTTCAGACGGTTTCTTTTTTTTGTTTTGTTTTTATTGGAGGTTTAACGACCACCGTGAGCAACTCAATGGGCTATAAGTAGTCGCCCGTCCCTAATTTAGGGTCACTGGTTCCAGGGAAGGGAGAGAGCCAGTGCCGTAAGACAAACACAACATCCATGCCTCACCGGGATTCGAACCCGGACCCCTTTCGGACGAATGATCAGAGGCCGTTGCGTAGACCACTGCGCCACCGGGGCGACTCAGACGGTTTCATCACTAACACCAAATGACTGGGCTAGTTTCTGGCATGTTTGGCTACTGTCCTGCTCAATAGCAACTTTCAGGGCTTCTGTGTCAAGGGTGACAGAACGACTACTTCGCGACTTGTCTTGAAGGGATTCATCTCCGTCCATGAACTTTCGAAACCAATTCCAAGTTGTGCGTTCCTTCACAGCATCTGACCCAAAATGCTAAGTAAATGCGACGAGTTTTTTCTGCAGCAGATGAACCGAGTTTGAATTCGTATAACAAACACTCATGAATAATCTCCACTGATAACACAATTATAATCGCACTTCTTTCCGCTACCAAACTCCTTAATCATTGCATTCATATGCGCAGGGCATCTTGGGATTTCAACTGATGATATACTGCGGGCGGAATGCCATCTCTCCGCAAATTCAATCATAACAAGACGTTTGTTTTGCTCCCTCGAAAACTGCAAATATTTTGTGGTTACCTGATATTCCATTTCTCTGCTTTGGGTGCTGCACCCGGTGTCACGTGGTCAGCCCCGGGCTAACACCTAGTGAAAAAAAACTCACTTCTGTTCTCACACTCACAGGCCTTCTGTCATCTTCTTGCTTTCGCTGCGATGTATTTCTCAAGCACATGTTCTCACTTCTTATACTCCATGTTTATTTTAAGTGTTATACTTTAGAAACTCCATTTATTCACTTCACAGTGTTGTGTGTGCTCAAATATTAAATAAGGATATATTTTTAAGTGCAATTGTCATCTTCATCTATATTGCATTACCTTATTTAAGGTGAATTTTTTCATTCGCAAACATTAATTTTCGAAGTTATAACGAAAAAGTTTGTCCGCGCCGGGCATCAAATCGAGTCCTCTCACTCCGGAGTAAGTCGCTCGCCCAGAATAAGTAAGTCGCTCTACGCTGACAGAATATCTCGCTGCAGATTTGTCGTTTTGACTCATGTTTTCACTTCTGTAGTACGTCACATCATCTCCCTCTTATTATTTTTTTTTTCGTCTTTGAAGCGAAGGAGGAAATTTTCATTAATTCCAAACAATGTGTGTAACAAACATCACACATTTTCCGGAGAACCCAACGGCCAGTGGATCCCGTTACCACAATCGGGCGCCAAAAACACAAGTTTGTCCGCGCCGGGCATCAAAGTTCGGGTCCCCTCACTCCGGAGTAAATCGCTCTCCTAACTGAGCTACGCTGACAGAATATCTCGCTGCAGATTTGTCATCTTGACACATGTTTTCACCTCTGTAGTACGTCACAAAGTATCATCATGCATTCGATAAAAGGGCTGTATGTTACCGAAGGTCAGTGCAGAAATATAAACATCCCATTTTTTATATCACAGAACTGCAATAAAAACATCAAGCAGAAAGATGTCGAAGCGATAGAAAATCAGCTGGTCTCAAAACTATAGCCACATGAACGTATTTTGCTAATTGTACGGTGTTGGTAGCATGACAGACCGGGAATTATTTAAATGATAATCTAGATCACAAAAGGTTGGCATACTAATGAATCAGGTAGTTGAAATGATGCACTTTATATACTGTTGGCTCTCCAGAAGTATAATATGCATCATATTAAATACCTAACTATCATTTTCAGACGCAAAGATATTTGTGAACAGATATTCCTTAAACGAACTGCTAAAAATCCAAGGAGAATGTTTACTCTCTATACAAACTATACACTTCCTGTATGATTTAGTTGATATTTGTTGATGTAATTGAACTAAAAGTACTCGTAATTTTGTGTTTCGAAGATATATTTCTGTGACATAAAATTAAGACTTACGTTAGTGGTAAGCGGAAGTCCAAGGAGAAACAAAACTGTTCCTATACCGATGACCACCATTGGTTTCTTCGCTCTGGTTTTGGGAAACTGATCAAATACGAAAGTGATTATTGTCTCCACCATGGCAAACTGAAACAAACAATTTCATTAATATTCTTTGTTTTAGCGTGAAATCTGCAGAATTACTCTATACCCAGGTAGCACAGCCTTGCAATTTAACGTATGCACAACACTGAGCCACCGTCTTTTAGGAATGGAAGACGGTAACTCAATGTTGGGCCTACTTAAATTGCAAGGTGTTGCTACCTCGGTATTGCCTGATACACAACTTACAAATAATTTAAACATTTTAAATCCAGTTGAACGGAATGGTTTTAACTGAAAATTGTTATTTAAACACTGCAATTAATTCAGCAAAATGCTGCATGTTCGTTGAAAATAATTTTATTCCCCGAGTTAATCAAGCAGAATATCAAACCGCGGGTATGCTACAGGAAAGGGAAATTGCTATGAAAATGGAAAACGATCACATATATATAAATAGAGGTTATTTCAAGAACATCTGCTTACACGCTATATTCCAGCCCAAGTACACTAAAATTTAAATTATTTGGAGTGCTCAGCGCAAAAAATAGGAATTCCAGAACTGCTTATTTTGTACTAGGATACCAGTACTTTCTTTAAATCTGAGTTTAAATTTAGTATATTCATATACTGTAAAGATTACGAGATCACTAACAGTCGATGATGCAGTGGGCGGTGCTGAAAACCAAGGTGAAAGATTACAATTGCACTTTTATCATTCTAGATTTAGCACTGCACATTATGGAGTTTTGCGATTTCTTTGGAAAGTGTTAACTTTACAATAGTTTCTTTTGTATATTATGTATGTTATATATAATATTATATGTAATATAACATACATAATATACTCAATGGACAAAACATTCGAAATATTTACCTAATAGCGTGTCGACTCCACCAGATGCCGGAGGGTTTGTTGGGGCCATGCCTGTTACAGCATTGTCCACAACTCCGCCCGAAACGTTGGTGCACGATCCATGGATATAATTTTTTTCCTTTTTCTTTTTTTATTAATTTTTGGTTGGGGATTTAACGACAGCCATGATCAACTCAATGGGCTATAAGTAGTCTCCTGTCCCTAATTTAGGGCCACTGGTTCCAGGGAAGGGAGGAAGCCAGTTCAGCAAGACAAGCACAACATCCATGCCTCACCGGGATTCGAAACCAGACCGAATTCGGGCGAATGGTCAGAAGCCAGCGCTTGAACCACAGCGCCACCGGATCTGATGTTCTGCTCCACGGCATTCCAGAGAACTTCCACAGGATCTGAATCTGGAAACCTTGAGGGGCCACTGCGTGGTTCTAAAATCAGATGAGTGTTCTCCGAGCTATACCTGGGGTTTTGCTTCCCGCAGGGTGGCGCAGTATCCTACTGAAACAGACCATCGGCCGCATTATGCGCGAAAGTCATGAAATCATGTAGGTGATCAACCAGCACGTGCTGGTAGCTCTCAGTGGTTAAGGACCTCTCCAGACACACTAAGCGACCTAATGTATCCCATTTAAAGGCTCTCTAAACCATCACAGTGCCACCACCACCTTGAATAGGACCGACCTGGGACGACGGGGCCACGGCCTCATGCTGTCGGCTCCACACCCGCAGCCTCCCGATAGCTCGGTACAGCTGTAAACGGGATTCACCTGACCACAGGACGCGGCGCCACTCTGCACAGGTCCAGTTTTGATGTTCCTGTTACCAGGAGAGGCGTAATTTCCGATGATGAGAAGTCAACAGTGGCACAGGAATAGGGCGTCGGCTACCGTAGCCCAAGGTATGCAGCCTTCGTTGTACCCTTCGCTCGATGACGCTGCTTAGGCCTCCGGCATTTAACCTGGATGTGACTTCGGCCGCCATTGCCAAGCGGTCGGTGTGTACCCTGAATGAGCGGGGATAGTCTACGTCGACTCCAGTCATCAATGGCGTGTGGTGGGCCAGCGGTTGCCCTTTGGGCGCTGGTAAGTCTGTCGATGGTATACTCGTGATACATCCTTGATACGGGTACCCTTGGGAACCATAGGGTTCTTACCACTTGGGAGATAGAATGACCCATCTATCTTACGCCGTCAAGGCGTCCATGATCAAAGTTGCTCAGATTCCCACGTTTACACATGTTTGTCGATTGTGATAGACTGTTGAGATGCCCTGCTGTCCGCTTATTTATCGCATGCGTTCGTTTAGGGTCAGTTCCACTCCGCGCGAAGGGTGCCCATGTCAACTGCCCATTACCCCTATCTCTAATGTTTTGTCTACTGAGTGTATACACGGTCGAGTCACATTATTAAAACCGCCAGCTAATATCCAGAGTAACCGCCGTGTGCAGCGCGGACAGCAGCTAGACGGGCTGGGAGGGACTCAAGAAGGTGCTGGAATGTGTTCACAGGTATGTGAAGCCATGCTGAGTGCAGTGCATCAGACGATGCTACAGGGTGCGTGGCGGAGGATCCATAGAGCGAATAACACGATCGAGGTGGTCCCACAGATGCTCAATAGTGTTTAAGTCTGGGGAATTAGAGGGCCAGGGAAATTCTTTGAAGTCTACATCGTGCTCTTCCACCCACTATCGGACATTTCCAGCTGTGTGGCACGTCGCATTGTCGTTCTGGAAGATCCCATTTGCCCCAGGGAAGACTATTAGCATGTATGGGTGTACGTGGTTTGCAGGGATGGATTCATAACGAATTCGGTCCATAGTGCCTTCCACAGGTATGAGTGGACCCAGTAAATCCCATGAAAACATTTCCCAGACCATAACGCTGCCCCCACCAGCTTATGATCTTCCAGCAATGGTTGAAGAGTGTTTGTTCTCCGATGTTTCTCGCTTTATGCGCCAACGTCCATCCGTTCGATGAAGCAGAAAACGTGACTCATCGGAGAAGGCAATCCTTTGCCAATCAGCGGAGGCCCAATTCCGATACTGCCGTGCAAATGTAAGCCTTTTCTGCCGATGCACCTTCGTGAGCATGGGTGCAGTGACCATCCGTCTGCATCAGAGCCCCATGCGCAGCAGGGTTTGCTGAACTGTCGTTTTAGACACACTTCTGGTAGTTCCCTGGTTCATTCGGCCAGTGAGTTGCTCCACTGTAGCGTGTCGATCGGCCCTCACGCATCTTCGAAGCTGACGTTCACCTCTCACATCAATGGCACGTGGTGTTCCGCAGTTTCCACGTCGCATATTCGCAATGGTGCCATATCTGGAATCACGATACATTCTAACCACAGTAACACGGGAACAGTTCACAAACAGCCGAAAGCCGATAATCATCCCTTTTTGCAAATCTGATAAATCGCTCCTTTTATCCATGACAGCGAGGAAGGATATGTTTTCAGATTGCCTACAGCATACCTTATATACCCTCCAAGCCAGCTCACGACACGTTCCTTCTTTCATCGGCTACGCGTTGTTGACGTCAAAAGTCGGAGGTGGTCACAATAATGTGACTCGAGTGTGTATATCATATACACTTATCGATGTGCAGTACATAAATATATAATAAATGTGCAGTATATAAGGTACATCTCCTCTCAATATATTTGTGAAACAGACTAATTACCACCACTTTCGACGACCTGTGTGTCTTAGCAGAGCGGGTACCTTAAAAGAAAAAGCTTTTTCATGTCTTCACTAACAGAACAAAGATCTTTTCAAAAGCTTGATGTAGAACGTGCGCATAAGTGTTCTGTATTGATGTTAAATTAGCATTATTATAACCAAATAACTGTCAGTTCCAACTTGCAGTCACTACGTAGCAAGTGCGCATCTGAAACAATAAAAAAAAACTTATTTCTTCAGTTGACCAGATTTATTAAGGATGCCAGCCAACACTCGGGTCGCTTCAGCTTTCTACACAATACGTTAATCCAGTGGTTCCCAAACGTTTTCGATTCTCGGCGCCCTTACTGAATCCAGGTTTTCCCAAGGCGCCCTATGTCAAATTCTAACAACTACACAATTCTAACAAGTACACTTAGGTAAAAATAAATAAAACACGTATTGAAGATCACACAAAAAAATATAATTGAAAAAATGCAACTAATTATAATTAGTGGGATGGATGAACCTGTTGATCACCGCACGTTTTCTCAATTTTTGGAATCAAACTGGACATATCCACCCTCATTTCCTTCTCCACATTGATTTCCGCGTGATACTTAGTTTTTATCACAGCGATCGCCGAAAACACAGCTTCGCACAAATAAGAAGTCGCAAATGGAATTAAAATTATCTGAGCTTTACCACCCAGAAGGGGATATTCATGTTTTACTGATATCCAAAATTCAGGTAACTCCATGCTGCTAAATTTTGTTTTCAACATATTGTCGGAAGACAATTCAATATGATTCTCTTCTTCTGCAGCAGTAAATTCAGATGCAGTAGTGACATGAAATGAATATTGAATTCATACAAATTTATCGATATTATCATTTTGAAAATATTTCTCAAACCAAGTGATAAGCTGTGATAAGTGTTCTTCAAAAATGGATTTCATGCCTCGAGAGAAATCAACTCCATTAGAGATCAAAAACTGTTGCAACAAGGGGAAACATTCTTTACCTCCGTCTGCATTCATTTTTTTTTTCATAGTTTCAGTTTTTTTATAAAAGCTGAAATTTTCTCAATCGACTTTAAAGGTGCATGTTGCTTCCCTGCAGGGAGAGATTCAGAGCATTCATCTTTTCAAAAATATCACATAAGTAAGCTAGTTTTACCAAAATATCTTCATTCACAAAATTTTCGGTATACTTGTGGTCTTCCTCTTTAAGAAAAATATAAATTTCCTGTCGCCGTTCAAACGTACGAGACAAAACATTACCACGAGAGAGCCATCGCGAAGTGCTGTAGTACAACAAAGACGCGTGCTTGGATCCCATATAATCACATAGTTTTTTGAAAAACCTTGCCTTCAACGGCCGAGTTTTTATAAAGTTAACTACATTCACTACATATTCTAAGACCTGGTTTAATGTAGAACTCAGATATTTTGACGCGAGTGCTTCCCTGTAAATAACGCAATGGGTCCACAGTGCATCAGGGGCTTTGCTTCGAATAAGTGCCTGTAATCATCCATAACAGCCGGACATAGAACGAGCACCATCAGTACAGACACCAACGCACTTAGTCCACTCCAAATTATTTTCGGATATAAAAGTATCAAGGATCTCGAACAAGTCTTTAGCTTTAGCACTACCAGTGATACATTTACAAAAGGGAAGGTCTTCTACAATGTTATTACCATCTATAAACCGTACACAGCAAATCAAGTGAGCATCATTATTATTATCTGTGGCCTCATCCAGCTGCAACCCAAATTTCTTACCTTTCATTTTTTCAATTAATTGATCATTGAGGTCCCCCGCTATGTGCTGTGTTCTGCGACTGATGGTGTTATTGGACAAAGGCACATTTGAAAGCAGCTTCCCAGCAGACTCACCGATCATAATGTTCACCATATCTACAGCAGCCGGTAGAATAAGTTCTTCTGCGATAGTATGAGGCTTCTTACATTTTGCGATTCTATGTGCCACCTTGTAAGATGCTAGCAAAGCATTGCTTGGCATTGATGCATGCTGGGATGATTTGTTTCTAAATGGCGTTTCAACTTACGTGGTAGCATGCACTTTGGGGCCAAAACTTTCATACACAGTACACACTGCGGCCTCTCTTCACCATTGACTTCTGTCGACGTAAAACCAAAGTCCAAATAACTGTCATTACATTTTCGATATTTACGCTTCTTCACACTCTTGCCACTATTTGACGGTGTGCCCTCTTTATTTTCACAACTTTATTACTGTTTAGTAAAAACCGATTCATTTTTAAAAATACATACGAAAAGAAAAACTTCAAAAGCTTCACTTCACTTAATCACAACAATATTCAGTCGATACGCCGTAAGCTTACACACGCCGAAACTCAGCAACAGAGCATGAACATAACAGACTGCTAACCGCCAAATGAGTCCCAAATGACAACGGATGAGCTTATTTAAAGGATCTGGTGACCTTCTGTAAAATCTGGACTGAGAGTCTCATTTCTAGACCCTCGGAGAACGAGGGAGAAATGTTTAGAAAAAGCACGGAGGCTGGTGCGAAAGCTCAGGTTACTTCAGGTAGCGGCCGCGCGGGACACACACGTACTCCCGTCGGGCGGCAATCGCGCGGGGGAAGGCTCACGCTTGTAACATTATTGTAGAGCGCCATCTCGTAACCATTTGTAGAGGCTTCTGCAAACAGTTATTACTAAGAGAGTTACTGGATTGCACCATGTCCGCTAGATGTCGCGATGTCGCGCCCTATCACATTGAATTGAAAATGGAAATAAAATTATGAACATTTTGTAATATTTCGCGGCCCCCCTGTGAGGAAAGCCGCGGCGCACACTTTGGGAACCACTGCGTTAATCAAAAGATTTGAAGTATTCTTTCCAACTTTTCCCAGTTACGCCACCACTTAAAATGTCACCTTTGACGTCTACAGTTATATTTAATTATGAACATTGTGAACGTATATGCATTTTATCGCATCACACATTTCCGTGGCTTCAATTCTTCTGTTCTGATATTTTGCTCTTGTGAATTTCTGATTGATGTGCTTTCCCTTTTCTCTCTTTAAATACTTTTTTACATTTTCACAGTGTTTCGTGTATTTATTGTTCGATCACTCGGGTTTTGCAAGACACATCTTAATTAAAGATTATTCTTTAGTACATATTTTATTAATACGCATTTTCGTTTTCTTCAAAAGAGTCTTCAATGAGAATCTTTTGAAGACCCTTTGAAGAAAATGAAAACAGTCTTAAAGGAGACTTTCATTTTTAACCGAAGCACTCGAATTTCATTTCCTCTTCCCTGTTCAGATAAGGCATTTAAATCCTCAAAACTTGCAACATTATACAAATATCCTGCTGATTCCTTAACATTTTGTGTTACAGATGAAGTTTTTTTTTCTGTTTTTGAAGTGCAAAACATTTCAGTTTGCAATAGGATTTAAGCTGTTTGTGCTAGATCATTTACACAGCAGGGTGATCAAGGGGAACTGAAAATTGAAATCAATGTACAATCACTGCTTCACTTTCTAAGCCATTTTTAGTACAGTAAAATACTCTCTAAATCAACACAATTGTGGATTCCAATAAATATGTAATGCCACGTTGTGTGCTGCTATAAGTAACGAGTTTAGTTATTAAAAAAGTTAAATTCTCAAAAACTGTCAACATCGCGAAGGAGCAATAATAAAGTTAGTCAGCTGACAAACGATCAATACTAAGTTGACTCATTTCTTAGCCCTTTGAATAAAGGGCTCCACTTGTAAGGTTGTAATTAAATGTTTAGTTACGCGTGGTTAAACACTAGCTACTAAATCACGAAACGTTTAACACTATCTCTTCAGTTAATAACCTAACATTCAGGACATAAGCTAAGAGGAATGTAGGAATAGAACTTACAGCTTACGGATGAATCGACTTTTCTTATGGCTTTATTTAACACAACACAGTTCACAATCCCAACGAAGACAGCTTCAATTATAACAGCCTCAGTGAAACCAATAACACTCGCAATATCATATAACAGTAGGGAATACTTGGTTGACAGATTATCTCGTCCCCCTCCCCTGTCCTACTTTACTCAGAGTAGCGTTTTATTTACCACTGACTTGCTGCCGGGTTTGCCAAAGGTAACATATGAAGTTCAGAACAAAAAAATTAAACCCGAGAGATAAGCAATATTAACATAAAATAAAGATACTAAAATCAAAGGGTAAAATAGCCATATACGTCGCAAATAAATGTGAGATAATATGTCAGCGAACATATGCTTGGGAGCACATAGAACAACTGTTCCTCAAAATTTTCTGAAAGCTAAAAGACAGAGAAAACGTTTCTGTATGTTTAAACTCATGCACACCAGCGTCCGAAATCGTAGGAGCATACACAGAAATATAAACTTATTCTGAAAATAAATCAATTTTTGCAAAGATAAACGAGGCCAGAAATGAAGTACAGCATTTTCATAGTTTAATGCTCACAAAGATAATCAGTACATGCAAAAATAAATGAAAGAACTTCGAATAGTTTTCGAAACATCTGTTTTCCGTGGTCCCCAGAGATATAAAGTGAATTACAGTTTCATATCTTTTTTCGAAATTCAGTTTTGCCATTGATAGTACTTAATATTTCCTTGTACAGTTCATTGATTTCATTTGTCATAGAAATTTAGCATACTGTAGCTGTGCCAGATTACTTGCTTTTCAATAAAAATATGAAGTTAAAGTTGCCTTTTCCCTTAGAGTGGATTCAGCTTTTATTAACTAGCTTCCCAAGAACCGTTCGGCCACCCCGGTGTCGCAGCACTTCAGATCATTCGTCCGAGATGGGTACAGGTTTGAATCTCGGTGAGACATAGATATTGTGTTTGTCTTACGGCACTGGTTCTCTCCCTTTCCTGGAACCAGCGGCCCTAAATTAGGGACGGGCAACTGCTTAAAGCCCATTGAGTTGCTCACGGTGGTCGTTAAACCTCCAAACAAACAAAAAATCGTTTGAATCGGTTGACCAATGCTTCCATGTCAGGGGAGCATTTGCTCATTTCGAATCAAGTTTAGAAGTAAGATGGAGAGTATATTCCAATGGAAACTCATGATTTGAAAGAATCATGTTTTTTAACGATCTGAGAGCACAGAAAACATACTACAGTTGAAGCAATGGTGGCCAGAAGACCACACAGGGGCACGGTTACCCAAGATTCGTCCTAGGGGGCGAATAGTGCAATGGCACGTTTCATCTAATACCCCTAATTGCAAGATTACAGTGACGGTACGTTTTGACGAAAACCAATGGTACGTGTGATGTTGTGAAAACCGTTAGAAAAAAAGGATTGGAAAAAATGCCAGTGGTGCACAGAAAAATGGGAACTGCTGAATTTCAATAAAGTGAACGTGAAAAAATCAGAAATGGGCAATGGAACGCCATTTTGAAGGGAAAAGCAAGGAAGGGAGAAGGACAGCCATCTTGGTGACCAGTTCACAAGGTCATAACGAACCCATGAATTCTCAGAACTTTCGCGGGGGGTGGCAACGGGCGGATGTAAACCGTGAGAACTTAGGACGCGGAGAGTGAAGGATGCCCAGCGATGGAGATCGAATGCGTCGTTGTGATTGGCCAAGCGCTCGCTGGGTCTCAAAAAAGTTTGGGAGGACTCAAGAAGTTCGTTTTTTGGCGGCCTCTGCTCTTATAGCTTTCACTGGAGTAGGACGTCGGGTCATCGCGTGGTATGATTTTGCCGTAAGAAAAGCGCTTGGCTGCTGTCGAGTTAGCTAGGGGTAGATTTCGACTAACTGTGGTTAGTATTAAATCTCTATATTTTATTCCAAGGGATCGTCTCGATCCATTATATCTGAGATCTGATAATCTCAAATCTTGTTTCCAAAGTGCTGCATAATTGCCTACAGGAGAAAAACAGCTATTAAAGCTGACATGTGTGCTAAAGTGTTACCTTATGTGCTGAATGCTGCTGATCCTATGAACTCAAACAAGAACTGAATTTAACATCACTGAACTCTTGTAAAAAACTGAACGGTGCTAATAAGGAATCACCCTGTTTCTATTAGCTCAGTTCTCAAGCACTATTGTCACCTCAAATTCATACGAGCATCATCTTCTGAATGTTCTAGTGCAAGGTGTAAAACCAACCTTCATCCTACCCTAAGTGGTGGAGAATAAAGTTAGTTGTTATTTGTTATATATCTTCGGCTCATTTCTACACCAGCTTGGACATTTTCACCCACGCCTCTGTCTCGAATAAAGTGGATCTACATAAGGCGTCTAGACCTTACCCTAATCAAGACTGGTGGCAGCAAGAAAAAGGTAAGTGCATCTGGATGGTAAGAGTATCGCAGTGAAATAAAGTGCAGTAACATTCACCATGCAATACTTCCCACTATCCCGCACCCAGAAATAAACAAAAAAATATAACAGCAAAAATCGTGATAGTACGATTCTGACAGTTGGTCGCAGTGGTTGGGATGTTCCGAAGATTTACAAGCATCGAAAGAGCTGTAATGGAATGAAAAAGAAGGAGTTGAATTATAGAATGAAAGGAACTTTTGCTTGAACCATAGCGCAGCGTTAAAGAACGCTGAGAACAGCGAAAAGCTAAGCCAAGGATCCCATTAGACGAAACGCCGTGGAGAACGAACAGCTTGCCGTACGATACACGGACAACATCGGAGCGAAAACCGGAAGTCGAGCAATTAACGCAAACCCTGAGAAGAGAAATCGCCACAGGTCAGAGGTCACTGCTCCAAGTTGCCAAGGAAACGAAGAGGCATAGCGCGGAAGACAAGCCTACGTGAACTTCAACCTCCCTTCAGAAAACGAAATCCACGCATGGTTCCAGGAATTTAAGTCGGTGAGAAAGCACGCGTGTGTGCAGTGATTACTAAAAAGTGGTGCATCGTAAATTACATCAAAGGAGGAAATTACCTCCTTTAAAAAATTTGTCTGTGCCAGACAAAGAACTGCAGGTACCGTAATTTTGGAAAAAATATTATTAACACTTAAGACTGAGCACAAAATACGCACATAGGAGACATGTACACTGCATGAATAAAAAACATCATTGCAACACTTAACAAAACAAAAACGGAACTCAAGCTTTAAGAAATAGAGAATTCAGTGTATTGTAATATGTTAAAGTGTGAAGCTAGTGATAGTATTTGTTAGGAAAAAGCTTAAAGTGTATGTAATGATAGATTTTGGAGTGGAAGATTATCAAAAGTGTATGTAATGACAGTTTTTGGAGTAGAAGATTATCAAGAATGTATATAAGAATAGTTTTTGGAATGGAAGCTTAATGTGGAATATATAAAATCATACTCTTAAAATTCTAAGAAGTTTAAGCAAAATGGGAGATAGTTACGCGAGTTTTTCAGTTAAAGATCTTAAGCAAGAGTGCCAATTAAGAAGGATTAATGCTAAGAGAAAAACAAAAAAGATGAGACTGAATTTTCGGGTGTAATAAGCACGTTTTTGAATCCGTTCTAACGCAAATTAGATTTATCAAAGCTATTCAAAGTCAATGGAACCGGTATGGAAAACAATAGTATCTGACGGAAGAAAGAAGTTTTCCAATCAGGTTTTTAATCCCTCAGATATTGCTGTAAACGGAATCGTGAGCTTGTGCGTTAAGAAAAACATGAATTTATATGAGAAACATTTCGCACCGGAAAGGCTCTCCAACACCGAAAGAAGTTTTCAAATCGGACTCTTAGAAACAGAGATATCGACAAAAATAAGATGTGACTTCACGTCCCCTGGTGGGAAAACTATGCATTATTTTAGGAAGAAAGTATTCTCCAAAGGTTTTTCAACATGAGCGGTAACGGGCCAAGAAAAAAAATAGTCGAGTTTTCAGGAGCACAGATTTTGCTACAAATACATCAGAAGAAGAAATTAACACTTATGCCCCCTAGTGGCCAAATCATTCTTTACCAAACATTAGATATAATGTGGAAAATATTTTCCATCAGGTCATGTATGCGATACAGGAAGAATTTTTCAAATCGGACGTTTAGAAACAGAAATAACGCAGAAAACGCCATTACCTTTGTGCCTCCTAGCGGAAAATCTATGATATACTTGAAAATTTTGTATTTAGAAGAAAAACACTTCGCATCGGAAACACTATCCAACAAAGAAGGAATTTTTGAAATCGGACTCCTAGAAGTAGAGATATTGACATAAATAAGATATACATCTACGCCCCCTGGCGTAGAAACCATGCGTTATTTCAAGAAGAAAATGTTCCTAAAAAGTTTGTCGACGTGAGTAGTATTGGTCAACAAACAACTTTTTTTTGCAGTCGAGATTTTAGAAGCTCATATTTTGCTGCAAATATATCAGAAGCGTAAATTAGGACTTACGCCACCTGGTGGCCAAACATTTTTTACAAAAATTAGAAATTATGTGCGCAGAATTTTCCTTCAGGAGCTGTATCCAGTGCAGAAAGAATTTTTCAAATCGGAGATTTAGAAGCAGAGATATAGGGGGAAAGCAATTTACCTTCACGCACCTTAGCGGAAAGTCTACGAATTACTTGAAAATTTTGAAATTATGGAAAACATGTTACACTGGAAACACTATCCAACAAAGAAGGAATTTTTCAAATCGGACTCCTAGAAGTAGAGATATTGTCAAAAATAAGATATACATGTACGACCCCTGGTGTAGAATCCCTGTATTATTCTAAGAAGAATATGTTTCTAAAAGGTTTGTCGACATGAGTAGTATCGGTCTACAAACGACGTTTTTTTCAATCGAGAATTTAGAAGCTCATATTTTGCTGCAAATACATCAGAAGCGGAAATTAAGATTTACGCCTTCTGGTGGCCAAACCATTTTTATCAAAAATTAGAAATTATGTGCAAACGATTTCCCACCAGGAGCTGTATCCGGTGCAAAAAGAATTTTTCAAATCGGAGATTCAGAAGCAGAGATATAGGGGGAAACGCAATTTGCCTCTACGTCCCCTAGCGGAATGTCTATGAATTACTTAAAAATTTTGATATTATATGGAAAAACATGTCACACTGAAAACACTATCCAACAAAGAAGGAATTTTTCAAATCGGACTCCTAGAAGTACAGATATTGACAAAAATAAGATATACATCTACGCCCCTGGCGTAGAAACCATGCATTATTTTAAGAAGAAAATATTCCGAAAAGGTTTATCGATGTGAGTGGCATCAGTCCACGAAAGAATTTTTTCAATCGATATTTTAGAAGCTCAGATTTTATGGCAAATACATCAGAAGCAAAAATTAACACTTACGGCCCCTGGTGGCCAAAGTACTCTTTACCAAAAGTTTGAAATTATATGCAAAAGATTTTCCATCAGGAGGTGTATCCGCTGAAGAAAAAAATTTCAAATCGGAGTTTTAGAAGAAGAGTTATTGAGAAAAATGTAATTTATTTTACGCCCCCTAGCGGAAAATCTATGTGTAATTTGAAAAAGTAACTATATCTAAAGTACTCTTCTACATAAATTGAATCGAAAGTTAATAGAATTTTTCGATCGGATGATTAAAAGCAAATATGTGGAATAAAACGTATTTTTGA
Organism: Macrothele yani; assembly: GCA_039090855.1. Classification (NCBI taxonomy): domain Eukaryota; kingdom Metazoa; phylum Arthropoda; class Arachnida; order Araneae; family Macrothelidae; genus Macrothele; species Macrothele yani. The sequence continues at coordinate 56,357,510 of CM076992.1, read as the reverse complement.
ATTCGACGTCATCTGCATTTACGCCCTCTAGCGGCGATATTGTACATCGTAAAAAAACGAAATGAAGGATCATCATTCGCATATTTCAAGCTTCCCAATGCAAAATTTTTTTCAAACCGGACTAATAGTTACAGAGATATCGCAGGTACAGACGGACGGACAAACCGGTAACATAAGCACGATCTTTTTTTACAAAAGACGTGCTAACTAGGCACGAATTAATAATGGATTTAAGAGAAGCTAATAAGCAGGTAGAACTTAACTCTGGAGAAAGGGTAAGAGATGGGAATAGAGAAGATATCGCTCAGAGTAATACTCATAGTGGGATTCACTGGGACGAGAGGAATTATCAGCTGGAATTAAAACGATTAGAGCTGGAATTCAAGAAATAAAATTACGATTACAAATAGCACTAAGAGAATTGGAGGGAGTACCAGAAGCCAGTGGGTTCGAGAATAGTTCTCAGAGACCTTTACATAGCTATGGGGATATTATCAGAAAATTCTCAGAAACATCAGATGAGATGCATAGCTATTTAACGGGATTTATTAAAATCAGTACATCTCTAGGAATTCCACGTTCCAAGTGGGCAGCACTTTTAATCCCTAGGTTACCTGCACGAGGGACCAGTGTCATTCATTCCATGGCAGAAGATGAAGTCCAGAATTTTGATAGGTTACAGGAAAATCTATTAAAAGAGTATATGATTACTCCAGAAAAATATAGAGTCATGTTTAGAAATTTCAGCAAAGGAAAAAATCAAATATATCATCAGTATGGTGTACGATTGACAGAGTTATTAGACAAATGGTAGTAGTATAAAAGGACCGATCCGGCGCCAAGGAGCAACTCCTTCTAGAGAAGGAGCAGAGGGCGTGGCCTGGCGCAGAAGGATGGGGGTGTGACAGAAGGATGTGGGGGCGTGACAGGTGGTGCTAGTGTGTAGGGTTGATGATGATGTGCTTCCCCCTAGCGGTGCTTCTTGGAACTTTATTATTATGTTAGATCTTTGTTTCTGAGAGATGGCAACGACCGAGTGGGGGAAAGGGCGTGACAGGTGGCGCTAGTGTGTTGGGTCGATGCTGATGTGATGCCCCCTAGCGGTGCTTCTTGCAACTTTCAATGGACCTTTGTTTTTGAGAGATAGCAACGACCGAGTAGGGGAAAGAAGATGTGCTGCCCCTAGCGGTGCTTCTTGGAACTTTATTATAACGTTGGACCTTTGTTTTTGAGGGATGGCAACGACCGAGTGGGGGAAAAGAGATGTGTTAGCGATGTGCTGCACCCTGGCGGTGCTTTTTGGAACTTTATGTTTTTCTCGGGAGATTTATTGGACTTTGACAAATTTTTAAGAAGTCTTTCCAATATTTTTTGTTTCCTCGAATTTGTTTTATTAAGCTTATATTTTTTAGGAATTCCCTGAAGTGTTAGGAATTTTTATAGACGTTGCATTTTTTATTTATTTTTTTATTTTCTCGAGAGATTTATTGGACTTTGTCAAATTTTTGAAGGAAGTTTTTTTGTCGTTTCCAGTATTTTTTGTTTCCTTGAATTTGCTTTATTAAACTTATAGTTTTAGAACTTCCGTGAGGTGTTAGTAATTTTCATAGACACTGCATTATTTTTTTTATTTTCTCGGGAGATTTATTGGACTTTGTCAAATTTTTGAAGGAAGTTTTTTTGTCGTTTCCAATATTTTTTGTTTCCTTGAATTTTTTATTAAACATATAGTTTTAGAACTCCGTGAGGTGTTAGGAATTTTTATAGACGTTGCATTATTTTTTTAATTCTTATATTTGTCCTCCCTCCAATTTTAATTTAGACGAGGAAAGGCTTTGTTTGAAAAGATTTCGTTCCTGTTGAGTAGTGTTCCGCTATCTTTTGTCCGCCATGTGTTTTGGGATGACTCACAATTTTCTCTTTGTACCATTTTGTATGACCATACCATTTTGTATGACACGTGTTTTGGGACGAGTGACTATGATGGGTGACGCATGTCGTGATAGCAGACAAAACCATGACATCAGCCAACGCGATTTCCTCCGCGGGGTCGGCGGTTGACGTCATTTGAGATTCTGTTAGACACATTAAGTTCCAAGACTGATTTTTTTCAATAACTTGATCATTTTGCAACGAATTTATTCCTTATTTTTCCCCTAATTTCCCATTTTATATTCATAATTTTTCAACGTAACGATTTTTTTTATTTTCTTTGAGGAGACTTTACGCATTTTCAACGGGCGTTCCAACATAAAGACGTTTTCCAAAGTTTTGTGCTGCAGACATAATCTTAAAACACGATTGTTTATTAACGTATTTACGTGTTCATGACATTTTCTGTTACATTTTTTAACGTTGTACCTTTTTCCACCGTACAAAGCCACAGTTTTTTATGCATAGTTAAAATGTTTATTTTTTATTTTTTCGTATTTTTTTATTTCTTCATAATTATTCAGTGAAATGTACCTTTTAATGCATTATCTTAATCTTTTTGTTCTAAATGCTTGCGTACTCGTTAAAGTGAGAATGTAAACTCCTTTTTTGAAATGTTTAAAACAGTAACAGAATGAATCCAATTGTTCTAATGGTGAACTAGTGCTTTTTTGCTAGACTTTTCTTAAGGATATTTGGGAATTGTCATTGGAAAAGGGCCTGATGTTTTCCATTAGGCAACCAATCCGGGCGGAATTCCGACTGGTCTGAGAGCAATGCTTTACAGTATTGAGTCAAAACCGGAATACACGGCTTAATTTCGAGGAGTTTGAAATGTTTCTAACTGACTCGCTTTATTATTTGAGTTGAAACGAAGAAGCGCTCTCACTGAAGGCCCCCTAGCCTGAAAAAACTAAACAGTCGTGCTTTATAAAAATTTCTTTCCTTAGACATTTTTAGTACATCCAATTTCAACTTTCAGGAACTTGCTGTGACTGTTTTTACTTCATTCCATTTCCAACTTTTTCGAAAACGAACTTCAACAGATTTTTACTCGTTTCGAAACAGTCTTTTTATGTATACTAGTTTTCCTATGCTATTCTATGGGAATTTCCCTGCTTTTAATGAAATGTGTTTTCTCAAAATTATCTACTAAGAAAAATGAAGTGTTCCATTTTTAACTCTAGGAAAGAATGAACTGTTCCGAAAATAAATACATTTAAAAAAGAGAAAAAAAAAGAATGACACTTTTCTTCAACTAAATTTTTTTAATATGGAATCCAACGAACATTTTTACATATTTTCTTAGAATTTGTCTTTTTTCGTTTAGAAGTTACAACAGAATTTCCTTCTTGTACAGGAACTTTCAACATTTGTTTATTTTTAATGTACTTTTTGGGCAAATTTATGCGTTCCTGTGAAAGTTTTTCTCAAAGGACTCCATTAAGTTGATCTCAAGTCTGTGAAGTGAATGGGAAGAAAAATAACACGTCTATGTGTTATGAGAAAATGAACGAATTTCCTTAAGACAGTGTGAAGTGAATTGAACATCAAGCAATAGTAAGATATTTTACTATCGTAATATGTACATAAATTTTGGGAAAATATCTTCTAAAGTTAGAGGGAAAATATATGAATATAAAAAAAAAACTTCCTTAGATTTACAAATAGAGTATTTGAAGTAGAAAGAGTGATGGAATGCTTTGAATATGAATTTCTTGTTTCAGTGAAGGGATTCTTATTCTGGATTTTTTTAAAAGAGAAACTATCATTTTCAGAAAATTTCTGGGGGAGTCGAACTTGGACATTTAACAAAATTATTGGATATATAGGAATTTGTAGAAAGTTTATGGAATGAAACATGAAGAAAAGGAAATTGTTGAAATGGTTAACATTCAAGCTTCATCATTTTTTTTTTGGTTCCTCATACAATCTGAGGAAATTTTACATTTTTGTGAGAACTCGTTTTTTTTTCAAAATCAACCCTTTAGAAGTTTTTAAGATAGAAAAAATATTGACTAAGGGAAATCTTAAGTAGTACAAATTCTGAATTGAAGCACTTTAAGTAAGAAAATATTTGTCTGAAGTAAATTTTCAATGTCTAAGCATTGACATCTGAGTATTCGTTCGTCCGAAATTGAATCTTGGGGAGGCTTGATTTAAGAGCTTTTGAATTACGACACTAGCCTCCTTGGAAACAGTGGACTAAATCAGGGTCTGCTTACTTCCCTTCTAGTGGTTCACGACGGATCTCTTAAATGGTGAATGAACGGCAAAGTTCAAACGCTCTGTCCCATTGAGTCAGCTGTTTTAGATTTTTGTCATCTTAGACAGTTTAAGTTTGCTCAGAAAACTATGCTTTTGCGAGCTTGAGTTTGCATTCAAAGTTCAAAACCAGAATTTAGTTTAATCTCCCAAGCAAAGTGATTTCATGCCATATGAGGTTTTCCTGTAAGCAGTAGACGCGTGAAAACAGTCGCAGGAGATTGTCAGTTTCCGACAGAAACAGGGGGAAATTCAAAGTTAATTTCTTGGGGAAAGCTCACACACTGGAGAGAGCGTAAAAACACTCTTTTTTCATGTTTTAATGTAAACCTCGAGGAATTAGTATCTAACTATGAAAAGAAAGTTCTAAAGATTTAGGGGCATTTACACTAAAATCCTACAATGACATTATTTCAAACAGGAAAGAATCGGCCTTATAGACTAAAATACATCTGAAGATTTTAGATACATTTTTGTTCAAAAGTAAAGTCGAATGGGAAAATAAGAGTAATTAAATCGATAGGAAAAGATTGATAGTTTGAATCAGAAAAAAAACTTAGAAAAAAAAGAAGTTTCATAAAAATAAACCAAAGTTTGAAGAATCATACAACACTGAACAGAAGGAAAAATATAATAAGTACTATAAGGGGAATACGATATTTTCACTATGGGAGTTTGGAAACATTTGCTTTTCTGAACAATTAGTAAAACGTGAAAAAAAATGTTTAGAGGAAGTACGCACTTAGTCGCTATGTCTCCAGAATGAAAGTTTTTTCTGCTGAGACAATGAATAAAAAATACGATGATGAAAACCTAATTAAAACGAAAAAAATGTCAGTGAAACTAAACGTCTAAAGATAAAATGCAGCATGCACAGAAGTTAAAAATGAAGGGGCAGACACGGGAGAACTGGACATTAAGGGAATGAAATATACGCGAAGTTTTGAAACATCTCAATTTAAGCGAACTAAATGAGGGAAAGGAATGAGATTAGGGGAGTTCTTATTGACTTTGATGAGGTGAGTAAACAACAAAAATTTAGTTATACATGAAATAAATTTAAAAAATAGCTCGTTTAAGAATATGATTTTTGGTGAAAGTATGAAATTTTAGTTGAAATGTCATGATCAGCATTTCAAAAAGAAATAGATTGAGTCGATATGTAGGGAACAGAAGTAAGTATTTCTTTATTTTCGCTATGGGGGTGGTGAGTTAGTAAAACGTAAAAAAATAATGTTTAGTGGAAGAACGGAATTACTCGCTTTGCCTCCAGAATGAATGTTTTTTTCGGACGAGACAAAACAATATACAGAAAATATGTCCCAAAGAATACAAATGTTATCGTAAGAAAAAAGTTTTTAGATTTCATGCCTTGACAATGAATGCTTTCCTGTTGGGGCAGTCCACGAAAAAGTATAGCAAACTAGGGAAGGATTAAAAAAATGCGTATTTGACATACATGCAAGCTTTGAGAAATACTTTAAAGCAAGTTGGAAAATATGATATATAAGGAAACTAAAAACCTGATGATTTGCTACATCTAAAATAATCGTTTTGCTGAAATGAAATGAAATAGAATAGTCTAAATAAAAGGAGTCATAAGTTTGGCCAAGTAAGAAATAAATTACTGACATACTGAAAAGTTTTACTAAATTTCAAAAAAGATTAAGTAAAATAGCGAAAATTGCGAACCTATAATGATATGCTAAATAAAGTAAGAAAATATTGTTTCACCGGAATTTTAACTGTGAAAGACCTGTAGAGTTCTTGAACACACGAAAAAATTACGAGAAAATAATATTGTAAAGGCGAAAGACTCAGAGTTAGCATGAAGTCTTTTCACAAAAAAATTGTCGAAGTCCAATAATTACTGCGAACAGGAACGAAATCGTTTCTAAAGAAGCATTTCTTCGTCTCATGATCTGGAATAAAATTGAATGAAGGAAAAAGAAAAGTTCCCCAGAAAACCGATATCAAGTCGTTAAGAAGCGTGTGTTGGTTTAAATCTAGAAAAAAAACGATACTGTTACGAACGAATGTTATGTATAGCTAGTCGCTATAGATCTGTATATTTCTTGCACAAACATGAAACAGCTATATAGAAAACCAGATTAAGTCATAAATTAAAAGCAAGTAAGAAAAGTTGTTTGTATAAGTAACGGAAATAATAATGAAGAAACGTTTGCTTGTTTGAATCAGAAAAAATAAAGCCTCGATAAAAGTAGTTGTTAGTTTGCAAAGTTAGAAAATAAAATAATGTTGGTACATCGAGAAGTTTAACGAGTACGAAAGCATTTAGAACAAAAAGATTAAGATAATGCATTAAAAGGTACATTTCACTGAATAATCATGAAGAAATAAAAAAATACGAAAAAATAAAAAAATAAACATTTTAACTATGCATAAAAAACTGTGGCTTTGTACGGTGGAAAAAGGTACAACGTTAAAAAATGTAACAGAAAATGTCATGAACACGTAAAATACGTTAATAAACAATCGTCTTTTAAGATTATGTCTGCAGCACAAAACTTTGGAAAACGTCTTTATGTAGGAACACCCGTTGAAAATGCGTGAAGTCTCCTCAAAGAAAATAAAAAAAATCGTTACGTTGAAAAATTATGAATATAAAATGGGAAATTAGGGGAAAAAATAAGGAATAAATTCGTTGCAAAATGATCAAGTTATTGAAAAAATCAGTCTTGGAACTTAATGTGTCTAACAGAATCTCAAATGACGTCAACCGCCGACCCCGCGGAGGAAATCGCGTTGGCTGATGTCATGGTTTTGTCTGCTATCACGACATGCGTCACCCATCATAGTCACTCGTCCCAAAACACGTGTCATACAAAATGGTATGGTCTGAGACAAAGAGAAAATTGTGAGTCATCCCAAAACACATGGCGGACAAAATATAGGGGAACATTAATCAACAGGAACGAAATATTTTCAAACAAAGCCTTTCCTCGTCTAAATTAAAATTGGAGGGAGGACAAATATAAGAATTAAAAAAATAATGCAACGTCTATAAAAATTCCTAACACCTCACGGAGTTCTAAAACTATATGTTTAATAAAAAAATTCGAGGAAACAAAAAATATTTTAAACGACAAAAAAACTTCCTTCAAAAATTTGACAAAGTCCAATAAATCTCCCGAGAAAATAAAAAAGTAATGCAGTGTCTATGAAAATTACTAACACCTCACGGAAGTTCTAAAACTATAAGTTTAATAAAACAAATTCGAGGAAACAAAAAATATTGGAAACGACAAAAAAACTTCCTTCAAAAATTTGACAAAGTCCAATAAATCTCTCGAGAAAATAAAAAAATAAAAAATAAATAAAAAAACAACTATAAAAATTCCTAACACCTCAGGGAATTCCTAAAAAATATAAGTTTAATAAAACAAATTCGAGGAAACAAAACATATAGGAAAGACTTCTTAAAAATTTGTCAAAGTCCAATAAATCTCTCGAGAAAATAAAAAATAAATAAATAATGCAACGTCCATAAAAATTCCTAACACTTCAGGGAATTCCTAAAAAATATAAGTTTAATAAAACAAATTCGAGGAAACAAAACATATCGGAAAGACTTCTTAAAAAATTGTCAAAGTCCAATAAATCTCCCGAGAAAAAAATAAAAGTTCCAAAAAGCACCGCCAGGGTGCAGCATATCGCGTACACATCTCCTTTCTCCCACTCGGTCGTTGCCATCCCTCAAAAACAAAGGTCCAACGTAATAATAAGGTTCCAAGAAGCACCGCTAGAGGGCAGCACATCTCCTTTCCCAGACTCGGTCGTTGCCATCACTCAAAAACAAAGGTCCATCGAAAGTTGCAAGAAGCACCGCTAGGGGCACCACATCAGCATCGACCCAACACACTAGCGCCACCTGTCACGCCCTTTCCCCCACTCGGTCGTTGCCATCTCTCAAAAACAAAGATCTAACATAATAATAAAGTTCCAAGAAGCACTGCTAGGGGGCAGCACATAAGCATCGACCCTACACACCAGCACCACCTGTCACGCCCCCCACATCCTTCTGTCCCACCCCCATCCTTCTGCGCCAGGCCACGCCCTCTGCTCCTTCTCTAGAAGGAGCTGCTCCTTGGCGCCGGATCGGTCCTTTTATACTACTAATGGTTAATTGGAGCTAAAGTAGAGAATAGTTTTGAGAAATTAAAAAGTGTACTATTGCTAGATTAGTTATATTCTATGATAAATGAATCTGTTAAAATTTACATTGAAGATAATGAACCTGAAACTTTTGAGGGAGCCATCAAATTAGCTGACAGTTATGTTGAGGCTAGAGAAAGGCAGTATGTACAGGGCAGTCAAAAATCTCAACCAGGTTAAGGATATTTTAGTCAAGTGCAAAGACATCAGGTTAAAGAGGGAAATCAAGTTCAAAATTCAACTGATGCGTCAGGAATGGGTTCAAATATTAGATGTTACTTATGTGGAAAAACTGGTCATAAATCCTTTGCGTGTAGAGATAAGGTAGCAGCAAGTAAACCGCAAGTTGACAGTTGAGTAGTGTGAAGGATAAAGCGGGAACCAGTGAACAGAATTTCCAGTCGTTAAGAGAAAAATCTCCATCCATGTTGTGTTCAACCACAAAATCCATTTGGGCAACAACAGAATCTATCTTTGGGCCTTATTTAGGAGAAGCGAGGTTGAACGGAGAGACACTTTGAGTGACACAGGGTCATGCATTTCACCCATTAAAAGCAGTAACGTCCCTCCAGGAACACAAACAGATAAGAAAGTCACAGTTTACCCCTTGACTGGTAACAAATAAGAGTTGGACATTGCCGAGGTAATTGTAGAGGTTAATGATACGATGAAGACACACGAGTTCGCAGTAGTGTCAGATATCCCATGTGATATAATCCTCGGAAACGACTGGGAGGTACCCTCAGAAAACCCAAGTAGTGAAGTGAATAGGGATAGGGAGGAAAGTGATAAGGCGAAGGAAAAGAAAAGACAGGAACCATTGGAAGCAGAGAGAGTCATAAATGAAGTTACTGAACAAGATTTAGGAAGTATAGAAGGAAATAGTAACCAACAGAGTGGAGAAAGTGCAGATAGACCAGAAGAAGACAGCACTCATAAGAAAGAGTGTGTGGTATTAACTAAGGGAATGTTAAGAGCCCAAGAGGAAGAAAAACTTAAAAAAGAGTGAAGTCGAGAAACATCAGGTTCAAGAAGTGGGTAGTGCAAGTTCATGTCAACAGATGGATGAAGATAGTGAAAGCGAGCAAGAGGTTGGAAATAGTGACATGGAAAGGGTAGTGGAGAGTGACGAGAATTTATCTCAGATGTTTACATCTGAAGAATTCAGTAAAGCCCACAAAGCTGATGTAAGTTTAGAAAATGTTTGGAAAAAATTTGAGGTAGCTGTTCCTGATGAAAATGCTACATCACATTTCATTTTGGATTAAGAGATATTGAAGAGGGTATTCCAGAAAAAAAGGCAAACAAGATGCCGTAGTTCAGTTGGTAGCCCCATAAGCATGTAGGAAAAGAATTTTTAGAGATAGCACATGACCTACCAATATCTGGTCATTTGGGAACAAAAAAAACTACCGACAGAGTGCTAAAGAATTTGTATTGGCCAGGAATGTACAAAGACATAGCAGACTATGTGAATTCTTGTCCGCAGTGCCACTTGGTAAAGAAAAGGGAGATCATGCACCAAGCAAACTCCACCCTTTGCCTATTATTGAGGAGCCTTTTACTCAAGTGTCAGTGGATCTAGTTGGACCTCTGAATGTTAGTAATTCAGGCATGAAATATGCAGTGGTCATGGTTGATCATGCTAGTAGATACCCTGACACAAGAGCTTTGAAAACCATTGAGGCTGAGGAAGTGGTAACTGCATTGATCGACATGTTTTCCTATGTCGGTTTTCCGAAAGAAATTCTTTCAGACCAAGGGAAGCAATTTACATGTAAGCTGACCAAGGAATTATGGGCACAATTAGGTGTTAAACCCTTGTTTTCTAGCGTGTATCACCTTCAGTGCAACGGTCTGGTGGAGAAGTATATACACTGACGGAAAAAATCCCAACACCAAGAAGGGGTTGTGTTAGATAAACGACAGTTGGTAGGCGGTGAGAGTACATCTGTAAGATGACGTCTATGCAAATTTCGCGCTCGGCGCATACGTGTGGCGCTAGTAGCGCCTCGGAACATGCAAAGCAGGTTTGCTGTAAATACGCGCTGCAACGTTCGTGAGCGTTAGTTATCGTTGAGATTCGACGTAGGGTGTTGATGTTAGTCAAGAATGCCTTTAAGAAGACGAAGAATCCATTATCAACACCTCACGGAGTTTGAACGAGGTCGTGTAATAGGGCTACGAGAAGGTAGATTTTCTTTCCGCAATATTGCAGAACGACTTGGCAGGAATGTAGCCACTGTGCATGATTGTTGGCAGCGGTGGTCAAGGGAAGGTACTGCCTCAAGAAGACCGGGTTCCGGCCGGCCACGTGGCACTACTGAGAGGGAAGACCGCCGTGTGCGGCGTATGGCCGTGGCGCATCGTACCGCGTCTACGGCAGCAATTCGAACTGCAGTTGCCACCACAGTGACACAACGAACTGTTACAAATCAGTTACTTGAAGGACAGCTCCGAGCCAAACGCCCTGTAGCGTGCATTCCACTTACCCCAGACCACTGCCGTTTGCGACGTCAGTGGTGTCAAGCTAGAGCTCATTGGAGGACGGAGTGGAGATCTGTTGTGTTTTCTGATGAAAGCCTGTTCTGCCTGGGTGCCAGGGATGGCCGTGTGTTGGTTAGAAGGAGGCCAGGTGAGCGCCTGCAACCAACCTGTCTGCGGCCGAGACACACTGAACCTACACCTGGAGTTATGGTCAGGGGAGCAATTTCCTATGACAGCAGGAGCACTCTCGTGGTTATCCCACGCACCCTAACGGCACAGTTGTACGTCGGTCTGGTGATTCAACCTGTTGTGCTGCCATTCATGAACAGCATTCCAGGGGGTGTTTTCCAACAGGATAACGCTTGCCCGCATACCGCTGTTGTAACCCAACATACTCTACAGAGTGTCGACATGTTGCCGTGGCCTGCTAGATCGCCAGATCGTTCACCAATCGAGCACATATGGGACATCATAGGACGATAACTCCAGCGTCACCCCCAACCAGCATTAACCGTCCCTGTATTGACCGACCAAGTGCAACAGGCATGGAACTCCACCCCACAAACTGACATCCAGCACCTGTACGACACAATGCATGAACCTTTGCTTGCTTGCCTTCAACATTCTGGCGGTTACACCGGTTATTAATGTACCAGCATTTCACATTTAAAATGTCTCTTCTCGCGCTTACATTAATCTGTGATCTTGAAACCTTAATCGATTAAATATGTTACCTATACAAATGTATTGCCGCCATTTCATTCCTCTACAACTATTTTGTCGTGGTGTTGGGATTTTTTTCCGTCAGTGTAGTAACCCTGAAATCTTTACTCAAAAGAGTGAATCAGGATAGTCCCGATGATTGGGATAAGATGCTGCCATTCATCTTATTTGAATGTAGAGAGGTACCCCAGGCAAGCACAGGACTCTCGCCATTTGAGTTTATTTTTGGACATAATGTGAGAGGACCACTTAATTTGTTAAGGAGACAAATTGAAAGATCAGAAGAAGAGAAATTAGACCTATTAGAATATGTAAACAGAGTGAATCAAAATTTGGAAAGAGGACTAACATTGGCACAGAAAAATTTAGCAAATGCTCAAATCAAGCAAGGAAAGTGGTACAATAAGAAGGCAAGAGTGAGAGTGTTGTGTGAGGGAGATAAAATTTTAGTGCTCACTCCGAATAGAAATAGGGCTTTGGAAGTGGAATGGGGAGGACCATTCAAGGTACTTCACCGAAAGGCTGAGAACACATATGTCATCAATATAGGTGAAGACGAGCTTTGCCCTCGGACATATCACATGAGGAGTGAAGCTATCAGCACTGTATGCTATGGAGACGAAAGCGTAGAGGAGGAGAGTGGATCTCATTTGCCAGCCCTACCCAACAGAGACAAAGGTGAGAAAATGGACGAGCTTAACGTGGGAGAGAATCTCTCTCAAGCTCAGCAAGCAGATTTAGTAGCAATGCTACAAAAGTATCAAAGTATCTTGACGGAGATACCAGGGAGAACGAATGTGGTTACACATGATATTGAATTGATGGATGAGACCCCGGTAAAGTGTAAGCCATATAGGATGAGCAAAGAGAAGAAAGATATCATCGACAGAGAAACTGACACAGTGTTGGAGATGGGAATCATTCAAGAGAGTAAGAACCCTTATGCTGCACCGGTAGTGCTAGTACCCAAGAAAGACGGGAGCATGATATTTTGTGTGAATTACAAAAAGCTCAACTCAATTACAAAAGGAGATGCTTCTCCAACACCGAAAATAGATGAGTTAGTGAGTGGTTTGCACACGTGCAACTACCTGACTAAGTTGGATATGACCAAAGGTTACTGGCAGGTTAGCTTGACAAAACGAGCAAAAGAACGAAGTGCTTTTGCCACAACGGATAAACTGTACGAGTTCGTCGTGATGCGTTTTGGTCTAAAGAACAGCTCTTCGACCTATCTCAGATTGATGTCAAAGGTGTTAAAAGGGACAGAAGACTATGCCAATTGTTACCTCGACGACATAGTTATCTACAGTAGAACAAGGGACCAACACTTGTACCATTTAGAGTCGGTTTTGGGTAAAATAAAAGAAGCAGGACTAACAGTGAACCCGAGGAAAAGTGAATTTGGCAATGCAAGTATAAATTACTTGGGATTTCACGTAGGACCTGACGGAATAACACCGGAAGAGGCACAAGTTCACAAAATTTGTACGTGGCCTCGCCCAATCACCAAAAGAGATGTCAGAGCATTTTTAGGTATTACTGGATATTACCGGAAATTCATTCAGCAATATGCAGACATTTCCAGTGCTTTGGGAGAGACGCTGAAAAAAGAAATCCAAACAACATTGAGTGGAATGAGGAGTGTGAGAAGGCGTTCTCAACTCTGAAGTTGAAATTAACCAAGGGCTGACATCCTGACCATTATGGGAATCAGGATAACCAAGTTTCTCGTCCCCGGGATAATTACTACCCGGTTGACCAGACCTATCCAAAACACCGTGCTGGGGGGCAAGGCAAGCCTAATGATATTAATGCTGCCTCTCCTGCACGTTACTACAATTCAGCACGTTCTGGTGCTTCGCCACATTTCAAAAATCAATCAAGATATTCTCATCAGTTTCACGACAATTTAAACTTCGGCAGGAGATAGATGGGTTGAGTCTATCTCCTCGTTTTTCTGAAGACTTCAAATCTCTTTTTTTAACAATTCAAGCTCCGCTATTACCAGATATTCTTGTGACCTTGGGTAAAGTATTGGTGTCGACTAAAATTGATTCTGGATCTGACATTTCTGCATTAAACTTTGATTTCTGTGCTGCTACCTTTCCAAATGCTTGTGTCGATCCCTCCCAGCAATGTCTGCGAGGTGCCGCCAATAATGTTTTTTCAATTTCTGGATCAGTTCATTTACCTGTCAAGACTGGCAATGTTCAAGTTTCTTATACTTTCTTTCTGATCCTAGAGTTACCCGTGGATTGCCTTCTGGGGATGGATTTCATTAAAATGTTTAAGCTTACACTTGATTTCAAGCGTGGTCTAATCTTAATGTCTGAGATTAGTCCTCCCACCCCAGAAGAGTCAATTGATTTTTCTGCAGTTCTTGCGAGTGACAGATTATTGCCTGAACGTAAGAGATAACTTGATCAGGTTTTACACAGCAGACCAGGGTTATTTTCTGATAAGCCAGGGTTTACACAGGTGGTGTATCATACCATTGATAAGGAAGGGGCTAATCCCATTGCTTGTAAACGTTATCCATGTCCGAACCAGAAGAAAGCTGAATTCCAAAAGCAAATTCAGGACATGCTCCATTCAGGAATAATTAAAGAATCACTTAGTCCTTGGGCAGCACCTGCTTTTCTTGTTCCAAAAAAACAATCTGGAGAGTATCGCTTCGTGATAGATTATCGTAAACTCAATGCGGTGACTAAAGCTATCAATTATCCATTGCCTATAATTAGCGATATTCTCCAGGACTTATCGTCAACAAACTGGCTATCAACTTTGGATTTAGCTAGTGGCTATTGGCACGTTGTTGTCCACCCAGATTCTGTAGAAAAAACTGGATTTATTACCCCGTTTGCAGCATATGAGTTTCTACAAATGCCATTTGGTTTGGCATATGCTCCTGCAACGTTTCAGCGCCTAATGGATTCAGTCTTACGTCCTGCGCCTAATGGATTCAGTCTTACGTCCTGCGCTCAGACCTAATGTCCATGTCTATCTGGACGATATTATCGTCTCTTCTGAGACTTTTGAAGAGCATCTGTCTCTGTTGGACCAAGTTTTCGAACTGCTACATAATGCAGGTTTAACTTTAAAGCCTGCCAAATGTCATATTGGACGGACGAACTAGCATATCTCGGTTTGAAAATTACCCCTAATGGTCTTTTAACCGACGACTCAAAGGTCAAGCCAATTTCGAACTTCCCGAGGCCTAAGTCAGCGAAAGAATTATCTCGCTTCCTGGGCGCGATAATTCCGGGTGGTACCAACAGTTCGTTCCGGGGTACGCTGTTCTATGCGAACCTTCATTTCCCTTGAAGCGAAAATTATGACACTATGTTTGGTCCACGGAGGCAGAGACTGCATTTCATGCTTTTAAACATGCCTTGGTTTCGCCACCTGTGTTAGCCTTTCCTAACCATGCAGAAATGTTTAATATCTTTACCGATGCATCAGGTGTTGGTCTAGGAGCTGTTCTATCTCAACGAGGGCATCCTATTGCATATGCCTCTCGAACTCTTAACAAAGCAGAACGTAATTACTCTGCTACTGAACCAGAATGCTTAACTATTTTATTTGCTGTCACCAAATTTAAATGCTATCTCAATCATTTAACTGTCAATGTCATTACGGATCATTCGGCACTACAATATTGAACCACTGCAAAGAATCCGTCTCGAAGATTGTTGAAATAGACACTTCGACTTCAGGAATATAATGTTCAAATTCAGTATCGCCCTGGTAAATCAAACCAACTGCCTGACGCAGTATCTCGCGGTCCGGTCAATTCTGGTGCCCAGGCGGATACTGAACCTCCCTCCCTATTTCTTATTTCGGAAATAACTTCAAGGAAGCAAATAATTTCTGAACTGCCGAATGATCCAGATTTTGGGGAAATTTATAATTTCTTCCTCGCTGGTTCTTCTGCTCCTAGTGAACCTTATTTAGCGGGTCGTAGTCAAAATTATGAGATCATCCATGGTATTTTGCATTATAAAAAATTTGTGAATTCAAGAGCTGAGTACCGCCCTGCGATACCTCAGTCTCTCCGCATGGCTTTATTCCACGAATTCCATGGTATTCCTCTTGCCGGCCACTTAGGCATACGGAAAACTCGTACTAAACTTCGAGACGTAGCCTACTGGCCGGGCATGTACAATAGTATACTCGCATACATGCGCTCATGTGAGTACTGTCAAAAGTACAATTATGATAATAAACGGCCGGCCGGTCACCTTATTTGTAGTTCAAATAATTATGTATTTGAAACCATCTCTATAGATTTATTGGGCCCTTATCCATTATCAACTAAAACTAAGTCTCTTTATATTTTAGTTGTTACAGATAATTTTTCTAAATGGGTGGAAGCATTCCCCATTAAAGCAGTTACGGCTGATGTCATATGGCCGCCCCGATGGCGTGGTGGTCTAAGCGATGGCCTCTGATCATTCGTCTGTAAGGGGTCCGGGTTCGAATCCCGGTGAGGCATGGATGTTGTGTTTGTCTTACGGCACTAGTTCTCTCCCTTCCCTGGAACCAGTGACCCTAAATTACGGACGGGCGACTGCTTATAGCCCATTGAGTTGCTCACGGTGGTCGTTAAAACTCCAATCAAAATAAAAAATAAAAAAATATGTCATATGTGATACTTTAATACATAATGTTTTTACTCGATTTGGCTGTCCCCGTACCGTAGCCTCGGACCACGGGGTTCAGTTCATTTCGGAGTTATTTGAGCGAATGTGTGTGAGGCTTCAAATAAAACATAAATTTATTTGTTCATATCACCCTCAAGCCAATCCGGCTGAGCGTGTTAACCGAACCTAACTAAAGATGATCTCAACTTTCATTGGCAATAATCATGAGCGTTAGGACGAACACGTTGAAATGTTTTGCTTCGCCCTTCGCTCATCATTTCATGAATCAACGCGGCTTACGCCCGCTGAACTTTTTCTAGGGCGCAAAATCCGCACCCCTTTAAGAATTTAACTGGCATTATCGATGAAATCAACCAAAGACCAACACCTGAATCTGTTAAACTACTTGCGCAAAAGGCACGGACTGCTATCAGTCGAGCTCAATTAAGCCAAGCTAGGCACTATAATGCGAAACGGAGGGAACCAGATCTCGCAGTTGGAGATCTGGTCATATTAGAAACTCATTTCCAATCCTCCGTTGCACACACCTTTGTGAATACATTTGCACCTTCATATGAAGAATTGGTAGAATTGTACAATAATAATGTCATATAAAAAATAATAATGCCATATTTATATTTGAATTGGTAAAATTGTTCAATAATAATGTCATATTAGAAAAGCCAGATGGCTCCCTACATTCTGCCCATATGCAGCAATGTAGGAAATGGGTTATTAGAAGCAATGATGCAATTATTAAATCTACATCTAGTAGGAATCCTCAGGCAGAGGGTGGGACTTCTTCACAAGCATGTATAATTGATGATAAAATTATTGACACAACCCCTGTCCTGTCCGATTCTCTACCTTCGTCTGAGCAGGTCTTTGCTTGTACCTTTAACGATTCTCATTCTGACATTATTCCATTCATTTGAGGGGGCTGTCATTATTTCAACTCCTCCGTCACCTGCCTTCTCAAAAGACGAGAGTTCTAGTGCTTCCAGATCCTCTGGATATTCTTGTCGTGTGCAACGGGGTTCAGTTTCATCTGCTTCTCATACTCCAATCGCTCCATTGACTTCTTTACGCATAGTGCCTCCCTTTGGTTTTAAATAAAAAAAATTAAAAAGAAAAACAACTGAAATTTCATCTTCAGGTAGTTCCATCTCTCCTGTGCCTAAAAGAGTCGTACCTCTTGCTGAATCTGAATCATCGGACAATATTGTTGAGGTTCTTCTATCTCCAAGAAAAAAATCCCTTCTTCTGTTTCTACTGAGCAGCTGCCTACTTTAGGAACACTTGATCATTCTGCAATAAGGCAAAAACGCCCTCTTTCGCCATATATGCCATCTAAACCTACCAAGCGTCCGCCTCCTTAATTTTCGCCTCCTGTTCCACACTCTCTAAGTGAAACTTCTAGTGTTGGGCTACAATCCAGACATAGAGTCCAGCATTTGCATCCGCCAGGCTTTCGTCCTTGGAATCTTCGCTTGGGACGGACGGAGCCGATACCTTAATCAACCGTCCCTCGTCGTTCACGGAAGCGCCCTTCTAGTTTTACACCGCTTCTTCGACCACCAAAGAAACGACCGGATCTTCACCCTTCTCACTATCCGGGTTCGTCTCCAAGCCAGCCTGGGACCTCTTCGCTCCAGCCTGAGACTTCCTTGCTCCGTTGGGACCTCTTCGCTCCAGCGTGGGACCTCTTCGCTCCAGCCTGAGACTTCCTTGCTCCAGCCTGGGACTTCCTTGCTCCAGCCTGCGACTTCCTCGCTCCAGCCTGAGACTTCCTTGCTCCAGCCTGGAGACTTCCTTCCTCCAGACTGAGACTTCCTTGCTCCAGCCTGAGACCTCTTTGCTCCAGCCCGGGACTTCCTTGCGACAGCCTGATGACCCTGCTTCTTTTGGTCGGCTTGCCTTGTCCGCGGGAATTCCTGACACATCCCGGCGATCCAGTGACTTGCAACCTCAGCTTGGAAAGCGGGAAACTTCGAGAGTGCCATTGTCGCCCCGACAACAAAGTAAGAATGTCCGCACACGGGTATTCTTTGCTAGAAAAAGGTACTGTTAAAACTTTTTTTGTTTATTACAATTGACCTTCAAGCTCAAAGGAACTTTTTCACTACATAGAGCTTTGCTCTATAAAGATTATTTGAATCTTCCCTGATACTCAACATGTATCACAGATCTTTGATATCAAAAGACTATTTATTTGAACTTATCTGTCCTCAAAAACTATCGCAGAACCTTTGTGACGGAATGTGAGGACAAACAAATGTCGCAGAGCTTTGCTTTGTAAAGGGTTAATTTGAACTTTTCTCGGTACTCAAAGTATCACAAAACTCTTTTGACAGATTTTGAGGACAAAATATTGCATACATTATCTTTTTGCCAGTATGTAATGTCTTTTTTTTTTTTTTTTTTGGTGTGGCGCCACATTAGTGTTTTGTTAGTACTAAAATGCTTGTCAATTCATTTTGTGCATGTTGTCTTTTCGGCATAACATGAAAATCAGCACTGCCTTTGTTGATATCTATAAAGATTTCACTCCCAGGATAGGGTTTTCTAGGGTTTCCCCTACCCCATCTGAAAATTCGATGTGCGAATGCATGGGAGTAGTTCGAAGTCGGCCCTGGCCGCCAAGTGTTCACTTAAAGGTTTTTGTGTTATAATTCTATGACTAACCTTTTTGTGTGCTTGACACTTGTTGTGTTTGGTGTTGAATTTTTTTCTCCAAGTGCAGGTTTTTTTTTCAGCTAACTTAATTTACACTATGTTACAATGTTCAATTAACTTAGTTTGAATGTTTTGTCTTTCCTGAGAAGTTATCAGGTTTGGACGAATGTGTAAATTAACCACGTTAAAAATGTTGTAGTTTTTTTCCTGCCATACGCAGTTTTTTTTTACTACTATGCTACTTATATGTATACTGATGAGTGTCCTCCGCACATATTGTGACAAAATATTTATCACGACTTGCGATAAAGATTTGATGTACAGAAAATTGAGCTACTGATGTCTAGAGACTATGTGCACTGATATAAAGTCAGCTACAGCAACGTATCAACAAATCTCTTCATCCATTTTGTAAGTTCTTATCTGAAAGTGTTGAATGAATGATCAGATTGTTTGAAAGGATACCTCTACAAAATTGATGGGTTCTAGGTAAAAAAAAAAAAATTACGGGTGAGATGATGTGATGTATATTCTAAATTAACTTTCCTTTTTAGTTTCTTTCCCTATGTAAATCTTGAGTTCATTCTGTTATTCTTCACTCTTAACGTAATATCTTTTCTCTCAAACGAATACGTTTGGCAATACAATTGAGGTTGAATGCACGTGACGTATGCCTGATATTGATAAGAACAAGAGATAAAAGAGACACTAAATTGTTGCTTGACGAGCATTGGGTTGTAAACTGATTATTGAAAGGAGCGTTGTGAAAAAGAGCGTTGTGTTAAGAGTTGTGTGGTGTGTGAAGAGTTTAGTGCAATATGCTATGCTACGATGTGTTTGCTACATCCTGAATAAAGCATCTTTTCCGTAAGTGTGACTTCTGTTGTTTACATGTTTCGTCTAACCGTTAAGGTTTCTTTCATTTAGGAACTATTTCTTAGTATGTTGATGTTTTAAATTAACGTAGAAGTAAGACAAGACTTCTACGTCATAGGTCATAAAGAGCCCATGAATTCTCAAAACTTTGAGCATGGAATTCTTTGAAGAACAAAGCAACAGCGAGGGGGGGGCAACGGGCGGATGTAAACCATGAGAACTTAGGACGCGGAGAGTGAAGGATTCCCAGCAATGGGGGTCGAATGCGTCGTTGTGATTGGCCAAGCGCTCGCTGGGGTTCAAAAAAGTTTGGGAGGACTCAAGAAGTTAGTTTTTTGTCGGCCTCTGCTCTTATAGCTTTCACTGGAGTAGGACGTCAGGTCATCGCGTGGGATGATTCTGCCGTAAGAAAAACGCTTGGCTGCGGTCGAGTTAGCTAGGGGTAGATTTCGACTAACTGTGGTTAGTATTAAATCTTTATATTTCATTAAAAGGGATCGTCTCGATCCATTATATCTGAGATCTGATAATCGCATATCTTGTTTCCAAAGTGCTGCATAATTATCTACAGGAGATAAGCAGTTATTAAAGCTGACATGTGTGCTAAAGTGTTACTTTATGTGCTGAATGCTGCTGATCCTATGAACTCCCACAAGAACTGAATTTAACATCACTGAACTCTTGTAAAAAACTGAACGGTGCTAATAAGGAATCACCATGTTTCTATTAGCTCAGCTCTTAAGCTCTATTGTCACCTCCAATTCATACAAGCATCATCTTCTGTATGTTCTAGTGCAAGGTGTAAAACCAACCTTCATCCTACCCTAAGTGGTGGAGAACAAAGTTAGTTGTTATTTGTTAAATATATTCGGCTCATTTCTACACCAGCTTGGATATCTTCACCCACGCCTCTGTCTCGAATAAAGTGGATCTACATAAGGCGTCAAAACCTACCCAAATCTAGACTGGTGGCAGCAAGAAAAAGGTAAGTGCATCTGGATGGTAAGAGTATCGCAGTGAAATAAAGTGCAATAACATTCACCATGTAATACCTCCCACTATCCCACACCCATAAATAAACAGAAAAATAGAACAACAAAAATCGCGATAGTACGATTATGACAGTACGGTCACCGAACGGTCATTTTATGTATTTTCCTCATGAGTTATGTAAAAAACATGCGATTGCTGCAGTCCTGCGTGTGGTTAAATTGAGACTATTTAATTTCAGCAGGCTGAGGAGCTAAGGTGACCTCAGCTTAAAAGTGACAAAGGTGACAATTTCTTTTAAAAAGGTGACTAACAACTGATTAAAAGAGACTTCTTGCCAATAGCACAAAACCACAAATATAGTTACAAAAAAAAGAATTTTTTTGGTTTATACTCCCCTACCAAAAAAGGACAGTTAATATCATAATAAATTTCTTTATTATGGTCCTGGATGGGATATGGCCATTTTATTGTGATGTAATTTTACAGAAAAAAAACTTACAAAAAATTACACAAAATTCTGAAAATCTGAGTAAATTACATTTTCCCTGATAACTCTTCTTCTAAAACTCGGATTTGAAAAACATTTTCTTCAGCGGATACACTTCCTGATGGAAAATCTTTTGCATATAATTTCAAATTTTTGGTAAAGAATACTTTGGCCACCAGGGAGCGTAAGTGTTAATTTTTGCTTCTGATATCATCATCGTCAACCATTATCAATCCACTGCTGGACGAAGGTCTCCCCAAGTTTCCTCCACAACGGTCTGTCTTGTGCCAGTCTCCTCCATGTCACTCCCGCATATTTACGAATTTCATCCACCCATCTCCCATGTGGTCTTTTTCTGGGTCTTTTCCTGTCCCTTGGAATCCAATCTAAAATTTCGGCTGTCCATCTATGGTCTGTCCTTCTGGCAGTATGTCCAGCCCATTGCCATTTCAGGGATTTAACTCTGATCACGATGTCTTCCACTCTCGTCATTTTTCGGATCCACGAGTTCCTCTTCTTATCTCTCCTGGTTATACCAAGCATGCACCTCTCCATGCTACTTTGAGTTGTCTGCAGCCTTTGTATGTCTCTTTTAGTTAAGGTCCACGTCTCTGCACCATACGTAAGCACTGGAAGGATGCATTGATCAAATACTTTTCTTTTAAGACATAATGGCATATTGCTCTTGAAAATTATGCTGTTTCTTCCAAAAGCTCTCCAGGCAAGTTTTGTACGCCGATTAATTTCTTCATCAATGTGACCCTCACTTGATATCTGCTGTCCAAGATAAACATACGTATCTGTTATCTCCAGTTTTTCTCCATCAATCGATAAATCTTCATTTCTTGTAAAAGCATTGAACATCACTTTTGTCTTCTGAAAGTTCATTTTTAATCCCACTTCTTTACTCTTGTCAGCAAGTTCCTGGATCATACTCTGCAGCTCTGATGGGGTAGTTGCAAAAATGACTACGTCATCAGCAAAACGAAGGTGGGTTAGATAATCTCCATTAATCTTTATCCCTTTGTTTTCCCAGTTCAGTGATTGAAAGACATTTTCCAATGTGGCATTAAAGAGCTTCGGAGATATGGTGTCACCTTGTCTCACTCCCTTTCCAATTTTTATGTGTGTTGTATTTTCAAACAGCCGAATCTTTGCACTTGCATTTTCATAGATGTTATTAATAATATTAATGTATGCATCTTCAATACCGCAGGATTTCAGAGCCGTGGTAACTGCTGATGGTTTCACCGAATCAAAGGCTTTTTCATAATCGATAAAAGCCATGCACAATGGAAGTTCATATTCCCTCGCTCTTTCAATTAGTTCTCTCAGTACGTGGATATGATCTATTGTGCTGTAGCCACTCCTGAATCCAGCTTGTTCTCTCGGTTGAGCCATGTCCAGTGTTACCTTCAAGCGGTGTGAAAGAACTTTAGTGAAGATTTTATAAACCACTGATAGGAGGCTGATAGGTCTGTAGTTCCTGAGATCCTCAATGTCACCTTTTTTATGTAGCAGGATCATTGTAGCATTGTTCCAATCCTCAGGAATTTTCCCTTCATTAAGGCATCGAGTGAAAATTTGGGCGAGTACTGTTTCGATTTCTCCACTTGCTTCTTGTATGATGTCTACAGTAATTCCATCTTCTCCTGGAGCTTTTCCCCTCTTCATGTTCTTGATTGCATGTGCAACTTCTGCTGGAAGGACTGGAAGAACTCTGGTACTGGTACCTTTCATGGTGTCTGGAGTACATGTATCATCCCTTTCATATAATTTGGAGTAGAAATCTTTCACTCTTGTCAAAATTTTGCCTCTATTTCTTGTTATAGAACCATCTTCTTTTCTCAGAGCCATAATCTGTTTTCTTCCCTTACTGAGATGTCCCTTTGCTATCTTTAGGCTTTGGTTGTTTTCAATTGCTTTCCTCACTAGCTCACAGTTGAATTTCCTTAGGTCTTCAGTGATACTTTTTCGTGCTGTCTTGCATAGCTCTATATATTCCACTTTGGAAGTCACATCTTCTTTAGTTGTCCTCATCTCTCTTCTTTTTTGCATCAACATTTTGGTTTTTTCTGATAATTTGTTCACATGCAACTTGTTCTTAGACCCAGCTAATTTTGTTGCTGTTTCCATAAGAGCTTTGGTTACTTTTCTGTTAAGTTCCGAAATATCCACTTCTTCCGATGTTAGGCCTTCTAAAGCAGAGAATCTGTTCTTCAGTTCCAACTTGAAAGTATTATGGTGTTTTTTAAGGTTGGTTATGTCAATACATTTTGTTTGTCTTATGAGCTTGCCACGTTCCAGTTTAGTGTTGAGGTGCATCTTACATCTCACCAATCTATGGTCACTACCTGTGTTGAACTTGTTCAGCACACTGCAGTCTTCGATGACGAATTTTTTGTTACACATAATAAAATCAATTTCACTTGTCGTCCCAATTGGATGTCTCCATGTCCATTTCCTGTGTGGCTTTTTCTTGAAAAAGGAGTTCAAGATGAAAAATCCTTCTGCTTCTGCAAACTCAACGAGAGTATTTCCACGCTGGTTTCTGTTGCCGTGACCGAATTTACCTACTGAAGTTTCATTCTGTTGCCGTTGCCCTATTTTTGCATTGAAATCTCCCATAATTATCTTCAAGTGCTGCTTACCTTTATTATTTAGATGACGAATTTCCTCATAAAATTCTTCAATTTCTTCTTCAGGATGACTTGTGGTGGGTGCATAAGTTTGAATAATCTGAGCCTGGTATCTTCTCGATAGTTGGATAACGAGTCGTGCAGCTCTGTCAGAGGAACTTTCAACTTCTACCACTTTATCCTTCAGTTTCTTGTTTATTATAAATCCAACACCACTAGTTCTACCAGTATCTGTCCCACGATAATAGAAGAGATGTCCACTTTTCAGTTCAATGAGATCTTCTCCTTTTCTCCTTACCTCACTTAGCCCGACGATGTCCCACTTGATCCTTTGTAGTTCCTCTTCCAATTCAAGAAGCCTTGAATCAGAAGATAGGGAGCGTCCGTTGTAGGTAGCCAAGGTCAGCATCAAATGGCAGCCTAGTCCGGTCCTCCGGGGATTCTTAGCACCCTCTGCCTTCATGTCGCACTGGCCGCTGCCTTGGCCAGGTACATTCCAGCTGCCGGAGACTGAGGGCCAAGATTTAAGTTGTAGAGTCATTTTGGAGGTGTTTGGCCATAACTCACCACGCTGGCCAAGCGGGTTGGTGAGTGTGGGATAGCATTTCCTCTGATCCCGATGGTATAGTTATACCGCTATTGGCGGTCGTCAGAGCCCCTTTAGTGGGAACAGGATGCACCACGAGAAGGCGGGGTTGACATTTGTCAAGGAGAGGCTGTGATACCATAAAATCTGAGCTTCTAAAACATCGATTGAAAAAATTTTTGTGGACTGATGTCACTCACATCGATAAACCTTTTCAAAATATTTTCTTCTTAAAATTATCTACGGTTTCTCCGCCAGGGGGCATAGATATATATCTTATGTTCGTCAATATCTCTACTTCTAGAAGACCGATTTGAAAAATTTCTTCTTTGTTGGATAGTGTTTTCAGTGTGACATGTTGTACATATAATTTCAAAATTTTCAAGTAATTCATAAACTTTCCGCTAGGGGGCGTAGAGGCAAATTGCGTTTCCCCCTAATCTCTGCTTCTAAATCTCCGATTTGAAAATTTCTTTCTGCACCGGGTACAGCTCCTGATGGGAAATCGTTTGCACATAATTTCTAATTTTTGTGAAGACGTGGTTTGGCCACCAGGGGACGTTAATCTTAATTTCCGCTTCTGATGTATTTGCAGCAAAATATGAGCTTCTAAAATCTCGATTGAAAAAAACGTCGTTTGTAGACTGATAGTTCGCATGTCGACAAGCTGTTTAGAAACATTTTCTTCTTGAAATAATGCATGGTTTCTACGCCAAGGTGCGTACATGTACATCTTATTTTTATCAATATCTCTACTTCTAGGAGTCCGATTTGAAAAATTCCTTCTTTGTTGGATAGTGTTTCTAGTGTGACATGTTTTTCACATAATTTGAAAATTTTCAAGTAATTCATAGACTTTCCGCTACGGGGCGTAAAGCTAAATTGCCCCCCCCCCCCCTGTATCTCTGCATCTAAATCTCCGATTTGAAAAAATATTTCTGCACCGGATACAGCTCCTGATGAGAAATCCTTTGCACATAATTTCAAGTTTTTGTAAAAAATGGTTTGGCCACTAGGTGGCGTAAGTGTTAATTTCCGTTCTGATGTATTTCCAGAAAAATATGAGCTTCTAAAATCTGGGTTGAAAAAAAAGTCATTTGTTGACCGATACTACTCATGTCGACAAACATTTGAGGAACATTTTCTTCTTGAAGTAATGCATGGTTTATACGCCAGGGGGCGTAGATGTATATCTTATTTTTGTCAATATCTCTACTTCTATGAGTCCGATTTGAAAAATTCTTTCTTTGTTGGATAGTGTTTGTTCCCGATGCGAAATGTTTTTCCTATAAATTCAAAATTTCCAAGTAAATCATAGACTTTCCGCTAGGGGGCACAAAGGCAAATTGCGTTTTCTGCGTTATTTCTGCTTCTAAAACTCCGATTTGAAAAATTCTTCCTGCATCTCATACTATACTGTGCAAATTAAGTGGGACAAAGTAAAACATCACTCTTTTTTCCAAAACTATGCTTTTATATCATTCTATGCCTTGATATACACTCATAAATACCTGAATTAGTATGAAGTATGTCCTCCTTTAGCAGAAATGACCTCTTGAATTCGTTTTGGCATTGACTCCACTAATTGAGTGCACATGTTTTTTATTTCATAACCGTAGAACCACAGTTTTATAGCATTCGTTATCATGCGTTCTTTGGTTGTACAGTCCATTTTATCTAAACGTCTCTTCGAAATATTCCACAAGTTTTCTGCGGGATTTAAGTCTGGGGAATTTCCAGGCCAATGAATTTGATTTTCCAGCATAATATTCTTGACCAATTTCGAATTGTGACATGGGGCCAAGTCATGTTGAAATGTCCCGTCAAAAGTTTGCAAGAATGGAACAATCCTACGTTGTAATATTTCTACATACTTGGCTGAGTTAATCATAACCTCGAACAGGAACTAAGCTTCCAGTGCCATTTGATGTGAAAAAACCCCAAAACATCTGTTTCAGAGGGTGTTTTACAGTTTGTTTGACATGCTCAGGTCTTAAAGGTTCACAGTTGTTTCGTCTAACGACATTTGCTTGGTAACCCTGCACAAATAAATGAGTTTCATCACTGAAAATTACTTTTTTCCAGTCGTCAGCAGTCCATGATTTATATTTTTTGGGCCATGCTAAACGTTTTATCTTCATTTTCGCATTCAAATATTTTTTTTTCGTTGGTCTTCTTGCCTTCCGGCCAACTTCCAGAAGCCTACGGCGTACAGTTGAATCACTAACATCACAACCACTAGCCAATAAATCTCTTTGAAGGTCGGTGCTTGTTTTTTTTATTCATTTTACTATGTCTGATTAGATATTTATCGGTTAGTGGAGTCGTTTTTCGCTTTCTTCCACATTTACCTCTCCTTTTTGGAGACGATGATCCAAATGCATTGTATCGCGTAAGCAGTCTTGATACACTTGATTTGCCTACACCAACTGCAGAAGCGATATCTCTCACTGTCATAAAAGTGTGAAAGTGTGATCCTTCAGAGCAATTATTTTTGCACGCTTCCTTGGTGAAATATCCATTTTTCAATACACGAAAGCAACACGCACTCACAGAGAGCAAAAACTAACATCCACCTGTCACACACGAAAGCTCACAACTGAAGCTGAAGTGCCTATTTCCTGTTTAAAACCGGTCAGACCACATTATTACTATCAAGTTCTAACAGTCACACCACCTCACAGCTGATAAAACCGGTTTACGTGGGTTTCCGACAGCAACTGGCGATCACATTACAATTCTGAGAATAAAATAGCTTGTCCCAATTAATTTGCACGGTATAGTACAAGACCTGATGGAAAATATTTTTCACATAATTTTTAATGTTTGGAAAAGAGTGGTTTGGCCACCAGGGGTCATAAGTGTTAATTTCTTCCTCTGATGTATTTGGAGCAAAATCTGGGCTCCTGAAAACTCGAGTAAATTTTTTTCTTGGACCGGATACCGCTCATATGGAAAAACCTTTTGAGAATACTTTCTTCCTAAAATAATGCATGGTTTTCCCACCAGGGGACGTAAAGTCACACCTTATTTTTGTCGATATCTCTGTTTCTAAGAGTCCAATTTGAAAAATTATTTCTATGTTGGAGAGCGTTTCGGGTGCGAAATGTTTCTCATATAAATTCATGTTTTTCTTAGCACACAACTCTGCAACCAGAGGGCGTAAGCTTACGATTCCGTTTACAGCAATGTCTGAGGGATTAAAAACCCGATTGGGAAACTTCTTTCTTCCGTCAGATACTATTGTTTTCCATACCGGTTTCATTGACTTTGAATAGCTTTGATAAATTTAATTTGCGTCAGAACGGATTCAAACGACGTGCTTATTGCACCAGAAAATTCGGTGTCATTTTTCTTGTTGAGTGTTTTCTTCAGTTTACCCGAAGCTTCCAAAAAGAGTTCAGAGCCTCCTCAGATTGTATGTGCTCTTTTTTCTTGTCATTCAATGCAGCAATCTCACATTCGATTGACTTTTTCATCTTTTCCATCTTTTCATATTTTCTTCATAATCCGTTCTTTTTTAGCACGTCTTTTGTAAAAAAATATCGTGCTTATGTTACTGGTTTGTCCGTCTGTTCGTCCGTCTGTACCCACGATATCTCTGCAACTATTAGTCCAATTTCAAAAATTCTTTTTGCATTGGGAAGATTGAAATATCCGAATGATGACCTTTTATTTCGTTTTTTTTACGATGTACAATTTCGCCGCTAGAGGGCGTAAATGCAGATGATGTCGAATTCAAAAACATGTTTTATTCCACATATTTGCTTCTAAACATCGGATTGAAAAAATTCTTTTATCTTTCGATTCCATTTATGTATAAGAGTATTTTAGATATAGTTACTTTTTCAAATTACGCATAGATTTTCCGCCAGGGGCGTAAAAGTAAATTATATTTTTCCCGATAACTCTTCTTCTAAAACTCCGATTTGAAAACTTTTTTCTTCAGCGGATACACCTGCTGATGGAAAATCTTTTGCATATAATTTCAAATTTTTGGTAAATAATACTTTGGCCACCAGGGGGCGTAAGGGTTAATTTTTTGCTTCTGTTGTATTTGCCATAAAATCTGAGCTTCTAAAATATCGATTGGAAAAATACTTTCGTGGACTGATGCCACTCACATTGATAAACATTTTCATAATATTTTCTTCTTAAAATATTCCACAGTTTCTCCGCTAGGGGCGTAGATGTATATCTTATTTTTGTCAATATCTCTACTTCTAGGAGTCCGATTGAAAAATTCCTTCTTTGTTGGATTGTGTTTCCAGTGTGACATGGTTTTCATATAATTTCAAAATGTTCAAGTAATTCATAGACTTCCCGCTAGGGGGCGTAGAGTTAAATTGCGTTCCCCCTATATCTCTGCACCTAAATCTCCGGTTTGAAAAATTATTTCTGCACCGGATACAGCTCCTGATGGGAAACCGTTTGCACATAATTTCTAATTATTGTAAAAAAAAAAAAAGTTTGGCCACCAGGGGGCGTTAGTCTTAATTTCCGTTTCTGATGTATTTGCAGCAAAATATGAGCTTCTAAATTCTCGATTGAAAAAAACGTCGTTTGTAGACCGATACTACTCATGTCGACAAACCTTTTAGAAACATTTTCTTCTTAAAATAATGCATGGTTTCAACGCCAGGGGGCGTACATGTACATCTTATTTTTGTCAATATCTCTACTTCTAGGAGTCCGATTTGAAAAGGTCCTTTTTTGTTGGATAGTGTTTCCAGTGTGACATGTTTTTCATATAATTCTAAAGTTTTCAAGTAATTCATAGACTTTCCGCTAGGGGCCGTAAAGATAAATTGCTTTCCCCCTGTATCTCTCTTTCTAAATCTCCGATTTGAAAAATTCTTTCTCCACCGGATACAGCTCCTGATGGGAAATCCTTTGAAGATAATTTCTAATATTTGTAAAAAATGATTTGACCACCAGGTGGAGTAAGTCTTAATTCCGCTTCTGATTTATTTGCAGCAAAATATGAGCTTCTAAAATCTCGATTTCCAAAAAAGTCGTTTCTTGACCGATACTACTCATGTCGACAAACCTTTTAGGAATATTTTGTTCTTGAAATAATGCATGTTTTCTACGCCAGGGGCGTAGATGTATATCATATTTTTGTCAATAATTCTACTTCTAGGAGTCCGATTTGAAAAATTCCTTCTTTGTTGGATAGTGTTTCCCATGCGTAACGTTTTTTCTATAAATTCAAAATTTTCAAGTAAATCATAGACTTTCCGCGTTATTTCTGCTTCTAAAACTCCGTTTTGAAAAATTCTTCCTGTATCGCATACAAGACCTGATGGAAAATATTTTTCACATAAGTTATAATGCTTGGAAAAGAGTGGTTTGGCCACCAGGGGGCATAAGTGTTAATTTCTTCTTCGGATGTATTTGGAGCAAAATCTGGACTCCTGAAAACTCGACTAATTTTTTTTTCCTTTGACGGATACCGCTCAATGGAAAAACCTTTTGAGAATACTTTCTTCCTAAAATAATGCATGGGTTTTCCACCAGGGGACGTAAAGTAACACCTAATTTTTGTCGATATATCTGTTTCTGAGAGTCCGATTTGAAAAATTATTTCTGTGTTTTAGAGCGTTTTCGGTGCGAAATGTTTCTCATATAAATTAATGTTTTTCTTAACGCACAAGTATGCAACCAGAAGGCGTAAGCTCACGATTCCGTTTACAGCAATATCTGAGGGATTAAAACCCGATTGAAAAACTTTTTCTTCCGTCAGATACTATTGTTTTCCATACCAGGGCCACTGACTTTGAATAGCTTTGATAAATTTAATTTGCATCAGAACGGATTCAAAAGACGTGCTTATTACACCCGATAATTCGGTGTCATCTTTCTTGTTGTTCTTCTTGTTGCTTTTCTTCTAATTCGATTTTCTTTTTTCTCATCAAGGCAGTGTACTTTGAATGTGCTTGTGGTTAGTACTTAATGAGTTTTAGATTAATGGGTACAAAAAGGAAATTAGGATATTGTTTCAAGGTATCCCTCACAGTCAGTACACTGTTTAAACTTCTTTCGGTCATTGCTGATTTATCTTCTCCTAATATATGCTTAGAAATCGAAAATCGCTCTCTATGTCAGTATTTTCATGTGACAAAGTAAGAGCTACCTTTATGACTTTTGCAACGTTTGGAAACTTTATATCTTTTGATAATGGGACCCTTTTTGAGATGCGTTTTTGCCAGTAATCATCAATAGTTTTGTTTCCAAATGCTGTATCATCTTTTTCCAGTTGCAAAATTTTCCACTCATCTAACAAATAATCCAGTTGAACACGAAATGGCATAATTTTTGCAACTTTTAATACACTGCTGGACAATTGATAAGGACGGATCATAAACGGCTATATAGCGCATAAAAAAGTAAGTGTGGTTGGATGCCAAGTGAAATAAAATAATGTCATAATGCCAGGACATTACAAGAAAGACAATTTATTGTGCTCTGAAATCCAGAAGGCTTTGGAACGTGTTCAAGGGACAAACTGGCCATTTTGTGCAGAATACGTAAACGTGAAAAAATGCAATTACCGTCCGCAGGCGTTCCGGCGTAAGATGTCAATACGGGATATGGCCACCATGGAGGGCGATGCAAGATTCCACACGTCGTGTCATGCTTTGCATAACATTATCAAGCAGCTGTTGGGGTAATTTATCCCATTCCTCTGTCCGCGCACGGATGAGGGTATCCTTGTTTATTGAAGGGCATTGGCGACCAGCAAGACTCCTCCCCAAAGCATCCCACACATTTTCAATGGGATTCAGATCTGGAGAACGTGCTGGCCATACGAGGCGTTGAATATCCTCGCTCTCAAGACACTCCTGGACAGCGACTGTTCGATGACATGTTGCGTTGTCGTCCATGAAAATGAATCTACCACCGACGGCACCACGGTACATGCAAACATGAAGTAGCAGAACATCATTAATGTATCGTTGGCCAGTCATAGTCCGTGTTGGAAGCACATAGAGGGACGTACGGCCATTGATCATGATGCCAGCCCATACCATGACACTACATGTCGGATATCGGTCCCTTTCCTGTATGTTTGCTGGACAATATGCTGTACCACTATCACGCCAGATCAGTTGTCGTCGACAATCAGACGATAGACTGTATCTACTCTCATCTGAGAAGAGTACAGCAGACCAGTCGTTATCAGTCTAATTGCGATGTTGATGGCACCATTGCAAACGGGCGGTACGGTGACGTCTAGACAATGGGATGCACACAGCAGGACGGCGGGCGTATTGTCCTCCTTCATGCAAACATCTGGCGACAGTTTTTCGGGAGATCCGCTTGCCAGTAGCAGCCATAAACTGATTTTCTACCTCACTAGCTGTGCTGCGCCGGTGTCTTTTTGTTGATAGCACTATGTACCGATCTTCTGCAGGTGTCGTACTGCGAACACGACCTCCCCAGTGATGTTTGCTACACTCTCCATTTGTTTGAAATGATTTCCAGAGCCTTGAAACAACACTGTGGCTGACGTCGAACTCCCTGGCAACATCTGTTGTTTTTCGCCCTTCTTCAATCTTGCCAATAATACGGCCACGCGTAAAATCATCTAGGTGATGTCGGGAAGACATACTGAAAATTGCAAGTTCGTCAATTGATTCTTTCCCTTTGAACTTTGCGTTTGAACAACAACGGTCAATACGCGTCAAATCCTTTATATCTCTTATCAGCGCTATGACGTCACGAACAAGTTCGGCAATCCAAAATTTGCATACGCACAACACGTCTAACTGTATCCCGCACTTATGCTAATTTCCGCATTTTCCTGCCTTCCATTTTATGGTTGCTACCGTTGCTATTGTCATCCGTCCTTAGCAATTGTCCGGCAGTGTATGTCTCTGCGGCTTATGTCATTCTTTCTTTCTTTTGGGTCTAAATATCTAAAATGTTTAAGGGATACATTTGAAAAGCAAGTCTTTTCCATCACATGCTTACAAGCAGTAATATAGTGCTTTTGAGCTTCCTCCAGAAACAACAACTTATTTCTTTTTTTTTAGTTTAGAAAGCTCGTCTGTGACTTTTTTTATTAATGTCAATTATCAACTGTAAACAGTTCATCAAGATCAACCTTAGAAAAATTTGTGATTTTTCTAATGACAGCAGTCTTCAAAACACGAGCCATGAAGGTTTGAAGAACGTTCCCTATTTCTTCATGCAATTTGTGGATCATGGGTGCTTGGCACTGAAAACGTTGTGTGAACTTCATGAATAGTTCTGCTGAAGAAATGATGAAATGAAGTTCAGCTTTTATTGGAGGTTTCTTAAGGTATCACAACAGCCTAGTAGGATCTGGATTGAAGAGCATCAGATTTTTTTCTCAGAGGCATGTACTCAAGGAAATAGAACTGAATAATGTCCTACTGCTCCAAGATTCCCCCAAGGTAAGCCCCCTAGTTGTTACATGTTACAAAAATGTGTGGTACGAAACGTTATACACTCATGGATAATGAAATTTGCGTACCTAGAAGAAAACATGCTACAACCGCGAAACTTTGCAAATAGCTAGAGTGCGTGCTGGTATGCAAATGATCCACGTTTGGAACGAGTGCGCATGACCGCACACTCCGTGGTAGCTCTGCAAGCACGAACTGGTAGCCTTATAAACCGGCGTGTAGTTGATGCCCCATGAAAGCGAAAAGCACCGGCCGACTCAAGCAAGAGTGCAGAGTGACAAGAATGCTGGGTAAACGCAAGAGACGTCGCTTTATGCAAATTACGGACTTTGACAGAGGCCAGATCATCGGGCTGAAAACCGCAGGGCGGTCAGCGTGCCGTATAGCCAGCCACGTGGATGTTCTGACTATACTGTCCGACTGTGTTGGGAGCAGTGGACACGTGACGGCACTGCCAAACGGTGGAGCGGCTCCGGATGGACCAGGAGGACTACCGATAGAGAAGATCGACGGATCGTGCGCCAGGCACGAACGGATCCCACGAGGACTTCCCTACACTTCGCGGAGGCGAATCTGCGACCCCAGCGCCCCTTACGTGTGCTCCCATTAACACCGGAACATCGCCGGCTCCATGTGCAGTGGTGCCAGGCCAGAGCGACGTGCAACGCCACAGACTGGCGTAGTGTGGTGTTTGGCGATGATTGCCGCTTCGTTTTGGGGACAGATGATCATCGTGTTCGGGTGGGGAGGTCCCCGGGTCAACGACACAATCCCAACCTCACTATCATTTGCCACACCTCCCCCACTGCAGGCATTATGGTCTGGGGAGACATTGCCTACGATAGCCGATCAGCTCTAGTAGTGGAACGTGTATCATTGACGGGCCAGCGGCATGTAACTGAGATCCTACGGTCTCATGTGCTCCCATTCCTGACCGGGATTCCAGGTGCACTATACCAGCAATATAATGCCCGCCCGTACACGGTTCGGGTTGCCCAGGACTGCGTACGTCATGTCCAGACACTTTCATGGCCTGTCCTCTCTCCGGACATATCCCCTATCGAGCATGTGTGGGACCAGTTGAAACGCCAGCTGCCGCCGTGCCGCACTATCCGGGATTTGGAGCACACCGTCCAACACGTGTGGGTCAGTCTGCCCCAGGACAACATCAGGTGTCTGTTCGCCTCCGTGCTGGACCGTATTGCAGCATGTATCACCGCACGAGGAGGTGCGACGCGCTATTGAAGATGACCGGACTGCGTGCCATAGATCCCTCTGTAATTGTCCTGCAGCTCTGATTTTGCCATCACGTGTATCATTCATCTGTATTATTACGTCCATAAAATTTCAGTTCAATCCAATGCTTCCGTCTTCTTGCGCAAATTTCATTTTCCGTGAGTGTATTTCGATTGGATTTCTTCCAACTTTTCCCAAAAGGCAGGCCAACGTCAAATTAATGGTAAATGTTGATCAGCAGCTCAGACGCTTCTTCACCTAAACACCCCAATGATTTTACATAGGCATTATGCACTGTGTAGATGGTGCAGGTACCTGTGTTTATAAGACTTATCCCTGGTGTTTCCTGGACATTACTATTGAAAAGCCTAAGAACGTTTTTATTAACATTAGGTCCATCTGATCCGAGCATTGGGCATCTGTTTTGGGATAAACTGGCCTCAGAAAGTGCTTCACATAGTTTTTTATACAATGTTTCACCATTCGCTTTACCTAAAAAGAAAGTTCTGAGGTGTCGTGTCGTTATGTCACATTTGTTTTCTGACCAAATTGTGCTGGTTATTTGCAGCTCCTTTCTATTTTTAAAATTAGTTGTTTCATCATAACTCAATATGTAGTACGATGAACATGCTTCCTCTAACATAAGTTCACGGAAATAAGGAGCCAGTCCATCAGTGATTAAGTATCGCATTTTCTTAGAGAAAAGAGAAAAATGTTCAGGGACACTGTTAGGATACATCGTTTTAAAAAACATCATGAATATCTTGTGATGAATCCATTAAATAAATACTACACACTGGTTTCATCGTCCAAAGGAATTCAGCAGTAGTAGAACTTTCCTTAGCACTATAAATGTGAAGTGTTGGTGCACAAGTTGAACTTGAAGGTTGCAAGTGGTCTCAGCATTCAGGAGGAGGTGCAAGTTCTAAGCGTAGTTGGTTTAGTCCAAATTTTGATTCAAAGTTTGATTTATGTTTTGATGTAAGCGAGTGATTAAAAATCACCTGAAAACATTTTGTTTCAAAGTTAATAGTGCAGCAACACACAGTACAAAATAGTTCCCTTTCACTATACTTTCTTCTCTATGACGTAGAAGTCTTGTCTTACTTCTACGTTATTTTAAAAAAACATAATCATAAGATGAAATAGTTCCTAAATTAAACCTTAACGGCCAGACGAAACATGTAAACAACAGAAGTCAAACTTACGGAAAAGATGCTTTATTCAGGATGTAGCACTTCCATAACAAATCATAACATCACATAGTACTTCGCATTAAACGCTCCACACACCACACAGTTCCACAACGCTCTACAACACAACGCTTTTCAAGCAATGCTCTCCAAGCAACACTCTCTTTAACAACGCTCGCCAAGCAACTGTTTAATCGTCGTTTTTATCTCTCGTTCTTATCCTATCTCAGGCATACGTCACGTTCATTCAACCTCAATTATGTTGCCAACAGTATTCGTTTGAGAGAAAAGATATTACGTTAAGAGGGAAGTATAACTGAGAATAAACTCAAGATTTACATAGGGAAAGAAACTAAAAAGGAAAGTTAATTTAGAATATACGTCACATCATCTCCCTCGTAATTTTTTTTTTTTTTTTCCGAGAACCTATCAATTTTGTAGAGGTATCCGTTCAAACAATCTGATCATTCAGTCAACTCTTTCTGATAAGAACTTACAAAATGGATGAAGAGGTTTGTTGATCAGTTGCTGTAGCTGACTTTAAATCAGTACACATAGTCTCTAGACATCAATAGTTCAATATCACGAACATTCATAGAAAAAAGGAACTTTCTGTACATCAAATTTCCATATCATAAGTCGTGATAAATATTTTGTCACAATACGTGCGGAGAACTCTCATCAATATACATATAAGAAATAGCATAGTAGTAAAAAAAACTGCGTATGGCAGGAAAAAACTACAACATTTGTAACGAATTTAATTTACACATTCGTCCACTCCTGATAACTTCTCGGGGAAGACAAAACATTCAAACTAAGTTAATTGAATATTCGAACATTGTAACATGGTGTAAATTTAGTTAGTTGAAAAAAACTGCACTTGCAGAAAAAAATCAACACCAAACACAACAAGTGTCAAGCACACAAAAAGGTTAGTCATATAATTATAACACAAAAACCTTTAAGTGAACACTTGGCGGCCACGGCCGACTTCGAATTATTCCCATGAATTCGCACATCAATTTTTAGATGGGATAGGGAAACCCTGGAAAACCCTATCCTGGGAGTGAATCATTATAGATATCAACAAAGGCAATAACTGATATTTATGTTATGCCGAAAAGACAACATGCACAAAATGAGTTGACAAGCATCTTAGTACTAAAAAAAATTAATATGGCGCCACAAAAAAAAAAAACATTACATACTGACAAGGAGATAATATATGCGATATTTTGTCCTCAAAGTCTGTCAAAAAAGTTCTGTGATACTTTGAGTACAGAGACAAGTTCAAATAAATAGCCTTTATAAAGCAAAGTTCTGTGATATTTGTTTGTCCTCACAGTCCGTCACAAAGGTTCTGCGATAGCTTTTGAGGACAGAAAAGTTCAAATAAATAGTCTTTTGATATAAAAGTTCTGTGATACATTTTGAGTATAAGGAAAGATTTAAATAGTCTTTATAGAGCAAAGCTCTATGTAGTAAAAAGTTCCTTTGAGCTTGAAAGTCAATTGTAATAACAAAAAAAAAATATTTAACAGTACCTTTTTCTAGCAACGAATACCCGTGTGCGGAAATTCTTACTTTGCTGTCGATGTGACAACGGTACTCTCGAAGCCTCCCGCTTTACAGGCTGAGGTTGCAGGTCACCGGATCGCCGGGATGTCTCAGGATTTCTGGTGGACAATACAAGTTGACCAGAAGAATCAGGGTCATCAGGCTGTCGCAAGGAAGTCCCAGGCTAGAGCAAGGAAGTCTCAGGCTGTCGCAAGGAGGTCCCAGGATGACTTGGAGACGAACCCGGAATCTGCGAAGAGTAAAGAACCGGTTGTTTCTTTGGC
Organism: Macrothele yani; assembly: GCA_039090855.1. Taxonomy (NCBI): domain Eukaryota; kingdom Metazoa; phylum Arthropoda; class Arachnida; order Araneae; family Macrothelidae; genus Macrothele; species Macrothele yani. Next base: position 56,320,316 of record CM076992.1, on the reverse strand, counting down.
GGTCGAAGAAGCGGTGTAAAACTATAAGGGCACTTCCGTGAACGACGAGGAACGGTGGAGGAAGGTATCGGCTCCGTCCGTCCCGAGCGAAGATTCCAAGGACGAAATCATGGCGGATGCAAATCCTGGACTCTATGTCTGGATTGTAGCCCAACACTAGAAGTTGCACTAGCAGACTGTGGAACAGGAGGGGAAAATTCAGGCGGCGGACGCTTTGTAGGTTTAGATGGCACAGATGGCGAAAGAGGATGTTTTTGCCTTACTGCAGATTGATTAAATGTTCCTAAAGTAGGCAGCTGCTCAGTAGAAACAGATGGAGGGATTTTTTTACTTGGAGATAGAAGAACCTCAACAATATTGTCCGATGATTCAGATTCAGCAAGAGGTACGACTCTTTTAGGCACAGGAGAGACGGAACTACCTGAAGATGAAATGTCAGTTCTTGTTCTTTTTAACTGTTTTGATTTAAAACCAAAGGGAGGCACTATGCGTGAAGAAGTAAATGGAGCGATTGGAGTATGAGAAGCAGATGAAAAAGAACCTCGTTGCACACGACAAGAATATCCAGAGGAACTGGAAGTACTAGAACTCTCGTCTTTTGAGAAGGCAGGAGACGAAGGAGTTGAAATAATTGCAGTACCCCGAGTGAATGGAATAATGTCATGAGAATCGTTTAAAGTGGAAGCAAAGACCCGCTCAGACGAAGGTAGAGAATCGGACAGGACAGGGGTAGGGTCAATAATTTTATCATCAATTATATATACTTGCGAAGAAATCCCACCCTCTGCCAGAGGATTCCTACTAGATTTAGGGTTAATAATTGCATCATTGCTTCTAATAACCCATTTCCTACATTGCTGCACATGGGCAGAATGTAGGGAGCCATCTGACTTTTTTAATACGACATTATTATTGTACAATTCTACCAATTCAAAGAGGCCTTCATATAAAGGTGCAAATTTTTTTACGAACGTGTGTGCAATGGAGGATTGAAAATGAGTTTCTAATAAGACCAGATCTCCAAATACGAGATATGGTTCCCTCCGTTTCGCATTATAGTGCCTAGCTTGGCTTAACTGAGCTCGACTGATAGCAGTCCGTACCTTTTGCGCAAGTAGTTTTACAGATTCAGGTGTTGGTCTTTGGTTGATTCGGCCGATAATGCCAGTTAAATTCTCAAAGGGGGTGCGGATTTTGCGCCCTTGAAAAAGTTCAGCGGGCGTAAGCCGCGTTGATTCATGAAATGATGAGCGAAGGGCGAAACAAAACATTCCAATGTGTTCGTCCCAACGTTCATGATTATGGTCAATGAAAGTTGAGGTTATCTTTAGTAATGTTCTATTTACACGCCCAGCCGGATTGGCTTGAGGGTGATACGGACTGATAAATATGTCTTTTATTTGAAGCCTCGCACACATTCGCTGAAATAACTCCGAAATGAACTGAACCCCGTGGTCCGAGACTACGGTACGGGGTCAGCAAAAATGAGAAAAAACATTATGTATTAAAATATCACATATTACATCAGCCGTAGCTGCTTTAATGGAGAATGCTTCCACCCATTTAGAAAAATTATCTGTAACAACTAAAATTAAAAAATCACAAGAAAACCTGTTGTTTCAAAGTTAATAGTGCAGCAGCACACAGCACAAATAGTTCCCTTTCACTATACTTTCTTCTCTATGACGTAGAAGTCTTGTCTTATGTCTACGTTATTAAAAAAAACATAACCATAAGATGAAATAGTTCCTAAATTAAACCTTAACTGCCAGACGAAACATGCAAACAACGGAAGTCAAACTTACGGAAAAGATGCTTTGTTCAGGATGTAGCACTTCCATAACAAATCATAACATCACATAGCATATTGCATTAAACGCTCCACACACCACACAGTTCCACAACGCTCTACAACACAACGCTTTTCAAGCAACGCTCTCCAAGCAACACTCTCTTTAACAACGCTCTACAACACAACGCTTTTCAAGCAACGCTCTCCAAGCAACACTCTCTTTAACAACGCTCGCCAAGTAACAGTTTAGTCGTCGTTTTTATCTCTCGTTCTTATCTTCTCTCAGGCATACGTCACGTTCATTCAACTTCAATTATGTTGCCAACAGCATTCGTTTGAGAGAAAAAATATTACGTTAAGAGGGAAGTATAACTGAGAATAAACTCAAGATTTACATAGGGAAAGAAACTAAAAAGGAAAGTTAATTTAGAATATACGTTACAACTCCATGCAGCCGCCCCGGTGGCGCAGTGGTCTAAGGCGCTGGCCTCTGATCATTCGTCTGTAAGGGGTCCGGGTTCGAATCCCGGTCAGGCATGGGTGTTGTGTTTGTCTTACGGCACTGGCTCTCTCCCTTCCCTGGAAACAGTGACCCTAAATTAGGGACGGGCTACTGCTTATAGCCCATTGAGTTGCTCACGGTGGTCGTTAAACCTCAAAAAAAAAAAAAAAAAAACTCCGTGCAGAAATTTTAACCTTTGAATTATCCGTCTTTTCCAGCCAATCACTACGGAATTTACATTTTCCCATTTTGAAATTTTTAGCAGAACTATTGGGTTAGATAAAACTTCAGTGGCAGTTGTTTATAAAACGCAACAATATCAGCACCTGAAAGAAAAACAGAAGATATAAACAGGGGGAAATTGTTATCGTGCAATTATTGTAGTATAACAAGCACAAATGTATATGTATTAAAAACAGTAAAAAAAACCCTGCTGAACTTGTGAGAAAATAAAAAAAGCTTTTTCGTAAGGTAAGTTTTTAAATACAGTAAAACCTGTGTAAGTTGGCCACTCACGGTTCCAAACTATTGTGTTTCTTAAGTTTAATCATTATTTCCTAGCTGACTGCTAATTGCTCACTTAAATTAATGGCTGACACTTACTAATCATTAACATTACTTTCCTTACTGTGAATTCGTTTCCGAACTCATGTGGATAGGCCCAGTGTTTTTTCAATTTCTGCATAAACTCCCATGAGTTTTTCTAGTAAAGCAGGATGTTTTGCAGATGCATAGTGTTGTAAATTTGACACTAAATCCAGTGCTTCCTGGAAAGTAAGGCTTTTTCTTCCAATAGTTTGGTGTTCATTCACATTATCATCAGTTTCTTCTTCATCCTGTAGCTCTAGAATAGAATTTTTAATGTTTGATAGCACATCAGAAAAAATATCCTTTTCTGTGTCTGCCACATCTTCGTGCACTATGATATTGCAACCTATTGCTGGGGGATCTTCCCTTAGCAGGTCATTTTTGATGTCTTCGGGTAATGTTCCTAGCAGGTTGTTGGTGGTATTGTCAACTTAAGTTTCATCATTCATCTCTGCCTTTTGCGGAAATCCAGCTTCCTGAAAGCATTTAACTATTGTCGAAATCTGTAAATTTTGCCAAGAAGCATGCACAAAACGAATACAATCAAAAACAGTGACTGCTTTCGAAAATTCTGTCACACGAAGGAAAATATTTCGATGACAGCCCGTAAGATTTCACTTTTAAACGAAGTTTCTCAGAAGATAAAAGGATAAAATGTTATTCACTTAGATGCCTCTCAGCTTATCTTCATTCATAATTGGGGCTTAACCGCCCTCTCCCCTTTTTTTGATTGGAGGTTTAACGACCACCGTGAGCAACTCAATGGGCTATAAGCTACATTTTATTAATGGCTGACACTTACTAATAATTGAGCAACTCAATGGGCTATATTAATGGCTGACACTTACTAAGCTCGTCCCAAATTTAGGGTCACTGGTTCCAGGGAAGGGAGAGAGGCGGTGCCGTAAGACAAGCACAACATCCATGCCTCACCGGAATTCGAGCCCGGACCCCTTTCGGACAAATGATCACAGGCCATCGCTTAGACCACTGCGCCACAGGGGTCGCCTTAACACATTCGCGGACAGTAATAAAAATGCAGAGACGTTTATGGAAAATTCATGTTTTCTGCAGGACAGTAAACATAAAATAACTGGAACCCCCATACAATTTTTCGGCACTTGCTGCTTTGTACTTACAGCGTGAAGTAAAGTTGGACGGCATATAACATCATGTCACTGGATGTACAGTGGCATTTGCTGCCTTGCCCGCGAACATGTTAATTATGAGGCCTTCTTACAATTATAAGGGGAGGTATAGGAGTACAGAAATAACTACATTCACATACTTGTAGGCATACTTACAATAGCCGCCCCGGTGGCGCAGTGGTCTAAGCGATGGCTTCTGATCATTCGTCCGAAAAGGGGTCAGGGTTCGAATCCGGTGAGGCATGGATGTTGTGTTTGTCTTACGGCCCTGGCTCTCTCCCTCTACAGGAACTAGTGGCTCTAAATTAGGTACGGGGGCTGCTTATAACCCACTGAGTTGCTCACGGTGCTCGTTAAACCTCCAATAAAAAAATATACTTACAATAATAATCTTTCAACTTCCAGCATCTTCTTTTGAAACTATATTGTTAAATTGCACGTTTTCCCCCAATATGGTCAAAAAAGGTTTGAAAAGGTGGCAAAAGCTGAAAAAGGTGACAAAAGATGACTAATTTTAAAAAAGGTGACAAAAGGCGAGAAAGGTGACCTGCTCCTCGCCCTGTTTCAGTGAGTGTGCGTGACTTGCTAATTTACACTGTTCTTTATATGTTCTTTTTGTGTGTGTATGCGTTTAACGCCCACCGTGAGCAACTGGATGGGCTATAAGCAGTCGCCCATCCCTAATTTATAGCAACTTGTTCCAGGGAAGGTAGAGAGGCAGTACTGTAAGACAAAAACAACATCCATGCCTCACCGGGATCCGAATCTTTATCCATCTCGGACATAAGCTTTCGCCGTAGAGGCGGCATTGTAATGGTTCCAGAAATGCTTGTGGTTTCCAGAATTAACCTTTCATCCAGATTTTACTGAAAACACTTCATTGAATATTCAAGCTTTCAATTCTAATGAGTTGCTATTTTGTAAATTGCTAAACTGCTCAGACTGCTAATTCTTGAAAAATATTAAAAATTTCATAAATGTGAAAAAGTTACGAACACCGGAAGAAGGTACCTCTCTGAATTTTGGAACTCCGCTATCAATTAAAGTGCAAGTAGCAATGCTCCATATTGTCATCATCACCAACCATTATTAATACACCCCTGGATGAAAGTCTCCCAAAGTTTGGTACACAACTGTTTTTTCCATGCCACTACAGAACGCTTTATCCACCCATCTTCCACGTGGTCTTTTTGTGGGTCTTTTCCTGTCCCTTAGTATCTGGTCTAATATTTCAGTTTTCCACCCGTGATCAGTTCTTCTAGCGGCATGTCCAATCCGTTGCCATTTCAGTATTTTACTTTTATCCTGATGTATTAAATATATAAGTATATTTAAATATAAAAGACAACGCAGCAGCAATTTTTCTTAATATTGCTAAAGCTCTTGAAAAGACGACGCAGCAGCAATTTTTCCTAATATTGCTAATTATTGCCTAGTTGCTAAAGCTCTTGAAAAATGCTGGCATAAAACAATAATCTACAAATTAATAACTCAAGATTTTTCTTTGGAAAAAATCTATTAAAAGAAATATACTAGAAGCGGCACCACAAGGCAGTGTGTAGGCAACCACCTTGCTTTTAATTTTTACTTCAGACTTCCCAACAGAAAATATTAGAAATTTAAACTACAGCCTCGTATACTGATGACACAGCAACGTAGATGGCATTTGGAAAAATAAAAACCCTGCTACTTCTACGCAACAGCATTATGTGAAATAAAAAAGATACCAGGGTGAAACAAAAACTCCTCTCGTTTGATGCTTTAAAAGTAATGATGTAAGACAGCTATACACGCTCAACTCATTGTACAAAGTGCAGGCCGTTGTTTTCTATCGTGCTTTTCCAATGTTCCACCAGAGCCAAGATCCCATGGCGGTACCACTCGGAAAATTTCGAGGACAAAATCTCTCCAATGCCAGATTCCACATCCACCACTGAAGCGAAGGGCCGTCCTTGTAAGAAATGAGCCTTGGAGAAAAACAGGTGGTAGTCGGGTGGGTGCAAGATCCGGACTATATGGAAGATGGCGATAGAATCTCAACCCATTTTCAATTCTCGCAGTTTTGGGCGGACCACCCTGGAAGTGTGTGTGACTTGAGAAATCATCCATTTCAAGTACCACATGCTTCCTTTTGATGAGCACTGAGTAGCGTTAGTGTAGATTATCAAGGACCTGCCGCAGTTGTTCGGCACTGAAGTTTCCATCCACAGCTTGACTATTTGGCACCAATTCCCAGTACACAGGACCCTCACAAATCCACCAAATGGACAGCATGACTTTCCTCTCGAACCGCTCTCTTTGCACCTATGGATGTATTTCCTGGTGCGGCCTGAGCTACTAGTTCCTAGTGGTGGAAAAACGTAGGAATATCCACTTTTTCTCACCTGTGACGATAGGGTGCAAAAACGTATCATCTTGTGGATTTGATGACAATGTGAAACAGAGGGGAACAGGTCTTTCCGCCTGCTGGGGTGCCAATGTATGGGAAACCATTCGATGGCGCCTGGAGGAGAAGCCAACGTATCGCAGGAGATGAACGATGACGAATTGGGAAGACCCTACCTCAGCTGGAAGTTCTCGAGTACAGCTACCGGTACTGACACCCTGGTCGGAACTGTTCGCTGTCACAGTTCCGACCATAGGTTGTCATTGGACATCCTGACATCTACTTGTCTTCGAGACTGGTGTCCCCAGGATTGAAAGACAGAAATATTATAAGTGCTGCCCTTTCCATTGTTTTATTGTTTCCAATTGCGCGAATTTTTCTTGCAAAAGCTTACGTGTTTAACCCTTTTTCCCAATAATGGTGTAGGAGTGCTTGAACAGCACGTTTGTTGGCCTTCATCCTCGGTTCACCAGGTAGCGCGATGCGTTTCCCTACCAAACGCACGTCATCACGGTATTCAGTCGACGCTGGCGCGTATTTCGCACAACATTATATGGAGCTCAATACGGGACAGACTTTTGACTTTCCCTGGTAAAGTCCAATTTCCAGGACTGGAAAATTAAAATGAATACAGATAAAACATAGGCCCTTTTAATAAATAAATAAATACATCGCTCTTTCCACGTTCCAGAAACACACAGCATCCGAAAAATTGTTTTTCAGCCAACCGCTGTGGAATTGAACCAACAGAACTCTCGATATCGCGCCGAGTGCGTTACATTTACGCCTTATTAAAATAGCTAGAAAAAACCTAACCAAACAAAGGTACAGAAAGGATAACTTTAAGCTCGTCACAGAAAAATATGAAAACTTTCAACTTGCCAAATAAAAAGAAAAGCAGAAGGGTTTTGCTTTTTTGGGGTGCTCGGCTCACTTCCTTTTCTTTTTATTTCTGCTTTTCTTGGTTGTTGTGCGGTCGGGCAATGTGTTTTAGTTTGCTGGGTTGGTTTTATTAGAAATCCTTATTTAATTGACAATTTTATCCCTAAATTTAATCTGTCCTTATAGCAAACTAAATTAGCAGAAACCCACAAATATCTGGTCTCAGTAGATTAATGAGTGATTTTCTTAATGCTTGCCCTTGACGAATCCATCAGAGGATCAGTCATTGACATACTTCCCTGCGTTCTTCTGTTCGTTAGTTTTCAATCGTTTGAAGGTTGCCCGCTTCGGAAGGTTGGAGATTGGTGGTTGTTGTTCGCCTGCTCGTTCTCGGAATTTTTTTGTTTTATTTTTTCTTTCTTTCAAAATTTGCTCCTTGGTTTTACAATTCTATTTTGATTTGATCTTTCTTCTATGAAGCCTCTGGCGCTTTGGAATTTCAAATTTGTACTTGGCTTTTGCTTATTTTTTTCCTTTTTTTGTTTTTTGCTATATATATATATACTGTATATACACTAGCCGAAAGTGAAAAAAGAACCCCAAGAAAGGAGACGTCTGATACCAACGAAATTTATACAGCATAATAACGGAATACAGAGGAAAACGTGATCAAAACATTATGGCAAAATACAGCTGTATTTGCTGGTAAACTGAAAAATAACATTTCCATGTAACATGGTTAGTACGAGATTGAACCGCCATGAATTGCGTCACACTGCAATTCTGGCATGGAGTCTGTCGTACAGATGTTTGATGTAAGTTTGGGGTATTGAGTTCCAAGCATCCTCAACCTGGACGCGTAATTCGGGGATGGTCGTGGCTGTCCGTGGAGACCGGATAAGTCGTTGTTCCATAAAATCCCACACGTCCTCAATGGGAGACAAATCAGGTGAACGTGCAGGCCATGGAAGTTGTCTCACACCCTGAAGTGCATGTTGCGTTGCACGTGCCGTGTGTGGGCGTGCGTTATTTTGCTGGAAAACACCACGATGGACCGACCTTACAAATGGCACAACAACGGGTTGAATGATGTTGTTGATGTAGGAGGTGCTGTTTAACGTACCCGGTACAAACACTAGTTGTGTATGGGAGTGATAGCTGATCGCTCCCCACACCAGGAGACCAGGTGTAGACGCTCCCCTGTGAGACGCTCCCCTGTGCGTCTGCGAACACGCAGACGGCCATCGGAGGCTCCCAAGCAGAATCTGCTTTCATCGCTGAACACGACAGAACGCCATTGCGTTCTCCAGAACGTACCCGGCACAAACACTAGTTGTGTACGGGAGTGATAGCTGATCGCTCCCCACACCAGGAGACCAGGTGTAGGCCCTGTGAGACGCTCACCTCTGTGTCTGAGAACACGCATACGGCCATCGGAGGCTCCCAAGCAGAATCTGCTTTCATCGCTGAACACGACAGAATGCCATTGCGTTCTCCAGTGCAGACGTTGGCGACACCACTGCAGCCGTTCCTGACGGTGGAATGGAGTCAGAGGTACACATGCCAGAGGCACACGTGCACGTAGTCCTGCATCCAGTAGACGGTTGCGGATTGTTCGCACAGTCACCTCAGGTGCAACAGCAGCTCGGATTTGCGTCGCAGTGGATGTTCTGCTTGACAACGCCGCTCTTCTTATGCGTCGATCGGTCCGCTCATCAGTCCGTCTGTGACTCCCGGTTCCACGTCTTCTCGTGTGGGAATGTTCCTCGGACCATCTACGCCACCATCGTACCACCACCGATACTTCCAGTCCGATTCGCTCCGCAATACGACGATACAACCACCCGGCCTCGTGGAGTCCGACTAGACGACTTCGCTCAAAGTCCGATAACTGCTGAAATCGTACACGTCTTCCATGTCCAGGCATTGCAGCTTCTTCAGGGTCTTCGCACGTGTCCGTACGCTGACGACTGATTACATTCACTTCGCCGTACTCCTTAAATACCACCTACGATAATTTGCATATTATGCCGTGCTGTGGCGTAAGCGCTCACCGGTTGGTCCTGAAATTAACATCACACCTACGTAAACTCGACCCCATTAACATATGTAAATTTCATGATCGTCCGCCAATTCGTTCTAGGTGTTCTTTTTTCACTTTCTGCCCGTGTATATGTAACCTATATAATGTATGTATGTTTAGCATATATACACACAAGGGGTGCGCGATAAGTGGTTTTCGCCAGTGCAGGGATGCGTTATGAAAAACGTTTGAAGACCACTGATATACGACACAACGTCCACATCTACGAGCACTACGATACGACTGCTGTGAGTGTTCTGGCATTAAAAAATCTAAGCGGAGTAAGTATGCGACATCAGAACGAAGATATCCTGCTATGATGATCTGCGGCAAGGTAGGTGTGTTAAAGGGCAGTATTAAGATACGCGATTGCATAAGTTTCCCTATTACGTTGAAGTTAGATGTGCCGTACTGCAATAACATTTTACTCACCGAGTTCTACCAGAAGTTTTTTGTCCATATAGGCGGCCATGTCATTTGAAGAATCTACCCTTCATGAAGTGTTAAACAATAGTGAGAGGTCACCCGTATATGTACACTCAGTAACTCATCAGTGTTCGAAACATATAACTCGAGGTCTCTGCAAAGACATCTTTAGATGGGAGTTTCTTTTTCTTGACATTAAGGGGCAGCAACACTCTGGGCAGCTTTATGAATACAGAAAGATGACTTAATGCTTAAACGTTGCTTGCCGTCCAGAGAGTGTATGCTGAAGAAAAGTGCATGAAATTTTCCTGGTTTGTTTTGGCATGCTAATAGGGTTTTTGTGGCGTTAATGGGCCAAAGAACGCTAAGAACTACGGTTTAAAACAGAGAAGCATAAAGGAAATCATCAAAATATAACAAAACACGAAATCACAAGGTACACAAACAGGACGTGAAACAGTGTAAATGGCTTACACAAAGATAACGGATTACACACACCAAAATACATGGATACAAAAAAAAACAATAAAAAACAGAACGTAGATCTATCGCACTCGTCAAAAGACGATCCAGTCAGATGTCTCTGGGCAAATTGTTTTTGATGAAGAGCACGTCAGTTTATCAACAGATCGTTTACTGTGGAAAATTTCAAAATATGCCATGACAAAGAGGAAAGCTTCCTTTCCTGAATTTCATGACCAAAACAGAGCTCACTAAAACATTGCAAGAGATCTGCAAATCCAGGAAGTCGCACACACGGCTCTAGGGTTTCGACCAACATAATCTGTTGGTAACGTGGGCGTGTGCTCGGCATTTACCTTCACTTCCCGGAGTCGCAGTAGCTCTTCACTTGAAACGACTACACGATCTCTTAGTTCACCCTGTCATACCTAATGACAAGCAGTAAGCAGCTTGCACTCCTCTTGATAACAAACTTCGTTGACCAGGATCGGGATAGTTCCTTGCCGCACGTTTAGGTTTAAGCTGAGGGGAAAGAGTTTTGGTAGTTGGAAGCACCCACACCCTGGCTTCCAGATACCTTAGCCAGCAGCATCCCCTTTTGTAATTTACGGGTAGCCTGACAAGAAAAGCATCCCTTTTTTCACCTCACAAGTCGCCTAAATATGCCAGTAGATCTAGCTAATACGCCTAGAAAACGAAGAACAAAACTAAAAGGAGAATAAAAGAAATAGAACTGGGACCTACGCTGTGGTGCTGGCACACAATAACAGTTTCAGCAGTCTAAAACTGAGGTAAATACGATCCATGTTTAGAACAAAAGGAATTAAAATGAGAAGAGCAAAAGGGTGAAATCAGCTAATGCTGTGGGGTCGCCAATTCCTATCAGTTGCATGAACAATTGCCCTGCGGCGTGGAAATTGTAACAGGATGGGAAAAACGTTATATCCGTCAAAAGGTCAGCTCGGGCCATAAAGGCGCAACTCCTCAAATACACTCATGGCTAATGAAATTTGCGCACCTAGAAGAAAGCGTGCTACAACCGCGAAACCTTGCAAATAGCTAGAGTGCGTGCTAGTATGAAAATGATCCCGTTTAGTGCGAGTGTGCATGACCGCACACCCTGTGGTGGCGCTGTAATCACGAACTGGCAGCCTTATAAACCGGCGTGTAGTCCATGCCCCATGAAAGCGAAAAGCACCGGCCGACGCAAGCAAGGGTACAGAGTGACAAGAATGCCGGGTAGACGCCACAGACGTCGATTTACGCAACTTACGGACTTTGAGAGAGAGGCCTGATCATCGGGCTGAAAACCGCAGGGTGTTCGGCGCGCCGTATAGCCCGCCACATGGATCGTTCTGAACACACCGTCCCACTATGTTGGGAGTAGTGGACATGTGACGGCACTGCCGAACGGCGGAGTGGCTCCGGACGGACCAGGAGGACCACCAGTAAAGTGGATCGACGGAACGTGCGCCAGGCACAAACGGATCCCACGGGGACCCGGTCAACTATACAGGCAGATGCCGCGGCTTCTGTGTGCCCACGAACCATTTCCCGACGCCTCGCGGAAGCGAATCTGCGATCGCAGTGCCCCTTACGTGTTGCTGCCATTAACACCGGAACATCGCCGGCTCCGTTTGCAATGGTGCCAGGCCAGAGGGACGCGGAACGCCACAGACTGGCGACTTGTGGTATTTAGCGATGAGTGCCGCTTTGTTTCGGGGACATATAATCATCGTCCCCGGGTGTGGAGGTCCCCAGGTCAACGGCACAATCCCAACCTCGCTATCGAGCGCCACACCTCCCCCACCGCAGGCATTATGGTCTGGGGAGCCATATCCTACGATAGACGATCAGAGCTAGTAGTGGTACGTGGATCATTGGCCGGCCGGCGGTATGTGGATGAGATCCTACGGCCCCATTTGCTCCCATTCCTAGCCGGGATTCCAGGTGCGCTATACCAGCAGGATAATGCCCGCCAGCACATAACTCGGGTTGCTCAGAACTGCTTACGTGATGTCCAGACACTTCTATGGCCTGCCGCTCCCCGGACATGTTCCCTATCGAGCATGTGTGGGACTAGTTGAAACGCCAGCTGCCGCCGTGCCGCACTATCCGGGATGGAGAAAAAATTAATTTGGCGCATAAGTTGGCGAAAACTTTAAAAAAGCCAGCGCAACCGCTAGATGGAGATACATGCTTTTCAGAAATAACGGAAAAGCAAACGGTCGAATGGAACGTAATTCTCTCGTTTCTAAGGTCTGAGGTATACCGTAATGGAAGCAGATCTTTTCTGTTCAAATCTGGTGCTTTGCAGTGGAGATAGATGCTTTTGAAACATCACGGAAAAACAGATGGACTGATGGAATATAACTTTCTCATTTCTCAGAGCTCAGGCATATTGAAATGGTAAGAGACCATTTCTGTGCATGTCGGTTGCTTAGATGTGAAGGTAGACACTTTTCAAATATCATGGAAAAGAAGAAGGACGTATGCAATGTAACTGTCATGTTTCTCAGAGATGATCGTACCGGAGTTCAAAGAGACTATTTGTGCGGAAATATGTTGCTTCGTCGTGGAGAGAAGTGCTTTTCAGGCATGCTGGAGGGACTGACATGCTTATGGAAAGTAACTCTAGTTTTTCAGAGCAGAGGCATACCGCAGTCGAAAGAGAGAATTTGTGTTCAAATCGGTTGATTCGCGGTGAAGACTTTTGAGACATGATCATCAAGACCGATGGAACGTAATTCTCTCGTGTTTCAGAGTTAAAGAATGCCGTAGTGGAAAGAAATCGTTTCTGTTGAAATGCCTCTCCTCTCGGTTAAGATAGAGATACTTTTGAGGCAAAGTGGTAACGCTGATTTTAATTTGTCGCCTTCATGTCGCACGGCATCAGCTTTTTCTAAGGTTTATGTTACAATTGTAATTTGCAGACGACGACTTAAGGCTCACACCGTCGACGGACGTTAGCGACGAAATATGCATCTCTCGGTGGTTTTCAGAGGTGCTTAAAATAAGGCATTGTCGAAATCAAAGCAGTAACTTGTTTTGTGATGTCACGTTTGAAGCAACGGTGGCGAAACTTATCGTTCGGGAAATGGAGAAGCTTTACTAGCTTAAGCAGTAATAGTTTATTCATATTTTATCCAAATGCTTCTGCTGCTAAAAATCACTGGATTCAAAGAAAGCAAATACAAGTAAAATTTTGAATGTACTGGCAGTGCGGTTAAATATATTTTCAGTGTTAAAGACCTGGGAAGCCTATCCGCATTGTAACAAGCTTGCCAATTCAAAGAGAATGATACATTACCATTGTTAAATTCTAGATACACCTAAGAGCCAAAACATTACGACTACGAATGGACGCTACAAGATTTCTAAAGGTGTCTAATGTCTGTCCATCACGTGCCGGAAAAACAGATATTCCCCGAAGAATAATGGACGCTACAGGATTTATAAAGGTGTCTTGTGGTATCTGATACCAACACGTTACCAGCAGATACTTCAACTCTTGTAAGTTACGCGGTAAAGCCGCCGCAGATCGGATTTTCTCTTCCAACACAAACCACAGATGCTCGATTGGATTGATGTCTGGGGAATTTGGAGGCCAGGGGAAATCTTCCACATGTTCCGCGAACCATTCTCGAACAATACGGGGAGTGTGTCATGGCGCATTATCCTTCTGAAAGAGGGCACTACTAGAGGAGAAAACTGTTGCCAGGAAAAATATATCTGGTCTGAAATGATATTTAAGTAGGTGGTAGACGTCATAGTTTCCTTCACATGAATGACTGGGCCCAGGGGTTCCCAGCAGAACACTATCCAAAGCATTACACTTTCTCCACTGGCTGGTTTTCGTTCCACGTTGCATCTAGTTTCCAAAACTTCCGCAGGTAAACGACGCACACGTACCCTGCCCTCCACATATTACAATAGAAAACGAGATTCATCGGACCAGACAATCTTCCTTCTTCCAATCATTCGGGGTCCAATTTTGATGCTCGCGTGCTCATGACAGGTGCTTTCGACGGTGAACCTAGGCTATCACAAGCATTCGGAGCGGCCTGTGGCTACGCATCTCCACTTTCAGCAGGGCTCTTTTTTTTTTTTTAACTGGGGGTTTAACGACAACTGTGAGCAACTCAATGGGCTATAAGCAGTCGCCCGTCCCTAATTTAGGGTCACTGGTTCCAGGGAAGAGAGAAAGCCAGGGCCTTAAGGCAAACACAACATCCATGCCTCACGGGATTCGAACCCGGACCCCTTTCGGACGAATGATCAGAGGCCATCGCTCAGACCAGTGTTCCGCAACCGGTGTACCCCCCACAAGGTGAAAGGTGTGACGCGAACTTTTACTTATTATCCTATTGTAAAAAAATAATTGTCGAGGTTTATTTTTTCAATTTTATCCCAGTTACTATGTTTCACATGCTTGTATTTCATTCTCTGCCGCTGCACTGATTAAATAAGACTATGCTTGTTTATTCTTTATTACACACAGTGAATTTTTATGTATTCTAAAAAAATTAAGTACTTACTCACAGTTGTTGCTATATCATAGTTTTGCTTATTTGCTCACAGCTTGTTGCTATATCATAGTTTTGCTTATTTGCTCACAGCTTGTTGCTATATCATAGTTTTGCTTATTGATATATTCGTATTTCTCGCCTCTACCGCTGCGCTGTGCGGCTTCTTTGTTACAGATGCCGCATGTTCTGTCTACTTTCTCGCCTCTAGCGCCGCGCTATGCGGCTTCTTTGTTACACTTGCCGCATGTTCTGTGTACGCTTTTTCCTAAAAGTGCGGGGATCAGCAAAACTTTCCCTGTCTTTTATTATTTTATTACGTTGTTTTGGTAATTTTTCCTGTTTGTTAGTGCTTCTTCAACTTTATTACTTGTTTCCTGTTCCGATGCACCCATCCATTGTTAGACTTTATTTTAAATAAGTCGGTATATATGTCCCTTCTTACCCTTGAAGAGTATAGGTCCCGCGTCTTACAATTATTTCAGTTCTATCACAGCTGTGCTCTGATGTAGTCCGAAAATTGTGATTGCTAGTCAGTCTTGCTATTTTCTATCACTATTGAACTATTTTGGTGAAAATCCTCCAAATACGTGGCGTCAGTAAATAAATAAATACATCGCTCTTTCCAAGTTCCAGAAACACATAGCAACCGAAAAATTGTTTTAAGCCGCCGCCGTGGAACTGAACCACGGAACTCTCCTCGATATCTAGCCGAGCGCGTTAACTTTACACAACGGTGGCCAACAATCCACGGTGCTATGTGTATTTTTAAGTCAGCTTCTGACATCATAAATCCGTAAGATGGGCTCAGCTACTGAGACGTCTCCATCTATTTTATTTTTTCAAGATGGACAAGTTCCTTGTACGGAGTGTTCCGTCCACGAGTGCAAATAGTGAAAGCATTGAACCCGAAAAAAAGAAACAAAAATTAGTGCACCGACAGTATAGTGATAATTATTATTTATCTTACCGTTCTTTTGTGTGTGGTGATAAAACATGCCCAACCCCGAGTGTATCGTTTGTGGTGAAAAACGGAGTAAAGCTGCTATGGTTCCCAGTAAATTGAAACGACATTTGTCAACAAAACATTCTTCTCTCTCAAGCAAAGATATCAATTATTTTCGTCGGTTGTTGGAACAAAACAAAAAACAAACAACGTTCATGACTGCGACAGTACGTGTTTCGGAAAAAGTACAGGAAGCTAGCTATAAGGTAGCCGAACTTATCGTAAAGACTAAAAAACGTCACACAATAGCTGAAACGTAGTTAATGCCTGCTTGTAAAGAGATGGTGAAAATAGTCCTGGGTTCAGAAGCTGCTAGTGATATTTCAAAAATTCCTTTCTTTCTGCTGACACAATCAGTCGCCGAGTTAGTGACATGTACAGTGACATTAAAGACATTATGAAGGAGAAAATCAACAGCAGTCAGAAGTTCTCACTTCAGATCGACGAGTCTCCCGATATTAGCGATCACGCACAACTTCTTGCCTACATTCGGCACATCGATGGAGATGTAATTACAACTTTCTTTTTTTGCAAAGAACTTCCCGAGCGAGCTACCGGTGAAGAAATAGTTCGTGTGACTAATGAATATGTGCTCCATAATGAATTGAAATGGAAGGATTGCGTTAGTGTTTGTACAGACGAAGCTGCTTCTATGACAGGCCGAGTGAAAGGATTTGTAGCTAAAGTACGCGAAGTAAATCCTAATATACGATGTGATCATTGTGCCATTCACCGCGAAGTACAGTTGCTAAGTCTTAGCCATCTTTTCTGAAAGTTGTGCTGGACGAAGTAGTAAAAGTCGTGAACCTCATCAATTCGCGGCTGTTTTCCGTTTTGTGTCAGTAAAAGGGATCAGAACACACTGCACTCCTGCTACATTCAGAAGTACGGTGGTTATCACGAGGAAAAGTGTTAACGCGAATATTTGAACTTAAAGAGGAGGTACATTCATTTTTGACCGTTGAGGGGCATGAGTGCGCGGATTTATTTGCAGATGATTAATGGGGATAAGATTCAAGGATTTATGAATAAGCTGAATTTGTGGATACAGAGAACTGAAAATGGGTCGTTTGAGATGTTCCCGACTGTATGACCACTTGCTGACGGTAATAAAGTGCTGATGGACTTAATTAAAGAACATTTAAAAATCTTGCAGCAGAAGTTCAAGAAGTATTTTGGAGAGAGTGTTCAAGATTTCGACTGGGTTCCTGATCCATTCGTTGCGAATTCAAAACCTCTTCCGATTAATATACAAGAGGAACTCGCAGATTTAAAAGCAGACAAAACATTGAAATAAAAACTTCTCGAAGTGCCTTTGGACACATTTTGGTTGGCAATAAGGAGTGAATACCCGGCTATCCCCGAGATGGCAGTTAATGTGTTATTGCCATTTTCAACTACATTTTTGTGTGAACTGGGCATCTCGACGTTGACTGAAATTAAAACATCAAAGAGGGAGAGACTCAAATCCGTCGATGAAGAAATGAGACTTACATTGTCAACGATTCCGCCACGGATCAGCCGCCTGTGCAGCTAAGCAGCGCAAGTCTCAGTGAACTAAGCAGGCGTCGGTTAGTCCCTGGTTGGACTAACTGACGAAAACATCTTTCGCCTAAGCAAGTATTATCTGTATTTAAGTAAGCTGTATTTTTTTGTATGTTCTACAGTGAATTAAATTTCATAAATTGTTAATAAATGTACGTGTCAATTTCTGTTTAATAATAATAATAATAATATAATATTATAATAATAATAGGTTGATTACATTACGTATTTATATTAATAGTGTCATATCATACGTTTTTGAAGGGATTAACATTTTGGTGTGCCGTGTTGAGTCATGGATAATTATGGTGTGCCGTGTTGAGTCATGGATAATTATGGTGTGCCGCGAGTAGAAAAAGGTTGCGGCTTAGACCACTGCGCCACCGGAGCGGCCAGCAGGGTTCGATTTAGCTGACACATTACTCCCATGTTTGTATGTTTGTGACACATTACTCCCGTCACCAGCATTCAAATTACAAAGAGTTTTGCCACAGTATCTCTTCCGTTGGCATTTTACATACGGGAAAGACTTCGCCCACCTCTAGCACCGTTGCGCCGTGGTCGGCCCACATCTTGACGGCGGTGAGGGATTTTTTATTCTCGGTCCACTTTTTAAAGGTGCTACCCACGGTTGATTGTGAGCACCTACAAGCCTTGCCGTCTCGAAAATGCTGTGACCCAGTCGTCTGGTCATTACAATTTGACCTTTGTTAAACTTACTTAAGTCCTCTTCCTTTCCCGTCTGAAGAATAACACTGTATTAACAGAGCTCAGTATCAGGTGCTGTTTATACCGTTCCATGATCTAAACACCAGAGGCGTCGCCCAGGGAACGGGAGTCCTCAGGTTCGGACCCCCGCCACTTGAGGGGTTTGTGCATGCATTTAAAGCGATATATATGTATATATGAGGCTTTCACCAATGAACCAAATCCATGGACTCCCCCTTAAAAAATTTCTAGCTACGCCACTACTAAACACGTGCCGTCGTTTACCTGTAGTTGCTTCGATTCGCATGAAGACGCGCTGGTCATAACGATTTGGCTCTTCGGTGTGTGTGTGTCTGTGTGTGTGTGTTGACTTTTTCCAAATATTTTATCACAACCACAGAACACCATGTACAGAAAAATAGGAGTGATTGACAATCAATGTGTTGGCCGTACAAGAATCAAAACTTGATGGCAGGATGCATACCAGGTACTCAGAATCTTAAACTATGGTTTTACAACATCACATGTTAAAAGCTAGTACCGGGTGGCTCAAAGATCCATTCAAATGGCAAAACTTTATAGGGAAAGAACAAATGCGTGTATTACATTGCAGTTTGTACGAAACATCAGCTAGTAGGGGGATATGTTTGGCAAAGGAAAAACCTTTAGTTCAAATAGTCACAGACAGATGGCTAAAAAGTATCAGTACTTTTTAGCCTTCGTTTGGTGGCTAAAAGGTATTTAAATACGGTCAGAATAAATGAAAATACATATGCTGCATTAATTTGGTAACATTATCACAAAAGTAATTATTCAACATGTCTTCCACCACGTGGTATTACAGCATTCAAGAGTGTGACAAATCCAGTTACCGACGAATGTAGCATGTCCGCGTGAATGCATCAGACTTCGCGGCGAATTGCTCTCTTTAGCTCAGTGTAAAAGATGCGATGTGAAAAGTAACTCTTAGTCATACAGTGAACTTCGCACGGAGAGAGTGAATCAGCTGAGAAGCAGGCGAATGGCGTTTGCCTGTGCCTTGCCCTGGGCAATCAGACTGTAAAAGAACGCAAAGGAAGTATATTTTTATGATGTGATGTCGGTGTGTCTGACGTCGGTCGGTGGAAATCTTCGTTGCTTTAAGAAAGAGACAATAATATTTTTGCATGGCAAATCATTATTCACTCCTTGGGCACCAGTATCGACTACAGAATTTCACAACGCGCATTGTTCTTTGGAATATATTTTTCTCTTTTCAGAAATAAAACGGGAATAAAACCGGGTAAAAATCGGGTCAGGAACACCTTTACCTGACCCGTTGGACCCGCAAGAAATTGTCGACCCGTTGACCAGTGACCCGTTTCTATCTCTGGTTTCTCTATGTACTCATGAGGATTATCTTGTGCCTTGTTCGGCCATTATGCGTGTTGACAGACCCATGTAACTAAAAATGAGCTTCGTCTGTCCACAATACATTTAACAGCCACCGGAGATCCTCAATGATCATTTGGCAAATTCCTCCAGCTGTGTGGTATCCGCCAGTAAGAACTGATGTACAGTTTGCAGTTTGTTTGGATACAAATTCAAAACACCGTGAAGGGTATACGATTTACCAATGCTCGCGGTGTGCCAAGACATATTGCTTCTTCACGCGCACTGTTTGTTCTACTTGTCGTTTGAAATGCTAGTTCGTCTATTTTGGATGTCACGGCATTCGAACGGAAGTCCCTTAACCTTGATCTCACGGATTGGAAGCGATCCAGAAAACTTCCAGTTTCCTCAAATTGTCTCACAAGACACTGTAAAATGACACAGGTGATATAGGACCTTGGACCTTCTTTAGTCCTTTCTGTTTTCGGAACTTTCGCAACGCTTCTGTTGTCGATTCTCCGCTTACCTAGAAAAGATTTAACAATGCGTTTTTCGGCAAAGTTAACATCGTAGCAACACTTCTCTTGAACACAGTTTCCAATAGCGAGAGGGATGAAGGCAATTCACAGACGATCAATAGTTGCAGCTTAAGACTAAGTGCTTTTTAAAGGCATCACATTTGCATAGCTTTCATAGTTCGCTTGCGTGTAAAGCACTCTCTTTCTTCGCATTGTCGGACTAAATTTTTTCCGCTGCCTATCAAAATCCCCCTACTGGCTGATTTTTTCTTGCAAACCGCACTTTGGTTATAAAGTTTGGAAATTTAAACTGACTTTTGGGCCACCCGGTATTGAAACCTCAAACCTTTTTTTTTTTTTTTTTGGTTAGTGGTTTAACGAACACCGTGAGCAACGCAATGGCTATTAATATGCAGTCGCGAGTCCCTAATTTCGTGCAATTGGTTGCAGGGAAGGGAGAACAATGCCGTAAGAGACAAATACAATAGCCATGCCTCACCGGGATTCGAACCCGGATCCATCACGGATGAATGGTCAGAATCCAGCGCTTAGGCCAATGCGCCACCTGGACGGCGTCTAAATTTAAATAATGTATTAAAACTCACATAGGATATCAACTCAGTGTTTACGTATGTAGTAGGCACAACCTAAAATAAATAATGATGGTCTACAACAAGCTTCCTCCATCTCTGACTATACTCTCGTTGAGTTTGCAGAGGCAGAAGGATTTTTCATCTTGAACTCCTTTTTCAAGAAAAAGCCACACAGGAAATGGACATGGAGATATCCAATTGGGACGACAAGTGAAATTGATTTTATTATGTGTAACAAAAAATTCGTCATCGAAGACTGCAGTGTGCTGAACAAGTTCAACACAGGTAGTGACCATAGATTGGTGAGATGTAAGATGCACCTCAACACTAAACTGGAACGTGGCAAGCGCATAAGACAAACAAAATGTATTGACATAACCAACCTTAAAAAACACCATAATACTTTCAAGTTGGAACTGAA
Organism: Macrothele yani; assembly: GCA_039090855.1. Lineage (NCBI taxonomy): Eukaryota > Metazoa > Arthropoda > Arachnida > Araneae > Macrothelidae > Macrothele > Macrothele yani. The sequence continues at coordinate 56,299,359 of CM076992.1, read as the reverse complement.
GAACAGATTCTCTGCTTTAGAAGGCCTAACATCGGAAGAAGTGGATATTTCGGAAGTTAACAGAAAAGTAACCAAAGCTCTAATGGAAACAGCAACAAAATTAGCTGGGTCTAAGAACAAGTTGCATGTGAACAAATTATCAGGAAAAACCAAAATGTTGATGCAAAAAAGAAGAGAGATGAGGACAACTAAAGTAGATGTGACTTCCAAAGTGGAATATATAGAGCTATGCAAGACAACACGAAAAAGTATCACTGAAGACGTAAGGAAATTCAACTGTGAGCTAGTGAGGAAAGCAATTGAAAACAACCAAAGCCTTAAGATAGCAAAGGGACATCTCAGTAAGGGAAGAAAACAGATTATGGCTCTGAGAAAAGAAGATGGTTCTATAACAAGAAATAGAGGCGAAATTTTGACAAGAGTGAAAGATTTCTACTCCAAATTATATGAAAGGGATGATACATGTACTCCAGACATCATGAAAGGTACCAGAGTTCTTCCAGTCCTCCCAGCAGAAGTTGCTCATGCAATCAAGAACATGAAGCGAGGGAAAGCTCCAGGAGAAGATGGAATTACTATAGACATCATACAAGAAGCAAGTGGAGAAATTGAAACAGTACTCGCCCAAATTTTCACTCGATGCCTTAATGAAGGGAAGATTCCTGAGGATTGGAACAATGCTACAATGATCCTGCTACATAAAAAAGGTGACATTGAGGATCTCAGGAACTACAGACCTATCAGCCTCCTATCAGTGGTTTATAAAATCTTCACTAAAGTTCTTTCACACCGCTTGAAGGTAACACTGGACATGGCTCAACCGAGAGAACAAGCTGGATTCAGGAGTGGCTACAGCACAATAGATCATATCCACGTACTGAGAGAACTGATTGAAAGAGCGAGGGAATATGAACTTCCATTGTGCATGGCTTTTATCGATTATGAAAAAGCCTTTGATTCGGTGAAACCATCAGCAGTTACCACGGCTCTGAAATCCTGCGGTATTGAAGATGCATACATTAATATTATTAATAACATCTATGAAAATGCAAGTGCAAAGATTAGGCTGTTTGAAAATACAACACACATAAAAATTGGAAAGGGAGTGAGACAAGGTGACACCATATCTCCGAAGCTCTTTAATGCCACATTGGAGGGTGTTTTTCAGTCACTGAGCTGGGAAAACAAGGGGATAAAGATTAATGGAGATTATCTAACCCACCTTCGTTTTGCTGATGACGTAGTCATTTTTGCAACTAGCCCATCTGAGCTGCAGAGTATGATCCAGGAACTTGCTGACAAGAGTAAAGAAGTGGGATTAAAAATGAACTTTCAGAAGACAAAAGTGATGTTCAATGCTTTTACAAGAAATGAAGATTTATGGATTGATGGAGAAAAGCTAGAGATAACAGACACGTACGTTTATCTTGGACAGCAGATATCAAGTGAGGGTCACATTGATGAAGAAATTAATCGGCGTACAAAACTTGCCTGGAGAGCTTTTGGAAGAAACAGCATAATTTTCAAGAGCAATATGCCATTATGTCTTAAAAGAAAAGTGTTTGATCAATGCATCCTTCCAGGGCTTACGTATGGTGCAGAGACGTGGACCTTAACTAAAAGAGACATACAAAAGCTGCAGACAACTCAAAGTAGCATGGAGAGGTGCATGCTTGGTATAACCAGGAGAGATAAGAAGAGGAACTCGTGGATCCGAAAAATGACGAGAGTGGAAGACATCATGATCAGAGTTAAATCCCTGAAATGGCAATGGGCTGGACATACTGCCAGAAGGACAGACCATAGATGGACAGCCGAAATTTTAGATTGGATTCCAAGGGACAGGAAAAGACCCAGAAAAAGACCACATGGGAGATGGGTGGATGAAATTCGTAAATATGCGGGAGTGACATGGAGGAGACTGGCACAAGACAGACCGTTGTGGAGGAAACTTGGGGAGACCTTCGTCCAGCAGTGGATTGATAATGGTTGACAATGATGATGATGATGATACACTATCCTACCATTCAGGGGTTGCGCTGGCGTTTTTAGAGTTTTCGCCAACTTATTCGCCAAATTCAATTTTTTTTTCACCAATGTATTATAACAGTACAAAAAGGTAACCGTCAAAACTTTTTTTTCCATCGCCAAAACGATTTCTTTTCCGCAGTTCAAAAGGTCTTTATTTTCTCTCTAGACCAGTTACATAAAAAGACTAGAATTGTGTTTAACATATTTACATTTGATTATGTACATATTTACATTAGAAATGAAAACCATTATTATAATACTGTACATTGCATCACCAATGGTGTCAGTTTTGCCTAGTGGAGAGTTCATTGATAAATATCCTCAGTACATTCTTTTTGTATTTATCACATATCAATTACGATTACGTATGATTCATTGTGCCCACTCAGAAGCGGATATCAATTATGCAAAAAACAAAACTTCCAATTAGCATTTAATACCTTTCAAAAAACAAAACTTCCAATTAGCATTTAATACCTTTCAAAAAACAAAACTTCCAATTAGCATTCATTTTGTTGAACAATTGGTGCAGTATGACTACAGGAATAAATAATGACTGATGTTCTCGGTGAATACTAATTATATTGAAATAAATGTGAATTAGATCGGGATGGAATGAATGTCAACATTAAGGTGAATGAAACATTGATATTGTATGTATGACTGTGATAAGCAGAATCTATTTTTCAGTACAAACTTTCATAACATAAAACCTTCTAATATCATACACTTGGTTGAACAATTGGTGCAGGATGACTGCTGGAAAAAAAGACTGATGTTTTCGGTTATAAACAATGAGAATGAAAAAATGTATGTGCGGTGGTGGGCATGGGATCCTTGTCATCATAAAAAAGCTTGAAACATTGATACTACAGTAGATGTGGGACAGAAAACGAAATGATTTCTTACATTCATCAACAATAAGAATAGATTTCAAAGAACACTATTAATCGGAAACAATTACTCATCGTTTTACTTGTTGAGCACGAAAATGCATGTAGCTTGGGATTTCATAAAAGGACGAAACAAGTAGTATAAAAACAGATTAAATGTATATTGTAACGTGTGTTGCACTAATGAAACTGGATGAAAAAACCGGAACACACAAATAAATATAAATGATTAATGATTCGATGGTACATTTTTTTGTAAGATAACTGCATATGATACTGACCAATACTGATGAATGGATATGATATCATGCACGAAGTGAAAATTAACGTCATGTGAGTTTAACGGTAATGAACTTCGTTGAATGGGTGCTGCATGATGATTTTCATAACTTTAACTTTTTTTCTAAATGTAAAATATCCAAGGACAAAATGAGGTCAAATAATGAAAAACGATAACGAAAACCTGCTGCATAATGAAAATGATCCTCACAGTGCGGAGAGAACCAAAACAGTGATGAGTGACGAAAATATTCAATGTGTTCAAATTAATGATACTAACGTTTGCAACAAGAGATGACCGAGGTGATACATCAGAGGTTGATTCTTTAAAACCTCATGAAGGAATGTGAAACTTTGTCTGAAAGTAACACGATAGATATAAGAAAATAAAAACACGAATTCTTAAAGAAAATACGATTTAGGCTGTTCTCAACATTCAGACGAAAGGGTGAATGGAACATATGTACAAATTTAATGATACGAAGGAACTTAAATAAATTCAAAGGTTACTAACTTAAGATAATTACAAATCACAAATGAGTAGAAATCTGGAAAATACGAAAAACAAGCACTGTACAACACTGGAAACGAACATACCACAAGAAAGGCCAAAAATGGGAAGCTTTGGAACTAATTGGCAAACGCATTTCACTCCGAGACCACTGGATTTAAACAATACAACAATGTGAGAAATACACACATTTTATGCAGAACAGTTTGTTAACACAATTCTTCAAGCTGATTTTGTAAAACATAATGTATGACCTTAAAAGGAAAGAAAATGGTTGAAACTTAATGTGCTGTTTTATTACAGCTTGTGAATAACGAAAATGGATGACTATGGATTAAAAAAGATGTTTTGTGTACCTTAAACATTTATCAAAAACTGGTAATCATCTCGCATGTAATACAATGTAGGCAGTTCACGACACGCTGACGAAAGAATGAATTGATCATGAGAACTCATTGAATAATTCATTGGAACTGAAATAAATTCAAAGGTAACTAACTTATGATAAGAAATTACTCAAGAGTAGAAATCCGGTAAATACGAACTATGAGCACTGTTCAACACTAGAGAAGAACATAACACAAGAAAAGCCAAAATGGAAAACTATAAATAATCAGCAAACGCATTACGCATTAGATCATTATAATCGAAAGATACTGTATGACATTACAGGTTTCATCCTACAATGTGTGAAGCACATTCGTATGATACGGAACGGTTTGTTAACCCGATACTTCAGGCTGATTTTCCAATAAATACAGTATGATCATAAATGAAATACGGTATTACACCATATAATGCAAATTTTGAAGATGTGAGGTTATTAATACAAATTTTGAAGATGTCACCATATAATAAAATTTTGAAGATGTGTAGTGGCTAGCATATCCGGGCGCTATCTGGGAGACGCGGATTCGATTACCGCTCCAGGACGACGAAATTTTCAAGTTTTCGGATATTATCTGACCCACCATCCTTGTCATATTTGCACCAAGAAATGAATTGACATCTTCAAAATTTGTAAATAAAGTATGATCTTTAAATGAAAGAAAATAGTTAAAACTTAAAGTGCTGCGTTGTTACAGCTAGCGAATAACGAAATTTGATGACTATAAATGGGTGAAAGTAGATGTTTAGTGTTCCTTAAGCAAATATCAAAAACAGGTAAAAACTCACCATGTCAAGCCGAGTGAATCCGGTTCTTAACGGAAGTTACTTGAAAGCAATGAATCCCATGCAGTTTTAAAACAGAAAAGCTTGAGTTATTTATTCTTGAAATTTTTAAAGGAAATGTCGTAATAATATGATTAACGATGAAAATGATAATGTAAAATTATTATGATGAAATGATTGCATATCTACACTGCTGGCCACGCAAAATGCAACACCAAGAAGGAAGCATCCGACTGGCCTGAAATTCGCAGCATCTGTCGCCCGCGAGAGGACATGCAAATGATTAGCATTGCAGGGCATATGCAAATCATGTGCGCCCGGCACGCCACCGAGAAGCACTATAAGAAGGGTGCACAGAAGGCGGGGTGTAAGTGGTGGAAGTGTGTTTTGCTGCCGGACCTGTGCGTGGGAAGCTTCCTGATGCCTCGTCGCAGAATACGGCAGTCATTCCAGCACATTTCGGAGTTCGACAGAGGGCGAATAGTGGCTTATCGCGACAGCGGTTTATCGTACCAAGACATCGGCACCCGTGTGGGACGACATCCAGCCACAGTGAGGCGAGTATGGATTCAGTGGGTGCAGGAGGGACGGACGGACCGACGTGAGCGATTGCCGCAGCCGCGGCACACCACCGATCGAGGGAACGGTATGTTGTGCGGCGGACATTGACGGCTCGCACCGCCACATCACGAACGTTAGCGCAGGAATTAGGGTGTGTTGCACAACAACCTGTGTCAGCACGTACCGTTCGACGTCGTCTGCAGGAGCGGGACTTGTCGCACGGTGCCCATTACTGCGATTACCATTGACGTTACACCACCGGCGAGTGCAGAAGCAGTGGGCCGTTGAACGCCGCACCTGGACTACGGAATGGCACGACATTTTCTTCTCCGACGAATCCCGCTTCTGCCTGCAACACCACGATGGTCGATTCCACGTGTGGCGGCACCGCGGCGATAGACTGTGTGACGCCTGGATTACGCATCGCCATACCGGTCCGTCGCCTGGCGTTATGGTTTGGGGCGCAATTGGATATGACACCCGCACCCCTCTGGTACGCATCGCCGGTACACTCAACAGCCACCGCTACATCTCAGACGTTTTGGAGCCTGTAGTCCTCCTTTACCTGCAGGACCTGCCAGCGGCCACGTTTCAACAGGAAAATGCGCGCCCGCACGTGGCACGCATCGTGCAACAACAATGCTGCCGTGGCCCGCCTATTCTCCCGATATGTCTCCCATCGAACACGTCTGGTCGCTGATCGGCAACCGAGTGGCCCGGGCAAGCACTATCCGCGGCTACGCCTGATGAACTGTGGCAACGCGTGAAAGCAGCTTAGACCAACATACCCCAAGCCCACATACAAAGCCTCTTTCGTTCGATGCCGCGGCGAGTAGCGGCCGTTATTGCCAGCCATGGGGGCCACACGAAATATTGATGTCTGCGTGTTCCGCAAGTCGCACGGGCCTGTAAGCTCAGTCGTTTCATCTTAGTATCTGTTGTTATGTGTCCAGTAAATCTGGCTTTGCTATCTCGTGTCCTTCTTGGTGTTGCATTTTGGGTGGCCAGCATTGTACTATAAAGCATGAATGAATATTTATGAGGACGAAGGACCAATAAGGGATCAAGAGATATCTTTTCTTATCACATTAATGAGACGATACTGTTGTTGACTTCAAACCATGGACGAGTTGGAGTCCATTTATTTTGAAACTCTGCAAGTGTTCCATTTCACATTTCTTCCTCGTATTCTGTTTGGAGGAGGGATTTCAATGAACTTCGAAAAGTTTTACATACTTGGAGGTATCTTCTAGATCTTCTATATCGGCGTAATTCACTCTGTTCAATACTATGTTTATGCAGTAGATATATGGCGTACAAGGCTTGCAGGATTATTGTTTTGCACACGGCATTGTGTTGGACAGTTGATGTCGGGTGATTTTGCAAATAATGGAAATTTGACATGGTATGCAAGGATGAGCACACAGATTGAAGATACGATAACATCAGTGAGAATAATGATGTAAAATGAGACAAGTTGTGAATGAATAATGAACGTCACCGATGGTGTTACAGTGGTAGCAATTCGGGGACGGATGGAGTCTGAAGCGATGTACGGTACAGAGTGTTAACAATCGTTGATGCAGATGGAGCCACTGGATGTACTTTGCTTTTGGAGTGGCGTAAGACGACTGGCCATCCAGCCATGTTGTCTGCAGGCAATCTTCTGGAATGGATGAGATTGCCTTGGGTGAAGTTAGATTCGTTAGAAGGTGATTATAAATTACCTTTACTGTAATAACAGATGGAGCGTGTGGCACATCATTTAAATAGATTGAAAATGGCAAAAGCTCTTGAGCTGACGGAGGAGAGATCAGTCCAGTACAATGTATCAGATTAGGGAAGAGGCGCCGCAATGAAGACAAGATGAGTCGATGTCGTGCTCGGTGTTCTGGCGTGTCTTGTAGAAACGGCGAAATTTTTGTGAATCTCTTCCAAGTTAGGTCTTCATGAACAAGCTGTTTCACAAGGACAACACCGCGAGAAAACCACAAAGCAAAGTGAAAGTATGGAGAAATGATAGAATGGATTACACTAATATGCAAGGTTTTGTTGTTTTGAAATGAATAGGTGTATCTGAATGGATTTCTTGCGCAGATTCCGAAAATGACCTTCAAAATTCCGTATCACGTCAAGTTTTTTCACAAATGACGGAAATGTGAAAATGAAAAAAAAACGTTATTTTTAATGACATTGTTATATGGCCACGTTTGTAACGTGTGAAAATGTTCTCTGGAGGGGCGGAATGATTATTTAAGGAATAGATAAACATAAATATATAGCTGATAATGGAAATGCAACTGTTTTATCTGTATGACGTCACGATTTGTGCCACTCACAAAGGCGGAACATGAGAGAATGTTATCTTGGCACGGCAGTATGACTCATGTGGCGCCATTCGGGGCAGATCGTGTTACACTATTCAGTGCAAAGAAAGGACTGGTCCTGTTCGGTTGTTTCTTTGTGGCGTGTGCAATAGCGTCACGTGGTTGTGCAAATCATCAAGACATATTTTGCTACATATGTGGCTGTTATACGACAGGAAAAAAACAGAGGCAAAATATTACGCCTTTCGTGAAAAATGCTTATTTTCAATACTTCGGCATTAAACTAGCTGATCAGGACAAAGTTTGGTCTCCTCACAATGTGTGCCGTGCATGTGTGGAGGGGTTGAGGAACTGGAAAAGTGGAAAAAGGGCATCAATGCCGTTCGGTGTACCCATGGTGTGGCGTGAGCCAAAAAATCACAGTGACGACTGCTACTTCTGCACAGTGAATATCGTTGGCCATACCAGAACCAGTAAGCGTAACATTGTGTATCTCAATATCCCATCTGCCACAAGACCAGTGCCCCATAGTGAATCCATCCCTGTGCCATCCCCGTCCAATATCAAGCCCCCAACAGACACTGATTCAGACGGAGATTCAAGTGATGAGATGTACCAACCGGACAGCATGGAGGATGAAACCCCAGTGCCATTTACCCAGCATGAACTGAATGATTTGGTTCGTGATCTGAATTTACCTAAAGACGCAGCAGAGCTTTTAGGATCACGACTTCAGGAAAAGAATTTACTATGTCCTAATACGAGATTCTCCTGGTACAGACACCGAGAAGCAGATTTGCTTCCGTTTTTTGCTGAGGAAGGCGGTTTGGTATATTGTCGAGACATTCCGGCAGTCATGAAATACTTCAACATTAATTACAATTCAGGACAGTGAAGGTTGTTCATAGATGCCAGCAAATCCAGTTTAAAAGGTGTTTTATTACACAATACAGTAGCACATTTCAGTAGCACATTCTGTGACTTTGAAAGAGACATACGAGAACCTTAAAGTACTGCTGGAAAGTGTGCAGTACAAGTTTCATGAATGGTCTTTGTGCGGGGATTTCAAGGTGATTGGAATATTGCTCGGCCAACAAGCAGGCTACACCAAATTTCCTTGCTTTTTGTGTGAATAGGACTTCAGAGCAAGGACGGAACATTGGGTTCGGCAACAGTGGCCAGTCAGAAGTACATTCACACCAGGCGAAAAAAACATTGTTTCACTTCCACTGGTTGATACCACGAAAATACTGTTGCCACCTTTACACATCAAACTTGGCTTAATGAAGCAATTCGTGACAGCTTTAAGCAGGGACAGTAAATGCTTTTAGTATCTTGGTGGTAAGTTTCCATCAATCACGTCTGAAAAAATTAAAGCTGGCATTTTCATAGGCCCTCAAATACGAAAATTAATGGCAGACAACATATTCGAGGAAACCATGAGTGAGTGCGAATTGCGAGCATGGACTGCATTGAGAAATGTGGTACACAACTTTTTGGGGAACACGAAGGCTTCAAATTACACCACTTTAGTCGAGGACATGCTGGAATCCTATGAACTGCTTGGTTGCAACATGAGCGTCAAAGTTCACTTTCTTCATGCTCATCTAAATTACTTTCCTAACAATCTTGGTGATTTTTCGGAAGAACATGGGTGAGCGCTTCCATCAGGATATTAAAGTGATGGAAAAGAGATACCAAGGAAAGTGGACTGTACATATGATGGCCGACTATTGTTGGATGTTGAACAGAGGCTGTACGGACACACATCGAAGACAATCCAAAAAAAGGAAGTTTGCAGGGAAGCCCAGTGGCGAATGTTAGGTATGTTTGCTTTTGAATATGTATTTATGTTTTTCTATTCCTTAAACAATCATTCCGCCCCTCCAGAGAATATTTTCACTCGTTACAAACGTTGCCATATAGCAATGTCATTAAAAAATAACGGGTTTTTTTAATTTTCACATTTCCATCATTTGTGAAAAAACCTGACGTGATACGGAATTTTGAAGGTCATTTTCGGATTCTGCGCAAAACATCCATTCATATACACCTATTCATTTGAAAACAACTGAAAAAAGTTGAAAAATTGCAGATCAGTGTTATAGAATTGAAGAAGAGAGGTTCTGCAAAAAGATCGGTAGTACTGGTGGGAGGGTGGTGGATTAGTACTAGGGAAGACCACGTGGTGGGAGCGGCTTTGTAAGTATTCGGAATGTCACGGAGAGCGATGGGATAAAGATCCATGCGAAGAAAGAAAAGGGGTGAAAGAACGGGGCTTCCGGGAAAGAACAAAGTGGAGAAACTGATTTGAGAAGCTGTTGTGGCAGAGGAAAGTTCTCGCAGAAAAGAAACGAAGTTGAACGCGGTGTGTCTCTTGTCAACATCAAACAAATTCAGTCCTCCATAGGGAATTGGCTGTGAAAAGAACTTCATGTGGAATCCAGTGCACTGTGTCCCAGATGAATTTAACGAGAAGCTTCTATATTTGCTGTAGGAGATATCGCGGTGGGATAGCGGTGCTCCATCAGTGAAGAAGTATTGGATGGATGAGAGCATTCATGATATTAGCACGGCTGAAGAATGATATGTTTCTTTTGAGAGCGTGAAGCGGCGCCAACCGTTGCGTGATTTTCCTCAGGATGAGAGTCCAGGACTCTGATGCCACATAAAGGGGAGCCCAGTGGCGAATGTTAGGTATGTTCCTATGTAGATTCCAAGAATCTTGACAGCACTTGAAGTCCACGATGCTTTCCAGGGAGAGTCGGTTCGTCCAGACCAGGCCAAAGACCGGAACATTTTTGAGGGTTGATCCGGAGGCGATGGCATTAACATTGTAGGTTTGACGGATGATGTCAAAATCCACATCTGTTTTGAAAAAGACGGTAAGGTCGTCAGTATAGGCAGAGAGAACGATTCTGTGATGTCTTGTTCGAGCAATGGATGGTGGTAGCGTTCGCAGGAGGAACCTTAAACGGAGAAGACGGAGGAAGGGTTTAAATGCGAGGGAAAATAACTGTCCCGACAGGGGGCAACCCTGCCGGATCTCGTTCGCAAATGGAATTTACGATGAAATGAATGACGAGGTTCAAATACGAAAAAATGCATTGGAGTATAAGGCTGAAAGAACAGAATAAAACCTGGAAGCAAAACCAAATAAACGGAGTGTTTCAAAACGATAAGCGTGGGAGATTGAATCAAAAGCCTGGCGTTGATCTAAATTAAATATGGAGAGAGGTTCAGAGAAAGTCCATACTTGTACCGGATAGCTCAAATTAAAGTTTTATGGCCTGATGAAACATATACAGAAGACCAACTTGCGTCAACTTTTTATTGGTCCAGCAACATTAGACGAAATCCAAAATATAGCACGGAGAGCTATACTTCACATACCTTAATTATCTGTCGTATAACCTAGCTTAACAACGATCGAACATCTCCACACACCAAAGCAACTGCTGCATCGTCTTTTTATCTAACGTTCTTATCACATACATACGTCACTTTTGTTCCGACCTCAGATTGTTGCCAACATTATTCTCGTTTGAGGGAAAAGACAACGTTAAGGTTTGAAAATTTCTAAGAGAACGAACTCAAATTTACATAGAAAAAGAAACTCAAAAGGAAAGTTAAAATATAATATACGTTACATCACCCCCCCCCCTCTTAATTTTTTTTTGAGAAGCCCAAAACTATCTAATTTTGGAAAGGTCTCCCTTTCGCACAAACTGGTCATTCATGCAACTCATTCAGATAAGAACTTACATTTTTTACATTTTTTTTTATTTTTAACTACGTGAAATGAAAAATTATTCCTCCAACATTACTGTAGTAGGATTTTCACATTGTGAAGACATTATAAAGAGTAAGATACAGTGCAACACGTATTAACTTTAACACCAAAAATATCCCTTCGAAGAATCACATCTCAACAAAAAGGCACGTAATCATAGCATCAAATGTAATCATGGCATCAAAAATCAGACTCCTATCTCAATGATATAGGAGAGTTTTTAACGAGCTCCAGTTATGAATATACACTGAAGTGCCACACAGACGAGCTAATGCAAAATACTTAGCAACGTCACCTATGCGCGTACTCGTTTGCGTCCGCCAGTGCGTATATAAAGAGATTGACATCCTTGCCAGTTGATAGAGCTGTTTTCGGCATGAGAATGACAAGTAATAACGATTTAAGCGATTTTCAACGCGGTGTCATAGTTAACGCTCGTGAGATGGGCCATAGTATTTCGGAGGTAGAAACGAAGTTCGGATTTTCACGGACGACCATTGCAAGGATGTACCGTGACCACAAGAATTCCGGCAAAACCTACAACCTACGATACCAGTGTGGCCGTAAAAAAGACATTGGGTGAAAGTGACAATCGTCGGCTGTCAAGAATCGTTTCACGCGATAGGCATGCAACACTCTCGCAGGTATCATTGGAATTCAATGCTGGAGCCTCAACAAGCATCAGCGTCCGGACTGTGCAACGTACCCTGCACGATATGGGATTTGGGAGCCGACGTCCAACTCGAGTCCCCTTGATGGGTGCACGACACAGAGCTATGCGCCTCGCTTGGGCACGGTAACACAGCCACTGGACATTTGATGACTGGAAACAAGTAGCCTGGTCTGACGAGTCGCGTTTCCAACTGTATTGGGCAGATGGAAAGATTCGTGTGTGGCGCAAACCCCAGGAAGCCATGGTTGATTTGATTGGAGGTTTAACGACCACCGTGAGCAACTCAATGGGCTATAAGCAGTCGCCCGTCCCTAATTTAGGGTCAGTGGTTCCCGGGAAGGGAGAGAGCCAGTGCCGTAAGACAAACACAACATCCATGCCTGACCGGGATTCGAACCCGGACCCCTTACGGACGAATGATCAGAGGCCAGCGCCTTAGACCACTGCGCCACGGGGGCGGCAGGAAGCCATGGATCCCGCCTGTCAACAGGGAACTGTACCGGTTGGTGGAGGGTCCATAATGATATGGAGTGTGTTTAGCTGGACTTTACTGACACCCTTGGTACGTCTACAAACGTCTGTTACCGGCCAACGCTATGTGCGCATCCTTTCTGACAAGGAACACCCGTTCATGTCCTGCATTCATGCTGATGGGTTGGGCCTGTTCCAACAGGACAATGCACCGCCACACAAGTGTCAGGACGCCACATTATGTTTAGAGGAGCATTCATCTGAGTTTGGGGTGTTGTCATTCCCACCCAAGTCCCCAGATCTGAACGTGATAGAACACATTTGTTATGCCGTGCAATGCGCTATCGAACACAGGAATCCGAGACCTCGGAATACACCCGAATTGTGGAACGCTCTGCAGGAAGTATGGTGTGCATTGCCTACAGCATATTTCCAGAAGCTAATGAAGTCCATGCCCCGTCGTATTTCTGCAGTCCTGCGCTCCCGTGGGGGACCTACCAAGTATTCGACTGGTGTACCAGTTTTTCTGGCACTTCAGTGTACATTCAGTTATATGTACGAGAGCTGTTCTGAAGGTACGTGGACTGAGGTAGGTCACTATTCTGAATCTGTGTCACGTGGAGGTTTGGTGTGGGCTTCCTTTTTGAAATAGCGACCGTCACATGATATACACCCTTTACAGCGGTTCACAAGCTTCTGAAACACGTATAGTAGTCCATTTTGTGAAAGTCGCCTTAAGGTAGTGGATGTAGCAGCCTTCTCATTTGTTTTAAAATTTCTTCCTCGCAACTCTTTCTTAAATGTTGTAAAAGCCCAGAAATCGGAAGGCGCGAAGTCTGCTCTGTATGGAGTATGTGACAGACGTTAGCCACCAATTTTTTCCAAAACTTTTATTGGTACTTGGGCCACGTGGGTTCTCTTATTATCCTGAAGAAGAAACCATTCTTGAAGAAGCAGTTCCGGTACTTTCCTGCTCATTGCTCCTTTCAAGTGAACTCGCAGATTGTGTGCATGATATTGTGAATTAACAGTTTGTTTCTCGGTTACCCAATGCCCCGTCAAGAAACAAAATCAACATCAATTTCTTTGAAAAAATTGATGTTGATTTTGTTCAAAATTTCTTGCGGGGCGACGAGTTGGTGTGTTTCCACATGCTTGACTGTTGTTTTGGTTCTGGAACAAAATGTTTTATCGAAGTTAGAATCTGTTTCCATTCTTGAAAAAAGCATGACAAAGTTCAACAGTGTTTTTATTCTCCAGTAAGATCACGTGGCACCCACCTTGCACAAACCCGAGACATCTTCAGGTGCGACATTACAATTTCATAACATCTTGCTATGCCAGCATTCAACTGAAGTGCCAAATCACGAATCGATAAACTTCCAAAAATTTATCGGCTTTCACAATGTTTTCATCGGTCACTGATGTTGACAGACACCCGCTTCGTGGGTTATCTCGCACACTGCGTTTGCCATCCTTGAAATGCTTCCACCACTTGAATACAGCTGACCTGCCCAACATTTCTGCACCATATGCTTCTTGAATCATCTGAAACGTTTCCTGGTCACTTTCGCATAACTTTAAACAAAATTTAATCAATCGCGATTCTTTGTTTGGCAATTAGCAGTATATCGTGCTCATCCGCCATTGTAATACACATTTGATATGAACTATTACACTACATCCAGAAAGAAAGACTGCGCGTTGCCTTCATTCAAACTAACACAGCACAGATGGAAAAATCTTTCCCTACCGGAAACACGAGGCTCGTTTCCATAGCAACGGAACAGTGCTGCCACATACTTTTGGAATATATTATATACACACTGCATGAGAGACAAAATGCCACACCATGAAGGAATGATCGAAAACAGACCAAACTGTACTTACAGATAGCCAAGTAGGTCCTGAACAAATGATTTAATTGTCACATACAGACTCTTCTCCAGTGGCCAAATATACAAGATGATCATTAAGGAGTGTGGCCCCCATTTTGGGAGATACAGCGTTGAATCCGACGTGGCATCGAGGAAATGAGAGTACGAATAGAGTCCTGGGGTATCGTGGACCATGTAGTGCTTATCCGAGTCCACAGTTCATCTTCATTTTGCGGGGGTGGGAGGGTACTCAACCAACGTCCAATCGTGTCCCACAGATGTTCGATGGGAGAGAAATCGGGGGATCGTGCTAGCCATGGAAGCATCCGCACACCGTGTAAAGCATTCAGGCTGATCCGAGCGGTATGCGGCTGGGCGTTATCCTGTTGAAAAACGGCGTTTGGGATGCCCTGAAGATACGGTAGTGCCACGGGCCTCAGCACCTCGTCAACATAGCGCCGTGACGTCAATGCGCTCGTAATGCGTGCCAGCGGTAAGCGGCTGTTGGCGCTGATGGCACCCCACACCATGATTTTACGTTTCCGGGCCGTGTGGCGCTCCACAATGGCGAAGGAATCCGCCCGTTGGCCATGTCGTCTCCAGACTTTCACACGGCGATCATCCGTGGTGAGACAGAACCGCGAGTCGTTGCTGAATACCACACTGTTCGATTGAGCATCCCACGCAGCTCTGGAGCGAGACCACGCCAAGCTGTGACGACGATGACCCGCTGTTAAGGGCAGCCTTCGTAACGGACGGCTGGACAGCAAACCAAACGCAGCCAATCAGCGCGACACTGTCCGCGTCGATATCGGAGCATCCAAGGCTCCCCGTACTCTCCGCAAAATGTCCCCCGTTGTGGCCTGTGGGTCCGCTGCCGCATGACGTCGGATGCGACGATCTATGAGCTTTGAAGTCCGTCCCCGTGTTCCGGTCCCCCTACAACGTTGCACAGATCCTTCCTGGGACCACTATCTCCAAACGCGACCGACCGACGGCTGTGGCATCACGTTGCATTTATTCCGCAACACAACGCAAGGACCAACCGGCGGTATGAAGGCCTACGATGACACCTCTCGTGAACGCATCCGTTTGACGAAATCGCTTACGACGGCATTGTAAAGGCATCAGCACCCCTTGTTCGTTCTCCAGACACGGTTACAGCAGAACCACTCACTTCTCGCGGCCGTGACGACGTCTCGACTGATGGCCTCATGGGCTGGTTGTCGGCTCATATCTCGCGCGCCGTTCATGCGATTGGCCTGCAAATTCAATCATTTGCATAACTTGTACGTGTTTACCTACCCTGCAATTTGCATGGCGCTGCGTTCACGTCTTCGTGGTGTGTCATTTTCTCTGCCAGGCAGTGTATAACCTGCACTATTTCCAAAATTTGTAACATCCTATGTAAACAGCCAGCTGAAATTTCATAAATAAGTTTACTACATATTCAAAACACTCCATTATCGTAACAATGCATGGATCTTAAACTGGGGGCAAAAATGTTTTTTTTAGCTCAGTCAAACAAATATTAACAAAGATTTTGCATTTTTCACATCGTGATTTAAACTGGGTTTTAGTTTCAACAAAAGAGTTTAGTGTGAACAAGATGTTGATTATCACAAAAGAAAAGGTTGAATATCGTTTTTACAGACGTTTGAAATATCAAATTTGTATTAAAATTATTACTTCCTTTTGGCTTTACATTTGGTAACTGTTTCGTACTGCATATATTAATGTAAAAATCTGGGTCCAAAACAAATTTAAAAGAAATACGTGTCAATAAACGTAGTTGCCGCTGAAAGCAAAAAGTGTTTCCGAGAATTTTAAAATTAGAAGTACAAACAGTTATAATTAATTTTCTACAGAATCACTGAATTTAAATAGATCTGATGAATTCTGGATTGCTGTTGCAAAACTTGAAATGTGTTCGAGTTCAATACCTTTGCCTCGAAGCTGAATCTCATCACTGCCACAGCATTCAGTGCATCGTTACCCAATTTATTTCTGCTTTTGACTTTACATCACTCACAATTGAAAAAATGAGTTTAGCCTCAACAAAAGGATGACGAATGAAAGAATGAGCTGTGAAAACAAGTCTGTAAACTGAGAAATCTTATTTTATCATTCAAGTCCTTAGCTGAGATAATGTGGAATTGAAAAGCCATAAACACACCATTCCTGCATTATTTTAGTTTCTGAATTCTAACTAAAAACTTCCCTAAACTTCAGGATTTCTATTAGAATTTTTTCTTTATCCCACAGTGTCAATATTTCGTCCATAAATTCCCTACGCCGTGGGAAACGTGTTTGGCATAACTGGTTCCTACGATCGAGCAGCCATCCACAAGCCGCTAATCAGTGCCACACACCAATTAACCTGGTGTACGTAAGAACAGCGATCTTAGGCTGTAGTGGGCCAATGAAAAACTGTATTGGCTTGGACTAACGTGTCGCGTTATACAGTATAGTCTACTACTTTGATGTGGCGGATGCTGGAAGAAAGGTACCTTCCGGACTCCATCGTCCCAACAATGAAGTTTTGTAAAAGAAATGTGATGGTATGGAGATGTATTTCATGCTTCTGCTTGGACCCGTTAATCGTTTTCAAGAAAACCATGTACACTCATTGTCATAAAAATCCGCGCACCCAGAAGGAGGCGTCGGATTGAAATGAGATTTTAGTAGTGAGAAGGTACATACCAAAGACAGAATGATTACAATATCCCAGCAGCAGGACGATTTCCCGAGGACATACGGTACACATTCCGCTCAGCTTTAATACCGCGTTGGACCGTATCGTGCTGGGATACATGCGGTGATACGGTCCTGCATAGAGTCAAAGAGACGCCGTATGTTATCCTGGGACAGATTGGCCCACACGTCTTGTACCTGACGCTCTAAATCACGAACACTGGGATATGGAGAAAGCTGGCGTCCTGTCTGGTGCCACACGTGTTCGATGGGCAAGAGATCAGGCAATATGACAGGCCACGGAAGCGTCGAAGCATGACGTAGACAGTCCTGGGAAACCCAAGTCGTGTGCGGACGGGCGTTATCTTGTTGGAAAATGGCGCCAGGGCCGCCACACCAAGAAATACAGCACATGGGACAGCAGGATCTTCTGTACGTAGTGTTGGGCTGTCAACGTCCCTCGGCCACCCCCGTGGCGCAGTGGTCTAAGCGATGGCTTCTGATCATTCGTCCGAAAGGGGTCCGGGTTCAAATCCCGGTGAGGCATGGATGTTGTGTTTGTCTTACGGCACTGGCTCTCTTCCTTCCCTGGAACCAGTGACCCTAAATTAGGGACGGGCGACTACTTATAGCCCATTGAGTTGCTCACGGTGGCGGTGGTCGTTAAACCTCCAACCAAAAAAAAACAACGTCCCTCGAATCACTGCGAGGGAAGTCTGGCTCTCATACGCATTGGCTCCACAGACCATAACGCCTGCAGTTCGGGACGTGTGCCGCTGTACAGTAAGGTTGGGATTGTAGCGCTCACCTGCGGTCCTCCGCACTCTGACACAGTGGTCGTCCGTTTCCATACAGAAGCGGGATTCGTCGCTGAACACTATAAGTCGCCAGTCCGTAGCATTCCACGTTTCTCGCTGCTGACACCACTGCAATCGACGCCAACGATGGTCAGGTGTTAATGGAAGAAAACGTAAGGGCCGATTCGCCTGTGCCAGGATTCTGGAAATGGTTCTGGCGGACACTGGAGTCTCTTGTACAGCCGTCATATGTCTCCGGATATTGGACAAGGACGTCGTTGCATCTGTGAGTGCCGCTCTCACGATCCCACGGCCCTCTCTGCTGGTGGTGTGTCTGGGTCGTTCAGAGCCAGTCCACTGTGTCTGGGTGCTTTCCCGTGTCCATTGCTCCCGACACAATCGCACCATACTGTCCGACTGGCCCAAATGGCAGCCGATTCGGCGCGTCGGCCACCCTGCCTCTCTCATCCCGACGATACGGCCTCGTTCAAACTCCGTCAGTTGCCCGTACGCACGGCGGCTCCTCAGCATGTCTATGGCTTAGGGATCTCACCTGACTCTTACCGGTCACTTCGGCACAAATGTGGAGTCCCCAGCGCGGCGCTTTATAAGCCCCACTGATTGAGATTGCAGAGCCGGTCTTGGACGCGCGGGCATGAGGAATCTCACGAAACTTTAATCATTTGCATGTCTGCCCTCCCCGTAGCTATTTGCCGAGCTTCGTGTTAATCGCACGGTTTTTTCTTGGTGCGCGGATTTTTATGACAATAAGTGTATGCTGAGCTCTACATAGGCGTCCTGGATAATTATGTACTAACAACGTTGTGGCAGTACTTTGATGAAGGCCAATGTCTCTATTAGCAAAACAAAGCATCGCGTCATGCTTCTCGCGTTGTTCCAGAATGGTTTGGGTACATGAGCGTTGGAAGTTGGACTAAGCAGCCCAAATTCCTGACTTAAGCCTCACAGAGAATCTCTGGAACAAATTGGATCGTCAGGTACCTGGAAGAAGAGATTGCCCAAAATGCAAAGTTGAACTGGTCATCGTTTTGAAGGCCGAATAACGGATCATATTTACGGGCATTTACAAAAAAACTGGTGGAAAATATTCCACGAAGACAAAAAGGCCGTGATAACGGACAAAGGTTATCTTACAATATTAAATTTTTTCTAAATAAAGAATATTTTTAGTTATACCGGTTTTCGGATATTAATAGTAGGTCAGTATAATATGTGTATGCTGCATTGAACTTCTATTTTAAATACATTTCAACTTTTTTTCTTGTAAATAATCTTTGTTCAATAAATTAATTACTGTTACACAGCACGATTTTCTGCCTCTAACATTACGTTTCCTCGATCACCAATGAATTTATGTACGTAGTCACCTTATGGTAGATCTAACTCTTGGTCTGTAGCCCAAATGCCACGGAATGTAACATCTGTTTAGGTAATCTTTCCGCTGCTGTGGGACACACATGTCCAAACCACTTCAATGTATGATGAGGATAGAAAATCAATTCATATAATAAAGTATTTACCTGGCTGTCAATGCCCAGCAAGAACAGCATAAAAAAGAAAAGCAAGGCCCACAGCGTAGAAACTGGCATTCTGGTAATGGCATCCGGATATGCAATGAAGGCTAACCCTGTTCCTGTGGAAAGAAAGGATTTCATTACTTCATTTCTATACATTCCATTTTTTTACGAACGGAGTGAGGATGCACTCTATAAAGCAAAGAAAAACAGTTTCACTGAAACTGAGCCTATGACAAAAAAATGGTTCACGTAAAGTCTACCATACTATGGATTTTTTAGGTCTAACTAATGAACTACAGTAATGATGCAAAAGCTAAGGATTTTAGTTCTTGCGAGCACTCATACCACTCAAATTCGTTCATTACTGAAAAATACATATGTCAAACACTGATGGGAATAAAAATGTGAAACTTCAGAGCATAATTTCATGATGTACTTCGAGTTTTGAGTGGTTACCTGAAAAGTGCAAATTCTTTCGCATTACATAAGAAAACGTGAAATTATGTGAAAACTAAGGACCAATGTAACTACTGACACAGCCTGGATACCAAGCATGTTTCAAGGAACCATCCTTAGCAACGAACGACTTTGCTTTCAACACAATGTACCACTCAGATTGATGCCAAATCATTATACATGCGGTGAGGTGAATAGTTCACGTAATGTGAAGTGGGAAAGGACAAATATGTCATCCATATTTTGTATGGGATTTAAACTTAGGCCCAATAGTGCAAGGAGTCCAAAGATTGTGCCTAAGACAGCTTGATCAGCTGGAGAATTTACAAAAAATCACAACAAAAATATTAATATTTATATGTATTTAGGTAATGCCGTATTTTGAAGAAAAATTGATGCATTTTTTACACTCCTGCATATCCGATTTCCAAGTGCCTTTAAGTTTTTAAGATAATTTTAAAACTCGGAATTAGTACTGTGCGTTGACTACAGTAACAAATAGATTTTAAAAGAACTATATCGTGTTTTGTACCATAAGAAGTATTTCTGCGGAACTTTTACCTAGTATAAATTGTGTAGTAAATTTGAAATAAATGTTTTCCCTCATCTGCTGTTAATGACCTTGATATGTTGTTGTTTTCTCCAGGCGTATTTTCGGAAGGTTAGGGCCGGACTTTCCTTGAATTTCGCCTGTCGAAACCATCAAATATCTACGCATTCTTATTCCAAGAATGCACTTTCACATACTTACTTTTTTTGGTTCCTTTTAAAATCCCTTCTCGTATTTTTTGTAGGTATACACGGATGAACAAACACCCATGAGGAAAAAAAGAAAAAAAAAGGGGGTCAATAATAAGTCAAGTTAATTAAAAATGCATATTCTTCATTCGTTTATTCTTGCCAAAATTCAAGGCTTGTGATTACCTTCGTTTTTCATCATTTAGCTTCATGCCTTTTTCTTTTTTTATTCTCGTGGAAATACAACGTGTGATATGTCGTCATGAATTCAAATTTTGTGGTTTTCAGTAACGATAATCGTAGTGAGTTAAAATAATAATAGTGCTTGGATAATTGTAGAATAACGTTTTTTTGTACTAATGCTTTAATGTATCGTATTAATCTTTTTTGTAGCATATTTTAAAAAAATTGCGTTCATTATTTTAAAAAAATAAGAAAAATTAATATTGCCCTAGGAATTATCATAATGTATTTAAATTTTTGCATATCCTGTAAGTATCAGAGTGGTCGGGATATCTGTACACATGGAAACACAACTATTGTTTCTTCTGCATCTTAGTTTCTTGTGCACGTTGTAAAATACAATAAGGGAAAGAAGGAGTTCGTTTTGCAGCTCTCTCTCGTTTTCTTCAATATTACCCTGCTAGGAAATTAAAGTTATAATTGTGTATGAGTATGATATGTAATACTGTATTTATCTAGTGATTTCAAACTGTATTTCTTATTTTTAACATTGAGAAAGTCATGAATTCTTTTCCGCCATTTTTTTTCATTGTTCCTTTGGGTCGCCAGGAAATAAGCGTTTCG
Organism: Macrothele yani; assembly: GCA_039090855.1. NCBI lineage: Eukaryota > Metazoa > Arthropoda > Arachnida > Araneae > Macrothelidae > Macrothele > Macrothele yani. The sequence goes on along the minus strand of CM076992.1, from coordinate 56,277,740 downwards.
TGGAAATTCGAGAGTAACCTTGTTTTAACCTTTGCCCTTTCTTGTTCAACTTCAGGGATTCCCAGAATTTGCCAAAGGTCAGCCAGCTTAACCTTGACACATCCTCTGTCAAAACCGCGTTTTTATTTTTCCCTTATGTGGTTGCTATGGAGGACCCACCTCGGTGAGTCTGCCGTTTGCATTGTCCAGTGGAGAAGAATGTTCTCGTGCTTGTCTCCCTCCCCCTACCTCCTTTGGCGTCTCTTCTCTTAGGCGAGGAAAAGTTTTCAGCCAATGAGAGATCGTCAACGCACAGCTTTGGCTGAGGTTAAGTAGAAGACTGTTGGTCTGGGGGCGATCTTCTCTTTACGACTCTACTGCTGAGTGCAGAATTATCTCTATTTTTTTTCGTAGGAGCAGACGTTTGGGATTTGCGTCCTGTTGTCCGAAAGGGACACTTTTTTTGCCTGGCCTCTCCCCAAAGCTGAAAATGGGTATCCACCTTCGCAAATCATCGCTCGCCAAGTTAATCTTCGGAAGTTCTTCGTAGTGCAAAAGAAGGCATTGCCTTGCCTCAATATCAGTAACCGGGAGGACCCAAGATGGCGTTCTTTTTTTTTTTTGATTGGAGGTTTAACGACCACCGTGAGCAACTCAATGGGCTATAAGCAGTCGCCCGTCCCTAATTTAGGGTCACTGGTTCCAGGGAAGGGAGAGAGCCAGTGCCGTAAGACAAACACAACATCCATGCCTCACCGGGATTCGAACCCGGACCCCGTTCGGACGAATGAACAGAGACCATCGCTTAGACCACTGCGCCACCGGGGGCGGCCAAGATGGCGTTCATCAAGCCGAGAGTACAACACCCTTATGCAACCTGCAGCATGAAGACAGCCGAATAAAAGAGGTTAACAAAAAAAACCCCTTCTCAACTGATGCATGAGGCACCCTCCGGCCACAGCTTGACCCCATGATGACCATCAGCCATTGAGATTCCCAGTACTCCTGGCCTAAAGTACAGGCGTCTTTCCTCCTCAGCAAAAAAAAAAGGATGAGACCATAGTGGCCTTCACACAGGTGACACATTTTTGGCCATAGTGTAGACACCCCTTCTACCTCCACCAGGACCCTGAAGGCAAGGTAAAGAAAAATTTCCTTTCCATTTTGCCGCCGATAGAAAGATGCAAATAGCATGGAATCTTCCAGGAGTTTTGAAAGAAATACAAATAGCCTAAATTAAACATATTTGAGATGGTATAAAATATATTTTGATAAGAGAGTTTATAATTCATTGTGCAGGAGGCTAGGGAAGCAGTCAATTTTTCTTTGTCTCATTTTGGTGAATTTTAATACCAATACTAAGGCTGAAGCCATAAAATTTTGAAGAAAGAATATCTTTTGAAAAACACAATACCTGCCAAATTATGTAAAAGAAAAGTATATCTATTCATAGTGCTTAAAAGTGAAAATTTAGATTTGTCGTGACTACAAGGAATATATATATATACATTTTAAAAAGGGTTAAAAACAAAAATGGTAGCAAGCAGGAAAACTAAAAAAAGCAAACAAAACAAAAATTCAATGTGAATAGCTAAAAAGGCTAACAGGGCACTGTGGTTTTTTTTGTTTTTTTTTTAGCCTGAAAACTAATAATAATTAAATAATGAGTGTGTAAACAGTGTGTATGTGCATATTATATGTGTTAGTAAAGAAAAGAAATTTGTTTGAAAACCGACAGTTTACATTAAGGTTAGCTGTGTTCGAAATTTATATGAAATGTTGTTTTTTTTAACGTGAAATAGCACCATATGTCAGAACAAACTAATTTTGTATCCAAGGCATAAACCTTTGGAATCATTTTTCATTATACCTAAATCAAAATTTATTTTGGACTCTGAATACCTTTTGGAAATTTTTGGGAAACTGTGAGAAAATTACGGCTATGATTAGCCGGTGTTGTTAAGAAAGCAAAATTTAAGCTCTCATCATATTTGCCTGAATGATCTTGTTTTAAAAATAAATGCAGCCGAAGTCGGCTTTTCAAACTTACACACATGAGTCAGTACATGTTTTGTCTTGAATTGCCTGTTCTTTGACACTGCCAGGTGAACAAAATCACACCTGCAACTGGTATTGTTCCATAGGAAACGCTCACTGGATAAGTATTTTGTCGGTCATTTTCGCCAGTGTACTTCCACTATTTTGATCATGTGCCAAATTTAAGAGTGGTTCGAATATTATTTTTTTCTTAGATTTTTCTGGTGTGCCTAAAAGTTTACAAATTTTGGATCAATTTCACAAAATTATTGTTTTGTTTATCCAAAAAGCTTTCAACCACTTTAATTTAATTATCATATCAAATGAACAACCTTTATTTATACCAAAATCATAGTGCCTTTAATTTTGTTTCCTTCTATTTTTACCATTACAATTTTGTTTCAATTGCTGATTCGTCGAGCTTTTTTCTTTCACTTAGGCTTGGGAAATTATCTAAAATTTCACTTTCCCTGGTAAGCTCAAGCCAGAATCAAAATATTGTACATGAGAGAGGCTTGTTAGCTATGGTCATTTTTGAATACTTCTCAGGTTGAACGTCATTTTGCACGCTTTCTTCTCTACATTTGCGTTGATAAAACTGTGTAACAAATTCTGAACAATTACGTGTTTATCTGAATATTTCGATGTTTCTTTATTAATTTTGTTGCGAGGATTTTTAAATTGCCGCTATTTTTGGTATTGCATCAATAGTTTAGCCATAATTAACGTTACTGCAAAATCTATGCAGTTATACACAGTCGAGTCACATTATTGTGAACACTTCCTACTTTTGACATCAACAGCGTGTCGTGAGCTGACTTGGAGGGTATATAATGGGTATATACACTGAGTGGCCACTTTATTATGACTATCCCCTCAGTACTTCGTTGGGCCACCTTTTGCCTTTAATACTGCGTCGATTCTTCGTGGCATGGGCTCCACGAGATGTTGATTGGTGGTTTGTGGAATCTGAGACCATGCTTGATGAATAGCACTTTCCAGGAATGTGAGATTGCAGGGTTGTGGATCCAGCTGTCTGATAGCCCGTTCAACTTCATTCCACAAATTCTAAATGGGGTTGAGATCTGGAGATTGTGGGGGCCACCTAAGCAAAGTAAACTCACCGGCATGTTCCTGAAACCAATCCTGTACAATACGAGCACTATGGCAGAACGCATTATCTTTTTGAAAGTAGCCATCGCCATTGGGATAAACCATCCACATGACAGGATGCACCTGGTCCGCAACGATGTTTAGATATGATGTGCCAGTCAGACGTTAATCAACTCGAATTAAAGGGCCCAAAGCATGCCAGGAAAACATTCCCCAAACCATAACGTTGTCTCCACCAGCTTGAAGGGTTGTAGCAATGCATTTGAGGTCCATGCTTGCGTGCGGTTTCCGCCAAATTCTCACTCGGCCATCGGCATGGTGCAACTGAAAACGTGATTCATCGGACCACATAATTTGTTTCCGATTATCGACTGTCCAATCCTTGTGCTCCTGTGCGAACTGGAAACGTTTTCTCTTGTTAACTGTAGACAGCAATGGTGTTCGAACAGGCCTTCGGCTGCCATATCCCATCCGATGCAGTGTACGGCGAACAGTGCGTGCAGAAATCATTTGAGGGAATCCTTGATTAAGATGGTCTGTAATTTGCTGCACTGTTGCCCTTCTGTTGTCTGTTACCAGTCTGGACACTCTCCGTTCCGCCCGAGCAGTCACCAGTCGATGAAAACCACACGTTGCACGTAGAGACCCAGTTTTTTGGCTGACAATTCAGTCTTTAAACACTTCAACAATAGCTGCTGTGGAACATTTCACGAATGCGGCGGTTTCGGTGATACTCGCTCCATGGCTCCGAGCTCCTACAATCATCCCACGTTGAAAGTCCGTCAAATCGCATTTTTTACCCATCTCGTCACCCAAAACTCACTTCTATTACTGTCGCAAGCACTAAGCTTTCCCTTTTTATATTAGCCTCGCCCTCTGGCGGCAACAGCGTGCAGCCATAGCTCATTTGCTTAAAACTGTCAGGTGGTTATAATAAAGTGGCCACTTAGTGTATATTTAGGCATTCGGAAAACATATCACTCGTTGCTGTCATGGATAAAAGGAGCGATTTATCAGATTTGCAAAAAGGGATGATTATCGGCTTTCGGGCCGAGGGTGGCAGTATTTCTGAAACAGCGCAGTTTGTGAACTGTTCGTGTGCGGCTGTGGTTAAAGCGTATCATGATTGGAAAAATACCACTATTGCGAATAAGCGACGTGGAAACTGCGGAGCACCACGTGCCATTGATGTGAGAGGTGAACGTCAGCTGTAAAAGTGCGTGAGGGCCGATCTACACGCTACAGTGGAGCAACTCACTGGCCGAATAAACTAGGGAGCTACGGGAAGTGAGTCTGAAACGACAGTGCTGCGTATGGGGCTCCGATGCAGACGGATGGTCACTGCCCCTATGCTAACGAAGGTGCATCTGCAGAAAAGGCTCACATTTGCTCAGAAATATCGGAACTGGACTCATCTGATTGGCAAAGGATTGCGTTATCCGATGAGTCACGTTTTCTGCTTCACCGAACAAATGGACGTTGGCGCATAAGGTGAGAAACATCGGAGAACAAACACTCTTCAACCATTGCTGAATGAACATAAGCTAGTGGGCGCAGCGTTATGGTCTGTGGAATGTTTTCGTGACATTCCCTGGGTCCACTCATACCTGTGGAAGGCACTATGGACCGAATTCCTGATGAATCCAACCTTGCAAACCACTTACACCGACACATGCTGATTATCTTCCCTGGCGCGGATGGGATCTTCCAGAACGACAATGCGACGTGTCACATAGCTAGAAATGTCCGAGAGTGGTTGGAAGAGCACGGTGAAGACTTCGTACTTCCCTGGCCCCCTAATTCCCCAGACGTAAACCCAATTGAGCATCTGTGGGACCACCTCGATCGTGATGTTCGCTCTATGGATCCTCCACCACGCACCCTCCAGCAGCTGTCAGATGCACTGCAGTCCGCATGGCTCCACATACGTGTGAATACCTGCCAGCTCCTTACTGAGTCACTCTTAGATAGTCCAGCTGCTGTCCGCGCTGCACACGGCGGTTACTCTGGATGGTCACAATAATGTGACTCGACCGTGTATAACGTACGACGTATATAACAATGCATAGGCAATAGGACAGGGTATGTAAGAGAGTAAAAATCATGAATACTATCAACACAGAGCACGAATTGAAACCATTAAAGAGAATACGTATATCTGTCCCTAAAAAGTAACTTTGGATCGCCCTGCCTCTTATGAACTCTAATAGCGCGGCGCACCAAATTCCAGATGTAGTCTCCTATCATGGCTTCATCCCATCTTCCTCGATGTCTCTTTTCCATATTTTGCATGCCTTGATGAAACCTCTTACCATGTTCATCACTCACTGCTCTAACATTTTCCCTGATAAAATCGTGATGTGAGTGCAAGCAATGAAGATTCACTGACATACGACACTCTATTCTTCCAACATTGTCTACTAAATTCTCCACAAGCTGCTTGTATAGTTGGTGCTCTTCCTATTTTCAAGAAATTCAGCCAAAAAAAGAGGGAATGATTGCCAGGCACCCTGTTCAACATCAGTCATTTTGCTTTCTAGTTCTTCTGAGATCAGTATTGCCTTTATCTGTGGCCCCACTTTTTTCTTTGACATCTGAGAGATTTGGGAACATTGGCCGAATGAACTTCAATGTTTGTCCATCAAGATTCAATGCTTTCACGAATTGCTTCGCCAGTCCCAACTTGATATGCCGCGGGGGTAATAAAATTTCTTTTACTGGAACGAGGGCGTTGTGTACGACATTCTGTGGACCAGCTTGCAACTCAACTTTTGGATGAGATTCTTTTGTTTTGTAATATTTGCTGACTGCTCTGTTGTTCAACAAGCAAAGGAAACAAGGATACTTTGCAAAGCCCAGTTGCAGGCCCAAAAGGAACCCAATCATCTTAAAATCAGCACAGACATCCCAATTGTATTCATGATATTTGATTGTTCTAAAAGGAGCTTGATATTAGTGTAGTAGTCTTTCATGTGCATGGAGTGTGCTACTAAAATTGAACGGTATATACACTGCTAGCCACCCAAAATGCAACACCAAGAAGGAAGCATCCGAATGTCCTGAAATTCGCAGCATGCGTCGCCCGCGAGAGGACATGCAAACGATTAGCATTGCAGGGCATATGCAAATCAGGTGCTCCCGGCACGCCACCGAGAAGCACTGTAAGAAAGGTACACAGAAGGCGGGGTGTAAGTAGTGGAACTGTGTTGTGCTGCCGGACCTGTGCGTGGGAAGCTTCCTGATGCCTCGTCACATACGGCAGTCATTCCAGCACGTTTCGGAGTACGACAGAGGACGAATTCTGGCTTGTCGCGACAGCGGTTTGTCGTACCGAGACATCGGCGCCCGTGTGGAACGACATCCAGTCACCATGAGGCGAGTATGGATTCGGTGGGTGCAGGAGGGACGGACGGACCGACGTGAGTAATTGCTGCAGCCGCGGCACACCACAGAACGAGAGAACCGGCATGTTGTGCGGCGGGTATTGACGGCTCGCACCGCCACATCACGAACGTTAGCGCAGGAATTACGGTGTGTTGCGCAACAACCTGTGTCAGAACGTACAGCTCGACGTCGTCTGCAGGAGCGGTGCCCATTGCTCCGATTACCCCTGACGTTATACCATCGGCGAGTGCGGCAGCAGTGGGCCGTTGAACGCCGCACTTGGACTACGGAATGGCACGACATTGTCTTCTCCGACGAATCCTGCTTCTGCCTGCAACACCACGATGGTCGGATCCGCGTGTGCGGCACCGCGGCGAGAGACTGTATGACGCCTGCATTATGCATCGCCATACCGGTTCGTCGCCTGGCGTTATAGTTTGGGGCGCAATTGGATATGACACCCGCACCCCTGTGGTACGCATCGTCGGTACACCCAGCAGCCACCGCTACATCTCCGACGTTTTGGAGCCTGTAGTCCTCCCTTACCTGCAGGACCTGCCAGCGACCACGTTTCAACAGGACAATGCGCGCCCGCACGTGGCACGCATCGTGCAACAATTCTTCACGGCCCACCAGTTGTCACTGCTGCCGTGGCCCGCCTGTTTTCCCGATATATCGCCCATCGAACACGTCTGGTGGGTGATCGGCAACAGAGTGGCCCGGCAAGCACCACCTGCGGATACGCCTCATGAACTGTGGTAACGTGTGGAAGCAGCCTGGAACGACATACCCCAAGCCTACATCCAAAGCCTCTTCCGTTCGATGCAGCGGCGTGTAGCGGCCGTTATTGCCAGGGGTGTCGGGGGGCAAACGAACTTTTGATGTCTGCGTGTTCCGCTAGTCGCACGGACCTGTAAGTTTAATCGTTTCATCTTTGTATCTGTTGTTATGTGTCCAGTAAATCTGGCTATGCTATCTCGTGTACTTCTTGGTGTTGTATTTTGGGTGGCCAGCAGTGTATTTCCATTGTGCCGTCAGACTTCCAACCGAACTTTCTGCAAAGGGTCTCTATTCTTTAGGTGTGTGAGGAATGCCAATGACCTCAAGGAGCCCATTTATATCGAAGTAATGGCAAACAGCATCAGTCACAACATAATATTGGGCATATGTTTCATGTCTTTTTCTCTACGTGGTCAATTTGCAGCTGGGATCCAATAAGTTCCACTCTTTCAAACGAGAAGTCGAAGTTCTGCATTTCATTTTGTTAGCCCCAAGTCTCCTATTAAATTATCTAGTTCTTGTTGGTTTGGAAAATGTGGGTGAGCACTGCAAGCTACACCTCGGAAATCCATATTGCCTCGGTGGCGCAGTCGTCTAAGCGATGGCTTCTGATCATTCGTCCGAGATGGTTAGAATCCCAGTGAAGCAAGGATGTTGTGTTTGTCTTGGGGCACTAGCTCTCCCCCTTCTCTGGAGTCAGTGACCCTAAATTGGGCACGGCCAATGCTTATAGCCCATTGAGTTGCTCACGGTGTTCATTAAGCCCCTAATCAAAAAAGAAAAGAAAAGTCTATATCCTTGTTGTCCTCACAGTCACCACTAGACTGCACATCTTTCTTTACTGTCGCCAAATGTTTTTGTGGTTGTGGAATGGGAAGCTCATCGCAATGGGGAACTGGTGCTGTAGGTGGTGAGGCACTTCCTTAAATTCGTGGGGATTTTCAGTACCCGACAGACGAGTGTTCTGACTGTTATGTACCCGGACTGATGGAACTATGCCTTATCTGTTAAGAAAGGCACGTCCAGAATGTCCTCACTTTCTTTAGACAGGGACCCTTGGAATCACCTGCAGTACCGATCACGGGCCTCGTGGTCTGTTTCTTTCAGATGATGCACGACAGGTACTTTGTACGGGTGGAAACGTAATTTCATTTCTAGAATATCGTGGTTGGTTGATTGATTTTAATGGCGCAAGGGCCATGTTTGGCCAAAGAGCGCCAGACACAAGACCATCAATGAAAGATATCTTAAAACTTAAATGCGTGGTAGTAGTATATAGGGAGTACTATGGCACACCCCCAAATCACATAAAAACCTCAAAATCAGGCATTTTTTGATTTTTCAGACCTTAATAATCACGAACATTTTAAGGCTTTTTTATGATCAAAAACACCATATTTTTATTAAAAATCATTGATTTTTGAGCATAAAATAGTGAAAAACATCAGATTTTTTAAAATTGAAGTTTTTACTCTGTTTTTAATAAAAACAGACATCATAAAAACACGCATTTTTGATGATATTTGAAGACTTTTTTGAACAATTGCAATCATTTTGAACTTTGAACAGCTTTGATTTTAAAAGTGATGAAATGATGGATTTAGTGATAAAAATCAATAAAAAAGTTGTAAAACAAACTATTTTGAATTAGTACTTTGCAAAGTCCTTTTAGGTTGTTTAAAAAATGCATTAAAAAAAGGGGTACCCAAAATGGATACCCCTTATAGAAAGATTAAAAATATAGAAAGATTAAAAAAATTCAAGATTTAATTAAAAATTGAAGGAAGATAAAAATATTAAAAAGATTTAAACGAATTCAATAATATAAGCTTTTGTTATGTAACACTTCATTTCTATGTTTCTCTTTAAAGATGTGTCCCATTTTATTTTCTGTTTCAGTAATTCTTCTTTTGAACCTCTCTCGATCAACTGCATATGTTTCCCATAGACCTTTTCGATTTTCATTTCCTACATATATGACAACAGCATTAGAATCGAAGTGAACTTTCATTTTAATAGAATTCGTTTTTATAAATATTTAAGCTTTTACTAATTCATAATCATAATATAGATCATCAATTTTACCTCTGAATCTGAATATATAATTACCTTTATTAATTTTTTTAATTGCACTATCAGATAGTTTTCCGTGACATTTATCTAAGATAATATTCTTTTTCTTCATCATTGACCTCTATTTTTGCAATAGTTGTATCTCCGAATTTCGTTTGTATTTTTTTCAGTGACATCAATTTATAATCTCCAGGATTCAAATCTTTTAATTTCTGTGTTTCTGTAAATAATCTGATGCTGTTGAACTCATCCATTTATAAGATCTTATTTTTTTAAAGGCTTTTGAATACATGTGATGAGAACTGTAAATTGCAATACGCCGCCCCGGTGGCGCAGTGGTCTAAGGCGTTGGCCTCTGATCATTCGTCCGTAAGGGGTCCGGGTTCGAATCCCGGTCAGGCATGGATGTTGTGTTTGTCTTACGGCACTGGCTCTCTCCCTTCCCTGGAACCAGTGACCCTAAATTAGGGACGGGCGACTGCTTATAGCCCATTGAGTTGCTCACGGTGGTCGTTAAACCTCCAATCAAAAAAAAAAAAAAAAAATTGCAATACCTTTTTTTTTTTTTTTTTTTTTAGTTTTAGGTTTAACGACCACCGTGAGCAACTCAATGGGCTATAAGCAGTCGCCCGTCCCTAATTTAGGGTCACTGGTTCCAGGGAAGGGAGAGAGCCAGTGCCGTAAGACAAACACAACATCCATGCCTCACCGGGATTCGAACCCGGACCCCGTTCGGACGAATGATCAGAGGCCATCGCTTAGACCACTGCGCCACCGGGGCGGCTGCAATACCTTACAAACTCATTTAAAATTTCTAATCCTTTATTTTTAATTTCCTCATGTTTTTCTTTTTTTATCAATTATTCTTTTTATCTTTTTTTAAATATTTATAAACTATAGTTAGAATATCTGAAAACTTGTAATTATCTCTATACATATAAATCAAGTCATCACAAAAATGAGCGATTTGAGATATTTCGTTACTATATTTTTTATCTGAAGAAGAGTATAGAGCTCTAAGGTCACCCATTAAATCCATTTATAAGTTTTCATTTTTTGAAATATAATTCTTATAATGCATACATCTATACATAGAGCATCCGGTTCCTGAAACTCTTAGACATTTAGGTATATCTAAATCAACAGATGGAATATCTTCAAGCATCTCTTTTTCCATTACTCTTACTTTATATTCAAATGTACCACCATAAATATCGTACAGGTTTTTAATATAGTTCTTTACCTCACAATTATTAATCCATAGTTCTTTGCTATTTGGATATCTTTTAAATCTCAGTCCATGCTCTAATTCTAGCAAACATCTAAAACACACTTACGTGCGATATTCAATTCTTGTTCATCGAATTTGCAGTCAGGTGTAAACACTGATATTGTTTCACCAATATTCAGTTTTGAGTGTACCCAACTTATCTCTCTTGCTATCTTACGATTTGGGAGGACAAATCCTTGAATATTTATGATCACAATTATGTCATTCATTATTTATATTTAACCACTTTTTCTAAATACATATCCAAAACGCACAGTATTCAAATCATCTAGAATTCTTCTTTTATCAAATCCAAACATGTATTTCTTGCTCAGTGTATCTACAGCTATATTTCTATCTTTTTGTATCTTAAACTGATTATTTGATATTTCTAAGTAATCTGTTTCACCTGTAATTACTTTCATTCTATCATTGAAATTCAAAATATTTTCATTCTCATAGCTCATTTTAAATCCTTTAACTTTACCTTTTACAGTTCCATCATTTAGTATGTATCCACAGTCTTTTGGTGCACCAGCTATCCAGGATTTCATATATTTATCCTCTCCCAATTCATCTGTGCATTTTTCTAACATGCATCCTGTTTTGATTTTATTAGTTCCATCATCTATATGCACAACACTATCTGTGTCTTTATAAATCACTTTTTCACGTAATTTATCAAGCATTTTATTTAATCTAATTCTAGCAAAACCAGTGGTGAAAGCTGCTATATAAACGTTAGTATTAAAGTTATTTTTAACATATTCATCTTTCATTTTATAAGTCATTTCTACACAGTCATCATTCATAAATATCATATTTAATTCTTTGAGATTATCATTTAATGTAATTTTATAAAATTCATCTAAATCCATTACGTTTTTACTCTGTTTCGTATTTTTTCTCAGTCCAAACTTACCCCATAAAGAGTTCAAACATATCTTACTTATAAATCTCATTCGTGGATTGTTTTCTATTTTTTTAAATTTTATATCTAATTTCTTGTAAACTCCCTTCTTTTTCACTTTTAAAGTTTTTAGACCATTTATCATCTGTTTCTAATTTGATTTTCAAAAACATTTTAACGTAATCTCTAAATAGTTCATCAGTTTTATTTTCAAAATTCCAAACCTCATATATTCTTAAAATTTTATAACCTTTTTTAAGTGCTATTCTCATTTCATCAGTAGTCCCAGTACCAATAAAACATCTTTCAGTATGATTACATTCTTTATTTCTGACTTCATAACATTCTTTACATTTCTTTTTATCTACAACAGTTTTAAAGTGATTACATTTAATAGTTTTAGAACATGATTTACATAGAGCAAACATCAATTTTTCATCTTTAATTGGCAACACTGGATGATATAAATTTCTAGGTGGTAAGACCTTACATTTGATGAAACCATACCATTCTTTATCAAATTTTTCAGGATTAAATATCTTAACAGGATGACTAATTGGATAATTATCAAAGTAATTTACAGTTGGATATAGTGAACATACATCAATATATCTTTTCATTATTTTTAAATTCATATTTCAATTTAGTAGTAGGCTCACACCTATCACCATAAAATACATCTCTAGGATTTAAAGGTTCTACGAAATCTCTATTCCATTCATTTTTTATATATTTTTTAATTTCTTTATTATTATTAAAATCACATTCCCATATAACAATTAACTCATATCCAGCTTTTAAAATATTCTTTTGAACCCTTTTAGTTCTTTTATATAAGTCTTTCATACATATCTGATTCTGTTCATTTATAGTTGATTCTCTATAACATTTATTACATCCATGCCAGTGACATCCATGAAATTGAAACACTGTATTCTCATAAAATCCCTCTACTTTATAAGTTTTCTTCCCTAATTTTAATTTTTTTCTCCACCATTTAATGCATGTTGAAGATACATACAACTAGATTAACTTCATGAGTTCCTGTTTCTTGATATTATTCTGTTTTGGTGAAAAAAATAATTTAATTTATTTTGTGTTGTATTGAATTGATTGTTATTCATTAAAAGGGTTGCTATATTTATGCTGGTATTGCAATTTAATATGGAAATTATAGAAAAGTTAAATTTGGGAGATGGGTAGATGCATTTCGAAACAAAAATATTTTCTAAGTACTAGAAAAGGCCATGAACATCCTAAACAAAAATGCATCTAAAATTTACATTCCACAAGAAGTTATTGGAAAGTTTGCGTTGTTTGTGTTCACGCAGAGTTGAGTCATCTGAAAGTGCAAAAATAAGTGGATATTGTTGCATGTGTATGAAAATGTGTCACTATAAGTCATACGATAAAATGTACTCGTTCAATAACAACTTGTGGAGGCGGTGAAAGTCAATTTAAAAGGATAGGACAAAAATTGCAGTTATGAAATACCTTATAATACCAGGATTCGGATCGATAGCCTTAGTCAAGCTAAGGTGGGGTACATGGGATCAAGTCATGGAAGACAACAGCACACAAAATTTTTTCACACTGCACTCATTTTGAACTTTTTTTGAAAGGCTACTGCCTGTATTTATTATTTTTCTTTAAAAACTTAACAAGTTAATTTTAGTGGACAAACAGATGGTATTTCCTTTTTTTCTTGTTTGCTCAAACACAGCAGTATAAAACAGAATCTCAATTTACTTTCTATTTCTATTTGGCCACTGGCCTTATGAACAGAATAGCCTGACATATTTCAACACAGTTGGTTTGAACACTAGGCATGGACTTTATGCATCCGAAATTATACTATGATTCACATGGTTTACACACTGTATGCATCCAAAATTCCACTACGATTCACATAGCTTGCACACAAAAAAAAAAATTACTGTATTCTTTTGAATTCCACCAGGTGGACAAGTTCTGTTCTTTTGAAACGCACTCTCTTCTCTCTCACCTAGTTAGCTCAATGACCAATTTACAATTTTACACTTATTGATTTAAATTTACAGCACCTAAACAATCTTAGCAAACTCCGCAATCTCCCAGACCAGCTTCAAAAACTTCAATTAAATTTACAGTTATAATAAGAGCCCCAAATTATACATTAACCAAATCTACTATCTGAAAGTAAACAAACCAAGTAAATTATCCTCACAACAGAATTTACACTGAGCACAAGCATTAATTAACATTACATAACCCATAGAACTATCCTGAATGAACCCACTTCACTTATAAAGAAACCTCACTAACTTAAAAATTATCACTACTCATAACATCAACATAATTCAGAAATTCAAACAATCTTCTTGCACTAGCTCGCTCATAAAAATCCCCTCACTCTGCACTTCACATAATAGCTCAAGATACTTAATAACTCTATACTGTAAACAAAAGCTCAAAATACCAATTAACTAAATTTCCAAACCAAATATCATGCTCACTAACACTAACAACCAGAATTTAGAATTTACATCCCTAGCACTACAACATATCATAAACAAATTAATTTAGATACCCTAAATCACAAAACAAAAATTAAATTTAACACCTGCAGTGAATTACTGAGGTAGCGGTGAGGCAAATACTCTCAGTTCAGACACTATCCTGGGTTTTTTTGAGAACCAACACAGGAAGAAAATACCAAGTCAGGCTGAAGGCGTGAAATTGGGTCGTGAATCCACTTTCAGCCTATGCAAAAGGAAAGGAAAAAAATCCTCAAGTGCGACACATCATCATCAGGCACAGAATTTCCTCTAACATGATCTCGCCACATTTCTTGAAGCAACGCTCGACCGACCCTCGCTGGCAGTACATATCTCCGTGAGCAGCGAAACTACTGGGGGGTTTGAAGACAAGTTTTCCCCCAAATACCACGTCCTCAAGGATCTCCCTTTTCGAACCAATGCATGATCCCACCTTGATCAACCACGCCTGCAAGAGCCTGTCGTACTTCAACCCTAAATACTCCAGGCACATCCGGCCCAGAACCAACACAACTATATCCCAGGAAAAAAATCACTTATCTCTCTATATCCCAAGAAATCCTAAATCACAATATCCACATGTATCCCAGGAAAATTCACATATCTCTCTATATCCCAAGAAATCCTAAATCACAATATTCACATATATCCCAGGAAAATTCACTTATCTCTATATCCACATATGTCCCAGGAAAATTCACTTATCTCTATATCCACATATATCCCAGGAAAATTCACTTATCTCTATCCACATATATCCCAGGAAAATTCACTTATCTCTATATCCACATATGTCCCAGGAAAATTCACTTATCTCTATCCACATATATCCCAGGAAAATTCACTTATCTCTATATCCACATATGTCCCAGGAAAATTCACTTATCTCTATATCCACATATATCCCAGGAAAATTCAAATATATCTCTATCCACATATATCCCAGGAAAAAGCACTAGCAAGGAAATTCTTCTGCACCATGGCAATGCGCAGGTCCACTTCAGACAATAACACTGACCATTTACATAACCCACTAAATATTTTCACCTTATTGAAAATTAAAATTACATTTAGACTTTTAACCTTATAGTAAAAACAAGAAAATTTAGGCCAAAGAAAAGAACAATTAATACTGGAACTGGTGAGCAAAAGTGTGTCTTCTCAACCCATGATGTTCATTCTTTTTGTGAAATACTAAACTTGAGAACAAAAAATACTTTAACTTCTATTCTGCACATATCGCATCCTGGTGAAAATTCCCTACTCAGAGCCCTCTACCCCAGGACAAGTTCCCGGCTTGCCCTAAGATCACCCCTTTCCAATGGGAGATTAACACTCATCTGGAGCATGTAAAATACTGGTCCTCAAATAACACACCTACCATCTTAATTTCGACACTCAACACTCCAAGAATGTAAACAGCACTTTAGGTTTCCAATTTCATCACACTATAATATGTTCCCAAAATTCCAATATAAATCATCCCATAATTTATCTTCACTCAAAAAAAAAAAAAATAACTCAACGCTGTAAAAGACTAGAGAGAAATGTTTACTATTATTTTATCACCCACGACATCACAATAACACTGCTTTTCAATTATCACATGCCCAACTAAACTATTATCGATGCACCAAAATTTACTGTGCTCAAACATTAAACCAAATTTTTACGATACATTAAAATTTACTGGCCTGGGAAGTTGCTAAAATACCAGACATGACAACACAAAAAAAAGCATAAATGAAAACATTTTCAACTCCCCTCTCTTTTTTTCTTTCTTTTTCTCTGAATTCATACCTGAGTAACTAATAAATTTTAATTTTGAAAGCTGAACGACAACACAGCCATAATCAGAGGCAAAAAAAAAACTTGCTCTTTTTCTTTTTGTTTCTTATGCTCAGCTCGAAGTTTAGGTACCCTGCGTGGGATGTTATATATCAATACAGAAAGATATGGACTAAAACATTACCTTCGAGCTGGCGTTCTTTTTTTTTTTTCACCACAGCTTACAGTCCTGGCACAACCACAGTCTCGTTAGTATTTCTTTCTTTTCTTCCTCCCAGTTCCCTTCCTTAAACGGTTAATAGCCGAGGTAACCATTTTCGAAACTTCGGGATGAGATGGAACCTTTATTTATTTATTTATTTATTTTTTTGCTTCTTTCCTTCGGCCTTTGAAGCAGGCCTCCTTTTCGGAGTAGCAACCGAATGGGGACGCTGTAGAGACTGGGCCCACTCTTTCCGGGATTTCCATAAGGGAGAAGGCATGTCCCCCTTCAGCCAAGAACTTTCCACTAACGACATTGTCCCAGCCTGCCGCCTTCCGCCATTTTTTTTTCAGGGCGAGGTTCCCGGCCGGCGGAATGCCGCTTTAACTGCGTTCTACATCGTCAAAATTTTCAATAGGCAGCCCAGATCCAGAGTGTCCCCTTGTGGTGGACTGGTGGTCAGCAAAGGCAGTCAAGAAAAACTACTTTTTTTCCTGTGGGTACTCTCCCGCCAAAAGGCGAGGAGAAAAACTCCGCCGTCCCCTCTCTCTCTGCCGGCCAGCAAGAAGACCAGAACAAAAGTGACTTCTCTCAACGGATAAAACTCTGGGGTGCTTGAAACCGCTGACCCCTCTCATTGGTCGAATCTTCAGCCTAGCAACTCACGGCTTCCCAACGGAATTTCACTCCCACGCAAGCCAGGGGTGACACTCTGACCTTCACTCAGGCATCGTTGCAGCGTCCAACACTCTCCACGAAAAAAAAATGTTACTAGCCACGTGCACCCTCTGGTCGGCCAGGGGAGGATGAACTTGACCTTCAACACGTAGGGACCAAGCCTTTTCTTTGACCCTGAGGTCTAAAAATAGATTCTGTTGCTGAATTCCTTACCCAAAAGACGAAAAGATATTACACTTTTAGGCGACTTTTTCTCGACGTTTGGAAACAGGAACGCAAAAATGGCGAATTCTTGCTTTGCAGAAAATCACTAATTTTAATTTTCTTTTTCTCTCGTTCCGTGATGTTAAACTAAAATTAATTTTGATTCTCTGAGCTGCACACCTACTCGCCTTTTCCTATCGCGATAAAAGAACAGATAAAATAATTATTTTCAAAACCCCAAAGTCAGTTAAATCAAATATTATTCTTTTTTTTTTTTTTTTTTTTTCACCAACATGAAATTTTGTTTTTCTGGTTGTGATTAAGACAAGCGAATTTTGCGCACGAATTCCCCTGCCTTTCAACCAGGAATTTTCTTCTAACGTATGTCATGGGAGAAAATTTTTGCATTAATTAATCTCCGATAAACCAACAGAAAGATTGATCAGGTCTTTCCGAAATTCACCAGAGGTTAAAATTTTCGCCATGACAATTCTTTTTAGACAGATAATCTAACCAAGCAATTGATTTTTTACTATATTTGTCTTTTTGAATTGTATCCTCATCTATGGCAATTGTATCTTTTTTTAAGAATTTATCTCTATAAATACTCATGCATACACCTGCTAAAGTTACATATTTAAATGGATCGATATTTGCGATTTCTAGGAATAATCTTCTCAATTCTAAGCATCCTCTTCTTAAAATATCTACATCTGATCTACAGTATTTAACAAATTCTTTTTGAAAATCAAACGTTTCGTTTTTAACAGTTTCATACCATTTTAAGAATTGATTTCTCTCTTTAGATTTCATAGAATCACATCCATAGTAATGTTTTTCAGGGTATTTACCTACATAATTTTGATTACATTCTTTATTAAAATAATGAGGAAAATAACCTTTTGCCATCTCTTCTAATCCAAATGTTTTTGGAAAATCTCTTAATGGAGTCATAGTAAAATTGATTGAATCTGTGAATCTTATATTATATCCAGATGCCTGCATATAATTGAGTTTATTTCCATTATATATAGTAAACACTTCTATTTTGTTTTTAAAACAGTATTTAGCTAAGAATTGAAAATCAAAGCCTTTACCATAATGAGCTAGTACAATATATCCAAAATGTTTTTGTTGAAATAACCAATTACAAAAATCATTTTCATTTTCAAATATCTTTTCACAACCACCATACATTTGACATACAACGAGATTAACTTCATGAGTACCTGTTTCTTGTTTAGTTGCGACATCAAAGAATATATATTTCTCAGTATATTCATATCTACATTTTTCACACCAATCTTTTCGATTTCTTGTTAAATTAGGACAATCATTTTCACATTTACCACCTTTAGCATCTTTACGTTTCATATAGCATTTATGATCATTTAATACATATTTCCAACAATTTTTACATCTCTTTTCACCACATACATGCTCTTTGGGGTTTCTCTCATATCGATTAATAATTCTTTTACATTTTAAAAATTTCCATAGACATTTATATACACCAACAACTTTCTTATTTTTTCTTTTGTGGTTATCAAAAGACTCCTCACCTTTAAATAATCGATTACATTTTTTACAAAATATTTCTTCACCATTACAGTTACTATCTGTTTTAAAACATCTATCACATTTGAGAGGACATCTGTGTTGATCTGATCTTTTATAGCTTATTTGACAATAATCACAGTAATTCTATTTTCCTAAAAATCTTTTAACAGAAGTGATTACATCGAAATGATTTCTATTTTTCAATATGTAAATACATGTAGATTTATATTTACCACTATATATACGTTCATCAAAATTCTCTCTGCAAAATATATTTATCTGAATATCCAAGAATTCTTCAAATATTTTAACCTCTTCTAAGCAACATATTTCTAATGGAATATTGCATAGTTCATGTAATTTTACAGCTAACGATTTTTGTAAAACTCTACCCATTTTGATGTATCTAATATCATTTTTTGATAATTCATTATGATTCAATTTATCACATAAGAGCTTAGAATTTTGAATAGATAGAGCAGTTACAATTGATCTAGCTAAACATATATTATCATCATTTTTTATCTGACAGATACTTCTTTTATTTTCTATTGTTTCATCATTAATTATCTTTATATGTTTACCTCGTGAAGGTAATTCAATTACATTAAAATCAAATATACAATCAGTTATTTCTAATTCCTTATATTCAATTTGATCAGATAATTTATAAATATATAGCTCATAGGCATCCTTAGTATACATCATTTTATCATGAAATGGCTTATTCAGTTTAGGATTATATACGATTATATCTACTTTACCTCGAATTTTACCAATTGCTTTTCTAAATATATCTTGTAAAATATTGAAATGTTGTTCTGGTTTAATATTTACACCAGCTACTCTATAATTCTTTCTATGTACCATATATTTTTTAATATATTTTCCTTTTGTTTCAATAATTTCATAATCAGGTTTAAATAATTTTTCAAGATTTACAGCTGTTTTAATTTTCTTTTCTTTTCTTGGTTTCAGTTCGTTATCTTTGAATTTTAAATTAAAAGAATCAAATAATTTTTTAATTCTATTTCTTCTCTCTGGATGATTAATAAATATTTTTCTTTTTCTATCTAAATATTCTGATGTATCTAATCCAAGTATACTACTAAAACAGGTTTATATTCACCTGTTTTTCTAATATATTTTATTAGTGATTTAATTAAATCATCTTTTTTTACATTTCGTTTTTTGATATTTAATCTTTTTAAAGCATTTCTAAGTTTCTGAACACTTATAGCATTTAGAGCACTCTTAAGATGCTGCACAATAATAGGCTTCAGATTTTTTAACTCCATTTATTAGGGTGTAAATTTATAAAGGGATTTTTAAAAAACAGGTTGTACACGTTTAATGTGAAAATTACTTCTTAAATGTCTGATAATGAGTTACAGTGTATTCTCTTCCACAGTCACAAATTCTCGTTAGGTACTTTCTTTTAGAATCACAAGTCTTGCAATAGTGCTGTCTATAAACATAACCTTTAAGACGTTGAATATAAAATTCATCTATAGGTTTTGTTTGTTTACAACTTTTGCATATTTTGTTCTCCATTTATTAGGAAACAAATTTATAAATACTTTTCTGAAAAGCTTGCTGCTTTAAAGTCTTCCCAGATCTTTTGATTTTTTGGATTTATATAAATTTTAATATCATTTGATATATTATAATAGTCACAATTTTTTTTATAAAAATATGCATATTTAAAAATTTTCTCATAGTACATAAAATCCAATAATTTAAAAAATAAATCTTCTGCTTCCTTATTAAATTTAAGATTATTTTTTCTTTTAAACTGAATAAAATATCTTATTCTACTAACATATCTACTTTTTACATATTTATCATAATCTACATAATAACAGTCTTCCTCTTCATCATATTTCATTCTCTTTATTTGTTTCATTACTTTTTTAAATTTTCAGGAATTTCAATTTTTTCTTCTTCTGAAGATGAATGAGAAAAGTAATTAGCTTCTTCAATATCATTAAAATTATCCATTTATTAGATATCATTTTATTAAAAACCTTTTAGAACTTAGTTATTCTTTTACAGTTTTTTCTTTCACATATAGACGGCAGTACAAGCAATTAAATCTCTTTCTTGCTGAGATGCAAAAAGCAACCATTACATAAACACTTACTTCGAGGTAAAATGTTTACATAACCTCCTTCAGGCAGACTTGAACAGCAGCCAAATCTTCGGAACTTCTCTTGAACAGCTGCCAAATTTCTCTTATCTTGACTGGCTTGGATGTAAATAGATGTTTCAAGCAAGAATTAATCGGCCAACAGTGGCCGAGTGGTACCGTGTTAAGCTTGCATGTAAAAGGCCTTAGGTTCGATTCTGACGTGGTTGGCTCTCTGTCCCACTTTGACTTAAAAAAAATTGGGGTTCATGGTAGAGCGTGTGTGATCGGAGAAGGTGTGCTGATTCCGGTGGAGGGTCGAGAAGGTGTAGTACGCCTCATAAGTACCTGACTGGTCAGGTACAAAAAAATAAGCATAGACCCTCCACCGAAGGGGAGTTTTGCAAACATTTTTCAAATTACATTGTCAACCCAACTGTTAAATTCATCGAGATATCCCAACCATTTAACTAAGTATTTATTTTCTTTCTTTCTAATAATTTTTTCAATCTTATAAACCTCATCTTTCTTATCATATTTAACCAGTTCTTTTTCATAAAGTGTTCCTGTAATTTCTTCATTATTTAAATCTTTTATTTTATATGTCGGAGGATCTGTGTTCAATATATCTGAAATTTTAAATATTTCTTCTGTAAATGTTGGAAGATAACCTTTCTTAAATTCTCTTTTATATTTTGAAATTCTTATTTTATCTCCTTTTTGATATTTTGGTTTATTTTTCTCTTTTTCTTTATACAAATTATTATAAACTTTTAATTCCTTTTCTTCCTTACCTGCTTCTATAGGTGTCATTTTAATGGATCTATGATAAGAATTATTATATTTTTTAATTAATTTATCTAGTACATTTATTTATCCACTTTCTACTATTATTTGCTGTGAAATACTTCTACATTTTAGTCTTTCAAGTTCTATTGAATCTTTCAATAACAGCACATTTTATCTCAATATTTTCAGTTGTAAACCAGTGAATATTTTCATCCTTGAATAACTTTTGAGTTTGTTTATTTATAAACTCTGTACCCTTATCTGTTTGAAGTTTTTCTGGTTTTCTTTCTTTAAATATTTTTATTAAATGCTCTAGTTACCTCTTCACCTGTTTTTCTTTTAATCGGAATTGTCCAAGCATATTTACTGAATATATCAATCACTGATAAAATATAATTTGTGTCATTATTAAAGGATTTAAATTCTTGCATATCTATAAGGTCAGCTTGAAATTGGTCATTGATATGAGAAACATAAATTCTTCTTCTTTTAAATCTACGAATAAGTGGTTTATGTTTAGTATATACATCTTGTTGATGTAAAAATTCTTCTACATCTTTCCTGGGTAATTTAGTTTTTCTTTGTAATTCATTAATACCACAATAACCAGTTTCTGGTGTATAATAAATATTTTAAGGTCTTTCACGACGTCTTTAAAAAACCCTCTTTTTAGATCCACAGACTGCTCATATTCCTCTTGCCATGGGTCTTCCATTTTTAGCTACTGTTTCTTGAATGTCTTTAGTTTCAGTTTTCTGTTTGCACTTTAAACAATACATATTTATATAGGATGAAATTTCTAAACCAAATGTTTTCTTTGCTTTTATAATTGGTTTTATAACAGCTCTAGCTTTTTCTCTCCTAATGGATAGAATCCACTTGTAGTACTTTCAATTGAATCTAAAACGTTTAAGAGTTCTTGATCAGCAATATGTCTGTGTTTAGTATCTTTAGTTTTACTATCAGCCACATCATGTTTTTTACAAGCTTTATCAACTCTGTTAATTCCTGGATCACCTCTTTTTAATCTCTTTTCTAATTTTGTAAATGGACCACAATACTGGTACCCAGGTATATGCATTTCAGGTGGATTTAATTTATCTTTTAACCATCCTACTATATCACCTCCTTTTATTATATAACCAGTACCATTAATTTCTTTCTATATATGAATATTCTGTTTGCGCACCATTTATTTATCTGTAAATCTATTTTTTAACTACATATCTATAACCATTTAGCTGTGTTTGTTTTACATATTTTTCTAAAGGAAAATACTTAATATTTTTTATAAAATCTTCTTCTCTATTGTAAGCATCCTGTTCTGAAATTGAATTAGCGTTTATTAAATTTAATATCAGTTTATAAAATTTGTAAGCTTGTTTATATTCTTCTTTTCTTTCTGAAACATTTAGAGTTCTTTCAACAACTTCAATGACTCCTGCTCCTAAAGAAAGTGCTGCTAAAGGAATAAATGCAAAAGCTGATAAACCTGAAGCACTAAATATAAATTTGCCTACTGATAATGATATACTAATTTTATTACAGTAATTAAAACTTTTTCTGTATACATACATTTTCTTTTCTAAATATTCTTCCATTTATATAGGATCAAAGTTACGTCTGTATCTCATACGAGGATTTTAAAAATCTAACATGAAGAAATCATAAGGTTTTTTAATACTTTTTTGATAAGGATCTATATTAAAATCACCATCAATTTCTCTAAATATTTGTTTAGTTTCTCTGTGCTAAAGTTTAAAAAGTATAAAGTAATCCAAGTTTCTTCTTATATCAACAGGTGTTGAATAATAGGTCTGTGATAAATAAATAATGGATGCATTTTTCTTCCTACCTCTTATACAAAACTTTTCAATTTCGTTTTGATCTAGCGTTTATTAAATTGAATATCTGTTTATAAGTCATCACACAGTCATAAAAAATAACTAGATTTTTTAATGAAGGATCTAAGTCATCTACAGTAATAAATTCATTTATGTCTGAACTAAATAATGTTTCTTCCTTAAACTTTTTAAATAATTTTAATAATTTATTTTTATTTTTTCCCTTTATTTTTAAAATATCTTCCTCTTCTATATCATCAAACATTGAGTAATTTTCTTGTAATTTAGAGTATTTAGGTTCGTTAATATCTTTTGCACATATGAATAATGCATCAAAATTTAAATGATCATATATTAAATTTAATAGTAAATTTGTTTTTCCACATCCTGAAGATCCTGTTATTAAAAGTTTAAAAGGATGAATAGGTAACTTTGGATTTTGATTTGGATCTATAAATTCTTCTGGTTCTGAATAATCTTTTAGTTTAATGCTGCAAGTTTTCTGCTTAATCATATTTATTTAATAGAAATTCAGCATCTTCAATAAACATTTCAGCTTCAAATAAGAAGTCTTCAGCTGGTATTCCTTGAGATAAATAATATTCAGCTAAATCTAATGCCATTTCAGCAAAAGATAAATATTCTTCAAGTTGTTCAAAATCTTCCATTTATATAAGTAAAATAATTTACTTGGTAGTAAAATAATTTGCTTGGAAGTAAAATAATTTGCTTGGAAGTAAAATAATTTACTTGGAAGTAAAATAATTTACCTGGAAGCAAATTTTCAGTTAAATAAATGAGTAAAATAATACAAGATTTATTAAAATTAGCAAAAGTAAATGCTGAACTAAGAAAACGAGATAAGGAAAAGCAATTAGAAGATTTAAGATATGAAGAGGCAATAACAAAATTTCATAAACCTATAGTTGAAAAATTAGGACATCAAGATGTATCTAGAAAAGAAAATTTAAAAGCTATTCAAGATGCAATTGAAGAACTTTCATTTCAACCAATTCGAGAATCTTCAAGAATTCCTGCCTTAGAAGAACCAGATGCTGAAGAACCTATTTCAGATGCTAAAGAAATGTATGAGAGAGAAGCAGGAATTCATAAAATTAACTTAAACAAAAACTTGAATATATCACTTATTAAAAGAAAGTTAGGATTTGATTTACCTTCAGAATTAGTTAATATATCTGATGAAGAGATTGATGAAATAATAAATCAAGCAAATGAAAGAAACAGCGAAATCCGACGTCTAAAAGGTCCTCAAGTAAAAGCACTTAATAATGAAGAAAAAAAGAAAAAAATTACAGAAAAAAAGAAAAAAATTACAGAAAAAAAGAAGAAAATTACAGAAAAAAATTGATCGTTTCGATTATAAAATGGCTGAGGTGCGAAAATATATTAGAGCATTAGAAGCTCTCAAAATGGGGAATTACTATATGGGTGAGGGTCTTAATATTTTAGATAAATTAACAGATAAAATATGTAAGGAAACTAAAAATAAGAAAGTATATAACCAAGTAGTTCAAACACTAGACATATTATTGAAAGAGGGTAAAATGACTAATGAGCAAGTAAAACAATATTATTCAAAGTTTCTATCTTAATTAATGAGTAATTATATTGCATCAAGAATTTATTTGAGTGAAGGTCAGAAAAATAAATTAAAATCAGCAGTTAAGAAAGGTGAAGAAATTACATTGCAAATTGATAAAACTAAAAGTGCTAATCATGATATGTATTTAACAAAAACTCAAATTAATCAAATTAAAAATGGTAAACGAATAACTATAAGTAAAACACAATTAAAGAAAAACGGAGGTATTTTACCCTTTTTGATCCCTATCTTAGCAGCTCTTGGTACTGGTGCTCTATCTGGTGCAGCTAGTTTTGGTGTGAATAAAGCTTTAAGTAAAGTAACTGGATCAAGTTGTAACCTTAAAAAAACATTCTGGAAAGGGAGTTCTTCAGAATTACGAGGTATATCCAATAAAACAATAGAACAAAATATGAAAGATGTAAAAGGATTCAGAGGTGTATTTACATCAGATTTATTACCTAAAAAGATTAAGAAATCTGAAAGTGGAATTATTAATTTAGATATATCTACGGGACCTGGGACTCATTGGGTCTGTTATTATAATGATCCTAAATATAATTTTGTGGAATATTTTGATCCATTTGGAGAATATAAATATAAAGACATTAAATTAAATAATATTTTCATACCTAAAAATATTGTAAAATATCTTGAAACATCTAATAAAGGAATTAAATATAAATCGATTTTTTACAAGAACCAACATCTGTTAAATGTGGTTTTTATTGTATGAAATACATAACTCAAAGGAATAAAGGTAAATCACCTGTTGAAGTTTTATATTCTTTTACCCAAGAACCAAGTCGTTATGATGAAGATTTTGTGCTTAATAAATGTTAATTTTAGATTCAAACAATTTTGAGAAATCAGAATATTTTACAATTGAATATGTCCCCCTATTCCTGTTAATGAAAATTCAAAAATAGCTTTAAAACCTATGTCTATGTGGGTTTCATACAATAATATTGACGAAGAATATGAAAATAATACATTTAAGTATTTTGATGGTAGTTTATGGCATAAAATAACTTTAGATAATGGAAATTACACATTAAAGGAATTAAATAACTTTTTAATAAAACGATTTGGAGATGAACCTCCAGTTAAATTTAAAGCTAATTTCGCTACACAGCGCTTTATAATTGAATTAAAAGATGAATATAAAATTGATCTTAGAGAGGGTAAATTACATGAAATTTTAGGATTTGAATCAGAAATATATGAAGATAATCATCAAGAAGGAAAATACATGGTAAACATTTCTAGAGGAGTTGATGACATACACATTCATTGTGATGCAATTACAGGAACTCTATATAATAATATTAATTCAGATATTTTATATTCTTTTACGCCATCTAATCCTCCTGGTAGTTTAATAAAAATTGATGAAATAAATCCTTTATTTTTACCTGTTAATAGACGAAATTATATTCATGGAATTCGAATGTATATCACGAATCAAGATAATGAACTGATAGACTTGAATAATATGAGAAATTTATATAGATTAATTTTAGCTTAAGCGCAAGCTTTTCAGCTTAATAAATGAATTATAACAAACATAGATTATACGCAAAACGATGTGGTGGTAATATCTTCACTGAAGGAATTAAAACTTTTGGGAAAAAATGTTAGAAGTTTTAGGTAAATCAGCAAAAACAGGAATTGAAGATAAAGCTAAAAAAGTAATTAAAAATAAACTTGAAAATATATTATCTAAACCTAAAATATCACCCCCTGTAACTGTTAATGATATATTAGCTAAAAAGAAAATTCAGGATCGATATGGATCTGGTTTGAAATGGTATAAATGAGTTTTTTATCCTAATAAATGGGAAAACTTTGGGACTTAAATTCTATTCCAGATTATTATAGTAATAAAATTGCTAAGTATGAATATATAAAACATAATGAAGATAGTATTAATGTAAAAGAATCTGATCAATATAAGTTTACTATTAAAGATACAAATTCACCTATATTATATAGCAACGGTTATATATGCTTAGAAAGTAAAATAGTAAAAAATAATAATGATACTATAAAAACTGATAATGTTACATTTGTAAATGGTGGGAATCTGTTTAGATCCGCTTCATTAACTATAGGAAAAGAACAAACAGATTCCAATATTGAATGTGCTTCATTTATTCATCAAATTAACGGACTTATAAATTTCACAAAAGATTATTCCACTTCAGAAGCTACAAATATGATGTATTATGTTGATACATCAGAATCAGCTGATAAAGATAAAATAGTAATAGGTGATCCTAATAAAGATGTAAAGAAAGGATCAGATATCAAATTAAAAGAAATGCCTCTTATAGTAAAGGATTTAGACAGAAATGGCTTTTAACAAAAAACAGCAATATAATAAAATTTTGGATTCCTTTAAGACAGCTGTTTGGGTTTCTCAATGATTTTAGAAGATTAATTTCTGATATAAAAGTTGCATTTGAATTTCAAAGAAATA
This sequence comes from Macrothele yani, assembly GCA_039090855.1. NCBI lineage: Eukaryota > Metazoa > Arthropoda > Arachnida > Araneae > Macrothelidae > Macrothele > Macrothele yani. Next base: position 56,250,379 of record CM076992.1, on the reverse strand, counting down.
GTCATAATGATATGTTATACACAGATGTTGCAAATCCTAATTATAAAGTTATTATATCTGATTTTCAATTATGGTTACCTTATGTAAAGTTGTACCCATCCATTGAGGCTGAATTTAAAAGTATAGCTTTGAATTCTACACCTATTAAAATTACTTGGTGTTCTGCTTCAATTGAGAAAAGTTATTAGCAAACAACATCAAGTGGTGCATGTCATATAAGAACTACATCTGATGAGGTGTTAAGTGTTCTTGTCATTCCACAGTATGCAGAAAAAGAAAACAATCAAAATCAGAATAATATGATTTTTGATCATTTAGATCTCATTGAATGTTGGATATTATATAATAATAAAAAAGTTCCAGAAGAAATTTATAAAACGAATTTTAAAGATGGGCAGTTAGAATATAATAGATGTTATTCTGAATTATTAGCAGCTGGATTAAATACTCATAATACTGAAAGTGGATGTCTTATAAGTTATGTAAATTATGCGAGATTGTACCCAATCTTTTATTTTAATTTATGTAATCATCCAGAGTATACTAATATTTCGAATTAAAGACTAGAATTTAACTGGAGATTAGGATCAAATCCAGGTAAACCATATAGATTTTATTTCATCGTGAATTAAAGAAAAAGAGGATCACTTAATATGGCTAATAAGGAATTTAAAACTTTAAAAACTTTAGATTAAATAAATTAATTGGTACCCTTTTGGTTCATCGTATGAAGAATTTGGAATTGGACCACCTGGACCTCCTGGAAATGGATTTAAATTACCAGATGATGGTAATTATGATGTGGAAGAAAAAAATAAAAAAATTGTAAAGAACCTATAGATGAACATGGTGTTACTACAAGAGAATATGTTTTAAAACAAATAAGAGAGAATAATCTAGAAGTTCAAAATGAAATAGAAAAAATATTAATGGTAGTTTTTCAGATTTTGTTCAAGAAACTGCTGTAAGAATAAGAGATTTAGATGCTGTACTTAAAGGTGAATTAAGTAATTTGGATCAAAAATATTTACATATTCAAGATGGGAATGTAATTAATGCAAAAGGTAAAAGAATAGGAAATATTGCTGATCCTACAGCAGATAAGAATGCAGTGAATAAGAGGTATTTAGAAAATAATGTTTTAATTTTAAAAGATGAAAAGTTTGATGTTCAAAATAAAAGACTAGTGCATATTCCATCTCCTCAGGATACGTATGACGCAGTTAATAAAAATTATGTGGATAATCAAAAATTTTATGCAACAATTCAAGAAGATAAAAAAGCATATAATACTCGTGGTGCTATGCGTTACTGGGAAGCACTCGTTTTTATGAAATTTAGTAGCAATCTCCTTGACAGAAATATGAGACTGAGTAAAAATATGGACATGAAATTTACATTTTATTTACGTCTTAATTATACTAATGGGAAATCAGAAGTTTTAATTACACTTGGGGATAATATATTATTTAATGGTGATGCCTACACAGATAAACCTTTAATACTCTTTGCATCAGGCAAAAAGGATGATGAATTAAGCATTCAAATCGTGTCTTATTTAGAATTAAACATTTTAAAACCTTACTTAGAAATTGAAAAAATAACATATTTATAAAAATACATTCTGTATAAATGGATAGGCTAATTAGTAGCAGTATTCATTGGGATTCATTTTCTAAAGATAATGAACTTTCAGAAGGTATTATTAGAAGTGTAAAAGATGCAGTAAATTGGGATTTAATATCAGAATATCAAAAGTTATCTGAAGATTTTATTTCAGAATTTCATGATAAAGTGAACTGGGATAAAATTTCTCAATATCAGATTCTTTCTGAATATTTTATGAATAACAATGACGATAAATTAAACTGGTCTTTGATTTCTCAATATCAAACACTTTCTGCGAGTTTTATGTTAATGAATGTTGATAAATTAGATATGAGGAGAATTTCTATGTATCAAAAATTAAGTAATGATTTTATAAAAGAAAACTTTCGACTCTTAGACATGTCAATAATTCCAATAAAACAAAAATTAAGTGAAGAAATTATAGATTTTCTTGGTGATTTTATTGACTGGAAAGAAGTTACAAGAAACCAAGAATTAACAGAAGGTTTCATTATGAAATATAAAGATAAAATTAACTGGTGTGATATTGTTATCAACAGAAAATTTTCTGATGATTTTATAAATGAAAACTATAAAAAACTTGCGTATTTACTTGCAAAGATATGTCATTAAATTTAAATATTTTTAATCTTCAACAATTTTTAATCTTCCTATAAGGGGTATCCATTTTGAGTACACCTTTTTTTAATGCATTTTTTAAACAACCTAAAAGAACTTTGCAAACTATTAATTCAAAATAGTTTGTTTTACAACTTTTCTATTGATTTTCATCACTAAATCCATCATTTCATCACTTTTAAAATCAAAGCTATTCAAAGTTCAAAATGATTGCAATTGTTCAAAAAAAGTCTTCAAATATCATCAAAAATGCGTTTTTATGATGTCTGTTTTTATAAAAAACAGAGTAAAAACCTCAATTTTCAAAAATCTGATGTTTTTGACTATTTTATGCTCAAAAAATCAATGATTTTTAATGAAAATATGGTCTTTTCGATCATAAAAAGCCTTAAAATGTTCGTGATTATTGAAGTCTGAAAAATCAAAAAATGCCTGATTTTGAGGTTTTTATGTGATTTTGGGGTGTGCCATAGTACCCCGTATATACTACTCGTGGTATAGTGATAAAACTGAACGATAAGAATGATGAAAACTTTAACAGCTAGATAAGTTTTAAAAAGTCAATTTTTTTAGAAATGAAAAGACTGAGAACGGAAATAGTGAAACTGATGATCACGAAAACGAACAAAACTACATTAAACATGAGCGACAGTGAGTCGACAGTTGTACATCACACACATCGGAACAGTGTCGCAACACAGCAAAAAGCGGTGGGAGAAACGACAATACCCAATGCGGAGACGCGCATTTATAACTTCCTCACGACGGTTTGTTCGCAAACTAGATGCCATAGTTCAATCTGTGGCTTGATTGAGAGAAGTTTGTTCCTGCTCTGTTGAGACCTGAGGGACTGCCACTCAGCCATAATGAATGTGTGGATGCCAGGACAAAAATCTCGAAAACACAGTGGCATGGAGGTATTCGCCAGCTCGTTACCCCGAATCCCAACATGGTCAGAAACCCAACAGAATCGGACCAGGAATTCAGCACCAGTCAAAGTCCGCAGGAAGAGACGAACATCTCTGGTGACCGGAGAATCATTGCCCTCCTTAGAAGATAAAACTTGGATGACCGACTGGAAGTCGATGCAAAGCACTGCGCGACGATGGAGTCCAGGATGGATGTGACGCAAAGCGAGGAGCACCGCATGCATATCTGCCGAGAAGACTGCCGCTACCAGCGGAAGCTTCTCAGCGTAGGTCTCATCACCACACACAAATGCTGAGCCTACAACATCACCGGATTTTGAGCCATCGATGAAGACAAGCACGAAATTGGGAAGGAGCAAAAGGTGCTCGGCAAAATACACTGGCGTGCAAAAATTAAGGACGATACGGTTTTTCGAATGTAACGTCGTGCAGAAGTGCTCCACATCGACTCAAATCATACCATAAGATTCCCAAGATGTAAGAATATGGTACAAGTGAGCAAAACCATCAAAACAATGAATCCAAAGGATACAAAGGCACTTTATTGAAAATGTAGCTTCGAGCACAACTGGACAGAAGACATAAACGTCCATGTGACAGGTGGCTGCCAAGAAAAATCCAGTCTTTAGTAGGGAATATGATCACCCCTGACTGCGTTGCAGGATTTACAACGTCTGTCCATGCTGAGGACGAGGTTGTCAAGGAGCTGTTGAGGCATGTACAAAAACAGTTTTCTGAGACGAGAAACCGAAATCATTATGAGAAGCGCAGGAAGAGATCTTAGTAATGCAGAATGCTGCTTTGCATTCGGAATCTCAATTGTGCGCATGTTGACTGAGGCACAGGAAATCTGAAGATCACCCACGTACATCATCCCGTGAACCATTGGATGAAGTAGGATGAACATGTGATTGACTCGAAGGATGAAGAGAGTGACTGATAAAATGTAGCCCTGAGTAGTAAAGCGTAGAGAGAGGGTCGAACCGACGCGCACACGGGACATCCAGTTCTGAAGGAAACCAGCAATAAAAGTTTGTAAGTTACCTCGCAATAGATGATACGTTCGAGAACTTTGCACAAACAGCTGTTCATAGCGATCGATCGGTAATTGAACGAGTTCTTCGGATTTTTACCAGGTTTGAGAACCAGTATTTTTTTTTTTTTTTGGTTGAACGTTTAACGACCACCGTGAGCAACACATTGGGCTATAAGCAGTCGCCCGTCCCTAATTACGGGTCACTGGTTCGAGGGAAGGAAGAGAGCCAGTGCCGTAAGACAAACACAACATCCATGCCTCACCTGGATTCGAACCCGGATCCTTCACGGACGAATGATCATAAGCCACCGCTAAGATCACTGCGCCACCATGGCGGCGAGAACCGGTTTGACAACAGCTGTACGAAAAGACTCGGGAAAAAGTGCTCGTGGCAAATCCTGATAAACAGGACTAGCACACAGACAAGAAATGATGGGGAAAGGTGCTTCGGTATTTCATAGTGGATGTTATCTATTCCGACAAATGTTCGTCCAGACCGATTTGAAACGATTTTCAGTTCCACCGCTGTCCACTGGATGTTATAGTCCTCCGAGAAAAACGGACCGAAGGATATGCGCTTCCTCTCAAGCACTGTCTGAAGCATTCGGAACGAAGGAAGATAATTCCTGCTGCTAGACAGCGGAGCAAACGCTGCACTAAAACATATAGTAGTACCCTGAGTATCTGCAACCGTTCTTCCTCCACTTTCAAGAATGGAGATCTCCCCAGATGGATACTTTCCCCAAATCTTGGGAAGCATGTCCCAAACGTTCTTGGAGCTGGTAGACGCGTTGATCCCGGAGACATACTGGATCCAAGATTCCCGTTCTTTGCGACGACGAACCAGTTGTGCATAGGCCTTGGCCTTCTTAAAAGAAAGTAAGTTGGCGTCTGTGGGGTACCAACGAAACCTACCCCAAGTCTTATGTTGAGCCTGACGTGCTGCTTTCCATTCGCAATGCCATCAAGGCTTCGGACAACCTGAAAGTTTGGTTGACGTCTTCCGAATGGAAAGTTCCGCCGCATGCACAATACAATCCGTAACCGCCGCATGCACAATACAATCCGTAACCGCCGCAAGAGCGTCATTGACTGTACCTGTGGACACCATATCAAGAGTGATAGTCGCTGAAACAATGAATGCGTCCCAATTGGCCTGATCAATGTTTCATCTAGAGGAACGGGGGGGGGCAGTATCCGCAACCTGCGAGCCGAAGAAAGATTGGAAAATGATCCCTGCCAAGGAGATTACCAGAAACGATCCAGGACCAGTCCGGAAATATGGATGGGGAACTCAACGACAGATCAATGGCTGAGTAGGAGCGGCTGGGTTCATGTAAGTACATGATTGTTGTAGTGTTATGGAGAGAGAATGACATGGTGGACAGGAGGGATTCGACAACGCGGCCTCGGGAGTCCCAACTGTCATCTCCCCACAGCATGTGATGTGCATTAAAGTCTCCAAGAAGGTAAAAAGGAGGCGGCAGCTGGTCAACCAAATCTCCCAAGTCGGAAAGGCTTACTGTTTCATCTGGTGGTAATTAGATGGAGCAGACGGTGAGCGGAAGGTGCGCAAAAAGTATCACTCTACCGCTTGTAGATTTGTACGCAAAGCGACTGCTGTGACAGGAACAACATGAGGAACAAGAACGGCATCTTCCCCTCATGCGATGGCCCCGTGCTCATGATCTTTGCAAAGACGCTATGTCTGCGCTTCGAAGGAGTGTCCTTAGTGCGAAGCTTTTGTCTCTTGGAGACACAGGCACACTGGTGTATGTGAAGACAGGAGCCATTCAAATCGTCAATGCGTGGTCGGAGGCCTTGGCAATTCCACTGGATGATACAAGCGATGATGCAAGAAAGGAAAATAGGGGATGAAAACAGGAAAACAAATGAACTCCTAAAAGGTTCCAGAGTCTATCAGTTACTCCGGTAGTCCTGCAGTGTCCTTCGTCGGCGTGCTATCCTGGGGGTAGGACTGGTGGATGCTTCCAAGAGGAGGACTTGGACTGAGTCGTCCTAGCTTGTGTCTTTGGTTGAGACTGTGTGCTCGATGATTTCTTGTGCCTTCCTTTTGGTGTAACAGGCAAAGAAGCAGACGTCGTAGCACGTAAAACCTGTTCTGGAGCCACGTGCCTGGGCGAGGCTGCAGGAGATCCCCGAGCATTGGTCTGCGGCGGCGAGACAAAGTTTCGGTTGTAGGAACGCCTAGGGCTTTCAGCCCAGCAGCATAAATTTCCCGGAAAGAGAAAGGACTGTCATTCGGGACACTGATATCCATCTGAGTAGCAATAGATGTTTTAGAAGTCAAGACGAAAGCGTAGGTGCGACCGCTCGTAGCAGCAGGAACAATCTCCTTCAAGCTTCCGGGTAAAAAAAGTGTTCAAGGGTCTTTACTTCTTAAATCTTGGGCTCCTCAATCCACCTTGGGCAGTCCCTCGCATTGGCCGTGAGGTCGCCTTTGCAGTTGACACAATGGAGAGCAGCAGCAGAGCAATCAGACTGAAAACGATAGTGCGAACAACAATGACTACAAGTAGCAGCACAGGACGGCTGTGAGCGCCCGTACACTTCACACCGGTAGCAACGAAGAGGGTTTGGAATGTACGGACGCACATCGTATCGAAAATCGCCCGCACTGATGAAGGATGGTAGAGTAGGGTGATCAAATGTCAGAATGACTATCCGGGAGTTCACCATGTCTCCGTTCCTGCGAAACTTGATACGACGCACTGCTGAAACACTTTGGCTAGCAAGCTTCTCAAGAAGTTAATCCTCCGAAACATCCGCGAAGTTGCGTTCGGAGATGACACCGCAGGATGAATTCAGGGACTGGTGAGGTTTAATATCCACAGGGACATCACCAAAGTTGAAGACATTTAGAAGCAATTCACCATGGCGTGTAGTTGACGTTTCCACTAAGAGATCATCTGATTGCAACTTCTTTATACTTTTGGGTGAGCCAACGGCACCCAGCAGGGGCTTCTGAATCCAAAGTGGGGATTTCAAGCTAAGTTTCTGAGCGACTTTCCGTGAATGAATGATAAAGAATAGGACATTGCGAGATGGCAAAGTACGTAGTTTCTTCTGGTGGATCTAGGCTCTTTATCCAAAAAATACTTCTGTTTGACAGAAGGAGAAGGATTTACGGAATCCCCACCCACCACGGAACCCAACAGGGGAGAGCCGGAGGTCCGCAAGCCCCAAAAGACGCAGGATACAGCCCCGGGGATGAGCAGCGGATATAGCAAGTTGATAGGGCAGACATGCGCTTGGCAAGTACCTAGAGTTTCCCGTGTCTTGGTTACACCCCTTTGGCATGCGAACGCTATCCCCAGACTCACCATGTCGTACGCAACGACAAGCCGTTAGAAGCCTGGACTCCACTCGGCCACAGACTTCATTGATTAGTAGTGGGTTAATTCCCAGCCGCCCGTTTAGGGTAAAGCAGGGGGCAAAGAGGAGTTCTGGTAGCTGGCGACAACAACACCCCGGCCTCCACAAACCTCAGCTTCCAGCATCCCTTTTTCCACCTTACCGGTCACCACACAGGGCAAACGTTTAGCCCGAAAAAAAAAAGAGTGAAACATAAAACGGAGAAGAAAGAAAAGAGAACGAGAAACTAAACTCCGGCGCTGGCTCACAGTCACAACCTCAGCAACCTACAACTGAGGCGGGTGCGTGTCAAGATAACAACAAAAGGCGTAAAAATGCGAAAGCATCATACACAAAATTCGGCTCGAACCGTGGGGGAGATACCCGCCAAATAACAAGAAAACCAGTTATCCCTGTACTGGGCAGAATATCGTGGGCTGTACTCTTTAGCTTGTTGTGACAGCCACCACACGGACTTCGATGAGCTCCTCTGTATCCTGTCCTGGATATCCTGTACGGTCTCGTCTGCCATTGATGACTTACTGGGGCGGGGGCATCCAGAACACTGCCAGTTTCCCGAAATTTTGCTATGAGCTGACGAACCGCATTACGGTGTCTGCCTCACGAAATTTCCTAGCGAACAGTTTTTGGACTTCATCGGTGCGCTTTTCGTCATGGCGAGCGACATGTTCCACCAAACACACCCTGTGTTCAACCGTCAACACCATTGTCCTTGTGCCGAGACGAGTGATCAATCGACACGTCTGCCGCCGTCAACCAAGCGTTCGGGAATGACCCTCTCTCGAAATGACAGGTGCGCGCGCCTCGGGATGGGGATAAATGAAGATTACCAGACAAAGAGCACTTCCACGTGGCGGGTCATCTTTATTGTAATTCCACCCAAAATCTCTTTATTGTTACATTACTGCAATTCGTACATTCAAAGCACAGTCATTATTCGGACACCCTGTATATGAAGCTTATGCACAATAAAGAAGACGTTGCAGTGCCTTTTCCAAATACTGATGGCTGAATAAAATTGAATATAATAATTAAATAAATAATACACGGTATAGAGGATTTTAAGAAGGCGGTGTCTTACATTCGGTGTTAAACAGTCCTTAGAAATAGCAAGTTATGAGATTCGGATTAGGGTAGGCTATAAGAAAGAAAAAAAGGAAAATGTTAGATAGTAAAGCGTAACTGCTCTGTTAGATACCCGCACGCCGTAAAGCAAAAGCAGAGCCCACAGGAACCAAACCAAGAGACATAGCTCAGAACGGAAAATTCCACGCCCCATCACCCACCCTTGCAGACCCCATGAGCAATTGAAACATACGTAGAAACTGCAACTCGCTTCATGTAGAGCTAAACTTTAAATTCATTCGTTTCTTTTCACTTCATACCAGTTTACCAGCCGTAATCCAACCCATTACACCTTTAGCAATAAATATTCTTTGTCCATATCTTATCCTCTTGCTGAAGTACCGCAGGAACAACGTAAAATTCAATGGACAGTGTGTCCATTAGATTTACTTCGCGAAAGACTGGGGTGTCCGTTGACCGCTGTTAAGAGGTTCTGTTGTTCGGAGGTTATCGCTAATGTTAATCCTACGGAAGCTGTTCGGTATCAGCCAAACCGCCGTTGCTTAGAGATTAATTACCCGTGTTCGGAGGTGTCCGTTAATAGAGGTTTCAATGCATATGTACAAAGGCCTTTCCGTAAAATCTGAGAGTAAAAACGAGGACGAATTCTTCCTCTAGTTATTTTGGGTGATTTCTTAGAATGAATCCTGCTTTGTCTTTCAAAAGCGAATTGCCGTTTACTTTATCAGCTTTCCTGCGGTAAAGCTAACTTTTAGGGGAAAGTCTATTTCCAATAAATTAAGGCTAATAATTCCACTTCACAACATTACTTATGACCTTAACCATGAATAACCAGTTATCCAACGCTGAAACGGCAGACATTCATTTCATCTATGAACTGTCGAACGGAAAAAGTAGTGAAGCTCAAGAGTCTCTCGTGATAGCATTTCTACAACGACGACCTCCCTACTGTTCGTGAAAATTTAAACACCATGACGGACTGCTCATATTAACTTGAAACTTACAGGATATGTACAGACATTAAAAAAAATGAAGCCACCCCCTTAACTTTGGAACCGTTTGAAACAAGTAAGGTATCGATGGAAAGGACTTGAAGGGAACTATCACGTGATGCTAAGAAATATGCTAATTATGATAATTAACATACTAATTAGCTCTCTATCTCCGATTTTTTTCATATAAGAGGTATGTTGTTTTATGCGCATTCTATTCAGAACATAGTAAAACCCTTAAATTCCAAATTTCATACGAATCGTCCAATAAGTACATGTACAGTGAGCTACGGAAAAAAGATGCAGCTAATGTTAAACTGCAAAAGTTGTTTTTACTTTGTATCATTTAATTGAGGACAGATACAATGATTCAGTATTGCAACAGTAAAACGTAAGGAGACCCATATAATATGAGCCGCTATGCAAAAACGGAACTGGTACATTAAGGGAATTATAAATTATAGAATATGATCATGAAAAAAAATGAATTATGACCATATCTGATTAATAGTTCACGGGATGCAAAATGTTATTAAACTCCTAAATCCAAAGTTACAGCGTGATAGAATAAAACCTTGCAGAGATATAAGACACTGATTTCTTTGTCCCGTTACGCCAATGTTTTTTGGCTCCACGGGGACTAATTGAACACCTTGGATTTTATTTTGAAATGTTGCGACAATTATCCTGCCTTGAGATGCTGGTTTGGATAAGCGAAAACTGAAATATACATCGATTAGGTGGCCGTGCATTAAAAAAAACATATTTTCCTCTACTTACTGCAAAACGGTTTACCTCGCAATACTTAGAAAGCCTTAGGAGAAAGTGTTTCTACGTGACGCTGTCTGATATTGAAGTTGGGTGCAAGGAAGCGTAAAACGAGACGGAAACCATGGGATGAAAAATATTATTATACCCCTAAATTCAAAGTTGAAACTTTTAATGATGAACATTGTAAGTTAATAATTTTGCACAAGAATAACTTAACTTACGACGTAGTTCGTGGAGTTACATTTTTAATTTTTTTTCTATTAGTTACATAGATAACTCTTGTATATTGTTCCTGGTGTCCCACAGTGCCGCAGAACATATCTACTGCTATGTCTTCTCAGGTTAAAATACAGCGAATACCTAAGCAGAGCTACCGTTAGTTTAATTCTAGCTTCAGGTCAAACTAGATGTCACTCTGCATTTCCGTAGGCGAATGTGTAGACTAGTGTTTCTCAAAGTGCGTTCCACGGAACCCCGGGGTTCCTCGACGGCCCTCCATGGGTTCCACAAGCAGTTCGTAAAACATCGCTGAAATTTTCAAGAAAATCTGTTAATTCCATATTTTTTCCGATGACAGCCTTAACCAACTAATTCTTCGAAACCAATAAAAAAACAGGAAAAAAGATGTGACAGAGAGCCATGAAAACCAGTGGGACAGAACATCTCAAAGAAGTGGTGCAAAAAGATTGAGGGAGGAGTCAAAACAGTTTGGCGCCTGAAACGCTGATAAGGCGAATTATGGCCTTCACTGTTGCCTAGGTCTGGACGGCTGTAGAGTGCCGGAGAAGCAAGAATTTGTTGCGTAGTTTCGGCCTGTCAGTGTTAGTCAGTGTGTGCTTGTTGAACTATGCTCTCTAATCCGCTTAACGTTAGAAATGGATAGTTGGCTTAAACAGGGTACGTTAAAACGTTTAAGTTCCAAAATTTTTGAGTTGAATTCTCTATCAGTGCCTAGTACATCTCATATAAATGAGAATGATAATGACCAAGAAACAAAAGAATTTGCTTCAGTTCAAGAAAATGATACACTTTCTGGAAGGTGTGATCAAGATAAAACTGCTAAATTTGTAAAAAGAAGAAAGTATGATGAGAGCTATATTGGTTACGGATTTATGAATGCTGATGATAATCCGCAGTGTGTCGTATGCCGCAATGTTTATCATAATAGTTCAATGGCACCTGCCAAACTACGACGACATTTGGAGACTACACATCGAGAGCTCAAAGATAAGAATGTTGATTTTTTTTGTGCGCAAGCGTGATGAACTTTTAAAAATGAAAAAAATATTTTTCATGCAGCACATACAGCGAATGAAAAATTACAGAGGCTTCCTTTTTAGTAAACTATCAAATAGCACGAGCAGGTGAACCTCATACAATATCAGATTATGTAATCAAGCCATGTGTTATTGACATGGTTAAGTGTATACTTGGTGAAAAATCGGCCAAAGAAATATAGAAAATTCCGCTATCAAATGATACAGTGTCTCGCCGAGTGAAGGCAATAGCGGGCAGCGTAAAAGAGGAACTTATTTTTCGCATCAAGTCTTGCGCTTTTGCCTTGCAAATGGATGAGTCTACAGACGTGTCAGGTCTCGCGATATTGCTCGTTTTTGTAAAATATCCGTATGAAGCATCTCTAGCAGAAGATCTTCTTTTATGCAAGCCGCTAACAGCTTGTGCAACTGCATCAGAGATCTTCAATATTTTAAATTCCTTCTTTGAAGGAAATGAAATTCCTTGGGAAAATTGCATTGCTATTTGTACAGATGGTGCTAAAGCTATGGTGGGAAAACATCTAGTATTGTCGCACGCATCAAAATGATTGAAAAGCACTGTACCAGTAGTCACTGTATGCTTCTTAGGCAAGCTCTTGCCACGAAAAATTTGCCTCTCCATCTAAAAAGCGCCCTGGATGAAGTAGTTAAAATGATAAACTTCATAAAAGCTTGTCCTCTGAATAATAGATTGTTTAAAATCTTGTGCGATTATATGGGAAGTGTGCATACGCCATTGCTTCTACACACGGAAATGAGGTGGTTATCTCGAGGTAAAAAATTGGAACGCTTTTTTGAGCTTCGAGCTGAAGTGCATGCTTTCTTCATAGATAACCACTTTTATTTAGAAGATCGATTAAATGATAGAGAGTGGATATTTCGAGTGGCTTATCTATCTGATATTTTCTCAATACTGAATGAACTCAATCTTGCACTTCAAGGAAAGCAAATTGATGTATTTACTACCAAAGTTAATTGTGGCATTTAAAAAAAAGCTACAATTTTGGACCAGTTGTGTCTGCAGCCACCAACTTGACTGCTTTTCAACCGTGATAAACTTTCTTTCACAGCTGGACTCAGAAATAGAAAACAAACAATATGATGAAATCCCCCAACATCTGGAAGCTCTCCACTATTCAATGAGTCAGTATTTTCCTGATGAGCAGCACGAAAAACTAAAAAGTCAATTATGAATTAAAAATCCATTTGTTATAAATGAGAAACCTGCTTGCTTTTCATCTGATGAATATAAAAAAATGTATTGAACTGACGTCAGATTCTTCAGTGACATCTCTTTATAAAACAGTGCCAATGACAGAATTTTGGTGCAGTTTGAAAGGAGTATATCCATTATTATCGAAAAAAGCTGTGTCTGTACTCTTACCGTTTGCGACAACCTATCTGTGTGAAACTGGCTTTTCTGTGTATTTCACTATGCTACTGGTAATAATTCTGTGTATGCCTCAACAAAAACTAAGCACCGGAATAAGCTGAATGCAGATCCCCATATAAGATTACATTTTTCTTTGATAGAACCGAATTTTAAAGAATTATGTGGCAATAAAAAGCAATGCCATTCATCACATTAATATTCCTCATTATTGAATGCTTGCATCATAGGCATAATAATTTTTCTTGTCTCTACATTACCTTTATTTTTTTCTCATTTTATTTTTATTTCAAATTAGTGATAAATAATAGGCATATAGGTATATTAATTTTTAAATGGTCTTTATAGAGGGGTTCCATTGCTAGACATTGTGGGAAAGAGGGTTCCACAGGCTAAAAAGTTTGAGAACCACTGGTGTAGACAAATAACTTTCGCAGATATAAGGTTTTAACTAAATATATCTCAGTGAACTACAGAAACCAGTGTCTATGTTACAAACCAACTATAAATGACTAGGTGAAAGCCCGTCCATAATGACGGGGAAAATAAAATGAGCATTTTTTCAATAACCAGGTATTCTGTTTGGTTGTGATGTCCAACTGTGAAAGTATGTTCCATGAACATTACAACAATAAAAAAAATATCTGTTCAGGCAGGGATTCGACAATTAAAACCGGCAAGTGCTCGCATTTTTCCAGTATTTATTCGCAACACATCAGATGTTTTTGTAGTCAGCTGATGAACTATAAAAACAAAAGCTGCAGCCAGTTGCAATATTTCCGACATTTTTTTATGGAATCGTTTGAAAGCACGCCTTTTCAGTGGTTCCCGCCCTTCAAAACCCCTCAAAAAAGGCATAGAGGCTCTAAAGCGCACATTGTTTCATTTACTGTAAAAAAAAAAAAAAGAACCGCGCAGATGGTAAGCAATTCTGTTCTTCTGTGTTCCTGCTGTTGCCAGGTAGCAGAAAAGTGTTGAATTAGTAAAAGCATTTTCGGAAACTTAGAACTGGGCAGTTACAAATGTTAAAATGCTATAGTAGTTCATGAGCTTACGAGGTAGCTCGTAGTTCCACAAATAGTATTTTCTTTCTTTTTCTTTCCTTTTTTCTTTCTTTTTTCATTCCTTTTACAAATATAAATAAAATAATAACGGGTTATACTCTGCGAAAAAAAATTAGTTATATTCTGAGAATTTCGTTGTTTAATGAAAAAGGAAAAAGAAAGTTCCCAAATCATGTTTCTTCAGCATACGCATGAAATAATGAAAACACGCTGTTACCTACTCTATTGAAACTTTCAATTTTTAGACTTAAATGAGAGAAAGAAACTGGTTTGAGACAATCTAAAATAAGCATTTTAGGTTCGCAAGGGAAATCTTGAAATTAACTTTTATACGATAGGTGTAGGGGTGAGACATAGACTTTCGTGCTAAGTCCCGCCTTCTTTCCGATAGGCGTCCGTGAGTTAATTTAACAACTTCCCCCTACAGCAAATAATCTGAGGTTCTCACTCTCGTAATTTATTAATAATAAATTTATCATCAAGGCCCCTCTTCCTCCGCCTTTTTGTTTAATTATCCGCGAATCAAGGAAGGGAGAGAATGGCCACTGTAAGGCACTTCATCAACTTCAATAAATACTTCGTGAATAAGAAAGATAATAAATTTTATGAATCAAAGTACTAGTGAGAGTCTAGTTCCGGTGCCAATGTCCGCGTCGACGAATTTGTGGCATGCGTCGTCCGTCACGAATTGTTCAATCTCAAATCCGTTGCCCTAACGCCACTCTATATCCGAGTCGTTCCGACTCCACGCTGTCTCTCGAAACACTCTGTTTCACGCTAAAAACCAGGAACTGCGTTCCTCGGAGCACAAAATCTCCACCGTCTATCCGTCTTCCAGACACTCGTTGCAAATCCTTTTCACTTTCTCCCGAAGCCTCCAGCTTCACGCAAATAACAGGAACTGCGTTCCTTGGAGCATAGACGCCGCACGTCTACCCGCCGTCCAAGCGCACCTCGCAATTCTTCCGCTCCTCTCTCCGAAGCTACCTCTTATCCCCCTCGCTGCAGAAGACCCCTCAATTCTTTTTCGGCCCCCCTGTACCACGAGGCGCTGACTTTGTAAGGTCCTGGAGCGAACCTGACCTTTGTCCGCAGGCCAACTTTCTCCGTATCCGCACCCCAGCCGCTCCTGCTTCTGGGAACCAGCTCGCGCTCGCTTATTGTCTCCGTGCCCGAAGACAGCATACTTCACATTCCTTCTAACGGACTGCACGTGAAAACCAGACTCTATACAAACAGAACAAAACATACAACAATACTGACATTCTTTTACACAAAGGACGTATTCAGTCTTCCCAGACAGGCTGGCGCCCTTCTAACTTTGGGCATTGTATATGCACACAGTTAATGAAATAAAGTTATTTCCGTTGTTTTTATGTACATAAATTAGCACTAGATCATATCTTAATTGATATGCATCTGATTATTACTTTTCGCCCTTACAGGCCTCGGCCCTGAGACGAAACATGCGGGGTCCTTACTTCGCATGGTGAGTCCTGTTCACCTGAGTTTCTTTTTTCTTTTCTTTTTTTTTCAGTTTATCACCACACATACAGATTCAAACAGGCGAAAATATTAATATCACTTCCCTCGTTCCTTTCTCCTTTTTTTTTGTCGTACAACAGTACCACCTTCGAGCCTCGCTGAGTATCTACCTGTGTAGTGATACTCTTGTGTTCATCAGGACGCTGATCACCTGCCTCAAAAGATAACCGAGATAAAGCATCAGCGTGAGGGATTAGCTTTCCTGCTATGTGCGTTATTTTAAGGTTGAATTGTGAGATGGCCAAACTCCATCTCTGTAGTTTAGAGCTTTGGGATGCTGCGCTAGTCAAGTAAACTAGCGGGTTGTGATCGGACATTACTTCCACTGGATGCCCAAAAATCCATCCCTCGAACTTCTGGAGTGCCCATACTATGGCGTAGGCCTCCTTGTGACTGGCGGCCCACCTAGCCTGCGTGCCGTTTAACTTCCGGCTGGTGTAAGCTACCGGTCGGATTTCTCCCCGTTACCTCTCTGCGCTAAACAGCAGGCTACGGCAAATGAACTCGCATCCGTGTACAATAAGAACGGACGGTCAAAGCTTGGCGTCGCTAGTACTGGTGCGGAACATAAACATTCCTTTAGCCTTTTGAATGCGATGTCCATCTCTGTCGTCCAACTCACTTTCTCCGCGGCTTTCTTTCCCGTTAAATCGGTTAGCGGTTTCGCGATCTCGGCTAACCCCGGTACGTATTCCCGATAATAACTGCAGAGTCCCAAGAAACTACATACTTCCTTCTCCGTCTTCGGCGGTAACAGGTCCCTGACCGCCTGTAACTTCTCCGGGTTCGGCTGGTGATCCCCGGAACCGACCACGTGCCCTAAGTAATGCACCTTTTCCTTGGCTAAGCAGCACTTTTCTAGGTTCCCCGTAAACCCCGCTTCCACCAAGCTACCGATTACCTTCTCTAAATGTTGCAAGTGCTCCTCCCAATTTTTGGAGAACACTGTAACGTCATCGAGGTAAGCTACTGCATAATCCAAATGAGGGTTTAACACTTTGTTCATTATCCTCTGGAATGTTGCAGCGGCCCCCGACAATCCAAAAGGCATTACGTTCCACTGGAACGATCCCCGGTGGGTAGCAAACGTAGTGTATTTCTTGCTTCCGGGGTCCATTGGTATTTGATAATACCCCTTCAGCATATCCAAAGTTGTGATGTATTTTGCTGCCCTCACCTTGGCTAAAAGATCCCTGATGCGTGACATGGGAAATGCGTCTGCGATGGTGTGTGCGTTGAGCATTCTAAAGTCACAACACAATCTGACTTCCCCTGTACGTTTAGCAATACAAACAATTGGATGACTATACTCTTCCCCCGACTCTTCTATCATCCCTCTGTCGCATAACTCCTGAATCTGATCATCCACCGCCCGCTGCATAGATTGGGGCACTTTGTATCTGTGCTGAGTACGTAGCACGCTCCCCGGTTTAACCGTTATCTCGTGGTTACCTAACGTGGTTCTTCCTACTTCCCCCGAAAAAAATACTTTCGAGCGATCTACCAACTCCTGTAGCTCCCAAAGTTGTTGCTGCGTGATCTCTGGACTTTCTACGTTCAGCTGCTTGGGATCACTCCTCTCTCCATTTTTCGGCTCCATGGGCACCTCCCGAATCTCCCCGAACTCTCCATCTGATTCAAAAATTACCCTCACCACATTCATCTGTTGTTTAAACTCCCTCAATTTGCCTACGTGAACGTGCCTCTGCCCGTTGCCTACCTCAATCACGTAGCTGTTTGCCCCCCTTTTTTCTACAATATGCACGGGGCCCGTCCATCTGGCATAAAGCTTGTTCCGGGAATCTGGGATGAGAGCTATAGCCTGATCCCCAACCTCGAAGGACTTCTGCCGCAGTCGTCGGTTGTAGTAGGAAATGTACCGACGCTGCTGCTCCTCCGCCACCTCCTCTACTTGGAGCGCCACCTTTTCCATCCTTTCTTTCATTTCTTGGAGGTACTGCCCTGCCGACACTGAAATACCAATGGGTAGCCTGCACTCTCCGGCCCAGTTCTTTTTCAAGATTGCTAGCGGTCCCGTCGGTTCCCGACCGTATAATAATTGGAACGGCGCTATGCCCGTCGTCACGTTGGGCACCTCGCGATACGCCCATAAAAGATAAGGTAGAGCCTTATGCCACTGCCTTGGCTCCTCCCTTATTATGTTGTGTAACATCCCCTTGAGGGTCCTGTTAAAACGCTGGATCAACCCATTGGAGGAGGAATTTCCTGGCACCGAGAATCTAGGAGTCGAACCCTACCTCTTCAAGATCTCTTGTGTCAGTCCCGACACAAAATTAGTGCCCCTGTCCAACGCCACCACCTCCGGAATGCCCTTGCGCTGGAAGATCTCCAAAAGCGCATCACAAGTGTTCTTCGCATTTAAGGAGGTCAGACATACGGCCTCCGGCCAACGTGTATGTTGATCCATCATCACCAAAATCCATTTGTGCCCCTTGCTAGAAGGCGGTTCTATTGGGCCGATGAGATCCACGTTGACGACCTGAAAAGGTAGCGAGGGCCTTCTAACTGCAGTTATAGGTACTCTATCTCCTCTTGTGACAGGACGTCGTAATTGACATCCCTCGCATACGTCACAGTACTGACGCACGTCTCTCTTCACGGTCGGCCAATAGAACGAATATCGAATCCTCTCTAGCGTCTTTTTGTGTCCCAAGTGCGCCGAAAATACCGAATCGTGGGCCAGGCTTAGCACTTGTTTTCTCCTAATCTCCGGGACTACAAGTTGATTTGTCAATTGCCCTAACACCCTTTCTCTATGGTAGAGCATCTCTTCTATGTAAACATAACCTCCTTTTTCCTCTCTAGCCCATCTACGAGCTTTCGATAAGGTCCTATCTTCCTCCTGTTGGTCTGCGAATACCGCGTGATCGGATCTGCTTACTTGCCGATAATCTCCAATATCCTCGCCGGAGCCCGAACGAGCTATCTCCGTCTGCTTATTTTCTCCCCGTGCGCCTGCCTCTTCGTCTCCTGATTAGCTGTCCGATTTTGCCTCCTCTTCGACCACTCCCTCCTCTATCGGCGGCGGCTCGCTCTTCGCCTTAGGCGCTTCCGGTTCCTCCTCGACCCCTACCTGATTTCACCGCGATATTGGCTCGGTGGGCACGGCCTTCTGTCCTCTCATTCTCCGCTATCGAATCCTCCCTTTCCTCGTACTTTCGCTCTTCCCTCTCCTGTTTAGGTTCTAGCGCTTTCTGTAAATTAACCGCCCACTCGTGACTAGAGTCTCTAACCGTTGACATTTTTATGTAATCTTCTGGAGTAATAATAAACTCATTACTCAAATTAGGTACTATGGCACAAACAATTTCATTGATTCCTATCGTTTTACTCCCCGCCTTTTCCAGACCTGCTTCCATAATCCTAATTCCAACCATTTTTATGGGGAAATGGCTGTCCTTCCATCAAATCCTGTTAGTTTTACTTTCCCAATTTCCTCCAATTTTTCTTCTCCCAATAATCCTCTCTTTAAACAATTGAATTCTGCCCCACTATCTACCAGTATATTGGCTTGGAGCCCTGCCTCTGTAGTTACCATCATTTGTTCTCCTATGGGTATTTCTATCCTTTTAATCTCTCTCTGGTTAGACCCGAAAACTCTTCCTACCTTTGCGCTCATTTTTCTAACCTCCTGTTCTACTTTTACTCCGGTCTCCTCTCTAGGTTTCTCTACTTCCTGATTATTCTCCACAGCCACCCTTCCTACTTTTTTCACCCCGTCGTTCCGCCAATAATAGGAATTACTCCTGCCCTCCTGTCTTACGCTACCCTTCTGGGGACATAATGATTGCCGATGGCCCGGCTTCCTACAATTAAAACAGATTTTGCCTCGATCTAAACTAGGGTTACCCTGACTTCCCATAGGTCGTTCTCCTTCTATCTTACTCCCGAACTTCCTATCAGGCGCTTGTAATTTTTCTTCTGAAACTGCCCTTTACTATTCCCGCTCTCCCTCTTCACGAATCCGCTTCCCGTAGAGATATACTGACTCCCTTTGGCATTGTAATTCGACGAAAAATTATCCTTCACCTTTCCTATTTCTAGTGCTTCCACATGACTCTCATATGAATCACATAATTCCCCTAATTCTTTAGCCAAGACTAGCTTACACACCACACCTCTCTGCAGTAAATAGGTTTTTAAGGATGGGGATAGTAATCTTTTAAACTTATCACACACTAGCAGATTTACTAATTGGTCGAACTCGGTTACTCCGCAATTGGCTACATAATACCCGAGTGACCTGCCAATCCGTCCCACTAGCTGTTGGAAGCTCTCCCCCTTGTTCCGGCGTATCGCCTCGAACTGCTTCAGATATACATCTGGAGTCAAATGACATTCACTTAGAATAGCTTCCTTGACGGCATCATAATTATCATATTGCTCTACGGTCAGACGTCGGAACAAATGGTTTACGCAATCCGCATTGAATAACGCAATCACTAACCGCCCTTGCATGCTCTCTGGTATGTCATGCAGAATAAACGCCCTCTCTAAGGTGTCAAAAAATCCAATATCTCTTCGGGTTTTGTAGGGCTATTGGGTAAATTCCTCTCTAGAATTCTGAGGTAGTCGGCCAGTTTCGTTGACTGTCTCCCTGACGCCGATGCCACGCCCCGTTCTTGCTCTATCTCTAATTTTTTTAGCTCATAAGCCCTAGCCCCTTTTCTATCGGCTAGCTCCATCTCAATTCGCTGTTGCTCTAAATGTAATTCTAGCTTTTTCTGTTCCATCTCCAATACCCTAAATTTATATTCCCATTCTAGACTTATCGAATTCACTTCTATTCCTTTATCATTAATTATTACTTCATTGCTAGAATTCAATTCATTATCTGTTCCTCCCTCATTTTCTCTTTTGCTTCCCTCGGAATTCCGGTCCTCGAGTTCTTCACTAGCTTTCCCTTCCAAAAACTGTTCAGCCATTAATATGCAACAATAATTTACACTTAATGCAAAATATATATACACTGAAATAATAATACAATTTCCCGATGGTTAGCCTTTGCTCTCACACTACTAATTTCTATCTACTTCGCTGAGATACTTAGTTAAATATTATTTTAATCTCTACCTTTTACTTTTTCTTTTTATCTAGGCTAGTACCTATCCTTCTCTGTCCGTTATTTTCTTTCTTCCACATATAAAATACACTTTTCGCAATTTATTATCTCAAATTATTCTTACTATATCCTCACTAATCTTAAGTTAAATTTCTCTTAGAAAGGTTACCTCTAGTACTCCTAGTGTCCTGATGAAACTTATTCCGCTATTTCTAACTTATACACAGGTATCGACACAGGTAATCAAATTGCGGCTTCAAAAGTAGTACTTACCGGGCTACTCGGGCCCCCTCAGCTTCTCTGTTGCAGCTAAACTGCGGCCAGCGATGGGACTCCCTAAACAGGGAAAGTCCGGTCTCACTGGTGACGTGAGACGTGGTCTTCCGAAATTCTGCCTTGCACACTGGATCCGAGCCTCGTCGGCCCTCTCCGTCGTTTATTGGTAACGCGCCTTGCCGGCTCCTCTCGTCCTGAATCCGGTTGCGATATTCGTAGTTGTCGGTCTCGTCCGTGCATCCTGGTTACGGATCTCCCTGTCACTGCCGTCGATGAAATCACCACTTTTCTTTGTACATAGAGTTCTAGTAGCAGAGGTTGACTTCCGTTGTTCCTCACAACAAGAATTACTTATTCACTTTTTTTTTAGCCTCGCCTTCTCCTCCTCGGGTTTACCTGGTATCAAACAATCATCCTGCCGACTGCGCCATTTATTACTTTGCTGTAGGGGTGAGACATATACTTTCGTGCTAAGTCCCGCCTTTTTTCGATAAGCGTCCGTGAGTTAATTTAACAACTTCCCCCTACAGCAAATAATCTAAGGTTCTCACTCTCGTAATTTATTAATAATAAATTTATCATCAAGGCCCCTCTTCCTCCGCCTTTTTGTGTAATTATCCGCGAATCAAGGAAGGGAGAGAATGGCTACTGTCCGGCACTTCATCATCTTCAATAAATACTTCGTGAATAAGAAAGATAATAAATTTAATGAATCAAAGTACTAGTGAGAGTCTGGTTCCGGTGCCAATGTCCGCGTCGACGAATTTGTGGCATGCGTCGTCCGTCATGAATTGTTCAATCTCAAATCCGTTGCCCTAACGCCACTCTATATCAGAGTCGTTCCGACTCCACGCTGTCTCCCGAAACACTCTGTTTCACGCTAAAAACCAGGAACTGCGTTCCTCGGAGCATAAAATCTCCACCATCTATCCGTCTTCCAGACACTCGTTGCAAATCCTTTTCACTTTCTCCCGAAGCCTCCAGCTTCACGCAAATAACAGGAACTGCGTTCCTTGGAGCATAGACGCCGCACGTCTACCCGCCGTCCAAGCGCACCTCGCAATCCTCCCGCTCCTCTCTCCGAAGCTATCTCTCATCCCCCTCGCTCCAGAAGACCCCTCCCTTCTTTTTCGCCCCCCTATACCACGAGGCGCTGACCTTGTCAGGTCCTGGAGCGAACCTGACTTTTGTCCGCAGGCCAACTTTCTCCGTATCCGCATCCCAGCCGCTCCTGCTTCTGGGAACCCGCTCACCCTCGCTTATTGTCTCCGTGCCTGACGACAGCATACTTCACATTCCTTCTAACGGACTTCTGCACGTGGAAACCAGACTCTATACTAACAGAGCAAAACATACAACAATACTGACATTCTTTTACACAAAGGACGTATTCAGTCTTCCCAGACAAGCTGGCGCCTTTCTAACCTTGGGCATTGTATATGCACACAGTTAATGAAATAAAGTTATTTCCTTGTTTTTATGTACATAAATTAGCACTAGATCATATCTTAATTGATATGCATCTCATTATTACTTTTCGCCCTTGCAATAGGGTTCTGAATGGAAAATTCTATATGTTGTTTATGAACGACAAAATAGATCCAAAATTCCTGATGTGGTGTTTTTCTGTTTCAAAAGAGTTGATCGTGTGACGTAATGCATCTCTGACGTCATGTCAGAATGATTTAGATGAGATGGAGTCACACCAGAAACTGTTAAAAATTGGGCTTTGCTGCTATGAGAACAAAGCAAAGTGGTACACGCGGCGCCGTGCGCCAAAAAATGGGACAAACGTTCATACGTACAAACAAAGAAAATTTCATTGTTTTAGATTGAGACGTGGAATTAATATCAGAGGTGCAAATAACATTTGCACATAGCTGCTCCATTATATACAACACATAGCTGCTCACATTAATATACAACACATAGCTGCTCACATTAATATACAACACATAGCTGCTCCCATTAATATACAACACATAGCTGCTCACATTAATATACAACACATACCTGCTCACATTATTTCGTACGTTAAAGCAAGATAACTATGAAAGCAAAGTGAGTTTTTGAGGTGGAAAATACCAAGTAACAAATCATTTGGAATAGATCGCACATTTTCGTAGCATTTTGCGAAAGCCATTTTCCAGAAAAATGGTGATCATTGCGATCTTGATATGTTCTCAAGGTGTTCCGAATGTGTATGTGTTATCAATGCTCTCTGCAAGTGTTATCATTGCTCTCTCCTCCACAAAAATTTTTATGACAGAAGATACTATTTTTACATAACACATTCGCGACACTTAGTGACAAAAGCATGGAACACTGTCGTAGTACACTGCGAAAGCATTTTTCCTGAATTACTTTCTCGATGTGTTCCGAATGAGTTGTCAACCTTTCCTCATGATGTGTTATACATTCCGAAATGCCACGGGCAGCTGGAAAAGAAATTATCGAAATAGGGCATGGCTCAGGCGTCTTCATCATTTTAAATGTACTAATGCACTAATTTACTTAAATAGGTGTTTTTGGTTAAGTGAAACTTGACTTAAAACACGTCATGTGTCATTTGGTGCACATAGTCATTCATCTGCTATCCATTCAGTAGGTTAACAGCAGCGCCAGTCCTTGTATATTCCATATTAGAATTGATAACTTTAATCAGCGTGACAAAGAAACTTTTCCCGGTTCGGTGTAACAGAGTAGAGCATAAACTCTATGTGCAGGTTTATTTCATTAGGCCGAACCAGCCCCTGCCCGAATTTCGACAACAGTATTTGGACTATTTATTCATGTTTTGCTGTGCGCGGCTCGAATGTGGATTTTTCAGATGGTTTTCGTAATACTACTTGACCAATCACAAGCAGCATATAGTTTTATACGGATTTCCAGTTATACTTGATATTTACATCCTCATTTTCTGTATTTATGCCTTCCAAATATTTGAAATAAAAAGAATGATGATACCGAATTTTCGGTTGTAATGAGCACATCTTTTGAATCCTTTCTGAAGCGAATTAAAATTTTCAAAGTTATTCAAAGCCAATGCAATCAGTTAGAAAAATCAACCGGACTTTTACAATAAATAAAACATCCAGAATAGAAATAGCTACATTACTTCCAACAGCGGCTAAAACGTATGTTACAAAAATTAACAAATGGCACACAAAATTTTTTTCACAGTAGAACGATATCGGAGACAAACAGATTTTCAAATCGAACAGTTAAAAGAACAAATATAGATGGAAACATGATGTAACTCTACACCTTCTAGCGGAAGAATTTTGCATAATGGGAAAGTTGAAAACAGGCTTAAAATATTCTTCGTGGAAAAAGCTATGCCAAGGAAAAATACATTTTCAAATACGTCTCCCGCAAGTAGAGATAGCGAAAAAAAAAGGTATTAACCCTTACACCACCTACCGGGAAATATGTACATTATTTAAAGGGGATAACGTTTCACATCTCTGTTGTAGTGGGTGGCATACAGTAAAAAGAGTAATTTCTCAATAGGATGTTTAGAAACGAAGATACAGTTGCAAACAGAAGTACACAAGCACCACCTACCGACAGAACTGTGAACAACAAAATTCCTCATATACTAGCCTAAAGTGTTCCACAAAGTAAATGGCATCCGGTGTTGAAAGAATTTTTAAAATTGCACATGTAGAAGCAGAGATATTGAGGACAACAGATTAAGCATGTGCGTCCCCTAGCGGCGAAATTGTACAATATTTGGGGAAGAAAATACGCACACAGAGTGCATAGTTAGTAGTATTTAACCAAAGAAAGAAGTTTTTCAATCGGTTTTTAGTCCCGCAGATATTGCTGTAAACGGAAATGTCAACTTACGCCTTCTGGTGGCAGACTTGTGTGTTAAGAAAAATTTGGAATTACATGAGGAACTTTTCGCAGCGGAAAGGCTCTCCAACAAAAAAACCATTTTTCAATTCGGACTCTCAGAAGCGATCAAAATACGAAAACTGTCTACGCCCTCTGGCGGGAAAACTATGCATTATTTACGAAGAAAGTATTCTCAAAAGGTTTTCCGATGTGAGTGGTATCGGTCAACCAAATAATTTTTTCAATCGAGTTTTCAGGAGCTCAAAGTTTGCTGCAAATACATCAGAACCAGAAATTAACACTTTCGCTCCCTGGTGTCCAAACCGTTCTTTACCAAACATTAGAAATATATGCAAAACATTTCCAATCGGGAGCTGCCTGCGATACAGGAAGAATTTTTCAAATCGGAGTGTTTGAAGCAGAGATATCGGGGGAAAAGCGATTTACCTTATCTCCACCTAACGGAAAGTCTATAATATACTTTTGAATTATATGAAAAACATTTCGCGCAGGAGACGCTATCCAACAAAGACATAATTTTTGAAATCGAACCCTTATAAGCAGAGATATTGACAAAAATATGACATACATCTACTCCCCCTGGTGGAGAAACCATGCATTATTTTAAGAAGAAAATATTCCGAAAAGGTTTATTGACGTGAGTGGTATTGGTCCATGAACGAAGTTTTTCAGTCGAGATTTTAGAAGCTGAGGTTTTACTGCAAATACATCAGAAGCAGAAATTAACACTTAGGTCTCCTGGTGGCCAAGCCATTTTTTACCAAAAATTAGAAGTTATATTACAAAACTACGACAGACTATAAATTATTGTCGTATATGTTAACGTGCTGCGTACTTACTGAGTGAACATTATCGATAAATAATGCTGTTCTACAGCTTTATGCACGTTTTGCTACAGGATTTCACCCTGTAGAGGTAGCAGTGTCTCGATTTGACATTATGCAACAGACGCCTAGACATTGCGTCTGTTGAGCTAAGGCATAGCATAATGTCAAATCGAGACACTGCGATCTCTACAGGGGGAAATGCTGTAGCAAACCGGGCATAAAGCTGCAGAACAGCATTATTTATCGATAATACTCATTCTAGAAGTTATATGCGAAATATTTCCCATCGGGCGCTGTATCCGCAGTAGAAAGAAGGGATGGGCGACTGTTTATAGTCCACTGAGTTGCTCGTTGCTCACGGTAGTCGTTCAACATCTAAAAAAAAATGAAAAAAATAAGGCATCGTGGTGAACGGCCCCTTGCAGCGTCATACCCTCCAAGCGTCATAATTTGGGGCGCCATTGGGTTCAATTTAAAAGAGGGAACCCTCAATAGCCAGCGATACATCAGTAATGTTTTAGAGGCAGAGGTGATAATACCCTTCCTTCAGAATTGTCCTGGCGCTATATTTTAGCAGGACAATGCTCGGCCAAATGTGGCCCGGAATCTCTCCAAGACCTCTTCCATGCACGGCAGATACCACTTCTTCCCTGGCCAGCACGCTCGCCGGGTATATCCCCAATCGAACATATCTGTGACATGGTAATTAAACGACTGGCCCGTCAAGCGCCTCCGTCAGTCACCACAAAGGAACTCTGGTAATATATAGAAGCAGCCTGGCAGGCTATTCCCCAGGACGATATTAAAAACATCATTGTTAAAACCTTATTGCTGTTCGAGGTGGCTTCACACAATTCGGAGTTTTGTAGCTAAAATATCTTGTATAGCTCTACAAATGTAATCACTTATCTCCGGTAACATGAGGCAAAATTCATTTGAATAGCGCTATTCTTTCTTGGTGTTGGAATTTTCACAAACAGTAGTGTAGTTTCGCAGCCATCCATCGACGTCTTCAAGAGACAAGATCCTTATTGCCTGTTACTGAAGGCTGAAACGAGCCAGACGTTTTCGAATACTTGCTTCAGCAGAACAGGTGGCGGATTATCCGGTCTCTAGCCGGAGTAGAGTGACAGCAAAAGTAAGAGTATCGCACTGAACTGTATGAAAAAAATTTTGCCAGAAGAAACTCTAACCAGATCACGTGCAGTGTGTACAGCCCTACCACCACCTTATTTTTATCCACTCGTTGTATTTTCCATACGGTGTCTACAGCACTGTACTGCATCTGGTTTTTTATGTTGTGTGTTTGTCACGAACCAATCGCAATTCACGGGACATGGAGAAGAGGCATAAGAACCTCCATTACTGGAAAATGTTTCAATTTTTTTGTGGACCTGGGGTTGTCTTTCTGGAAGAGACCAGTGCCATCTGAATTTTCGCAACTTGAAACTAAAAAATTCACATGCCTGCCCAGCTTCGGCATCAGAAGAGCTATCATGTGAATGTTCGGGCTTTTGACGTTGATGACTTCCTGATGGGCCCATTCCTACTGCCACTTATGCTGAACGCTCAACATTTCTTAGGGGCAGAATTACATGTATTTCGAGAAAATGTTTCATTAGAATCACGTAGTCGCATGTGGTTTATTCATGTTATTGATCTCGATCGGTATAGTTTCACAGCTCCAAACATCACCTGTCTGAAGAATTGGTAAAAGCGCACCGACTGGATAATCTCTACGCTCACCACATTTTAATCCACCGGATTTCTTCTTATGGGAATCCTTAAGGCTGTAGCGTACAGTTTCCAGGTTCCAAATAAACAAACACTCCGCGAACGATTCCAGGACAGTGGCGAATGCTGCGGTATGGCTAGTAGTGCACCGCCATACCACTAAAACCGTCGAAATTTAAAAAAAGTCCATTTAATAAAAGCTGGAATATTTGCAATTACATCTTAGGTAAATGAAAACAAACAAAAAATTCCATTTAATAAAAAGCTGAAATCAGCTGCATTACGCCATGGCTCACGTTCAACCCTGGTTGTCGTTGGGAAGCCAATGGAAAACCCGGAATTTAGGGATGCTGACAGCTCACAGCCTTACTGAGGTTCAAAATTATGCTTTAGCGCATGCGTGGGTTTCAACGGCCGAACGAGAAACAGACCGGGAACACAGGTTCTGTTAGCTTATCAGGTCATGCTGCAGCAATCACGCCATACGTTTTCTCGAAAGCGTTTTCTCGTTGAGTGCAGGCAGCAACAAACCAACATTTTTCTTCTCTGGGAGAGAGTGAGATTGTAGATTTTGAATTGTGTGTTATGCAGTAAATGGTGTTAGTGACTAGTGTAGTGATGCCCCTTGTGTTTGTTACAAATTGTGTAGTTTATTTCTTTAAATCATGAACAGTGTTTCTACAATTTTAAAACTTTTTCACTGAACAATGAGTTTAGGCAATACCGATAAAAGTATTATTTAAGATTCGTTATAAATACACTGACGGAAAAAAATCCCAACACCACGAAAAAATAGTTGTAGAGGAATGAAATGGCGGCAATACATTTGTATAGGTAACATATTTAATCGATTAAGATTTCAAGATCACAGCTTAATGTAAGCGCGAGAATAGCCATTTTAAATGTGAAACGCTGGTACATTAATAACCGGTGTAACCGCCAGAATGTTGAATGCCAGCATGCAAACGTTCATGCATTGTGCCGTACAGGTACTGGATGTCAGTTTATCGGATGGAGTTCCATGCCTGTTGCACTTGGTCGGTCAATACAGGGACGGTTAATGCTGGTTGGGGGTGACGCTGGAGTTGTCGTCCAATGATGTCCCCTACGCGTTCGATTGGAGAAAGATCTGGTGATCTAGCAGGCCACGGCAACATGTCGACACTCTGTAGAGCATGTTGGGTTACAACAGCGGTATGCGGGCGAGCGTTATCCTGTTGGAACCCCCTGGAATGCTGTTCATGAATGGCAGCTCAACAGGTTGAATCACCAGACCGACGTACAACTGTGCCGTTAGGGTGCGTGGGATAACCACGAGAGTGCTCCTGCTGTCATAGGAAATTGCTCCCTAAACCATAACTCCAGGTGTAGGTCCAGTGTGTCTCGGCCACAGACAGGTTGATTGCAGGCGCTCACCTGGCCTCCTTCTAACCAACACACGGCCATCACTGGCACCCAGGCAGAACCGGCTTTCATCAGAAAACACAACAGATCTCCACTCCGTCCTCCAATGAGCTCTAGCTTCACACCACTGACGTCGCAAACTGCAGTGGTTTGGGGTAAGTGGAATGCACGCTACAGGGCGTCTGTCTCGGAGCTGTCCTTCAAGTAACCGATTTGTAACCGTTCGTTGTGTCACTGTGGTGGCAACTGCAGCTCGAATTGCTGCCGTAGACGCAGTACGATGCGCCACGGCCATACGCCGTACACGGCGGTCTTCCCTCTCAGTAGTGCCACGTGGCCGGCCGGAACCCGGTCTTCTTGAGGTAGTACCTTCCCTTGACCACCGCTGCCAACAATCATGCATAGTGGCTACATTCCTGCCAAGTCGTTCTGCAATATTGCGGAAAGAAAATCCACCTTCTCGTAGCCCTATTACACGACCTCGTTCAAACTTCGTGAGCTGTTGATAATGGCTTCTTCGTCTTCTTAAAGGCATTCTTGACTAACATCAACACCCTACGTCGAATCTCAACGATAACTAATGCTCACGAACGTTACAGCGCGTATTTACAGCAAACCTGCTTTGCATGTACCGAGGGGCGCTATTAGCGCCACACGTATGCGCCGAGCGCGAAATTTGCATAGACGTCATCTTACAGATGTACTCTCACCGCCTACCAACTGTCGTTTATCTAACACAACCCCTTCTTGGTGTTGGGATTTTTTTTTTTTGCGTCAGTGTACCTTTTTCAAGGAGGACTACAATGAAAAAAATGAAATAATAGAGGACGGGAGACCATGCCCACCTTTACCTAACCTTAAGAGTATACATAATGATAAAAAAGATACTTACACTCGGAATTTTCAGGTTTCTCAGTAGGATTTGTATCCATGGTTGGCAGGCTGCAGAAAGTTAAATAAACTATTTTGCTGGGCGTGTTTGTTGCTTTCTAAAAGCGACAGTTCTTGGAGCTCGGGTGGATTTGACAATCTCAACAGCTTGCGTACTTCGCAGAAAAAACACAAATCATCTGCATCACATTTGCAGTGCACGCTGGACATACTGCATTTTGGTCGCCAAAGAATTGATGAAACGCTTGACAAACAACTTAAATTAAATAACTCGGAACACAACAAAAGAATTCGTAAAAACCGAGAAATTTTGAAACGATTAATCGATGTTACTTGCCTACTGGCAAATCAGGAATTGCCTTTTAGAGAGAGAGTTGTTATATTATGGTTGATTACGGAGGAACTAAATTACACACAATGTTGCGTTATTGTTATTAAAACCCATTAGGGTTGTGATATGGTTCGGTTGGTATTAGGCAGAGAATTACGTACAATGTTGCATATTTCCGGTCCGCATGACCTCCATTCTATACCAGGATTCACCACTGTTCGAGGATAGCTGTCAAAGTATTCACAACACTTCGGGACTCTTTGAATGTGTTCGTTCGACAACTGACAAAAGGAGTTGCATAGCTTCGCAGGGAAACTATTTCGAACACTTGCTCTAATGCAGACTTACATAATTGTTCTCATCACAGTGTATAGCGCGTCTTTTGCAAAAAGATCGTGCTTTTGTATGTTATCGGTTTGTCCAGCCGTCCGTCTGTGGATACCATATCTCTGCAATTAATAGTCCAATTTGAAAAATTATTTTTGCATAGGGAAGCTTGAAATGTGCGAATGATGAATCTCTATTTCGTTTTTTTTTTTTATGATACACAATTTTGCCACTTGAGGGCGCAAACGCAGATCATATCGAATTCAAAATACATTTTATTCCATATATTTGCCTCTAAACGTCGGATTCAAAAAAATATTTTACCTTTCGATTCCATTTATGTCAAAGACTATTTTAGGTACAGTAATTGTTTTCAAGTTACCCATAGATTTTCCGCCAGGGGGTGTAAAATTAAACTGGTGTAAAATTAAATCTCTGATTCTAAAACTCTGACACGAAAAATTCTTTCTACAGCAGATACAGCTCTCGATGGGAAATCTTTTGCATATGATTTCTAATTTTTGGTGTAAAACGGTTTGGCCACCAGGGGGCGTAAGGTTAATTTCTGCTTTTGCTGCATTTGCAGCAAAATCTGAGCTTCCAAAATTTAGAACGATAAAATTCGTTCGTGGACCGATACCATTCACGTCGATATACCTTTTCGGAATATTTTCTTCTTAAAATAATGCATAGTTTTTCCGCCAGGAAGAGTAGATGTATATCTTATTTTTGTCGATATCTCTGCTTCTAAAAGACCGATTTGAAAATATCCTTCTTTGTTCGACAGAGTTTCCAGTGCGAAATGTTTTTCATATAATTTTAAAGTTTTTCAAGTAATTCGTAGACTTTCCGCGAGGGGATGTAATGGTAAATTGTGTTTTCCCCGATATCTCTGCTTCTAAAACTCCAATTTGAGAATTTATTTTTTTCTGCACTGGATACAGCTTCTGATTGAAAATGCTTTGCATATAATTTCTAATATTTGGTAAAAAATGGTTTGGCCACCAGGGGGCGTAAGTGTTTATAAAAGCTTCTGATATATTTGCAGCAAAATCTGAGCATCTGAAAACTCGATTGAAAAAATTATTCCGTGGACCGATACTGCTCACATCAAAAAGGCTTTTGAGAATACTTTCTTCTTAAAACAACGCGTAGTTTTCTCGCCAGGCGGCGCAGAAGTATATGTTGTTTTTGTTGATATCTCTGCTTCTAAGAGTTCCTTTTTGAAAAATTCTTTCTTTGTTGGAGAGCGTTTCCCCTGCGAAATGTTAAATTTTTCTTAACGCACAAGTTTGCCATCAGAGGGCGTAAGTACACATTTCCGTTTACAGCAATATCTGTGGGACTAAAAACCCGATTGAAAAACTTCTTTCTTCGGTCAGATACTGTTAACTATACAAACTGTGTATGCGTGTTTTCTTTCCAGAATAATGCACAATTTCGCCGAAAATGCTCAATCTGTTTTTCTCAATATCTCTCCTTCTACATGTGCTATTTAAAAATTATTAAAACACCTGATACCATTTACCTTGTAGAACACTTTAGGCTAGTATATGAGGAATTTTGTAGTTCACAGTTCTGTCGGTAGGTGGTGCTTTTTTACTTGAATATGCAGCTGTATCGCAGCTTCTAAAAACCTTATTGAGAAATTTCTTCTTTACTGTATGCCATTCGCTACACTAGCGATGTGGAACATTATCATCTTTAAATAATGCACAGATTTCCTGCTAGGGAGCGTTAAGGCCGAAACCTTTTTCTCACTAATTCTGCTTCCAGGAGGCGTATTTGAAAAATTATTTTTTCTTAGCATAGCTTTTTCCATGCAGAATATTTTTCACATGTTGTCAACTTTTCCATTATGCAAAATTTTTCTGCTAGAAGGCATACACTTATATAATGTTTCCTTCTCTCGTATGCTACTTCTCTTAACTGTTCGATTTGAAAATCTTTTTGTGTCTGGTACCTTCGTTGTGCTATGAGAATCTTTTTGTGCGCCATTTGTTAATTTTCGTAACCTTTTTAGCCGCTGGTGGAACTAAGCAAATATTTGTATTTCTGGATATTTCGTCGATTGTTGAAACCGATTTAATGTTTTACTAACCGGTTCCATTGACTTTGAATGAGTTTGATAAATTTAATTCACGTCAGAACGGATTCGAAGACGTTCTCATTACAACCGAATTTTTGGTGTCATCTTTCTTGTTATTTCAGTGTGCTGCATTAGTGCGCTAGTCTGAATATATATAACTCAAATTACGCGAAACTGTTTTTGTTTGATTGATTTCTATGAATATCAAAAGCTAATAGAAATTGTCTTTTCTTAATCCTAATTCAAGGTTACTGCCTCCATGGAAAGTAGAAAGAGTCACAAACGTGGCAGAAACAGCATTCAGGTACCACTGGAAGTCTTGTTGATCCTGTGTACCAGGTGAACCTCTTAATCTCTAAATAAAACCCCAGTGGCTGACCACGTCAGATACAACTCAGAACTTTCTCATTTCTTGATTCGGGTCAAAACTTCAGGGATGAATAAGTGGAAACTTGAGCTTTATTTCTTTTCTTTCCAATTACCCATTAATCCGATTGGGACACCCCCTATGTTAGTAATTTTTAAGCGTGAAGGAAGTTTTTACCAGAGTTTCTGGTTTGAATTGCGCTCATAATTTTACATGCAACGTAGTCGGAGCAGACTGCGATAAAAACGTGAACAGAAAAAAAGCTGCGTTATGCTTCATCCCACGAATCATCGATATGATTTAAAGTCGTGGGAATTTGGAGGCCAAGACGGCACACCAAAATGCTTAGACATGATCCTCGAAACATTCCTGCTCAATGCCGGTCTTATGGAACTGGGCGTCGTCTTTCGGAGAGAGTCCAGTGTCATCTGAACATACGGTTACTAATGTAAGGGCAACTATATACGAAAACTTCTTTGACAGAATATGGCGGTGAGGGGGGTATTTAACGGTGATCGGGGGACCCAGGGATTTGCATGAAAAACAGGTAACAAACTGCGATATCACCGCCTGTTACCTTTTTCTATCCAACCATGCAGTTTGGTTGTAGCTGTTCACTCGCTCGATGTCGAATACTGACCCATCTACTGAAATGTTGGAGATGGAACCTGGACTTATCGGACCAGGAGACTCTTTTCCAGCCGTCCAATGTCAAAATCACGCTGTTCCCATGCTCACTGCAGCGAAGCTGCCCATGACAGTAGGTCAGCATGTGCATATGTACGAACGGGTCCCCAACCCTTAGGCCGAACCGCAAGAGCGTATCCTGTATTTTGTGCTTGGAATCGCTTGTTCGTGCGACCTGGTTTTACAGTAGATCCATTCGTTCTTTCCTTCAGGTGAGAATTAAGTAGTAGATACTTACCGATATGTAGAAAGAATAACTGCGAGATGGAATAAAATACCTTTCTTTAAAGGCATGTACCCACCATAGGTTCATGATGGTATGTTGCTGACATTGGGGATGAAGCTCCCGCGTATGTCACAGTACAGAGAATTTCGTTGTGGTAAGGAATATTAAGATGATACAGATCGTTCTGATCGACGCTCCACATCCACTTCTGAGGGAAACATAGTAAACTGCGTACCATGACCTTGTGATGCAAGACAGACGACTCACTGTTCTGTGTATAGCTGAGTCTGTACGCATTTTAATTAGCCATATCGATTCAGTCCTAGCGAATTCTTTGAAGATAAAATAAGTCAGTGCTCTATGGGTCCCACGAATGTTGACAGATGAGTCAAAGCTCTGACCCAAACGAATGTGCTTCACCAACTTGAATATGCTTTGTGCGGATCCAATAAACTTCTGCTCCCCGATCCAATAAATTACTGGTCTCCAAAATACGCTAGCCTCGTAAGCGAACGTCATTCAGCCATCAAGAAATGATGGTATGATTATAACGACAATGATCCAAATAATAAGACCGATATATAGTCTGTAGAATTTAAGTTGATGTATTCATATATAATCTGCAGAATTTACCCGCCGTATTCTTTAGAACTTGTTCCTAGAAACTTTTATGATTTCCCCAAGTTGAAGGTAACATTCGTGGAAACCGTTACATCTCTGACTCTGAGGAAGTCGCAACTGTGGCTTCGTGGTTGGTAAAGATTTTTCTCCATCTGAATCAAGGGACTATAACATCTGTGGGAAAAGTGAGTTGATGTGGCCGGAGAATATGTCAAAAAATAGAAAAAAAGGCATCATAATGGTAGAGCTGCCCGGTATGTGTCAGAATACGAAACTTTCAATTGACACTCGTACACATGAAAAATTGATACGCATATCTAAGTGCTCATTTTGAGATTCGAAAAAAGTTGTATGATTAATTATAAAATAGTTTATACAATGAGACCATAAAACTATTGAATTATCAGAGAAATCTTCAGCTGAATGGCTGGTAATCTCATCTTGCTCGTAATTTCTTTGGCTGAAAGTCTGCAAGCCAAGATCTTGCAAAATTTCATCTGACTGATCCTTTAAGGAAGCACTGCATTATGTTTACTTTCGCTGTAATAACATATAACCTGCCGTTGGTGATTCGAAACCACGTCTTCCGACTTCGGAGTATCTCTTTTCACAACTGAACTACGCCGGCAGACTTATCTCTGCTTCATTGTCGATTTGATTCATGCGTCCCCTCAGAAGTACGTCACGTAGTACATTATATCACCTCCCCTTGAGAAAAGCGGAGGGGAAGGGGCACGAAATCGCAGGTTTTGAGTCAGCTGACAACCATGCTTGAAGGACCATATCAAAGAAGAATTAATTTTATTCAATTACGTGTGTTGCGTGGAAGACTCATACACATAATTATCAAACCTTACGGCCAGGAGATTCCTTTTCGTTCGGGTGACAGTATAACATATAACCTTTTGCTGGTGGTGGAGTCGAACTCACGTCT
This sequence comes from Macrothele yani, assembly GCA_039090855.1. Taxonomy (NCBI): domain Eukaryota; kingdom Metazoa; phylum Arthropoda; class Arachnida; order Araneae; family Macrothelidae; genus Macrothele; species Macrothele yani. Next base: position 56,214,985 of record CM076992.1, on the reverse strand, counting down.
TCCTTTTCCGGAGCGGCTGTTCTCCCAACTGAACTAAGCCGGTAGGCTTATCTCTGTTTCACTGTCGATTTAATTCATGTGTCTCCTCAGTAGCACGTCATCTACCTCATATCACGTAAAATACATTGTACAGTTGAGACGACTTGAAGACAGCCGTGAATAAGTGTTTGACGAAAACATCAGGCAATTTCTCTCGTGTGGGAATACACACAAAGATTCAGGACAACGCCAAATGAACAGTGAAGCACTGATTAAAAGGAAACTCAAAGGTGCTTGAAAATGGGCCTGGTCTACACAAAATTGAAACAATACAAAGTGCGAATGGAAAATTCCTTTAAAAACGGAAGCCCTTTTCCGATAAGATTTCGTTTGTGGTCACGTAGTGATGGAGTACTAAGGGAAAATATGCTATATTCTGCCATGTAATCACTTTCAAAACATGTTTGACTCAGATTTCAATACCCACCGAGCTATACAGCGTTGACGATGCTAATTATAAATATGTTTTTCACATCTCGAAGTTTCCGCAAGGCTTTGATTTGGAATGCACCATTTGCATTTTCTGTCACGACTTCCGTTCATGGTCTAATTTAGACAAAATGATGGTGGAAAGTATCACTTTCCAAGTTTTATGTCAAAAATGATTTTAGAGAAAAGGGAAAGATAAAACAGAACAAATGTGTATCTTCAAACGAAAAAATCTGGATAACGAAGAATACTCCGCAATTTATTCTAATACTAGGAAACGAGATGCGGTTTCTCACTGTAATTAAAGAGAAATGGAAATATCTAGAATATAAAACTTGATCAGTATCATCTAAGCAGAATGAAACAGTGAGCGGAATACCTGGTGGTATCCGTAAAAAAATCGTCTTTCTCATCATTTAAACGGGAATGTCATCATCAGCATCGACCGCTGCTGCCGATCACATGACCCCACCCTTAGCACGACTGCACCACCTAGAATGTGATTTCGGCCTTTGGCAGATCACCTCTTCTCTATCTCTCGTTTATCGAATCGAAAAGCACTCTCTTTTTCCAAACAAACATGACTTCCAGATAACTTAATCAAAAAGCTAATGCTATTCAAAGGATACTACGGAATTTGTATATACTATTCCACCTGGACCACACATGATTTTCCAGTTCGAGGAAATGCTTACAATGATTCGAGATTATACAAAAACGGTAAACTACAATTATTCTGAAGAATTTACTTCCCAGAAATTTCGGCACTTTTCTAAGCCATTTAAGAATTTCTCATTTTCTTTTAATTCGAGGAGTATCAGTAATGGTTTGAAAATTAATTTGGGCAGCAACAAAAAAGAAATAACCAATTCACCAATTCTAAAAGTCTTCAAACATAAAAGTGTAACTTTGTACCTCTACTTTGAGATCCTTCCATGTTATATCACGTGATATCTAATTTGAAATGTCCTATAATTTTGTTAAAAGTCAGTGAACTTACACTGAAGTAGCATATCAGCATATTATTACCGAATAGTAATAAGACACGTGCCACATTCCCGTACGCAACTATGAAGCTGAGATCACTTTATAAACAGCTCACTGTGAAAGATTCAGAGGCGTACGAAACGTAAATAGGGGCATTATCGGAAAAACTCGTGATTTAAGCGACTTTCAAATAGGCATGATAGTGAGCGTTAGGAGTTTTCGCAATTCTGGGCTATGTAAGTATCGAGGGTGTACAATGAATAGTGTACAAACAGCCCTTTTGTGGGCGGAGACTACTGGCCAAGGTTCGAGGACAACGGCGGCGGCTAGAGAGAATTGTACGAGGTAAGAAATGAGTTCCCCCTCATTGCTTCAAGTAACAACGCAGTACAACTGCGGTATCGAGAGATGAATTTCATGACACACAGCCTGCCGCACAATGGCGCCCAAGGACCATAAAATAAGATGTCCCCTTTGTGTATCACTTGTCTCTGCTACAAACCGGCAAACTCGTCTGCACTGTGCACCGGAGAACGAAAATTGGACCTGGAAAACTTTCACCTGGTCTCATGAATTACCATTTGAGTCCAATACTGATGAGTCGCATAAACTATATCTCACGAGTAAAAGTCGTCTTTGTGCGGATAATTGAAAGTAAAATAAAACTCGGCTTAGCTTAAATCAAATTAACTCATATCATGAGACATCAATTTAAGATATTTTAAAAACAGATTAAAAGACATACAAATCTATTTTTAAAATATCATAATTTTTTATTAAATTGATTTCTCATGATATGAGTTAATTTGATTTAAGCTAAGACGAGTTTTATTTTACTTTCAATTATCCGCACAAAGACCGATTTTACTCGTGAGACCATTTGAGTGTTATGGACGCGCCCAAATATAGCATTAATAGTACATATCGATGGATCCCGGCAGCCAAGTGTTAATTAGTGCTAATTGTGCAAGTTTGCGGAGATACTGTAACGATCCTGAGTCTGTTTTAGCAGAGGGCACTGGGTTCTTTCTTTCATACCTCTCAAACATCATTTCTATGTCACCCCGGCATCTTAACATCATTGCGGACCATGTACACTCGCACATGTGAATGATGTTTCCTAATGAACAGCGCTACTTCGAACAGGATATTACTCCATATCGCAAGGCACAGATTGTCACACACTGGTTCATAGCGCCGAAAATTACACTGAAGTGCCAGAAAAACTGGTACAGACGAGCTTATGCAAAATACATAGCAACGTCACCTATGCGCGTACTTGGTTGTGTCCGCCAGTGCGTATATAAAGCGATAGACATCCTTGCCAGCTGTCTGAGCTGTTTTCGGCATGAGAATGACAAGTAATAATGATTTAAGCGATTTTCAACGCGGTGTCATAGTTGGCGCTCGTGAGATGGGCCATAGTATTTCGGAGGTAGAAACGAAGTTCGGATTTTTACGGACAACCATTGCAAGGGTGTACCGTGACCTCAAGAATTCTGGCAAAACCTCCAACCTACCATACCAGTGTGGCCATAAAAAAACATTGGGTGAACGTGACCATCGTCGGCTGTCAAGAATCGTTTCACGCGATAGGCGTGCAACACTCTCGCAGCTATAATCGGAATTCAATGCTGGAGCCTCAACAAGCATCAGCGTCCGGACTGTGCAACGTACCCTGCACGATATGGGCTTTGGGAGCCGACGCCCAACTCGAGTCCCCTTGATGGGTGCACGACACAGAGCTATGCGCCCTGCTTGGGCACGGCAACACCACCACTGGACACTTGATGACTGGAAACAAGTAGACTGGTCTGACGAGCCGCGTTTCCAACTGTATCGGGCAGATGGAAGGATTCGTGTGTGGCGCAAACCCCATAAAGTCATAGATCCCGCCTGTCAACAGGGAACTGTAACGGCTGGTGGGGGTCCGTAATGGTATGGGATGTGTTTAGCTGGACTTCACTGGGACTTCTGGTACGTCTACAAACGTCTGTGACCGGCCAACACTATGTGCGCATTATTTCTGACGAGGTACATCCGTTCATGTCCTGCATTCATGCTGATGGGTTGGGCCTGTTCCAACAGACAATGCACCTCCACACAAGTGTCGGGACGCCACATTATGGTTAGAGGAGCATTCATCTGAGTTTGGGGTGTTGTCATTCCCACCCAAGTCCCCAGATCTGAACGTGATAGAACACATTTAGGATGCCATGCAACGCGCTATCGAACACAGGAATCCGAGACCTCGGAATACACCCGAATCGTGAAAGGCTCTGGAGGAAGTATGGTGTGCACTGCCTACAGCATATTTCCAGAAGCTAGTGGAGTCCATGCCCCGTCGTATTTCTGCAGTCCTGCGCTCCCGTGGGGGACCTACCAAGTATTAGACTGGTGTACCAGTTTTGCTGGCATTTCAGTGTATTTTAAAGTGCTAAAATGACACAAAAAGTCCCCAGATCTTAATCGAACTCTTCACATGTGGGATTCGTAACACAGATTCTCCTCCAGTGAATATTCGGCAAATGACGGAAGCTATCACATCTCTTGGCTAAAAATATCCGTAGAACGATATGAATACCTCGCTGAATCCATGACACATCGAACCGAGGCGGTTTTGAAGACCAAAGGCAGCCCAACACGTTGTTAAGTGATACTCCTAATAATTTGCTACTGCAGTGTATATCTTTAGCATTTTTCATTTTGAAACGCCGTTTCTAAGTGCATCTTCCTATTACAATTCTTTTTTAACACTTTCAGTTAGAAAAGGATGAACTCACACTGGTTTTCACTTAAAACTGTTTTTTTGCTAAAATGGCGTAGACCCAAATTAGAAACAACGTTCTTAAAAAAGTGACACAAAAAAGCTTTATGAATTTTACCGAACGGCTGAATTACAAAATTGTAGGAACACAGGGAAATTACTATTGCTTTGAGTTATTTGAGAAAAATTAGGTATATAAAAAATTGCCAGAAGTCGTCTGAATTCAAAGCAAAATCACAGGAAAGAAAATTGTAAACCGCATGGGAAAAGTAGACTCCGGGGTGGGTAACCATGCACGAAAAAAATAGGAACCGCCCTGATTATATATTGAGGGCTTTAGAATTCTTCCGAACTTGTAAACACCTGTTAATTCTGGTATTTCAGGGCAGTGGTTAACGATGAATGGTCATGGCAATAAAAATGCAAATAAAAATTTAGGGTTAGCATAGAGATAATCTATTGTAATTATTTTGCTATTCAAATTATAAGAACAGAATCAATAAATGTATGGTACAATGCTGTGGTGAAACAGTTATCTGCAATTAAAATCTGTCACGAAGGATTTTGAAAATATTCATCCAGTTTCAATATTCATCAGATTTAGTTACATTTCCGAAATTGAGGAAAGTTTCTTAATTTAGCTAAGTTAAAAAATCAGTTTAAAATGATTAGAGAGCGTAATGGTTGTACATATCCATTGATTTTATAGCATTTTCTGTGATAATATTTTGATAATAATACGGAGGGCGTTCAGAAAATAATGCCGCCATATTTATATACGAGTACAAATCCAGTGGCAAGGTGTCAAATTGAAACAAAACAAGAACAAAGCTCAGAATTTCTGCTTTAATTCACATATTTTGTTTTTATACATAGTCCCCATCACGCTCAATACATATACGCCAACGTTTAACAAGTTTTTAAAACCCGTCTCTGTAAAAATCTTCAGGTTCTTTTCCGAACCATTTCCTCGTAACGGCTTGAACATCTTCGTCACAGGTGAACTGAATTCCCTTCAGATGTCTCTTGGGAGCAGAAAACAACCAGAAGAGAGATGGCGCCAAATCTTGGCTGTATATAGGGTGTTCAAGAATTTAAAACCCGATTTTCTATATGGCCTCTGAAGTGAAAGCAATGGCGTGGGGTTTGGCATTGTCGTGTTGCAGCATCATTGGCTTTTTTCCCCCACGCACGAGGTTTATTCTTTGCTTTTACTTTTTCAAGGTATGCACCTGATTCGCAGAGTTGATAGTCGCACCTTTGACCATGTACTCCCGGAACACAGTGAGCATATACTTTCCGGCAAAATTTGAGTTTTGAATTTTTTGGCTCGAGGAGAAGATGGGTGTATGTATTCCAGCGATTGATATTTTATTTCTGTGTCATAATGGTGAACCCAATTCTCATCAACAATCAAAATGCTTTGGAGAAAATCATCTCCATATTTATCATGGAAAGCAAGCAAACTTTGGCATGTTTCAAGTCTCGATTTCTTCATTTCAGTTGTTAAGTGACGGAGTACGCAACATGCACATACTTTTTTGTATCCTAAAACGTTAATAATGTCATTCACACTACCTAAACTAATGTTCGGCTTACCTGCCATGGTTCTCGGAGTTATTATTCGATTTTCCACTGTCAGCTCATCGACCTTTTGTCTGTTCAAATGGTAAGTTGCGATTACGGGCCTCCCACTCCGCGGCTAATCCTTTACAGCAAACACTGATCAACTACCCTTTGATTTTCTTACCAAGTGACGAACAGTGCTTATATCCAAAGTTCTAGAACCACAAAATGGCCATTATCTAGAGAGAATTTCTTTGGGAGGTACATTTTCATGAGTTAAAAACTCTATAACTGATCGTTATTAGACACTTGTCGACACAGTTGAAAAATTATAATCCATTTTAAACACAATTAAATACGAACGAATATATGTACGGAACTCTATTACGCAGCAAAATGAAGCTAGTGGCACAAAGAATCGTTTGCCGTCTGATTGGCTGCTAGGCAACAAATCATGCGCGAGACATTTGCGCGGAGGCATTACTTATTGAACATGCCCCCTACATTTACAAACATCTTAACCAATCCTTGATTGATATTCGAATAGCATGATTTAGAGATTAGCTTTGTAACCCATATACACTGAAGGAAAAAAAATCCCAACACCAAGAAGGGGCTGTGTTAGATAAACGACAGTTGGTAGGCGGTGAGAGTACATCTGTAAGATGACGTCTATGCAAATTTCGCGCTCGGCGCATACGTGTGGCGCTAGTAGCGACCCTCGGAACATGCAAATCATGTTTGCTGTAAATACGCGCTGTAACGTTCGTGAGCGTTAGTTATCGTTGAGATTCGACGTAGTGTGTTGATGTTAGTCAAGAATGCCTTTAAGAAGACGAAGAAGCCATTATCAACAGCTCACGGAGTTTGAACGAGGTCGTGTAATAGGGCTACGAGAAGGTGGATTTTCTTTCCGCAATATTGCAGAACGACTTGGCAGGAATGTAGCCAATGTGCATGATTGTTGGCAGCGGTGGTCAAGGGAAGGTACTGCCTCAAGAAGACCGGGTTCCGGCCGGCCACGTGGCACTACTGAGAGGGAAGACCGCCGTGTACGGCGTATGGCCGTGGCGCATCGCACCGCGTCTGCGGCAGCAATTCTAGCTGCAGTTGCCACCACAGTGACACAACGAACTGTTACAAATCGGTTACTTGAAGGACAGCTCCGAGCCAGACGCCCTGTGGCGTGCATTCTACTTACTCCAAACCACTGCCGTTTGCGACGTCAATGGTGTCAAGCTAGAGCTCATTGGAGGACGGGGTGGAGATCTGTTGTGTTTTCTGATGAAATCCAGTTCTGCCTGGGTGCCAATGGTGGCCGTGTTTTGGTTAGAAGGAGGCCAGGTGAGCGCCTGCAACCAACCTGTTTGCGGTCGAGACACACTGGACCTACACCTGGAGTTATGGTCTGGGGAGCAATTTTCTATGACAGCAGGAGCACTCTCGTGGTTATCCCACGCACCCTAACGGCACAGTTGTACGTCGGTCTCGTGATTCAACCTGTTGTGCTGCCATTCATGAATAGCATTCCAGGAGGTGTTTTCCAACAGGATAACGCTCGCCCGCATACCGCTGTTGTAACCCAACATGCTCTACAAAGTGTCGACATGTTGCCGTGGCCTGCTAGATCACCAGATCTTTCACCAATCGAGCACGTATGGGACATCATTTGACGACAACTCCAGCGTCACCCCCAACCAGCATTAACCGTCCGTGTATTGACCGACCAAGTGCAACAGGCATAGAACTCCACCCCACAAACTGACATCCAGCACCTGTACGACACAATGCATGAACGTTTCCGTGCTTTCATTCAACATTCTGGCAGTTACACCGGTTATTAATGTACCAGCATTTCACATTTAAAATGGCTCTTCTCGCGCTTACTTTAAGCTGTGATCTTTGAAACCTTAATCGATTAAATATGTTACCTATTCAAATGTATTGCCGCCATTTCATTACTCTACAACTATTTTTTCGTGGTGTTGGGATTTTTTTCCGTCAGTGTATTTAGGGTTGCTGCATGTTCTTTATGTACCATACTATGTCATTTACGGACCACGAGAGAACGCTAAGCCCTTCCAAGTGGATCATCTTGTTTTCCTTTCCCTAGACTTAGCCTGGTCTAGTACATGTGATATCTCATTCGCAATGCGTGGTTCCCAAACGCACAGTTTACGCTTTTATACACACGACCTCATTATTGCGCGCCGCAATGGAGCTTTTATACACACGACCTCATTACGCAAACAGTTACGCTACATTATTGCAAGTAATATTGCCGCCATTTTACGCAACATTATTGAATGCTATGACAGCAAGAGTGCAGTGGATCTTTGCTATTATAATGCTAATCTCCAATTGCAACAGGAGTCTTATGTCTGATAAAGCATCTGACACTTTTTTGACACTTTGGGTAGATACGAATGGGGCAGAAAGTTGAAACGAATAAATTATCTCTCTTTCTTTACTGCAAACAATGAGGCGAAATGAGAGAACGTAAAGTTTGAAATCAATTTGTTAAAAAAGACAAATTAGGACGTTTATTTTCAATTAGTTCAAACACACCGAATTCAAATATGAGAAACACAGTGCTTTAAGTATTATATTGGGTTTGGTATTATATACGAAAATAATGTTTCCTTTCGTTTCCGTCAAAGAAGACAAATTATTTAATATTCTGAACTCACCTTTACAAAAATGCTGGACCAAAGAAAAAAATCTATGTGCACCATATCTCTGGATGAGTAATCAGACGTCATCATGGTGAACTTCATGGAACGCATATTATTAATCATATATCCCGTTTGTTGAGGACTGCGAACAACTGATATCTGTGACAATAAACGATGCTTTTAATGAATTGGAAAAAGTGCCAGTTTGTCCATGGTGATGGACGGTGCTCTGTGTATCTTTGTTACAGCGTGTTTCGTTACAAGTGATTTACTCACGAAATCTTTAATCATGCATTGACAATGAGTCAGGAACTGCACTATACCAACGTAAGCAATTTGATGTGCGATATGAGATATCCTAAATATTGGTATGCTCTGGCGAGGGACAATTTAATGCTAAATGTGGCCTTCTAAAGTACTTAGGCAACGTGCCACTTATTGCCCGAAATCTCGGAGTTGTTGTTCAATCTGACCAAGCCTGAAACCAGCCGAAAACAAACCCGACGCCCGAAGAAATTTAGTTAGAAAGCCCTATTTTTGTACCATTGTTTGTTATTATGATTTTAAAAAAAATGTGTTTATGCTTTTACAGAATTCCCCGGAAGAGTAGGTAATGTTTATTTTAACTAAATAATTATTACTATTATTTCTCTTGTCGTCGATTTTCTCAGCCAGACACGGTGAGAAAAAGGAGGAGATATTCATTTCCAGCCTAGAAATATTCAGGAATTTTTTAGTGATATGGCAGGACTGTAGAATGACTGCCTTTTGGATTGGGTGAAGCATTCTCTGTGGCAATCCTAATTCCTCAAGATTTTTCAGGAAGGTATTTGGTACCACTGCGGTTGCCGAAATGTCAGCTGGTACGCTCTGTGTTATGCTTTGTTACCAGATCCTTTGGATTTCCATTCGCAGGTTCTCAGGTTTCATGATTTTCTCATATATTGTTCTTTGGATGATTTCTGTAAGTTAGACAGCTACGTCTATCAAGTGTGTCTTCTTCAGTTTTTTGTCTACAATTACAATGTCAGTTTGATTGTGGCCAATGGTCTTGTCTGTGGTAATAGGTTTGTCCCAGTACATGATGTAATTCTGATTTTTGAGAATAGGGTTTGGTTGGTACTCCTAATAAGGTGGAGTGGATAAGGCCATATTTAACGCCAAGCTGCTGATGTAGTATCTTGATTACCTGGTAGTGTCTTTTAAGCTGTTTTGAAGCAGGAAGAGAGCAGCCGGCTAAAATGTGTTCTATGGTTTCTATGGCTTTTTCACACATTCTACAGGCATCATCATCTGCAACTTTCATTATGTGTTTCTTGTAGTTCTGGATTGCGATAACGCGGTCTTGAATCCCAGTGATGAATCACTTGGTTTCTGGATAAACTGACCTTTTTAACGACTGTAGCGAGGAGTTTTTGTCAATGTTTTCCAGATCTAATGACATTGGATATTTAGCGGGCAGAATTTTTCTTTTCCAACTTTGCAGTGGATCCGCATTGTTTTCTGATTGAGGAATGAATTGAGAATATTCAGGTTAAGTGGGGCAACGCCTTCGTCAGCTGCAGCCAACACTCTAGTGATGACATGTGATTATAAGTATTACTGATCCCTAAGAAGTACTGTTTGAGTTGTATCTCCTGTTTTCTGCCAAGAACTAATATATTGATTAGCCACCTTCTTTTCTTTTCAGGCAGTCTTTCAACTGACGATTTTGGATGATGGCATCTTTGATTAAAAGTCTTCGAGTGAGTCTGTCAAGTTCCTGTAGTCTTGTAGTGAGTCTGTTAAGTTCCTGTAGTCTTCTGGCGAGTCTGTCAAGTTCCTGTATTTGTCCATTGATCATAAAAGAGTAGGTTAATATAGGAATTACGTCCAGGAGTTGATAGCAATAATTTCATTTTTGCAATATAATTTAGTGTTCAGGATTATTTTAAGCTATTGGTGTATTTTGTTGTAAATTCCTTTTCAAGATCTTAAAGAAGCTTACTAGCTATGGATTGGATGTTAAAATGAACATTATCAATGCAAGCAAAGTATAATGGGTATACTTAAAAATCGTTCATTTTAAATCCGAGAGGGATTTAACATTCTGTTTTTCTCTATTCCTAGAATCTTATACGTTTCATCATCTTCAAGATTGTCAATCAAGGGATTTTCTAAATGCGGAATTTTAAATGCTTTTTCTGTCTTGATATTCAGGTATTGCGCATTATTTCCACAATCTCTGTTCTGGCTCACTTGATGATTCCAAAGGAATACGTGAGGATAGGAACTGCGTATGTGTTGATAGCCTTAGTGATGTTGCGAGTGTTGAGCTTGGTCATTAGTCTCTTCTGTCTTTGGTTGTATTTGGCGGTAGATTGTTTTTTATTTCTTTGTATTCTAGGTGTTGTGCTTGAAGCATACCAAGGTACATATAGGCTTCTCCTCTTTCCATAGCTGCGATATGTTCTCTGGTCTTCAATTGGTAGCTGCATGCATCATGCTTTCTTTGGTTCATACCTTGTGTCTTGCATTTCTCTAGGCCGAATTCCATCCCGATGGCCTTGCTGAAGCCCTCGGCGATCCGGATTAGCTGCTGGAGGTGGTTCTGCGACAAGGCGTACAGCTTGATGTCATCCATCTACATGAGATGGGAGAGCTTGTACTTGTTGGTTTTGTTGCACTTGATGGTAAACCCATACTTGCTTTCGTTGAGCATGGTTGACAGCGGTTTGAGTGCTAGACAGAACCATAGTGGGCTAAGTGAATCTCCCCGAAAGATGCCTCTCCTTATGTGAATGGGCTTGGTCGTTATGTTCTCGACTTTGATTGTTGTCCTACACCCTGTCATGGCCTCTTTAAAGAAGTTGATGACTACAGGACTTGCTCTGCAGATTTCAAGAACCTCTATTAGCCAGCTGTGGGGTATGGAATCGTAGGCTTTACGGTAATCGATGTATGCTGTACACATGTTGCGGTGCATCTTGAAAGCTTGGCCCATTATTACAGCGTCGATGGTAAGCTGTTCCTTGCATCCTCTACAGTCCAGTTGCTATTCCTTTTGCTGTTCTGCCATAATTGCTGTCCTTCTATGTGCCTCATTATCTGATTGGCGATGCACGCTGTTAGGATATTATACAGCATAGGTAGACAAGCTATTGGTCGATGGTTGACTGGATTCCTTGTGTCCTCATTTTTAGCCTGTAATATCGTTACTCCCTGGGTGAGGAATTCCGGGATTAGGGCTGGATTTTGTATCGTGTTGGTCAGTTGATCTGCCAGATATTTGTGTATACGGGTGAACCTCTTGTACCAGTAGTTGTGGATGTTATCAACACCTGGTGCTTTCCAGCTGTGTGTCTTATCTATGGCTTGCTGAAGGTCCTCTGTTGTGATCTTCGAGTCCGCCATTTCATGATATTGGCTGGCTGTCCTTTTTTCTCGCTGTAGCTATGAGGCTTTGCTGTTGTGGTTCATATTTCTTGCCCAGAGGTTACTCCAGAATTTTTCTACCGCTTCACATTCTGGTGGTCCTTCGCCTTTGATGTCTTTCTTGGTAATGTTACGATAGAAGCTTTCCTCATCGTTTTTATGCTATTATTATTATTATTATTATTATTATTATTATTATTATTATTATTATTATTATTATTATTATAAAAAAATAGATTCCACCTCTTCCTGAGGGTTTTCTTCTTTTCCTTCCGGGACGGGTACGACATACCAAGTCTGGGAAGTGGTATTCCTTTCTCTGAGTTGTCCAGGAACTTCCTTACTATCCTACAAGTGGTCAGAATAGCTGCCTTCTGTAGTTCCATGTAGGTGTTAGGTTGAAGGTCTAGTGTCTGTATAGAGCTGTGAATGGTCTAAGGTACAATTCTTGTGTTGATATTCTTTGGGGACGGCGGTGACGTTCTCCATATGCCACATTTCCTTGTCTTCGTATCGTAGGTAGTTATACTTTGACAGCTTCTCTCCGTTCGTCTTCTGGATGTTTCCCGTGTTGGGCACGGCTATGTCAATGGTCGACAAGGAGACTTATTCTCCTTGTCGACCATGACGATGTCGGGTCGATTGTGAGGGATGGTCTTATCTGTTCTGATCGATCTGTCCCAGTACATCTTACGGGCGTTCTTCTCTAGAAGCGTTGTTGGCTCATACTTGTAGTAGAGGACAGGCTCAGTTGTAATGAGATGGGGTGCTTTCTTGCCAATTGCTTACGGACAATCTTGGCGACTTGATTATGCCTGTTCGTGTACACTGTTTGTGTTAGGACTCTGCTGTGATATGTTGGATGGTCTCTGACGCTTGATGGCATTGCCGACATGTATCGCTTTCCACTAACGTGTCCTTCAGGATAGGCTTCCGGTAGTTTCTGGTGTTTACAACTTGATCTTGTATAGCCATCCGGAACCCTTGAGTCTCGGAGAATAGTGATCCGTTTGTTAGCCATGCATTGGAGGCAGTCTTACATGGTCCCATTGCAGATCGTTGTAGTGCCTTCCTGTAGGACTTTCTTACCCCAAGCTTCTTCTTTTGGCTCCCTCGTTCAAATCTCGATGTTCTGAGTTCAGAGGTCTAGGGCTGTGTACTTATCACTCAGGTTTATCGCTTAATGAAGGGGTCCCTTGCTCTCATGGAAGTATTTTCTGAAGCTGCTGATTTTTATGTCTCGGTGTTCCAGCAGATTAACCATTTGCCGTCCTCTTTCTGCCCGTCCAATGGTCAGCCATTCCATTGCTGACTTCGGGTGGTGCTGGCGATGTTTAGTGAGGGTTGTCCTGGTATTGCGCATTATTTCCTCAAGCCCTGTTGTGGTCCACTTGATGATTCCGAAAGAATACGTGAGGACTGGAACTGTCTATTATTATTATTATTATTATTATTATTATTATTGCAACTATGTCTACAGATCTCTTAAAAGAAGCTTACTAGCTATAGATTGGATGTTAAAATGAACGTTATTGATGTAAGCAAAGAATAGTGGGTATGCTAAAAATCGTTCTTTTTAAAATCAAATAAACCAGTTGCTAACGGAATTATTTCTTGTGCCACGGTCCCAGTTAAACTTAGTTACCTAACTCTCGTGGAAATTTGGTCGTTGCTATAAATAAATTCCATATCAGTGGTTATTTTAAGGTCCCATTGGCCACGTATAATCAGAACCCACTTCACAACAGAGAAAAATATTAGGAAATATATAGAAAATACTAGTCATGAATAACATGAAAAGAAATTGGATTTGTGAATCATTGTGTAAAAATATCAAAATTAATGTGAGATGAAGTTCCTTTTGGTAAATTATCATCAAGAAACTAAATGCTATCTACAATCTCAAGCTTTAAATTAGTTCTTCTTTCTTCGAACATCCTCCCGGCAGTACCAGAATTTCTTTCGCTGTTGGCACTTGACTTGGAGATTGAGATAGCAAAGCTTAGCTGTGGATACTGGCATGAATTCAGCTTCCACCATGATGGCAACTCAGTCTGACTTTCATCCTATAGTGAAATCATATAGAGCCAATGTAACGAATTTTTCCTTTTTTATAATGATATCCTCCCAGTCACTGAAATTACGAGCATTTTTGGCTTTTCTTGATGAGTGCTTGCTGTACAGATTCCTATTAGTACACTTTCTTTTTCGCAATTTCGCAATCAGCCTGTCGTTCGGGCATGTCTTCACTTAAGTTGCTTCCTCAGGTGAAAACATTCTCAGCCGTCAAAAAATGGTTAATTGTTATCAAAAGTCCTTAACTAATATGCAAGACTATTAACTCAGCATTCAGACATCTCTGAATTGCCTGCATTTACTGTTCCTCACGTAACATCAATCACATCAGAAAACTTGAAAAATACATCAACTTAGAAACAGAACATTCTCAGATTTTCACCAGTCGAAGCAAATTCTGCTTCCTCACAGCATATGTAAGGGCGAACATTAATTATGTGTGGTATTATGCTAATGAACATTAGTTAGTTATAATTATGTGTATCATAATAACACATAAAATTACTTAGTTTTTGAAATGTTATACGATAAGACTTACTTATTATTTGATGAACATTAATAAACCTAAATGCTACACGTGTGTGAAGGAAAGCACGTGTTTTTCTCCTAACAAAGAAACAAGACATTTCTAAGATTTTGGACATTCTAAAACCACTCTTTGTGTATGTGTGGGAAAATCCCCAGACTTCGGATGATGCCAGGGAGACATCGTAGAATATAATATATCCTTGCCTTTGGACTATAAAAGATTTATCTTAAGTAGATAGATAAAATCTTCCCTGAAGAATGAGATGCACACGATACTTTGTTGAAACCAGCGTGTCTGGCTTATCAGTTATAATCCTTTAGGTACTAATGTATGTGGCTTCTTAATCTGTATATTCACTCGCGCCGTTGGCGGTTGTTACGATCCGTGCGTTTAGAATTGCAATAGGCACGGCACATTAAAACTTTCAGATATGCAGGTCTGGAGATTCGCAGTCGGTTGCGCAAAGCTGTGTGAAGGACGGAAGCCCCTAGAAGAGAAGGGGCGGGAGAGAAGAAAGCGTGGAACAGAAGTCAGGTGACCCTAGCAGAGAACATCCAAGGCAGGAGGGTTATGATCGCCTCCGGGGAGGACAAAGTCGGAGCCAATAGGAAGGAAGAAGAGTTTCGTCGGAGAGGGAGCAATGAAAAAAAAATAGTTTTATTTTCGCTCTTGGGCTTTCGTGGGAGGAGGTTGGCGTTTAGTGTTCTCGAGGAGGAGACGCTAAGTTTTTCCGGGGTAGCGGGACTTGTACGTGTGCGGCGATACAGGCCTATGAGGCTCTCACCGTCACAACTTTGCTTTAATTGCATGTAGTTTGAAACGATCATGGGAAACGTAAAACTGTACTAGGCATACGGAGAACTCTCACTTATCGTGAGTACGAGGAGAAACTTTTGGCGAAGGAGCAGATATCGCAGCCGATCTCTCTATTGCAACGATAAGAAACTGATCAGTAACGTCGCTATAGCCGAACTTGATGCAAATATTAAATTTGTTGAATTTTATTTTCGTCTACCAACATTCTTCGTGACTGAGTGAATGATTTTGTGATCCATGCCTTCCCTCTCTCGATAGCAGATTAATTCATAGAAAGCTGATAGAGTGATTGCCTCACTATCCACGTTAAATATATGTTGGATAGTTTATTTGAAAAAGAACCTCACTTCTCTTGTGCTAGTGGAACAATTAATCAAATCAAGGAAGGTAAGACCGACGTGGGTATATGAAAATTAACATAAGACCTTCCGCCCCTACAGCAAGAGGAAAAAATGGCGCATTCGACAGGATCAATGAGGCGAGCTATGAGGAGGTATAGGGAACACAGGTGTTAGGCACTTAGTTGAATATTTGTTCGAGGACTTGGATAATTAGAACTCTGAGATCAGTGTATCACGTGGACGAGTGGGGAGTGTCAACCGAGGAACACCTACAGGCGGACCGGGAGTCACACGTAACCAGGGTAGGCGGTGGATGACCGAGAAGCCAGGGAGGCCTGTAACCAAGGCACTGGCTAGGACTACGCCTTGCACGGAACGCAAGGCCGGGCGGTTCTTTTAGAACGCCCCTTCGCAGGACCGCGGTACAAGCCGCTACAGATATAGATGAAGAAGAGGGGAGCCCGAGTAGCTCCGGTAAGTACCATTTTGTTGCCGAAATTTGTTACCTAGGTTGATACCTGTGTAAGGTTAGGAAAAGGTAGTAGTAACTGAATCAGAGTAGTAGAGGTTAGAGGCCGAAAGGGCCAAGAAAATTTTCAAGTCTATGAATTTTTCTTGTTAAAATAATGATTAACGTTCAGAAATAGAATAAGATGAGAATTAGGTTATATTTATGTATCGTAGGTAGCAAAATGTATATGCATAATAATTTAACGATTTAAGGAGAAAGCGATAGATAAAAAAAGGCGTAGAATTACTATAGTAGACAGAACTACAAGGTGGAGAGTAAAGGCTATCGTCGGGAAATTGTGTCACATTGTTGAATTTGTGTCACATTGTTGAATTTGTGTCACATTGTTGCATTTGTATTTATATGTTGCTTGTATTAGTAGTGTATAAAAATGTCTAAGAATAAGCAGCTTTTGGATGGGAATAAGTGTGAGGACGACGACGATAGATCGTCAGAAGGGAAAAAAGATGATGAACTAAATTCTAGCAATGAAGTAATGATTAATGCAGACGAGATGAAGGGGGAATACGATTAAAGTAGAATGGAAACTTAAATTAAAAATGATAGAGATAGAACAGAGAAAACTAGAAATAGAAGCAGAAAGGGAACGGAGAAAACTAGAAATGGAAGCAGAAAAGGAACTAAGAGCGTTAGAACAACGAAGATTGAAAATGCAAATAGCAGATAGGAAACAAGAAAGAGAATATGAGCTAAAGAAGTTAAGTTTAACCCAAGAAAACAAAAATACATGCGAGCGCAGGGGGAGAATTGGGGTAAACTGACCGATTACATGAGAATTTTAGAGAATACCTTGCCGCGCAGTCCCACTAAACCGGAAGAAATTCTGGATTTCTTTGACACTTTGGAGACGGCATTTTTTTTACATTCTGTAGCAGAGAACATGCAGGGACGTCTGGTTATTGCTTTATTTAATGCAGATTGTGTTAACCATTTGTTTCGCCGTCTTACGGTAGAACAGTCCGATAACTACAACACCGTGAAAGAAGCCATATTGGGAGAATACCATTTGACACCAGATACACTGCTGGCCACCCAAAATGCAACACCAAGAAGGACACGAGATAGCAAAGCCAGATTTCCTTGACACATAACAACAGATACAAAGATGAAACGATTGAGCTTACAGGCCCGTGCAACTTGAGGAACACGCAGACATCAATAATCCGTGTGGCCCCCATCGCTGGCAATAACGACCGTTACACGCCACGGCATCGAACGAAAGAGCTTTGGATGTGGGCTTGAGGGTATGTCAGTCCAGGCGGCTTCCTTACGCTGCCGCAGTTCATCAGGCGTAGCAGCGGGTGGTGCTTGTCCGGCCACTCGGTTGCCGATCGGCGACCAGACGTGTTCGATGGGAGACATATCGGGAGAATAGGCGGGCCACGGCAGCAGTGACACCTGGTGGGCCGTGAAGATTTGTTGCACGATGCGTGCCACGTGCGGGCGCGCATTTTCCTGTTGAAACGTGGCCGCTGGCAGGTCCTGCAGATAAGGGAGAACTACAGCCTCCAAAACGTCGGAGATGTAGCGGTGGATATTGAGTGTACCGGCGATGCGTACTAGAGGGGTGCGAGTGTCATATCCAGTTGCGCCCCAAACCATAACACCAGACGACGGACCGGTATGGCGATGCATAATGCAGGCGTCATACACTGTCTCGCCGCGGTGCCGCCACACGCGGATCCGACCATCGTGGTAGTGCAGGCAGAAGCGGGATTCGTCGGAGAAGACAATGTCGTGCCATTCCGTAGTCCAGGTCCGGCGATCAACGGCCCACTGCCGCCGCACTCGCCGGTGGTGTAACGTCAATGGTAATCCGAGCAATGGGCGCCGTGCGACAAGTCCACGCTCCTGCAGACGACATCGAACAGTACGTGCTGACACTGGTTTTTGCGCAACACACCGTAATTCCTGCGCTAACGTTCGTGATGTGGCGGTGCGAGCCATCAATGCCCGCCGCACAACATGCCGGTCCTATCGTTCGGTCGTGTGCCGCGGCTGCGGCAATCGCTCACGTCGGTCCGTCCGTCCCTCCTGCACCCACCGAATCTATACTCGCCTCACTGTGGCTTGATGTCGTCCCACACGGGCGCCAGTGTCTCGGTACGATAAACAGCTGTCGCGATAAGCCACTATTCTTCCTCTGTCGAACTCCGAAACTTGCTGGAATGACTACCGTATTCTGCGACGAGGCATCAGGAAGCTTCCCACGCTCAGGTCCGGCAGCACAACACACTTCCACTATTTACACCCCGCCTTCTGTGCACCCTTCTTATAGTGCTTCTCGGTGGCGTGCCGGGCGCACATGATTTGCATATACCCTGCAATGCTAATCGTTTGCATGTCCTCTCGCGGCCAACGCATGTTGCGAATTTCAGACCAATCGGATGCTTCCTTCTTGGTGGTGCATTTTGGGTGGTCAGCAGTGTATATATCTGAAGCATTTGTGTCTGTCCGACGAAACAAAGGAGAGAGGTATCAGCAGTTTGCAGGGCGCATTGGAAGAACGTTGCAATATTATGTAGAGAACAGCGGGGTGAACGAGTTTGACCAGCTAATGAATCTCCTAGTCTGTGATAAATTTAAAGAATTGTTATCACCAAGTTTAAAAACTTATTTGTTACAGAGGGGATCAGTAGGAAAGTTAGTACTGGCGAAAGAGTTAGGAGAGCTTTGCGACCTGTTCGAAAGCCACGTGGAGGCCCTAGATATAGGGGAAGGAAAGACGAAAGCGAGCTATACTTCGGGATCTGGGTATAAAGGAAACCATTACAGTACGGGGAAGAATAAAAGTAGTGGAGGTAGTGTAGTACCCTTTCAAAAGGGAAAACTTCATGTTTCAGGTCAAGATTTGGGAAGCAGGAATAGAAATGGTAGACCGCAAGGGAGCCAAGGGAATTTTAATTTTGACCGGTCCATTACATTAACTCACTGAGTTTGAGAAAAAAAATTATCCAAGGCTTCTGTGAATAGGCTTTTGTAGAGTATAATATAAGTATATCTAGTATTTTTCGTTGCTGTTAATTAGTGTCTTTAGCTGGACACTTGAACACATATACGTAACTACTTAAAATAATGGCCTGAAGTCAAAAGAATCAGCAAGCTTGCGTAACAAATGCACATATTTATTCATTCAAACGGTAGCAGACACACCACATGAAGTAGTAATCACAAATGCGCTTTAATCATTCTGTAGCTTCCAGATGACATTCATCAATCGTAAATCATTTGAACAAATGAATAATTATGAAGAACACACTTAAACAACGACATCAGTCTCCACAATATATTCACACAATAACCGCTCTCTCTCTCTCTCTCGCTCCACGCTTTTAACCTCCCCACCCTTCGCACTTTCCTCATAGCTTTTTATTAACAATTGACTCACTCTCGGCGTTACAAAAGCCAACAAGTAGCTCAGAGAACTAATGTGCAGTTCAGTAGAAAAAATGTCTAACCGAAAAGTAAAAAAAATACGTAAAAACAAAAAATCAAAAGGAAGATTAACTTAAAGGTATACGTCACAAGAGTTTTGAGTTTTCTTCAGAAAATTATTTAAGAGAACCAAATGGGGTCCAACTTCTTTTAAAACCACCAGGTTGAATAGTACCTGCTGGTGGTTTTACGTATCTCATATCTATGGTGTCTAGGAAAGCGGAATGGGAGATACCGCGAAGAAACTCGGTTGGTAGTTCATTGAGGACATGGTAAGGAATTTAGCGGGACGAAATTTTGTTCAGAATTGCGTCGCTAGAGGAACAGTTGCGCTGCAGACGCAAGGAAAGAACAGACACGTAGGTTAATTTACTGGTTATTGACAGCACAAATGTTTCAGGAGGAAATATGCTCAATATGCTGGCCAACACATCAGATGATATGCTGCAATCGAAGAAAGGCACGTGACACGGCTGCTCAAAGCATGTGTGGCCGACATTGGCCCCTTCACGTGTGACACTCGTTCTCAAATCTGAGAGAGAGCATATGCCGTCCCGATGAACTCTGTATTGAAGGTATCCCCAAAGCCAGAAAGCACAAAGAGTAAAGTCCGGTGTGAGAACTGGCCAGGACTAAGGAGACCCTCACAAAATTGTGCTTTTATTGCCGGATGTTCGACTGAGCAATTCCTTCACCTACCGATCAACATATGGAGGCGCACAGTCTTGCATGAACACAGTAGTGTCCAAACACTGAGATTCCTATATAGTGGGAATACCATCGTTTCGCAGAAAGGTGCAGTACCGTTCAATGGTTATAGTGCACCTTACTGGGCCCTGGTGCGTGGTGGTTTTGAAGGAAAATGGTCACATGATGAAATCTGCTGAGAAGCCATACCATACCGTCACAAATGTACATTAAATTGAGGTCATTCGTGAATAGCAGTTAGTCGTGCAATTCCCGATATTCGAAAATACTGTGAGTTTACTTTCCTAGTAGTAGTGAAATGTGGCTCATCTGATCACATGATATCCAAAGACCACAGGTCTCTGATTCCTGGTCTGGATGGAGGTTGACAACCTCCATCCAGACCAGGAATCAGAGACCGAAGTCCAAACGTTGTTCCTTGTAGGCAGGAAACAGGAAACAGTTCTCGCATCATATATATCCTGTACGGACCCCATCGCACGACAGACCGCCGCTACACTTTGTAGACTGTTGACCACGAAAGGTGCAACATTCGGACCACCGCTGTGGAACTGCTGTGCGAGAGTGTGTTCCAACTTGCTCCGTCGACACCGGCAACTGCAAATTCATCCACGACATTTTCGAAAGCTGGAGGACGTCCATTTTCTGTATGATATACCTATATTTTCAGTGTCGTTGAACTTCTGTATCATCATCCTCAATACCGTTGGTGTAAAAGGTCTTCTTCGTAATCCTTTGATTCGTCGATGCTGGCGTAGTGCACTGATCGCATTACTTTAATTTCTATAATAAAATTTTACCGGTAGTGCGCGTCCCTTCTTTGCAAGAGCCATAACGACTACAGGCAACCCAATTATTGCAGCGTTTATTCTACCAGACGCAGCATGCCAAACTTGCATGTGAATATTTTCATACGAAACTTTCCATGAGAAAGAACTGCAATTTTTTGGGTTTTAGTGGTGATGCAGAAGCATCACTGCTGAAATCCAAAAACACAGTTACTAAGTATCTTCTAATGGCTAGCTTACTGAGCAGATTTCGTTCTGAAACGTATGTACTGTATTACGTAATTGTCTTTTTCGTTCAGAGATATTGGTTCTACGTTATGTCTAAACCATTAGATAAAAATACGATGCAATAGTTCCTAATTAAATTTTTACGGCCAGACGAAATATAAGACAGAAGTCAACTTACAGTTATTGATTTATTACACCACTATATCATCAGCACAACATCGCACTTCACATTTTACTTAACAAATCAATGTCTAAATATATCCATCCACGTATCCACCCAACCAGCAACTGTTATCTCGTCCTTTTATCTATCGTTCTTATCTCATACATTCATACGTCACGTTCACTCTGACCTAAATTGTGTTGCAAACAGTATTCTCGTGAGAGAGAAGATGTCACGTTGAGTTTGGAAGTATAACAGAGAACAAACTCAAATTTACATAGGAAAAGAAACTAAAAATGAAAGTTAATCTAGAATATACGTCACATCATCTCCCTCGCAATTATTTTTTGAAGTCTTAGGAGTGCCAAGAACCAATCCATTTAGTAGAAGTATCCATTCAAACACAACCTGGTCACTCATTCAACTCTTTGAGATAAGAACTTACACAATGCATGAAGACATTCGTTGACCAGTTGCTAGTACCTGACTACAAATCAGTACACAAAGCCTCTAGACATAAAAAATATCGCATAGACATAATACAATATCATGAGATATATACTTTCATCTCTTCAATACCTAAAACATGCATTGACATAAGGTGCAGAGAACAAAGATGCCTAACTAGGAAATATTTTAATATTACTAACTTTCATAACAAAAACATTACTTTGCGTACCGTTTTAAATGTCGATGTTATAGGCACAAATCGTGCTAAATGTCTTTGTCACAACAATACGTGCGAACAAGTTTAATCAATACATACACTGACGGAAAAAACATCCCAACACCACGAAAAAATAGTTGTAGAGGAATGAAATGGCGGCAATACATTTGTATAGGTAACATATTTAATCGATTAAGGTTTCAAGATCACAGCTTAATGTAAGCGCGAGAAGAGCCATTTTAAATGTGAAATGCTGGTACATTAATAACCGGTGTAACCGCCAGAATGTTGAATGCAAGCACGCAAACGTTCATGCATTGTGTCGTACAGGTGCTGGATGTCAGTTTGTGGGATGGAGTTCCATGCCTGTTGCACTTGGTCGGTCAATACAGGGACGGTTAATGCTGGTTGGGGGTGACGCTGGAGTTGTCGTCCAATGATGTCCCATACGTGCTCGATTGGAGAAAGATCTGGTGATCTAGCAGGCCACGGCAACATGTCGACACTCTGTAGAGCATGTTGGGTTACAACAGCGGTATGCGGGCGAGCGTTATCCTGTTGGAAAACACCCCTGGAATGCTGTTCACGAATGGCAGCACAACAGGTTGAATCACCAGACCGACGTACAACTGTGCCGTCAGGGTGCGTGGGATAACCATGTGAGTGCTCCTGCTGTCATAGGAAATTGCTCCCCAGACCATAACTCCAGGTGTAGGTCCAGTGTGTCTCGGCCGCAGACAGGTTGGTTGCAGGCGCTCACCTGGCCTCCTTCTAACCAACACACGGCCATCACTGGCACCCAGGCAGAACCGGCTTTCATCAGAAAACACAACAGATATCCACTCCGTCCTCCAATGAGCTCTAGCTTGACACCACTGACCGTTGTGTCACTGTGGTGGCAACTGCAGCTCAAATTGCTGCCGCAGACGCAGTACGATGCGCCACGGCCATACGCCGTACACGGCGGTATTCCCTCTCAGTAGTGCCACGTGGCCGGCCGGAACCCGGTCTTCTTGAGGCAGTACCTTCCCTTGACCACCGCTGCCAACAATCATGCATAGTGGCTACATTCCTGCCAAGTCGTTCTGCAATATTGCGGAAAGAAAATCCACTTTCTCGTAGCCCTATTACACGACCTCGTTCAAACTCCGTGAGCTGTTGATAATGGCTTCTTCGTCTTCTTAAAGGCATTCTTTACTAACATCAACACCCTACGTCGAATCTCAATCTCAACGATAACTAATGCTCTTGAACGTTACAGCGCGTATTTACAGCAAACCTGATTTGCATGTTCCGAGGGGCGCTACTAGCGCCACACGTAATTTGCATAGACGTCATCTTACAGATGTACTCTCACCGCCTACCAACTGTCGTTTATCTAACACAACCCCTTCTTGGTGTTGGGATTTTTTTCCCGTCAGTGTATGTAAGAAATTGCATAATAGTAAAAAAGCTGCGTAACGCAGGAAAAAATACTACATCAGATTTAGCGTGGAGTTAATTTACACATTCGTGAACACCTGATAACTTCTCAGCTAAGACAAAACATTCAAACTGAGTTAACTGAACCGTACGACATTTAAACACAGAAAACATGGTTTAAATTTAGTTTGTTGAAAAAAAGCTGCACTTGCAGAAAAATCAACACACATAACAAGTGTCAATCACAAAAAGTTAATCATAGAACAACAACACAAAACCTTTAATTCAACACTTGGCGGCCAGAACCGACTTCTAACTACTACCATGCATTCGCACATTCAGTTTTAGATGGGATAGGGGAAACCCTGGAAAACCCTACCCTGGGTGTGAAACATCTATAGATATCAAAAAAAAAGGCAAAGGCTGATATTAATTTCATGCCGAAACGGCAGCATTTGCAATATGAATGAACGAGCATTTTAGTACACTTGAATTTGCTATTGCAAAAAAAAAAAAAAAAAGAAAAAAAAATCGTGTAGCGATTTTTTTTATTGGAGGTTTAACGACCACCGTGAGCAACTCAATGGGCTATAAGCAGTCTCCCGTCCCTAATTTAGGGTCAATGGGTCCAGGGAAGGGAGAGAGCCAGTGCCGTAAGACAAACACAACATCCATGCCTCACCGCGATTCGAACCCCGTTCGGACGAATGATCAGAGGCCATCGCTTAGATCACTGCGCCACCGGAGCGGCCGTGTAGCGATACACCAAAGAACTTTAAACATTACATGCACAATTTCATATTCACACAAGTTCCATGATAGTGGGAAAACTTAGCTGACTGACAAGGAGACAAGGTATTTGGTATATTTTTTGCCAATCTGGCAGCAAAAAACAAGATTTCATGAATGCTATTGAAGTGTAAATAACTTTGAACCCTATCGCAGAAAAAAATCGTATATTAAATCAAAAAGTCTCTTTCATGGTAAAATCTTCGGTGATAACTGAGAAACACCGAAAAGATGTTCAAGTAGATAGTCTTTCTATAGAGCAAAGCTCTATGTAGCAAACGTTCCATTGAGGATTAAAGTCATTTGTAATAACAAAAAAAATTGTTAGACCTTATCTTTTTCTGGCAAAGAAGATTTCTGTCTAGATACGCTTGATTCGCTGTCAGGGCCAGGTTTCCGTGTTGACAGAGCTAGTTGACTAATAGAAGCGGAGTCATCAGGCTGGGGTGAAGAGGTTCCAGGCTGATTCAAGGAGGTTCCAGGTTGACTTGAAGACGAACCAGGAATCGGAGAAGACTGTAGATCAGGCCGTTTCTTTGGCGGGCGAAGAAGCGGCGTACAGGTAGAAGGACGCTTCCGTGAACGACGAAGAATGGTTGACGAAGGTACTGACTCCGTCCGTCCTGAGCGGAGATTCCAAGGACGAAATCCAGACGGATACAAGGGCTGGAATCGTTGTCTGGGTTGCAAAATAATACTTGACGTTGCGCTGTGCGTGTGTGGATCATCAGGGGAAAATTCAGGCGGCGGAAGCTTCCTAAGTTTTGAGGACACAGGTGGTGAAACAAGACATTTTTGCTCTGATGTATATTGACTAAATGTTGCTAACGTAGGCAATTGCTCAATGGAAACAGAAGCAGGGATTTTCTCACTTGGAGAAAGAAGAACCTCAATTATAGTGTCCGATGATTCAGTATCAACAAGAAGCAGGGCTCTTTTGGCCGCAGCAAAGATAGAACTACCTGAAGAAGATGAAATGTCAGTTATTGTTCTTTTTAAAGTCTTAGATGTAGGACCAAACGGAGGCACCATGCGTGAAGAAGTAAATGAAATTGATTTACGAGAAGCAGATAAAAATAAACCACGTTGCACATTACGAGAATATCCAGGGGAACTGGAATTACTTGAAGGTGAACTCTCGTGTCTTGAAAAATCAGAAGACGAAGGAGTACAAATAATTGGAGTACCCCGAGTGAATGTGAGAATGTCAGAATGAGAATCTTGAAAAAAAAGTGGAAGGAAAGACCTGCTCAGACGAAGGTAGAGAATCGGACAGCGCAGGGGTGGGTTCAATAATTTCATCATCACCAGCAGAGGCTTGTGAATAAGTCCCACCCTCTACCTGACGATTCCTACGAGATTTAGGGTCGATAATCGCATCATTATTTCTAACAAACCATTTCCTACATTGCTGCACATGGGCAGAATGTAGGGAGTCATCTGGCTTCTTTAATACTACATTATTATTGTACAGTTCCACCAATTCAAAGGGGCCTTCGTATAAGGGTGCAAATTTTCTTACAAACGATGTGCAACGGAGGATTGACAATGAGTTTCTAACAATACCAGATCCCCAACTGCGAGATCTGGTTCTCTCCTTTTTGCATTATAGTGTCGAGCTTGATTTAACTGAGCTCGATTGATAGCAGCTTGTGCCTTTTCTTCTAGTTGCTTTACAGACTCAGGTGTTGGTCTTTGGTTAATTTCATTAACAATGCCAGTTAAATTTTCAAAGGGGGAGCGGATTTTGCGCCCCAGGAAAAGTTCAGCGGGCGTAGGCCGCGTTGACTCATGAAAAGATGAGCGAAGGGCGAAGCAAAACATTTCAACATGTTCGTCCCAACGCTCATGATTATTGCCAATGAAAGGTGAGATCATTTTTAGTAAAGTTCGATTAGCACGCTCAGCCGGAATGGCTTGAGGATGATATGGGCTGATAAATTTCTGTTTTATCAGAAGCCTCGCGCACATTTGCTCGAATAACTCGGAAATTAACTGAACCCCGTGGTCCGCGACTACGGTACAGGGACAGCCGAAACGAGTAAAAATATCATGTATAAGAGTATCACATATTACATCAGCAGTAGCTGTTTTAATGGGGAATGCTTCCATCCATTTAGAAAAGTTATCTGTAACAACTAAAATATAACGAGACTTAGTTTTAGTTGATAATGGATAAGGGCCCAATAAATCTTTAGATATGGTTTCAAAAACATAATTATTAGAACTAGAAATAAGGTGACCGGCCGGTCGTTTGTTATCATAATTGTACTTCTGACAGTACTCACAAGAGCGAATGTATACGAGTATACTATTGTACATAGCCAGCCAGTAGGCTACGTTTCGAAGCTTAGTACGAGTTTTTCGTTTGCCTAAGAGGCTGGCAAAGAGGAATGTCATGAAATGTATGTAATAGAGCCATTTGGAGAGACTGAACCCCGTGGTACGCGTATAGCAGGGCGGTACTCAGCTCTCGAATTCACAAATTGTTTTTCATACAAAATACCATCGATGATCTCATAATTTTGACTACGACCCGCTAAAGACGGTTCACTCTGTGCAGAACAACCAGCGAGCAAGGAATTATAGATTTCCCCAAAATCTGGATCATTTGGCATCTCAGAAATTATCTGCTCCCTTGAAGTGATTTCAAAGATAAGAAATAGGGAGGGAGGTTCAGTATCCGCCTGGACACCAGAACTGACCGGACAGCGAGATAGTGCGTCAGGCAGTTGGTTAGATTTGCCAGGGCGATACTGAATTCGGATATTAAATTCTTGAAGTTTAAGTGTCCATTTTAATAATCTTTGAGAAAGATTTTCAGCAGTATTTAAATATTGTAATGCCGAATGATCCGTGATGACATTGGCAGTTAAGTGATTGAGATAGCATTTAAATTTGGTAACTGTAAACAAAATAGCTAACATTCTCTCTCAGTAGCAGAGTAATTACGTTCTACTTTGTTCAGAGTTCGAGAGGCTTATGAAATAGAATGCTCTCGTTGAGATAATACAGTACGTAGACCAACACCTGATGCATCAGTATAAATATAAAATATTTCTGCATGGTTAGGAAAAGCTAACACACGTCGTGAAACCCAAAGCATGTTTGAGAGTGTTAAAAGCAGTTTCTACCTCCGTGGACCAAACAAAGTATCTATACTTTCGTTTTAATGCAAATAAGGGTTCGCATAGAGTAGCGTATCTCGGAACGAAATGTTGATACCACCCAGTCATGCCCAAGAATCGAGACAACTCCTTTGCTCACTTAGGCCTAGGGAATTCAGAAATCGGCTTGATCTTTGAGTCATCAGTTAGAAGACCATTAAGGGTAATTTTTAATCCCAGATATACCAGTTCGTCCCGTACAATTTGACTTTTAGCAGGCTTTAATGTCAACCCCGCATTATGTAAAAGTTCAGAAACTTGGTTCAACAGAGACAAATGCTCCTCAAAAGTCTCAGAGAAAATAATATTATCGTCCAGATAGACATGGACATTAGGTCCGAGCACAGGACGTAAGACTGAGTCCATAAGGTACTGCAAGATTGCGGTAGCATATGCCAATCCAAAGGACATTTTCAGGAACTCATATGCTCCAAACGGGGTAATGAATCCAGTTTTCTCCACTGAATTAAGGTGGAGAGCAACCTGCCAATAGCCGCTAGCCAAGTCTAAAGTTGATAACTAATTTGTTGATGATAAATCCAGGAGAATATCGCTTATTGTGGGTAACGGGTAATTGATAACTTTAGTCACAGCATTCAGTTTCCGATAGTCTATCATAAAACGATACTCTCCAGATTGTTTCTTAGGAACAAGAAAAGCAGGTGCTGCCCAAGGGCTAAGTGATTCCTTAATAATCCCCGAATGGAGCATGTCCTGAATTTGTTTTTGGAACTCAGCTTTTTCCTGGTTCGGACGTGGATAAGACTTACATGGTATGGGACTAGCCCCCTCCGTATTAATCGTGTAATACACCACCTGTGTGAACCCTGGCTTGTCTGAAAATAACCCTGGTCGGCTGTTTAAAATGTGACCAACTTGGCTCTTGTGCTCAGGTAACAATCTCTCGCTCGCAAGAACTGCAGAAAAATCAATAGGCTCTTCTGGAGTGGGAGGACTAACCTCAGGCATTAAGATTAGTCCATGCTCAAAGTCAAGCATTAGTTTAAATATTTTTATAAAATCCACCCCCAGAAGGCAATCAAGGGGTAAATCTTGAAGCAATTGAAAAGTATGGGAAAGTTAAACCTTGAGAATCTTAATAGGTAAATGAACTGAGCCAGAGATTTAAAAAATTTAATGTCTGCACCTCACAGAAATTGCTGGGAGGGCTCGACCCAAGCATTTGGAAAGGTCGCAGTACAGAAATCAAAGTCTAAAGCAGAAATGTCAGACCCCGAGTCGATTTTAGGGGATACCACCACTTTACCAAAGGTGACAAGAATATCAGACAACTGCGGAGCTTGAATGGTTAAAAAAAGAAACTTGAGGTCTTCAGAGATAAAAGGAGATAGAATCGACCCATCTATTTCTTCCAGAAGTTTAACTTAGAGTAAATTTGATTAGCATGTCTTGGTTGATTTTGGAAATTTGCAGATGCACCAGAACGTTCTGAGTTGTAATAACGTGCAGCAGAGGCAGCATTAGTATCACTAGGCCTTCCATGCCCCCAGCACGGTGTTTTGGATGTGTTTGGTCCACCGGGTAATAATTATCCCGGGGACGAGAACTTTGGCTATTATTCTCATTCACAAACGTCGATGCGGCGGTACGTATCTACTCTGCTGATAGGCATTATCCACTCTTAACTGATAAACATCTTGTCTGGGCTGATTGAAAAATTGCCCTTGTTGTCGAAAGTTCTGTTTAGGCTGCTGATAATTCTGTCTCTGAAGAAGTTCTTGGACCTGCCTGGGTTGGCGGTGCTCTTAGACGTGAGGTAATGGGTTCTGTGAAACTTTCCCGTTGCTGTGCCGTTCCTCAAAAACTGGGATGAGTTTCAGGCACTCGTGATCAGAGACAGGACGTCGAACTTCTGAAACATCCTGCAGGAAAGGGTCCAGATGCTGTAGTAAAGTATCAATAACGTCAGACTATACTGCAGCGGGATTCCATAATTTATAAAGCCTAACTGTTTCTAGAGCGAACGAGAGGGGCCTATCTGAAGCCCGCTGTCGCCTGGAAAACAGTTGTTGAGCAAGACCGGCCTTATTTGTGGCAAAGGGAAATACTTCCAAAATTTCAGCTCTAAATTGCTGATAAGATCCCCCTGAGTTCGTCCGACGCCACTGTCTGTACCAGACCTTGGCAGTGCTTTGCAAACATGTGCCAGCAATAGGCACTTGGCAATCTTCAGGAACATTGTACAAATCGAAGTGATCTTTGAGATCCTCAAAGAACCTAAGCGACCCGCCGTTCCCCCTGAACACAATTTAACCCGCATGGGGTACGTAATGAGCAAGAATTTTGCTCCTTCTTACTGGGGTGGTGGGGTGAATTGCTGTTGAGGTACTGGAGTTGAAGTACGCCGCACATGATTTTCGTACCTTGCGTATTCAGTGTCCGATAAATCTGAACCGCAGGCCTCGTACAGTGCTACAGGAGAATTAAGTGGTACCCTATAACTCTGAGTGCGTGGAGTATTTGTAGTAGAGTTATTAGGCACAACATTATGTCTATAGTGGTCAAAGAAGAGACCGAGAGGATCCGTTATATTTGCCATTTTTTTTTTTTACTTTTTATGTGAATCTGTTCGTGCTGGCTCGGGCGCCAATATAACGTAATTGTCTTTTTCGTTCAGAGATAATGGTTCTACGTTATGTCTAAACCATTAGATAAAAATACGATGCAATAGTTCCTAATTAATGTTTTACGGCCAGACGAAACATAGGACAGAAGTCAACTTACTCTAATTGATTTATTCCACCACTATATCATCAGCACAACATCGCACTTCACATTTTACTTAACAAATCAATGCCTATACATATCCATCCACATATCCACCACACCAGCAACTGTTATCTCGTCCTTTTATCTATCGTTCTTATCTCATACATTTATACGTCAGGTTCACTCTGACCTCAATTGTTGCCAATCTCATTCTGGTTTGAGAGAAAATATATAACGTTAAGGTTGGAAGTATAAGCAGAGCAAACTCAAATTTACATAGGAAAAGAAACTAAATATTAAAGTTAATCTAGAGTATACGTCACAACTGTCAATAACTAGTTAATTGATGCACGTGTCTATTATTTTCTTACGTCTGCGGCGTCATTGTTCCTCTAGCGGCGCAATTTTAAACTATTTTTCAGCTAAATCATTTTTATATGCCCTCAGTAAGCTAAATGCCAAAGTTTGCGGCGATATCTCAATTTCCTCTGTTTTTTTTTTTTTTTTTTATTGGAGGTTTAACGACCACCGTGAGCAACTCAATGGGCTATAAGCAGTCGCCCGTCCCTAATTTAGGGTCACTGGTTCCAGGGAAGGGAGAGAGCCAGTGCCGTAAGACAAACACAACATCCATGCCTCAGCGGGATTCGAACCCGGACCCCGTTCGGACGAATGATCAGAGGCCATCGCTTAGACCACTGCGCCACCGGGGCGGCCAATTTCCTCTGTTCTTGAGACCCCGAGAATAGGGGTACTTATTTTATAACCACCGTGTACATGCTTGACCATTTCTGAAAATAGGCTGAGGTAAAAAAAGTGAGCTATTATATAGGTTGGGATCACCAGTATCTATCTAGTAAACGTATGGATTAAGCATAATGTACAAGAGAATACGCTGCTGTGATGCGCTATTTAACTGCCAAAAGAATCATAAATGGTTTCATGTGAAACTAAATTATGTTTCACAATAGCTTTCGATCATAATCAAGCCCTTTTTTTATAATGAAATCAGCTGATTCAACAGAATTTATCTATCAGGTACCCACAAAAGTATTTGCCGTTTTCGGAGACTGAGACAAGGTATAACACATACGTAGTAGAAGAGCAATTTATTCATCAAAATAATTACCATGGGCATCCACAAAGTTTTGCCAACGTCTTAACAACTTATATACACCCCTACGGTAAAATGCCGGGTCATGGGAAGAGAAAACGTTTTGGAGGACAGCGTGCAACTCATCAAATTTGGAGAAGGCGTGTCCACGCAAATGTTTGTCGAGTGAAAGAAACAAGTGATAGTCTAAAGGAGAGATATCTGGTGAGTAAGCTAGATGACATAAGAGCTCCCATCCACGTTCTTTGATAGTGTTTCTGGTTAATGAAGCGGAGTGGGCACGAGCGTTATCTTGAAGGAGCAGAACTCCCTTTCTGTTGCCCAGTGCTGCTTCCTTCTTTTTCAGGTCCTCATGCACACGTTTCTGTTGTTCACAGTACATTGCAGCGGTGATCGTTTGGTCACGTTGCAAGAGTTCATAATGAACAACACCACGTGCAGTCCACCATACACACAACATAACTTTACATGGATGCAGTGCTAGCTTCGATGTGTGAGGAATTGAGTCACTGGTGAACACCCAATGTCTCGAACGTTTTGGGGTGTTGTACTGGACCCACTTCTCATCACATGTGAGTACCCTATCCAAATATGGTTTCTTGACATAGCGAAACAGTAATGTAAGACAAGCTGAGACACGTTGCTGTTTGTTCACTGCAGACAATTTGCTGGGGACCTACTTAGACAATTTGTATGCCTTACCTATTGCATGCAGATGTCTTCAGACGGCTTCATCACTAACACCAAATGACTGGGCTAGTTCCTTGCACGTTTGGCTACTGTCTTGTTCAATAGCAACTTTCAGGGCTTCTGTGTCAAGGGTGACAGGATGACCACTCCGGGACTTGTCTTGAAGGAATTCTTCTCCGTCTCTGAACTTTCGAAAACAATTCTGAGTTGTGCGTTCCTTCGCAGAATCTGCCCCGAATGCTAACCAAATGCGACGAGTTGTTTCTGCAGCAGATGAACCGAGTTTAAATTCGTATAACAAACACCCACGAATAGTCTCCACGGATACTACCATTGTAATCGCACGTCTTTCCACTACCAAATTGCTTACTCATCTGATTCATATGAGCAGGGAATCTTGGGATTTCAGCTGACAATATACCACGGGCGGAACGCGATCTCTCCACAAATTCAATCATTGTAAGGTGTTTCTCTTGCCCACTCAAAAAACGGCAAATGCTTTTGTTGTTACCTGATACTAAGAGAAAAAGTATTACAGGATAAGCAAATATAAACAAACTTACACTAAAGTACTTGAACTGTGATGGAGCAGCTGTTGGGGAAAAGAACTGCCAACAGTCCCCACCCCCAAAATTCGTTTACAAGATTCTTTTTTATTGTTGACCTACCTGATTTCACAACATCCGCAACCGATTTCTCTAACTGTACAGACATAAACCCCAACATGGAGAACACCACAAGTCCGCTGAACAAGCTGGTCAACATATCACCAATGCCGATGATTAAAACATCCCTAGAAGAAAAAGTTTGGTATTAACTTAAAGCATTCATACTCAACGTACGTTTTACGAGACCAGAAAACATTTATCAAGAAATATATTGAAAAATCGTAAAATATTTGGAATAGACTCTTTCTAAACAATGTAGATAGACATAAAGCCACGAGTGCAATAACTGTAAGATCGAAAATTCCTCTGCCTGTTTTGTCTGACAGGTGCACACCTTTAAAACTTAAAAGCGTTTTAAGTTAGGTACGGGAATAGGGGAAAGAAAATGTACTATGGGAAATATTGCTTTAGTACCTCTGTTAGAAAATGTCAACACTTCAGCATTGATGTGATGGCAAAGGGTTGCTAGGTATGCAAATTGGAAAGAAACCAACCAGTTGAACTTGGGAGAACATGTGTAGAGAACAGGACAGGGTTGTCACTGTGCGTCGTAATTTCTCCATCTGATAAGCAAAGACAGACTCCAGGAAATGACCGTCAAATCCAGTTGGCCGACTGGTTTGTAATGTACTTAGACCCATCCAATCAGGTGCCGTAATAATACCCAAGCTAGAGTGTAAGGCTGGCATGCACATTTTCTTTCACTGAATGACACGTAATGAACAGGGCACAACAGCACAGTGTGTGGTACTTATTTGCCTTATTCCATGACTTATCAATTAAATTATCAATAAAATACCTCAAGCTGAAAAGTTCATAAAGAATATTTGCAAAAATGAATAAAAATGATAAATTCAACAATTTTCATTGCATGAAAGAAATCTTTTAATAAAAAGAATTTATTCAATTTTTTTGTCTGCACCTGAATAAGAAGGATCACTTTCTTGGTCCATGATGTATTAGGTGTGCAACTTAATTTTCGGCCACAGGCACGACACGTTGACAGCAATTTATAGCAAATCGAATACGTACCTAATCAGGGAAGCAATCCCCGTCATGTTGGATACATTTGAGCCATCGGTCAGGGAGCTGCCGAATGCCACTGCGGAAAAACGAGGGCTGTTTCGAGTTGATAAATCCATCAATACTTGTGTGGACCTCTTCGACAGAAGTGAAGTGCGTATCACTCAGGTGATGTTGCAGGGAGCGAAAGAGGTAATAATCCGACGCGGCGAAGTCTGGAGAATGCGCCGGGGGGACAAAATCTCCCATCCCAGGTCGTTGATCGTGTTTAAAGTCGTTTTCGCGGTGTGAGGACGCGCGTTATCCTGATGCAACAGGACCGACCTGCTGCCCTTAGCGGTGCGTCACTTACACGAATGAGTTGCTGACAATAACGCTCAGCATTAACCGTTTCACCAGGTTTGAGCAACTCATAGTGTAGGACACCGCGCTGATCACACCATATGCACAGCAACAACTTCCTGACATGTATATTCGGTTTGGCAGTACTGGTGGTAGGCTGGCTTGGATAAACACACGATTTGCGCCGCTTAGGATTATCGTAGAGGATCCACTTCTCATCACAGGTCAAAATCTTGTGGAGGAAATCCTTCTTCTTGAATCTGGAAAGCAAGGACACAGCAACATCGTAGCGCCTAGATTTGTTCGCAGCTGTGAGTTGATGGGGCACCCAACGGCCCTCCTTGTGAATCCGTCCAAGCTTGTTCAGGCGCTTTGCAATGGCTTGCCGTGTTACACAGAGTTCCTGGGCGAGCTCTTACTGTGAGCGACAGGGATCCACATCCAACAGTTGTCCCAGTTCCTCATCGTCAACTTTCTGTGGCTGCCTCGGACGTTCTGCATCACGGAGATCAAAATTTCCCTGCTTAAACCGCTGGAAACATTTCTTACACGTACTGTAGGACAAAACAGACTCCCCTAAAGCAGCACAGATTATTTGCTGGGCTTCCACGGCACTTTATTTCAGCTGAAACGCGAACAGGAGGCAGTGCCTCAAATTTTGCTTCTCGAACGACATTGCTTTCACCGTCAACTTGTGTCTCTTCTGTCACTACAGCTGTGAGCAGTTACGGTTGCCTGAAAAGCTGTTGAATGGCGCTGCAATCAGCCATTATCGCACACAGCTATGCGCATTTACCGACGTTCTATGATCGCTTGCGGTTAGGGGCCGAGAATTAAGTTGCACACCTAATACTAAATCGCTGTTCTGTTGTTGTAATAGTCAACAGGAGGGTATTTCTATGACAGCTGACTCTGAAAGAAGCGCGGTGCTTATTCAGTGACATGTTTAGACCTAAATACCAGGAACAGCAGAGGCGTAGAAGAAATTTGGGGTCAGATAACATGAGTTCGAAGATAAGTATGACTTTGTCTTAGAAGGAAACGGGCATGTGGTTGTCGCTGATTGCAAAACCCAAGTTTGTTGTTTAGAGAGAGGATCATAAGATATGTTTGTATCCAAACTTTGAGCTGCTATGGACAAGAGGGGGAGCCATTAGAGTCTTGTTCATGAGCATTATATTGTGTAATGAATGTATATTATGAATGTTATATTAGAACTTCTTACAACTATTTTCTATTCCGCGAACTGGCGAACAAGTGATTAAACGTTGATTTACCGTCTGAAAGTGTCTCATTGTCAAGTGTACTGCAATCAGTGTGAACTATGAATCCAGCAGTAGTAGTAAAGTGTTGTCTGGTTTCTTCGGTTCATCGTAGGTAACACCAAGTGAAAAGAATCTTATCATATTTGAACATATCAAGAAGGACCTGTTTGAAGAGGACGTCATTATTGAAGAGGTCAATGCACTACCCAGTGGTCTAAGCGGTGGCTCATGGCCATTCGTCCGAGAGGGATCCCGGTTCGAATCCCGGTGAAGCATGGATGTTGTGTTTGTCTTACGGCACTGGCTTTCTCCCTTCCCTGGAACCAGTGGGCCCAAATTAGGGACGGGCGACTACTTATAGCCCATTGAGTTGCTCACGGTGGTCGATAAAACTTCAATCAAAAAACAAATGCACTACTTTTTGATGACTTATTATCTGACGGAGACGAGGAGGAAACGGGAAGCGACTTTGGTGATGTAACAGATGCTTCAACATACGACGAGTCACAAACGCCAATTCCAGCAGCCAGCGAGTCTTGATACGAACCATCACCAAAGAAGTCGCAATCCAAATTTCCAGAAAGGTACACTGGTGTGCGAAAATTAAGGACGAGACGGTTTTTCGAATGTAACGTCGTGCAGAAGAGCTCCACATCGACTCAAATCATACCATAAGATCCCCAAGATGTAAGAATATGGGACAAGTGAGAAAACCCGTCCAAACAAGGAATCCAAATGATACAAAGGCACTTTATTGAAAAGGTAGCCTCGAGCACAACTGGACAGAAGACAGAAACGTCCATGGGACAGGCGGCTGCCAAGAAAAATCCAGTCTTTAGTAGGGGATATGATCACCCCTGACTGCGTTGCAGGATTTACAACGTCTGTCCGTGCTGAGGACGAGGTTGTCAACGAGCTGTTGAAGCATCGCGGCCCATTCCTCTTGTAGCGCCAATCGCAGCTGCGGAATCGTTGCTGGCGGCTGGTGACGTGCTGCCAAGCGTATCCCGAGAAGGTCCCACACGTGTTCGATTGGATTTAGGTCCATGGACCTTGCGGGCCAATCTATGCGTTGAATATCTTCACTCTCCAACAGCTCTGTGACAGCCACTGTACTGAGGTGTAGCGTTGTCGTCCATGAAGAGGAACTCAGGACCCACAGCACCTCTAAACAGACGCACCTGAGACAGGAGAACCTCGGTAGAATAGCGGACACCAGTAACTGAACCTCCTTGGAAGATGTGGAGGTCAGTACGGCTACCAAGCATGATACCGCCCCAAACGAGAACTCCGTCACCTCCAAACCGGTCCCTTTTGATGATGTTGGAGGTGTGATTGCGTGTACCCCGCTCTCTCCAGATTTGTATACGTCCAGAATCGCTCGTCAGACTAAATCGGCTCTCATCCGTAAAGAGAACTCAACCCCATTGCTGATGTGTCCAGTTCTTGTGTTCCTG
The DNA here is from genome assembly GCA_039090855.1 of Macrothele yani. NCBI lineage: Eukaryota > Metazoa > Arthropoda > Arachnida > Araneae > Macrothelidae > Macrothele > Macrothele yani. Next base: position 56,178,158 of record CM076992.1, on the reverse strand, counting down.
GCAACAGAGAAACCGCCGTCTCCGAAGAGCAGGCGTTAATGGCACACACCGTACTGGTCGTCGTGCAAATAGACCACCTTTGTGCAGCCTCCTGGCCACGGTAAAACGCGACAACGGACGTCCAGTTGTCTGTTGCATGTGCCTTGCGATTTTTCCCGCTGTCTGCCGCCTGTCTCTTCTCGCCTGTAGGACAATATACCGGTCGTCCGCAGCCGGGGTTACTCGTGGACGACCACTGCTAAACTCTCGGACAGCTGTTCCTGTCGTTTGAAATGCTCTCCAAGCTCGTGAAACGATGCTGTGAGCGATCCCGAACGGTGGCAGCAAGTCGACGTCGTTCAAACCGATGTACACCGTGCAATAGCTTTCACAGGATTGCTGAGCGTACACCACCCGTGTGCTTTATAACTCCCCCCCCCCCTATGTCATGCTTCATATATGCGCATGCCTTACCGTAGTGGACCCTAGTCTATCTCCTGAGTGGTTTTTGGGTCCGTTCTGCCTGCTCGTTCCGCTGTTATGCTAATTTTCCCTCTTCGTCCTTAAGTTTTGCACACCAGTGTACTTGGCGGATGCGTACAAAATCTGGACCAAGCCACCGAAGGGGAAAGATGGCATTTTCGAACCTCCTCAACTGTGTCCTCCAGGCTTGGTCATTGACTCTTCTCCTAGAGTGAACTTCAAAACTGTTTTGGTCCAAAAGAGGAGAATCAAAAACAAGGCCGTTCTTGAAATGTTTAAAGAACGATTGAAGAATCGTTCTTTAAGCCTTTGTATGGCAAGCACTGAACGTGCTTGCCATACAAAATCTCTGCAACAACAGCTGAACAGGAAAGTATTTGAATACTTTCTTGAAATGTGTGCAAGGAATGCGATTATTCAAGACAGGACAATTAGGCTTTGGGCAATGCAAATAAAGATGCGTATTGACGTTCACATTCAGCTGAACTTTAAGGCATCCGAAAGATGGGTCACAAGATTCAAGAAACGTAACAAGATTGTTTTGTGGAAAGTAACCCACAAAGTGAGCAAATCGTGTTTCCAGGATGTTACGAATTTGGAGACGAAGGCGAAAGAATTTGTTGGAAATGTGCAAACGTTCATAGAAACGTACAAGGTAAATGACGAAGAGCTGCTGAACGCTGATCAGTCGCGCTTCGAGAAGAAATTTTGATCTGGAAGAACCCTTTCTGTTCAAGGACAGAAGCGAATCTTTGGGGCAATAGGTTCCATTTCAGCAACCACACATTCGCACATGATTATGTCCGTCATCATGAGTGGAACTCTTTTACCACACGTGTATGTTTTAGTGTCGGAAGCAAGTGGAAAATTTCCTGCAAACATGACGATTGATCTTCTAAACATCAAAGCTTATCCTGCCAAGTCAGCAAACATGTCCAAACAAGACCTGAAGGTTATTTTGGAAGACGTTCTGTGGGAAAAGACCTCACAGGAAAGGAGCGCGTGCTGCTGTTAGTAGATTCTTGGACATTAAACAGGGCCGTTAACCAAGGTTGCGCTAATGAATGACTTTTTTTCACAGGGATGATGACATACCGCCTGTGTGAGATGTTCTTGTGTTTTTAACTTTTTATTTCGTACACGATCGCCGGTGGCAACAAGTAGTCTCCGAGGCTTTGGAAGCCTTGAAAGATCTTGTCGTTGTAATTTTAACAACTCTTTAGTGTGTTCTTAATCTATAAATAAATGTCATCTTTTATTTAATATACACTTTGAGTTTTTTCATAAGTATCGTGCTTATGAAAAAACTCAAAGTGACATTTTTAAGGGTTTAAATCAGCGTGTTTCATGTATTAGTAATACTCAGCGCGAATTTTTTAGTCATATATTTAAATCATACACACAAGTCCTTTTGTCGTAAACTAGTAGTTTATGTTTTTTACCTAAACATGCTTTACGTTGCTTCCATTAATGGGTTCATGTTGTTTATACGTAGTGCATGATGTCGCACTAATTCACATGATATATGCACAGTTGCATTTTCCCTGCCTGTTACTTCAAATTAATGTTATTTTTCTTTAAACTAAAATCATATGTAAAGTTTTATTTTTCAGCAGAGCGAAGTTTAAAATGTTAAACGGCAAGTTACCCGTTGCTCATTTAATTGGTAATATTAATCCAAAACAGGGTTCCTTCCAAGATTTTCCTTACTACGCAAAGTTCTGCGTGCAAATGTATGTATTATTCACGAGTCGTTCACGGACGCACTCACGTTCGAATACGAATGTTTGTTCACTTAACAAATGTTTATCTGTTTCAAATATCTAAACGTTAAAATTCTGCATGTTTAAGTCAATTCGTCTTTTGGCTTAAAAATACCAAGTGTTGTTAAAATGAGAGGAATGTTTTACAGCAAAAAATGCAAAACGTTTAATGTTCTGAAAAATTCAAATGAAAGAATGTCTACGAAGAAATTGTAAGAAATGTGTGCAATTCTGATAGCGTAACATATACACACTCAATGGCAAAACATTAGAGATACCTACCTAATAGCGTGTTTGTCCTCCCCTAGTGCGAATAACATCCTGTACACGCCGAGACATCGACTCCAGCAAATGCCGAAGGGTTTCCGGAGGCAATGCCAGCCACGCCTGTTGCAGCATTGTCCACAACTCCTCCCGAGACGTCGGTCCAGGATCCATGAATCTGATGCTCTACTTCTCGGCATCCAGACAGCTTCCACAGTGTTAAATCAGGAGACCTCGGGGGTTGGGCTGGGTGCCACGGAATGGTTCCAAACTCAGATGAGTGTTCCTTGAGCCATGTCTCGGTAGTTGCGGCCGGGTGGGGCGGCGAACCGTCGACCGCAGGATGTGCGAAGGCCATGAAAGCATGTAGATGATCAACCAGCACACGCTGGTAGCGCGCAGCAGTTAAGGACCGCTCCAGACACACTAAAGGACCTAATGTGTCCCATGAGAAGGCTCCTCAGATCATCACAGAGCCACCACCGCTTTGAACAAAGACGACCTGCCACGACGGACCCATGGCCTGACATTGTCGACATCACACCCACACCCTCCCGACAGCTCGTTACAGCTAGAAATGGGACTCATTTGAGCACAGAATGTGAAGCCACTGTGCAGAGGTCCAGTTTTGATGTTCCCGGCACCAGACGACGTAACGTAATAATCGATGAGGAGCACTCAGCAGTGGCCCACGAGTAGGGTGTTAGATCCCGTTGTCTAGGGTATGCAGGGTGCTCCATACCCATTCCCTAGCTGAAGCTGTTTGGGTCTCTCGACAGTTAACCTGGATGTTATTTGCGCCGCCGTTGCTAAGCAGACGGTCTGTACGAGCCAGGATAGTCTACGTCGACTCCAATTATGAATGACGTGTGATCGGCCACCGACTACTCTCTGGACGCTGGTACGTCTGTCGTTGTATATTCGTAGATAGTATACCACTGACGAACGCACCAGTGCCTAACCCTTGATACGGTTGCCCTCGAGAACCCTAACGTTCTTACCACTTGGGCGATAGAATGAACCATCTGTCTTGCGCCGACAAGGCGTTCACGACCAAAGTCGCTCAGATCACCACGTTTACCTATGTTCGTCGACTGCGATTCACTGTTGAGAAACCCCGCTGTCCACCTATTTATCGCCTGCTTTTGTTTTAAGTATATTCTGCTCTGCATGGGAAATGCCATGTCAACTGTCCATTACCCCTATCTCTAGTGTTCTGTCTACTGAGTGTATATATAAAACATATAATGTTACGCCGAATTTGGAGTTCTGTCGACAACTGTAAAGAATACGCATTAGCTGTCAGAAGCTCCTTTTCAAATTGCTTAAGGAAAAATGTAATTTTGTTCTTAAAGTTTATTGTCAGAATGACTGCTTTTTGAATGGTACAGTATGAGTCAATTGTAAAACCTCTTCAAAATCGGATAGTTCTTTACAAAAATTGAGGGACATGACAAGACGTATATCCTATCTTAACTTTCATTTTTGTTTCTTTTCCTATGCAAATGTTGAGTTCGTTCTCCATAAGCACTTCAACCTTATGTTTTCTTACTCACTGAGTGTTATGTGGCAGCAGTCTTGAGGTCAGGTCTGAATGACGTGTGTATGTTTTGATAAGATGAGAACGATGTACATAACGTGTGGAGCAAGCAGTGTTAAAAAAGACGGTAGATTAGTGCAGCCTTGCGTTGTATGTTATACCTTCATCAAGACTAACTCTACATACATACACTATATTGACAAAAGTCACCGGACACCCCTTAAAAACCAAATGAACGGATCCTCTGCGTTGTTAAGATGCGCGGTGCAGCTGCAAACGGTATAAAAACAAGCCTGCAGCTGACCGCTATCATATCGCACTATGAGGTTGAGTTAAAATATCGCGGCGGGAGAAAACTGACTTTGAGAAAGGAAAGATTGTTGGGTGTTATATTAGTGGGTTGTCCATAAGAGAAATCGAGAGGCGTTTAAACAAACCAGAGTAAACTGTTTTGGATGTACTGAATGAGTGGTAGGCAAATGGCGTGCCTGAAGCAGCAAAACGCACAGGCAGACCAAAGAAAATCAGTGATAGAGGACGTCGAAGCCTCAGGACAGTCGTTGCAGCTAATCGACTGAGTACTGCACAAGACCTCAGTGTACAGGTGAGCAAAAATGCTGGAACCTCGGTATGTACACGTACCATTCGCAGAGAACTTCATTCCATGGATTACCGTGGTCGTGCGGCTGCTCATAAGCCTTTCATCTCCACTCGGAATACTACTCGTCGTTTAGCATGGTGTAAAGAACATTTATCGTGGACCGTAGATCAATGAAACGGGCCCTATGGACTGATGAATCCAGATACACGATCCATCAGTCTGATGGCCGTGTGTGGGTATGGCGGGAGCCGGGAGAACGCTATTTACCACAGTGTACTGTTCCTACGGTCAAGTTTGGAGCTGGCAGTGTACTCTTGTGGGGGTGTTTTCATGGTATGGTTCCGGCCTATTGGTTATCGTGGACAAACCTGTTAACTAGCACACCTACCTCGATATTCTGGACAATTATGCCCTACCAACTCTGAAGCAATACCATGGAACCGAGCCTTGTTGGTTCCAGCAGAATAAATCAAGGACAGTTACGGCGTGGTTTGACGATATTTCCGTATCGTGTGTGAACTGGCCAGTACAGAGCCCTGATCTTAATTCCATAGGGCACCTATGGGATGAATTAGAGCGCCGCATAAGAAATTTGGAACCAAGGCCTACTACTAAGCAAAAGTTAGCGGCAGCATTATGTACTGAAAGGAAGCGCACCTATAGCGGTGTTACAAAACTTTGTCGAAAGATTGTCTCGAAGGGTCAGTGCATTAATTAAGGCCAAAGGTGGAGCGTCACCGTACATAACATAGCCAATAAATGCTATGTTATGTTTCTCTTCTAGGTGTCCGGTGACTTTTGTCGATATAGTGTATATTTTACGAAATACTTTGGTAGTGAGACACTTTGAGCCTCGCGTTACAGAGGTTCATGCTGTTGAAGTTATTTGAAGTGCAGTGCTATATATTCTAAATGTAACCTGTTGATTGCTGATTATTTTATTAATTGTTGCTACATTGATTTGCTGTTTGAGTGATGTGTCTTAGTGACCAATAAAAACTCCTTTGGTTTCTGTAAATAGATTACCCCCTTTTGGCCGTTAGAAAGCTGAATATTGCTCACTGTGTAATCAAGGACATTGCGCTAGTTATCCGGAGAATAGCGTTAAGAAGCTCCAGTGTTACAAGTATCACAGATGCACGATAAGTAATGTTCTAAGGGTACAGACTTTCAAGCCCATAGCATAAGTACAAACATATGCATTTAAGAACATTATATTGTATGAGTATTCTAGAGAAGCTTTCATTATAATCCTAGAGAAGCTTTCTGCTAACGAAGCACTTTGGTAGTGAGACACGTTGGTGGATCTAAATGCTATCTATTAGTCTAGGATCCAAATGTTAAACTCTAAGCAAACTACTGTTATATTCGTGGTCTGTGTTCTAAATGCAGCACTGGCAGTGGCGGATCCAGCGTTTAAGTCGAGCTGGGGGAAGTACAGCGTTCAGCATTTACTTTAGGAAGGGGGGCACAGGGTTTGTTAGAAAACCTGCAGTTGTGGTTACCACTTGATTAATACTTTCTATCAATTTACGTTTGAAGTATTATCTTACAAATTAATTAAGAACGGGAACCAATGTCTTTAAACTTAGATGCTGCCAGTTTTGAACCCAAAGGTATTATAACATCTTAGAGAAGATAAAGGGGAAAAAAAGGATTCGTGAGGCGGGGCTCCCCTTCCCTGCATCTACCAGTGGAGTGCAGATGAACAGAAGTTCCAGCAGGTCACAAAGGAAATACGTTTTTCACTAATCGCGACGTACATGTGTGATAAAGCATAACTTCGTGATCAACTTATAAATTGACTACTTCTGTGCCGTGGGTTCTAGTAGATAAAGGTGCATTCAAGCATATTCTCTTAAGACTACATTCTTCTGGCTGCTATTTTTGTATTCACGCAAAATCTGTCTTGATATTTCTTCTGGACACAAAGGGAACACAGTTAAGGAATCACTTGAAAAAAGAAGCTTGGGGTCTTTTTCTTCAAGTAATTTTTGAAATTTTTCTTTGAGTACCTAGGGAAGAACTTCTGAAAAATAAAAAATGTTTGGCTGCTGTTTACCGCAGAGGCTACTAGATAAAAATGTTAGAGCTATAACCTGGGGTATTCAGAGAATATGTGTAAAATACTGGTCTTTTACTTTTCCTTGCTTTTGTACACGATTTAAGGCGTCTCTAACACTTGAAAAACCACCACCCGTACAGATTTGTACATTAGTTAACATTCGAGCTATGTTTAATGTATACATTACAAGCAATAAAAAACAAAACAAGATTTCTTTGTACCCACTAAAAATTTTGAAGCAGGAAATGTTTTCCTTCAAAGTGTTTACCTAACAAGATTGTTGTTGAAACGGTTGTAACTAGCGTAAGTGATCATTCCACCTCCAGCGATGCTGAACGAATAAAAGACTTGAATAGCGGCGTCCTGCCATACCTAGTAAGAAAAAAACAACATAAGTGTTACTATTAACCTACAGAAAAATTGCGAATGTATCGTGCAAAAGTTATTACATGTATTTGGACAAAAAAAAAAAAAGAATTATGAATTATTCATATATGACTTCAAGAAGCTTTCTTACTTTGCTCCGAAACTTTTTTGTGGTACCTCATGTTTGCAGCACTGAAACCCGTTTCCTCTTACCACATACTGTGTTCCAGGACACACGGATATCAGTTACTGAAATTTTTCATTTCTGTGTTTATTATGCTCCCTCACTTTAGGAAATTGAATAGCAATCCAGGTTTCTTTTACATAATGACTTTGGAATAAAACCTGAAAGAACACCATAGATGGAAAGCAGAATCTGTTAGGGCTACAAAGTCAGCATGTGTTTATCACCATAAGAGCATGAGGATCTTAAAGCACTGAATGAGTTGTAAACAATCTATTTTTCCCCTTCAGTCAAAGCAAATTAGTAATAGAATTCAGCGTTTAGTGCCATTGGGTCTGATTCTAAATTCTAATCACACACTGGTTAGAATTAAGCATAAATTATTTAAAGGAGCACAACTGTTAATTCTAATCAGTGTGTGATTAGAATTAAGCAGCCGACTTATTAATAGCCATCCTAATCAACCGAACTGCAACCAATTTTGTGATTAAGTCCTTTTGGGATTCTAGATCCCCTCCTTAGAAAACCTTAGTTTTCAGGATTTAAGCATCAAGACAACTACCTCTCTTCCTGGTTAGAACTCTCCCCTTTAACCCATTGGTTGTCATAATAGTAGTGAAGTATCGACCTCTTATCTCTAAGCTTCTACACATTTGTGCTCCTTTAAGTACCTGATACCGAATCCGTAAGTTTTATAAGACTTTGTCGAGCTTTTGTTATTTAATCACAAAACGCCAATTTATTTTAAAATGGCGCTTTCAAAGTACTTCGCCACAGAAAACATAATTATAATTATGTACTTACATTTATGATACTTGAATATCTATCGCTAATACACAGTCGAGTCACCTTATTGTGAACGCCTCCTACTTTTGACGTCAACAGCGCGTAGCCAATAAAAGAAGGCAGTGTCGTGAGTTAGCTTGAAGGGTATATAAGGTGTACTGTAGTCATTCTGAAAACATATCACTCGTTACTGTCATGGATAAAAGGAGCGATTTATCCGATTTGTAAAACGGGATGATTATCGGTTTTCGGGCCAAGGGTGGCAGTATTTCTGAAACAGTGCAGTTTGTGAACTGTTCGCGAGCTGCAGTAGTAAAAGTGTATCGTGATTGGAGAAATGGTACAATTGCGAATAAGCAACGTGGAAACTGCGGAGCACCACGTGCAATTGATGTGAGAGGTAAACGTCGGCTACAAAGGTGTGTGTGAGGGCCGATCGACACGCTACAGTGGAGCAACTCACTGGCCGAATGAACCAGGTGGCTACCGGAAGTGTGTCTAAAACGACAGTTCAGCGAACAGTGCTGCGTATGGGGCTCCGATGCAGACGGGAGGTCACTACACCTATGCTAAGGAAGGTGCATCGGCAGAAAATGCTTATAAAATTTGCACGGCAGTATCGGAATTGGACTCCGTTGATTGGCAAAGTATTGCCTTCTCCGATGAGTCACGTTTTCTGCTTCATCGAATGAATGGACGTTGGCGTATAAGACGAGAAACATCGGAGAATAAACACTATTCAGCCATTGCTGGAAGAACAAAAGCTGGTGGGGGCAGCATTATGGTCTCAGGAATAGTTTCGTGGCATTCACTGTTTCCACTCATACTTCTGGAAGGCACTATGGACCGAATTTGTTATGAATCCATCCTTGCAGACCACGTACACCCATACATGCTGATTGTCTTCCCTGGGGCGAATGGGATCTTCCAACACAACAGTGTGACGTGTCACACAGCTAGAAATGTCCGAGAGTGTTTGAAAGAGCACCATGAAGACTTCAAAGTACTTCCATGGCCCCCTAATTCCCCAGACTTAGACCCAATTGAGCATCTGTGTGACCACCTCGATCGTGTTGTTCGCTGTATGGATCCTCCACCACGCATCCTCCAGCAGCTGTCAGATGCACTTCCGTCAGCATGGCTCCACATACCTGTGAACACCTTCCAGCACCTTACTGAATCACTCCCAGTCCGTCTAGCTGCTGTCCGCGCTGCTCACGCCGGTTACTCTGGATATTAGCTGGTGGTCACAATAATGTAACTAGACCGTGTAAGTAAAGCTGTGTCATGGATTCGGTATTTTAAAGGACTGTACAACACGACAAACGCTATACTTCTCAAAGCAGAATGTCATTTGCATAGTAAATCATCTATCTGCAAATAGGTGCAGAATTAAAAATATGCAGCAAGTCTGAAGGGTTGTGACCAGACCTTGGAGTAATTAAGATTTTCAATCCCAAATGCGCGTGTGAGAATTTTAATTTTTAATTTTAATTTTATGGCACAAAGGTAAGATACAGCTTGAATGTCATGCATAGGTTGAATATGGAATGGAAGGAAAGATTAAGAATGTTAGTATACCGGCAACTCTTTGTAGCCACGAGATCGTTAAATAGATAAATAATGCAATTTAGGAAAACCGAACTTTGGCACACTGATTCCCAAGTATTGTACAATAAGAGACAAACAGCGCGGAAGGTAGAAATTTTCAATAATAGAAAATTCGGTGTAATATAAAATAAACCCACACATTTTGAAAGCACAACAAAAAATAACACACAAATGACGCCGTCTAGTCTCACACTTTATACTTCTCATGTGAACTTTATTTATTCTCACACACATTAAAACCCATTTTAACTACTCTATTTTCTCTCTCCTTTTTACAGAGATACAAAGAACGGCATTAATAAATATTTGCGTTTATTACTCATTACGTTTTCTTTCATTAATTAAGGACTTCTGCCGAAATTCATAGCTAAACCTTTATTTAATCTTCTGTCCATCAACCTAGCATGGCGACAAAACAGAATTTCACACAACACACATCCACAAGTTGAAATGCCACTTTTACTAGTCAGGAAGAAATAAAAGTTCGTGCAGTCCAGTGACACTTCCCGAAGGGGCAACATAAGTTAAGTAAGTAAGATCAGTTCACTTGATGTTCCCATTAACACGACCATGGTACAGAAGATTTGTCATCCTGTCTTTTTTTTTTTTTTTTATTGGAGGTTTAACGGCCACCATGAGCAATTAGTGGGCTAGAAGCAGTCGCCTTGTCCCTAATTTACGGCCACGGGTTACAGGCAAGGGAGAGAGCCAGCGTCGTAAGACAAACACAACATCCAGGCCTCAACGGGATTCGAACCCGGACCCATCTCGGAAGAATGATCAGAAGCCATCGCTTAGACCAATGCGCCACCGGGGAGGCATCATCCTGTCTTCTGTCGACGACCCTCAGAAAAACAGCGTTGTGACTCAAACATATGAGCATAGGCGTAGCGTGACCAAAGTTTTTTTTTGGGGGGGGGGGGGGGGCAGGAATGAGTGTAAACTGATGAGAGGCTTGGATGGGGGAGGCGTCTTCTCGGAAACATTTCTCCGTAAATGTCATACATTTTGGACCTTTTACATGCATAACATAAGCGAAACCACGAGGTGTGCCAGCTAAGCGTTGATTCACTTTAATGAGGATTAAAAAGATCTTCGCTTTTCAAATTACCTAATCCATTCATTGGATGATGAACAATATGATTAGAACCAAATTATTGAAGATTTATTTAATTATGAATAACGGCTGCAAGCAGTCGCCTGCCCCTAATTTGGAGCCACTGGTTCCATGGAATGAACACTGGTTCCATGAGACAAAAAAAAAAAACCCAAAAAAACCATGCCTCATCCGCTTGAAAGAATGGACATAGGCAGCGCCTCAGATCCCTCGGTCACCGCGGAAGCACCCAATACTTACTGCTGCTGTGTTATAAACTGTTATGAATAACATAAAACACCTTTTGCAGTGTTGCATTGCGACAGTAAAGAAGTTATTCAGTACAATTAGAATGGTCACACACACAGTTCTAATTTTGATGTGCTTCTCATTTGAAGCAACTAGAGCAAAAACAAAATACGGTCATAGACCAAACTAAGATTTGCAAAGAAATACAGTAGACTTCATTAGGTTGTCTTTTGTTATGCGAAAAAAAAAACCCTGCAGAAGTCCTTCACATTTTCAGTCTCCTCAAACTTCTAAGGAAATACCTCGGTATAGCTCCATTTCTCCTAATTGAAGTATTCCGCCTCGATTTTGTTAAGAGTATAAAATGAATGTACATTAAAGATACAATAAAATATATCACATTGCTGGTTTATTGCACAATATTATAGATAAGATACATCTACATTGCTGGATTACTGCACATAACTACTCGATTTTTCTTAGGTTTTAATTTCATTTTTATTGGTATTTAATTTAAATTTATTCACACGTTAACATCGTCCTGTTAAAAATGTCATAAAACTAATCATAAAACTAAATTTTCTGGTAATGTTAGAATATCGGTATATCATGGGACGCAAAATAAAATAAAATTAAAAGAAAAGCTGTCCTCCATACCTTTACAGGCAGTTCTAGTTTCTCCTATAATGCCTACTTTGCATAACTATTTTTTAAAGGATGGATATGCTCTCGACTGGGGCTATCTAGATGGCCGTGGCAAAGAGTGTTAGTGTAAAGCTCTTGGTTCTTCCTCTTTGAACTTCGGAGCGACCCCATTGAATCTCTGACTCATTAACTGCCCCATGATTTTAATTGGCCTTGCATTTTAATTTTTCATAGTTTCGGGAGAACGTGGTCCTCCGTGTCCCCGCCCCTACGCTTATGCTTACAAGAGTTAAACCATCACAAAAAAAGAAGATGACGACTCAGAGTTTGAGAACCAAAATCTGTTTTTTTCTCGAGACAGAGGAAGAAGATAACCGTCCGCAAATGCTAAGTTCAATTCATCAACTTTGTTCATGAATACTCTGCTTCAACAAGACAATGAAAACTCTTACTCATGAATGGCTTCAACAAGGCAAAACCATTTCTTCCATTCTCTTTCACTAAAAACTTGTTATCTTCAAATTACTGGTACACCAGTATAAAAACAGTGAGGATAAATGACTTAGTGTATGTGGAGCAAAACGAAAAAAATGGTCACACTTTTGGAATTTTCTTTGACATAGTCCAACAGTTAACTCCTTTCAACTTTGCACTCACAGCAAACGTAAAAGCATCATTCGATCACGTGAGCGCTCCGAAACAGCAAATGATGCCTACGGATTGGGTAACTGTGCCCCTGCAGTTTCACGCATTTTCTGTTTGCTGAATTTTCTCATAGCACCAAATTAACAGGATCCGAATTGGGCAAGCCTAATTCACAATAAAACCAAAGCTGACTTTTTGTTTAAAATAATCATAGAATGATCTCTTTACAGGACGGGAAGACTCTGCTATGGGATTAGTACAGAATTTCAAATGAACCATTAAAAGTTGATCAGATGGATAAGAAATTTTCAGCTCAAAGGCACTGTGAGGATCTCGGTGTATGGGATGCCTCAATTGATATTTGAATAGGCCATCCCGGTGGCGCAGTGGCATAAGCGCTGGCGTCCGTGAAGGGTCCGGGTTCAAACCTCGGTAAGGCATGGATGTTGTGTTTGTCTTACGGCACTGGTTCTCTCCTTTCTACAAGCACGGTAATATGTTGAGACGCATCGTGTCAAGGAGGTCGCACCGTCGTACTGTTTAGAAAAAGCACTATCCAAATTTCTGGCTAATCATCTCCCTGAATCGGACTTTATAGTAAATTCCACTCTAGATTTTATCATGAAAATCAAGCAAATCTCTGTCCAACAGCGCGACAATATCGGAAGTTTCGACGTTTTTTCTCTGTCCACGTGCAGAAAGCCAACAGAACGTTAAGGTATCCGTATACGTTTAAAGTGTGATCTTCGGTCAAAATATTGATCTTCCAATTTCGTCTTAATATTAAAGCCTGTTTTTGTATCTTTCCAAATCCGTTTAAAATTTGTTTCTATCTTTTTTAGAACATGGGTTACAGTTATTTTAATGTTACTTGATAGCAACTTTTTACAACCGGAAGTGAGCTTAAATGTTTATTTACACTGTAGTTTTATTAAATATGAACTCAAACTTGATCCTGTATAGAGAAATCAAAACAGAAATTAAGATTGCAATTATTTAAATTACTTAAAAAGGACCTGGCAACATGTTTTGTTCAAACATCTGGCAGCAATTTTTTTTTTTTAATTGGGGGTTTAACGACCACCATGAGCAACAACTCAGTGGACTATAAGCAGTCGCCGTCCCTAATTTAGGGCCTCTGGTTCCTGGGAAGGGAAAGAGCAAGTGCCGTAAGACAAACATAACATCCACGCCTCACCGGGATTCGATCCTGGACTCTTTTCGGACGAATGGTCATAAACCAGCGCTTAGACTACTACGCCACCGGGGCGGCACAACAAAATTATGATATGACAGAAAATACGGAAGGAGGTTTTCGATTGCCTCAAAACTATAAAATTAGGCATATATGATGCTGTCACAGAATTTAATGATCGGTTTCAAGGTTGTTTGAAAGTACTAGCCAGATTGAACACTGAAAACTCAGTATTTTTTAACTTGCAGGGTTATAGACATTTACATAACATGCGAATTCATGACTCAAAACGGCATGCAACCCCAGTTGCAAAAAAAAAATAAAAAACGTAGAAAAGTTTTGTGAGCCCTCAGGAAGAAAAAAATAACTGTTTTGGATAGTAAAGATGGAGAGCCACCCCGGTGGCGTGGTGGTCTGAGTGATGGCTTCTGATATTTCGTTCGAGATGGGGTCGTGTTCGAATCCCGGTGAGGCCTGGATGTTGTGTTTGTCTTACGGCACTGGCTCTTTCCCTTCCCTGGAACCAGTGGCCCTAAATTAGGGACGGGCAACTGCTTATAACCCACTGAGTTGCTCACTGTGGTCATTAAACCTCCAACAACAACAACAAAAAATGATGGCGAACTTTCTAAAACAGGGGCATTTTAATGTTTAATTTTGATTTTAAAAATGGGATGTGTTTAAAAGAGGCCATATATATATATTTCATCACTTTATTCGCAGGAGCCTTGCCTCAGCATCTTCAAGTAAATGGACTTGGTCTCAAATTCCAGCTACTTCATTTTCCAAGGACAAATCTACAAATAGATAAATGGCGCTCGGATGGGATCCTCGTTTTCAGCCGTCCTCGCGGAAGCAATACTTTGCCCAATTGAGGAACGTATATTCAACAACATCACCCCAAGGCCTACCACCTGGCTAAGATATGCGGACGATGTATTTTTCATATGGCGTCACGGAAAGGAGACTGTCCCGCTTTTCCTAGACAAAATCAATGACATTCACCCTACGTACGATCAATTTCACTATGGAGCTTGAACACAATGGTGCTTTGCCTTATCTGGATATTTTACTAAGCAAACTGCCTGAAAATTACCTTCGTACACAAGTCCATTATAAACCCATATCCGTCCCCAACCAGATGCTTCGCACTTCATGCCCCGCTAATTACAAGACGGCTTTCTTCCGTTCTCAAATCAGAAGAGCCTTTGCAGTTTCTCCGATTTTCCTTCTAGACTATGCGAATTAAAAAATGTTATTGAATTGGCCACTGAGGTAGGATACGCCCAAACCTGGTACATAGCTATATTGAAAAAAACAGAACAAGAATCACATTGATCTTTCTATGCCGCACCTACGCTACCTGGGCAAAATTCCCTACATACCTAATGTTTACTATCAGCTCAAGAATGAACTGAAGAGAATGAACCTCGGTGTCGGCATCAGATCTTTGATATCTTTATATGCCATGCTTAAGGGAAACACTGACAAGACCCCACTTTCCAATGAAGCAGGTGTTTATGCCAGCCTTCTACAATATCCGGACGGCTCCCAGCGATACTACATTGGAATGACCAAACGTTCATTTAGAATTTAAGTCAACGAACATAAACGGGATATAAAGAACGGTAAAGTAATCACGGCCCTTTCCAAAGAAGTCAAGTTCAAGGCAGCTGCTCCTATGTGGGATGACGTGAAAAAATTAGCTTCCTACTCCACCCAAAATCTACTGTCATTCGCGAAACTTTGGAGATCATTACCAACAGCGAGTCATGCAATTATAGCGTTTCTCTGGAGTTGCCACGAGTTTGGAACCAGTTCTTCAAATAGTGAATGCCTTTTGTTTTCCTTCCATGATTCTGCGCGCTAAACGAACATGACGCCTGAAGTCTTTGAATGAATAACAGCATTCGCATCTGTTCGTTTATCGTCAAGTCAAGTCAACACGTTCAAATTGTTGAAGCGTTCTATTATTCAGTTTGCTGTCTACCTTCTCTCCTACCGCGAAATTTTCACTCAACCACACACTGCGATATGATTGCAGTCAGCTGCAGGCTTATTTTTATACCGTTTGCAACTGTACCGCGCATCTTAACAACGTAGCGGACCCGTTAATTTGCTTTTGAATGGTTGTCCGGTTAATTTTGTCAATACAGTGTATATTCCGACGGTTGTTTTTTTTGGAGCCCTTAGAGCACTAATTGTCCTGCTTTTTTCAACACAAGTAAAATCACCCTTTCGTAAAGTAAACGCTTTAGTTCCATTTATAGGAGCGCAGCAACTGTCCCGAAATTTAGTTGTGATGTTCGAGTCAAAAGTAAAGGAAAAGGGAGAGTTCTGGGACAGGGGCAGCCCCCATAGACTTAACATTGGCTGCCCACAAGGCTACCCCGGGCTGTCCCAGTGGCTCCTCACGAGGCTGCCCCCGGCTGCCCACGAGGCTGTCCACTTGTCAGATTTTTGTGTCACGTGATCGACCCCATGATGTCTGCCCCCTAGCGGTGCTTCTTGGAACTTCTAATGGATCTTTGATTTTGAGGGATGGCAACGACCGAGTGTGGAAAGGGGGTGGACATAGGGGGATGTCAACTCGATGCTGATGTGCTGCTCCCTAGCGGTGCTTCTTGGAACTTTCAATGTATCTTTGTTTTTGAGGGATGGCAACGACCGAGTGGGAAAGAGGGAGGATAGGTCAACTCGATGTGCTTCCCCCTAGCGGTGCTTCTTGGAACTTTCAATGGATCTTTGTTTTTGAGGGATGGCAACGACCGAGTGGGAAAGGGGGGATATAGGGGGATGTCAACCCCATGTGTTGCCCCCTAGCGGTGCTTCTTGGAACTTTCGATTGATCTCTGATTTTAAGAGATGGCAACGACAGAGTGTGTAAAGGGGGTGG
Organism: Macrothele yani; assembly: GCA_039090855.1. NCBI lineage: Eukaryota > Metazoa > Arthropoda > Arachnida > Araneae > Macrothelidae > Macrothele > Macrothele yani. Next base: position 56,161,790 of record CM076992.1, on the reverse strand, counting down.
ACATAGGGGGATATCAACTCGATGCTGATGTGCTGCCCCCTAGCGGTGCTTCTTGGAACTTTCAATGGATCTTTGATTTTGGGGAATGGCAACGACCGAGTGGAGAAAGGGCACTGCGCAGGTGTTAGATGTGATGGTGCTTCTTTTAACTTTATTTTTTCGATGGATCTTTGATTTTGTGGGATGGCAACGACAGAGTGAGGTCCTTTGGGATTTTTTGTATTTTTTCCTGTGGTTTTCAAGCGGGATTTCCCCCCCCTCTTCGATGCTGTTTTTCCCACGGAGGAAATTTTTACGTAACGATGCTGGGGAATTTTCTTTCGAAGAGAATAAAAATGCTCTGATTGTCTTAGCGAGGTTCTAACTCTCAATGATTTGGTTTCAAAAAATGGTCAGGTGGTCAAATGGTTTTCCTGTACTACGTATTCACTCTTTTTTTTAATTAATTTTACGTTATTTCTTCATGCGTTTTTATATATTTTTTGTATGTTTTGAGGGAGTTTTTTCGTGTAGATGTAATGAATTTTCTTGGGAACTTTTCTTTTTCCTCCATTTAATTTTATTTCAGACTATGAGATGAGAAAATGCTTCTTTAGAAACGATTTCGTTCCTGTTCGCAGTAACTATTGGACTTTGACAAAAATTTTGGGAAATCTAGCGGAAATGTAGACATGTTAATTCTGAGTATTTCTTCCAATATTTTTTTCTAGTCGTAATGTTTTCATGTACTATGTATTCCCTCTTTTTTTATAACTTTTACGTTATTTCATCATGTATTTTTTATATTTTTTGTATGTTTTGAGGGAGTTTTTTTGTGTAGATGTAATGAATTTTCTGGGGAACTTTTCTTTTTCCTCCATTCGATTTTATTTCAGACCATGAGACGAGGAAATGCTTCTTTAGAAACGATTTCTTTCTTGTTCGCAGTAATTATTGGACATAGACTTCATGTTAATTCTGAGTCTTTCGCCCCTGCAATAATATTTTCTCGTAATTTTTTTGTATGTTCAAGAACTCTACAGATCTTTCCCAGTTAAAATTCTGCTGAAACAATATTTTCTTACTTTATTTCGCATATCATTATAGCTTCCCAATTTTCGCTATTTTTCTTCTTCTATCTTTGAAATTTCGTTGAACTTCTCAGTAGGTCAGGATTCTATTTTTCTTTTTACTTGGACAAACTTATGAGTCATTTTATTCAGATTTTTTTTTCATTTCATTTCAGCAAACGATTATTTTAGATGTAACAAATCATCAGATTTTTGTTTCCTTATATAGCATATTTTCAAACTTGCTTAAAAATATTCTTCAAAGCTTGCATGTATGTCAAATATGCATTGTTTTTTATTCTTTCCTAGTTTGCAATACTTTTCGTGGGCTGCCCCGACAGGAAAGCATTCATTGTCAAGACATACAATCTAAAACCATTTTTCTTACGATAAAATTTGTATCCTTTGGGCTATGCATTTTTCTGTCTCGTCCGAAAAAACATTCATTCTACAAGCAAAGCTAGTAATTACTCTATACTGAATACATTTTAGTTTATTCTCTCAAGATATGAAAATTAATTATAATGAAATCCTTTCGTTTTTCTCTAAGAACTTCCCTTAAAATAAACCCTCAGCTGAAGTTCGCTTTGTCTGATTAGAGTCAATAGCATGTTCGTTGAGAGATGACCAGATAAGGAAACAGTCACCAGTGTTTTGAAACGTGACGCATGGTGATTCAATGCAGTCTGGACCCCTCGTCTTCAATGTCGCAATAGGGTAAGAGTCAACAAATTCCTCAAAGATCCTCAATTCCCCCTCATCAAAGTCAGTAAGAACTCCCCTAATCTCACTCCTTTTCCTCATTTAGTTCGCTTTAAATTGACATGTTTCAAAACTCCGCGTATATTTCATTCACTAAATGTCCAGTTCTCCCGTGTCTGTCCCTTCATTTTTAACTTCTGTGCCTACTGCATTTTATCTTTAGACGTTTAGTTTCATTGACCTTTTCTTTCGTTTTAATTAGTTTTCATACTCGTATTTTTTATACATTGTCTCAGCAGAAAAAAGCTTTCATTCTGGAGACATAGCGACTAAGTCCGTACTTCTTCTAAACATTTTTTTGTACGTTTTACTAATTCGTCAGAAAAGCAGTTGTTTCCAAACTCCCATAGTGAAAATATCGTGTTCCCCTTATTTTACCTAATATACTTTTTCTTCTGCTCAGTGTTGTATGATTCTTCAAACTTTGGTTTACTTTTATGAAACTTTTTTTTTCTGATTCAACCTATCAATCTTTTCCTATCGATTTAATTGCTCTTATTTTTCCATTCGACTTTACTTTTGAACAGAAATGTCACACCATAAACTTTCTTCAAATTCCTATATCTCCAAGAATTTTGTTAAATATCCAAGTTCGACTCCCCCAGAAATTTTCTGAAAATGATAGTTTCTCTTTAAAAAAAAATTCCAAAGTAAGAATCCCATCACTGAAACAAAAAATTCCTATTCAAAGCAATCCATCCTCTTTCAACTTCAAATACTCGCTTTGTAAATCTAAGGAGCTGTTTTTTTTTATTATCCATATATTTTCCCATCTAACTTTAGAAGATATTTTCCTAAAATGTATGTACATATTACGATAGTAAAACATCTTACAACTGCTTGATGTTCAATGCACTTCACGCTGTCTTAAAGAAATTCTTTCATTTTCTCATAACACATAGACATGTTATTTTTCTTCAAATTCACTTCAAAGACTTGAGATCAACTTAATGGAGTCCTTTGAGAAAAACTTTCATAGGAAAGCATAAATTTACTGAAAATGTCAGTTTTCTTAAACAAATCATAAGAATAAGAATTTTTTTACTGAAACAAGTTTCCCCTATTCAAAGCATTAAGTGGCTCTTTTCGCATCAAATTCTGTATTTCCTCATGTAAACTTTATTCTTTTTTCACTTCATTTCGTCTTTCGTTTCTTGTTTTTCCCTATGTAACTTATAACTTCTTTTCTTAATCTATTTTTCATAAATTATCATTATTTTGAGTTGATTTTTTCTCTCTTTTTTTTAAATGCATTCCTAAGTTCATATTGAGAAGGGTTTAAATTTTGATTGAAAGATGTTTGCAAAGATCGTTTTAGGAAAAGTTGAAAACAGATGAGGTTCGTTTCTGAAAAGTTCATTCTTTCCTAGGGTTAAAAATGGAGCACTTCATATTTTCTTAGGCGCGGTTTTGATGAAACACGTTTCAGTAAAAACAGTGAAATTCCCATTGAATATCATGGGGAACTATGAAATTTAAGAAGCACCTTTTCGTTCAAGGAAAATATTTTAAAAGGCCTATTTTAGATTCAGTTGAAAACAGACAGGGTGCGTTTCTGAAAAGTCCATTCTTTCCTAGGATCAAAAACGGATCACTTCATATTTTCTTAGGGGTGGTTTTGATAAAACACGTTTCAGTAAAAACAGTGAAATTCCCATAGAATAACATGGGAAAACTAGCATGCATAAAAAGACTGTTTTGAAACGAGTAAAAATCTGCGGAAGATCGTTTTCGAAAAAGTTGAAAACAAATCAGGTAGAAAATAGAATGCAGTAAAAACAGTAACACCAAGTTCCTGAAAGTAGAAAATAGATCAGGTTGAAATTTGGATGTACTAACAATGTCTAAGGAAAGAAGTTTTCATGAAACACAGACTGTTTAGTTTTCCCAGGCTAAGGGGTCTTCAGTGAGAGCGTTTCTTCTTTTCAACTCAAAGAGTGTCAGTTAAAGCGAGTCAGTTTGAAACATTTCAAACTCCCTGAAATTAAGCATTGTACTCTGGTTTCGACTCAATACTGTAAAGCATTGCTCTCAGACCATTCGGAATTCCGCCCCGATTGGTTGCTAAATGGAAAACATCAGACCCCTCTCCATTAACAATTCCAAAATATCCTAAAGAAAAGTCTAGCAAGAAAGCACTAGTTCCCCATTAAAACAATTGAATTCATTCTGTTACTGTTTTACACGTTTCAAAAAAGACGTTTACATTCTCACTTTTACTTTAAAGTTCTTGAAAAGCTTAATATTTGTTTATTTTCTTATAGCTAGAGTGGTCGTCAGTGAGAGCACTTATTCTCTATTCAAACTAAGAGAATGAAGTGTAGTCAGTTTGAAAAAAAAATTTCAAACTCCCCTAAATTTAGCCTTTTGTCCTGGTTTCGACTCAATACTGTAAAGCATTGCTCTCAAACTAGTTGAATTCCTGGCCCTTAATGAAATACATTAAGCCTTTCCCTTAAAAATAACCAATCACTTCTTCAATACCAGATCCCCAATAAATTTCTTTAAGAGTTATTCATTCACACTTTTACTTTCAAAAACTTGAAATTCATTATTATTTAACTCCTTACAAGAATGAAACACATTCACACTTTCAGTTTTAAAACTTGAAATTCATTATTACTTAACTCCTTACAAAAATGAAACACATTCACTTTTTTACTTTTAAAATTATAGAAAAATAGATGCATTCTCACACTATAATTTTTTTCCCTACCTCCCTCCCCATTCCCTTAAACCAACAGTTTAAGGTAGTTCTAAAAGAACTTTTTTTAGTTCTGAAAAGAACTTTTTTTTAGTTCTAAAAAGAACTTTTTTTAGTTCTAAAAATAACTCTTTTTCTCTCCTACCTCCTCAATACATGTTTTTCACAGAACGCAACAAGTCCTTTCCATATATTCCTTCCATGTAGGCTTTAGATGGGATATTCTGACCAACAGTTTCAGCGAAAGATTCTGCTAAAGTCTTGGGGTCTAGCATTGCTACGGCATCCTTGAAGTGCTCTTTAAACTCAGATTGGGGGTGGCATCAGTACATCTGTGGCCCATGATGATTTCAAGCATGCGATCTGGAGAAAGGTGACACTGAATACAATAGAATAATTTTTCAGCATGCCCCTGAACGAGATCCAACACCACTTCAATAAGCATGAAGTAATACTCTTCGTTCGTTAGTGGAGAGGAAGGAACGGGGTGGTGGAAACCTCTGACGAAGCAAAACGCCCTTTGCAAAAACTGGGCCAAATAGTAGAATAGTAATGTTGGTCCATATCAGCGAGAGCTTCAAATTGATCACCATTCATTTTAATGGAATTAGGGTTCAGTCGACGAAATCCATTGATTTGAGGGGAAAGCACCTCAAATATATAACTGTGAGATCCGCCCAAAGAAGGAGAGGCAGAAATAATTAGTTCTCTGTTGAATACCATATCTTCATTTTCTCCATGCAACCAACGGACCTTTCTCATAAACCGAAGGAATGTCACAGCTGTCATGGTGATTCCATTCTTGGTGGGGGAAAAAGATTCATGTTCATTCCTGTATCTTCTTACATGAACTCTGATTGTGTTATAGAAATCAGACACTTCCACGAATGCGTTACCCCCTAAATGGAAACGATGAGGGGATATCATTCAAAGAAATTCCCAATTCATCACATGACTTGGAAGCTTCAGAACATACTTTCTTTACTACAGCATCAGAAACTTCAGTAGAGGAAGATGATCGCTTCATGTTGAAAGCTGGAGGAAGAGAATCGAAGGAAATTGATGGAAGCGGTGTGGTCGACAACGAAGCGTGCTGACAGTTCGAAGACAGGGAACAGAATGAGTTAGCTTTGAATTGTTCGGGCAAAACTGATAAGAGGTTGGAGTTCGTCACTTGTTTACTGCTTGAGAGTGAAAGAGCAGAGTCATGAGGCAAAGAACACTCGGTTATCATCTTTCTAAAGGTCAAATTCAATCTAATGTTTGGAGCATTCTTTTGTCGAGGCAGACCATGACTCCAATACGAATTAGTTGGTGGCAGGATCTGGAGTAAAGTTCCTGATCTCAAAGATAAGGAAGCTGGTTTAAACCCATTTCGTTTGAAAACAAAGTCTCTTTCCTGTCCGTGAGATACTGAGGCAATACAAGACAAAGGATCTAATTCAGCTTCGTCATCACGGTGATCGCTGATTCTGTCTATCAGAAGAACCTTCTCTTTGGGAAAACTATGTAATCCCCCTCCCCTCCCTAACATGAAAAAAAACAAGGTTTTCTCTAGAAATTCGTACATGAAGAAATTTAAAAAGCTTATGTTCCTAATAGTCAATCTATAAAGTCAGAAGACAAAACATTTACTAGGTAGAATTTAATAATTCCCCACAGAAATGGAGTTGGTAACAAGTAAACAAGTGACTGATCACGTTGCTATGAAAATGTACATTTACCCCCAATATTTCCTCTGTTCTTTAAAGTACTTTTCGGGGACCTGTCGGAGATGTATTCAGCGATATTTTTTTTAAAGTCACTTGTTACCAACTCCATTTCTGTGGGTAATTATTTAATTCTACCTAGTAAATGTTTTGTCTTCTGACTTTATAGATTGACTATTAGGAACATAAGCTTTTTAAATTTCTTCATGTACGACTTTCTAGAGAAAACCTTGTTTTTTTCATGTCAGGGAGGGGGAGGGGGATTTCATAGTTTTCCCAAAGATAAGGTTCTTCTGACAGACAGAATCAGCGATCACCGTGATGACGAAGCTGAATTAGATCCTTTGTCTTGTATTGCCTCAGAATCTCTCGGACAGGAAAGAGACTTTGTTTTCAAACGAAACGGGTTTAAACCAGTTTCCTTATCTTTGAGATCAGGAACTTTACTCCAGATCCTGCCACCAACTAATTCGTATTGGAGTCATGGTCTGTCTCGACAAAAGAATGCTCCAAACATTAGATTGAATTTAACCTTTAGAAAGATGATAACCGAGTGTTCTTTGCCCCATGACTCTGCTCTTTCACTCTCAAGCAGTAAACAAGTGACGAACTCCTACGTCTTATCAGTTTTGCCTGAACAATTCAAAGCTAACTCGTTCTGTTCTGTCTTCGAACTGTCAACACCCTTCGTTGTCGACCTCACCGCTTCCATCAATTTCCTTCGATTCTCTTCCTCCAGCTTTCAACATGAAGCGATCATCTTCCTGTACTGAAGTTTCTGATGCTGTAGCAAAGAAGGTATGTTCTGAAGCTTCCAAGTCATGTGATGAATTGGGAATTTCTTTGAATGATATCCCCCTCATCATTTCCATTTAGGGGTAACGCATTCGTAAAAGTGTCTGATTTCCATAACACAATCAGAGTTCATGTAAGAAGATACAGGAATGAACATGAATCTTTTTTCCCCACCAAGAATGGAATCACCATGACAGCTGTGACCTTCCTTCAGTTTATGAGAAAAGTCCGTTGGTTGCATGAAGAAAATGAAGATATGTTAATCAACAGAGAACTAATTATTTCTGCCTCTCCTTCTTTGGACGGACCTCACAGTTATATATTTGAGGTGCTTTCCCCTCGAATCAATGGATTTCGTCGACTGAACCCTAATTCCATTAAACTGAATGGTGATCAATTTGAAGCTCTCGCTGATCAATGTGAGAAGATATGGACCAACATTACTATTCTACTATTTGGTCCAGTTTTTGCAAAGGGCGTTTTGCTTCATCAGAGGATTCCACCACCCGTTCCTTCCTCTCCACTTACTTCATGCTCATTGAAGTGGTGTTGGATCTCGTTCAGGGTCATGCTGAAAAATTATTCTATTGTATTCGTTGTCACCTTTCTCCAGATCGCATGCTTGAAAGCATCATGGGCCACAGATGTACGGATGCCACCCCCCCAATCTAAGTTTAAAGAGCACTTCAAGGATGCCGTAGCAATGCTAGACTCCAAGACTTTAGCGGAATCTTTTGATGAAACCTTTGGGGAGAATATCCCATCCAAAGATTTCTTGAAAGGAATATATGGAAAGGACTTGTTGCGTTCTGTGAAAAACATGTATTGAGGAGGTAGCAGAGAAAAAAAGTTCTTTTTAGAACTGCCTTAAATTGTTGGTTTAAGGGAATGGGGAGGGAGGTAGGGGAAAAAATTTATTGTGTGAGGATGCATCTATTTTTCTATAATTTTAAAAGTAAAAAAGTGAATGTGTTTCATTTTTGTAAGGAGTTAAGTAATAATGAATTTCAAGTTTTAAAACTAAAAGTGTGAATGTGTTTCATTTTTTGTAAGGAGTTAAATAATAATGAATTTCAAGTTTTTGAAAGTAAAAGTGTGAATGAATAACTCTTAAAGAAATTTATTGGGGATCTGGTATTGAAGAAGTGATTGGTTATTTTTAAGGGAAAGGCTTAATGTATTTCATTAAGGGCCAGGAATTCAACTAGTTTGAGAGCAATGCTTTACAGTATTGAGTCGAAACCAGGACAAAAGGCTAAATTTAGGGGAGTTTGAAATTTTTTTTTCAAACTGACTACACTTCATTCTCTTAGTTTGAATAGAGAATAAGTGCTCTCACTGACGACCACTCTAGCTATAAGAAAATAAACAAATATTAAGCTTTTCAAGAACTTTAAAGTAAAAGTGAGAATGTAAACTTCTTTTTTGAAATGTGTAAAACAGTAACAGAATGAATGCAATTGTTTTAATGGGGAACTAGTGCTTTTTTGCTAGACTTTTCTTTAGGATATTTTGGAATTGTTAATGGAGAGGGGTCTGATGTTTTCCATTAGGCAACCAATCGGGGCGGAATTCCGACTGGTCTGAGAGCAATGCTTTACAGTATTGAGTTGAAACCATAGTACACGGCTTAATTTCGGGGAGTTTGAAATGTTTCAAACTGACTCACTTTATTCTTTGAGTTGAAAAGAAGAAACGGTCTCACTGAAGACCCCCTAGCCTGGGAAAACTAAACAGTCTGTGTTTCATAAAAATTTCTTTCCTTAGACATTGTTAGTACATCCAAATTTCAAACTGATCTATTTTCTACTTTCAGGAACTTGGTGTTACTGTTTTTACAGCATTCTATTTTCTACCTGATTTGTGTTCAACTTTTTCGAAAACGATCTTCCGCAGATTTTTACTCGTTTCAAAACAGTCTTTTTATGCATGCTAGTTTTCCCATGTTATTCTATGGGAATTTCACTGTTTTTACTGAAACGTGTTTCATCAAAACCACTCCTAAGAAAATATGAAGTGATTCGTTTTTGATCCTAGGAAAGAATGGACTTTTCAGAAACGCACCCTGTCTGTTTTCAACTGAATTGAAAATAGACCTTTTAAAATATTTTCCTTGAACGAAAAGGTGCTTCTTAAATCGAATTTGGTTGTGTCAGCAAGACAGGGTAATTGAAGTTTAAGTTTCTCTATGTCTTGAAATATTATATTCATTTCCATAAGAATGTTGTACAAAATTATTTCAAAATACAATTGTTCATAATTTTTAAAACTTGTTTCTTGTGTAAGAGCAGCATATTCCCGTTTAGATCTGCTTATTTCTGTGATTTTGCCAGCTTTTTCAAACAGTGTTTCAAATACCTCATCATTCCTTTTATGGCTCGAAATTTCATAATTGTTTTTTAATTTGAGTAACACAGTATATGTCTAGTGATTTTTTCTGCAAAATTTCGAATAATGGATCGGTGAACCAAATATTTCATTAAATACTATTCCCAAAAATGTAAATTCAAAAGTGTTCATATCATTTAAAAACCCTTGGGCAAGTTGAATTGATTTTTTGTCTGATTGGTCACTATTAGTGAGAAATTCGAATACTTCCTTCAATTTATCCCAGTCTTCAACTATTACACTTACTAACTTCGAAGTGGAGGACCATCGAGTTTCTATTATGGTTGGCATGCCTCTTCCGGTTGTTGATGTGAGTGTATAGTTTTTTCACCACTCAGTGAAGCGATCGCTTCGCTGAGTGGTGAAAAAAACAAAGGAATTAGACTGAGGCTTGCAAAAAATATTCGACACTTAGAAATTTTAGAAAAACTCTGATGTAATACAAGGTTCAAACGATGTACTAAGCAATAACAAAAACAGATTGAGAAGCTTTATGCTTAATTTTTTCTGGAGCCCAGTCAAGTGTTCTGACATTACGCTTGCCCCATCGTAACATTGTCCTATTGACTTGTGTTGATAATCAAACTGTTCCAAAATTTTGTCTAGCATTTTGTATAAAGCTTCTGACGTTCTATCTTCACTCACACCATGGAAACCCAAAAATCGCTCAACCAATAACCTTCCGAATCAACAGATCTTATTATTAAAGAGCACTCGGAAGTCTGGTTATATCTTCCCATCTACTTGAATATAAAAGCTTTAAACTTCATTTATTTCATTTTTGACGTGATCGTTTATATATTCAGAAATACATTCAATTAATTCGTTTTGAATAGTTTTTGAGTCACCTGTGAAGACATTTTTTATCGTTTCGTACTCATTTTGAATTTTAAAGGACTTCTTGATATCAACAGTGAAAGCAATTCTTTGAATTTCTACGATTTATCGAGTCAATGCCTTCGTCATGGTCACGGAATGCTAGTTCTTATTTACGCAAATACAGTACTGCATCAGTCATTGTCTGCAGAAAAAGTCTATTTAAACGAACGCTTTCGTTGAAATGCATTTTCAAAAGCCTAGCATTCTCCCTCAGAGCATCAGCAATGGTGTTCTGATTCTTTTCAAAATTATTCAGCATTAATTCGCATTTCAGGTGTTCGCTAGAATCACCACGTTTGTAAAGTGACCGTTTTATATTTAAGAAATCTGAAAATTGTCTTTATTCCACGCCGAATTTTATTAGTAACATATAAGCAGGGCAAATAAAATAATTTTCGTAACACAGAAGGGCTACAAAGCCATTTATATTCAGTAAACCAACAATTTTTAAAATTAATATTGTAAGATTTACCGCTCTTCTTGATTTCTTTCTTGGCTACAATTGTCAGTGAATCCGTCGGTCGTCCTTGAAGTAAAATGTCTCTTTTATTTTCAACTTTCCACCGATTGAACGGAGTTTGCAATAAATTACAGACAATGTTGTTCACAGGATACATACTGAAAACTAAAACTATCACTATCAGTTAAACTGTACACGAAACTAAAGTAACTAATGAAGTTTTTAACAAACAATCACAAAACACGAAAAAGCATATCTCTTTCAGAAAGTATGTACCAAAACACCGCAAGAAAAAATCCCTAGTGGATTGCAAAGAACCCTTGACAATCCGTCCCGTTCCACTGCGATCTCTTCGTAAGGTCACGACTCCAGGTGCAGAGCCTTGACGTCTCATGATAAAACACTTCACTTGCCCGGCAGATAGGGAGGGCGACGTCACAGTTACCATGGTAACTCGGACGAAAACTGCAGACTTCCAAGCATTCTCATTTCAGCTCTTCACTTGAACTGTTTTGCGTATAAGGACTTATTTTCCGTATTGAACGCGCATTGTGAAATGATATCTAATCAAAATTTTGGGTATTTTGGCACTCAATAAAGGCAAAAAATGAATATATTACACGAAACTATTAAATAAAATCTTATTTCAAATAAAATAGGTGAAGAGGCAATTCACCTACTTCACCTGAAAAGCCGCCACTGTCTGCTTCTATTCCGCAAAAAGATTTCTCAGGAAGACTAAAAGACAAGTTGGTTCGAAGGACACATTTGTTTAAATCTTTAACAAAATTATGTAAAATTTTGAAAAACAAAATATAAAAAATAATAAAAACTATTGAAATATTTTTGGAGGTATTTCCTTGCAGGCCAGAAAAAAAAACTTCCCAAGAGAAAGATTATGAATTAAATTCGTGTTCCCTGCTTTTACGTGTTCGTGGATTACACTGCAATAGTTTATTTTTTCATATTTCCCATATTATAAACAATGCAAATTTAAGGCAATGCTATTTTGCAAGTTTTTAACTAAGTTTCCATGGGTTGTCATGTACTTGAAGCTGACTACTGTGTGGTGATTTTAAATGACATAAAATTTGCGTTATTATTAATTATTTTTTAATGCAAGTTATCATAACTTTTATTTTAAAAGAGCGGAAATATAATTTTTGTTATTATTTTTGTTATCCAACTTCTCTTTAAGAATGTGTTTTATACGATCTTTACTAATTTAAAAATACGTTTTGCTGTATTTTCATTCAATTCTGTTTACTGCTGATAGGGTTTCTTTAGAACATAGTGTCGAAAAGGTTTTAGAAAGGTTTTATAATGTTTTTAAGAAGGCTTTTTTCAAAGCTGACCAAAGTCAAAGTTAGAAAAATACACGTAGCTTACTGCTTTTTTCAGGCTTCGTCCTCTGCTGCTGTTGCCCTTTCAAATTAAGAAAAATATCTCTCTTACAGCAAAATTGGCCCTTCATTGTTTATTTTCTGAAAGGTTGAGTTGATTCCATATGAATCCAGGTTTTTGTTGGATACTTCCCAAGCATTCCATTTCTAGCTTTTCTGCTAAATCACTTATACAGACAAGGGTTTTCATAATGATCTGGCCGATGAGTTCATTTTTCGGAAAAATTTGGGTGAAAAATTTGTTGGGTACTTTTGATCACCCTGCATTTACGAAATACAAAATATTTATAGTTCATGAAAGTATCATGCTTATACGGCAAGTGAAATCTATGATATAAATCGTTTAAGGGCTTCAGATTTCAATAAAATGGGAAAATACGAATATAAAAAGCAATGCATACATGTTTCGAGCTACTGAATTGAATTAAAATATTTTGTCTGAAGCTCCTTCTTTGTGTGAAACTTGCTGTGAAACTTTCCCCGTCTTCAGAGTTACAAAGGAAAATTCCAGGAAGTTGAAAATATCAGGACACCTCCTTCTTATTTAAAACCCAGTATTATTATAGAAGGTTGAACGGCCCATTAAAATACAAATAAAACAAGCTTCAAGATGTTATCAAATGTGCGAGTGAATTATAGGCAAACCATATGGTGTTTAAAAGTTTGGAGGTTCGATCATCGGCGTGAATTAGAAAGCGGTGTAAGATGGTCGACTCTTTTAGTACATTGCTGATACTGGCGCATGATAAAACAAAGGGTGGCGGTTCCAATGTGCTTGGTATTGACTTTTGTCAAGGAACGATGATGTAGTGACGGTGATTGTATTGGCATTTTTGTTTTTTACGTGGAAAAAAACGCGTCACAATCGTGCAGTCGAATCCGTTCATATTTATTCCTTTTATATCACTGGAATATTTATTCCAGGGTTATAAGGTTTTACACTGAAGAGCAATTGAATTATAGATACCTGTCTAGTAACGTGTAACACCACCTTTCGGCCTGATGACGGCGGCGATTCGTCTCGGCATGGACTCGACAAGACATCGGAAGCGTTGGGAAGCCATACGGATCCACGACCCTTGAAAAAAGCTCCCACTGTTCACGAAGATTTGATGGAGGGGGTCACAGCCTCGAACAACTCTCTCGATGGCATCTCAGATGTGCTCGATGGGATTGAGGTCAGGTGACCTAGCTGGCCAAGGAAACGAGGTCACGTCGGTGGAGTGTTCATCCAACCATTCGGATACAATTCGGCAGCGATGTCACGGTGCATTTTCTTGTTGCAAGATGAGGTCCCCAGTGGGATGTAGAAGACGCACAAACGGGTGCAAATGGTCGTCCAGGATTTCCCGGTAACGTTGACCTGTGAGGGACGATGTCACACGTACCAGGGGTCCCATTTCAGGCCACGTAAAGAATCCCCAGACGAGAATGCCGCCCCCACCAGCTTGAAGAGTACCCTGCTGGCAAGAAGGATACATCGCTTCATGTGGTTTGCGCCGTACTCGTATTCTGCCATCCTCATGTACCAACGTGAATCTCGACGCATCAGTCCAGGCAACATATTCCCACGTGTCTAGGGTCCAGTGGCAATGTTCCCGCGCCCGTGCTAATCTTTGCACCCTGTGATGTGCAATCAGCAGCGGTACCCTCGTGGGACGATGGCTTCTGTACCCCATAGCGAGGAGATGGCTCTGGATGGTGTGGCTGCTTACACGTTTTTGTGCACCAGCATTAAATTGTCGAGTGATTTCTTGCACTGTGGCCCGTCCATCCGCTGTTACAATGCGAGCTAGCCGACGATGACCTCGCTCATCCACACGCTGTTGTCCATGGCAGTTGGCCCTTGCAGGGATGGTTTTACCGGATTCGATGTACTCACGGTGCACCCGTGACACAGTGGCTCGTGAAAACTCGAGTGAGTGCCTGCACGACTTCCAAGATGGAGTGACCCAAATGCGCTTAGATCCTTCGTCTTACCCATACTGCGTCCGACTCTTATTGATTTCCGTCGGATCGCTGCATGCGTCATGTCGTTTCCGTTTACAGGGCCGCACACAGCGCCACATTTGCATAACGCCAGCTGTCTCTAATTCAATTGCTCTTCAGTGTACTTTAAAAGCTTTGATACAAACATAAAATTATTATAAGATTTTACCATAAAGCAAACATAAAATTTTATAGAGAATAATATGTAAAATTTCATTATACACTGGCGGAAAGTGAAAAAAGAACACCAAGATGGAGACGTCTGATACCAACGAAATTTATACAGCATAATAACGGAATACAGAGGATAACGTGATCAAAACATTATGGCAAAATACAGCTGTATTTGCTGGTAAACTGAAAAATAGCATTTTCATGTAACATGGTTAGTACGAGGTTGAACCGCCATGAACTGCGTCACACTGTGCAATTCTGGCATGGAGTCTGTCGTACAGATGTTGGATGTAAGTTTGGGGTATTGAGTTGCAAGCATCCTCAACCTGGACGCGTAAATAGGGGATGGTCGTGGCTGGCCGTTGAGACCGGATAAGTCGTTGTCCCATAAAATATCATACGTGCTCAATGGGGGACAAATCCGGTGAACGTGCAGGCCATAAAAGTTGTCTCACACCATGAAGTGCATGTTGCGTTGCACATGCCGTGTGTGGGCGTGGTTTATCTTGCGGGAAAACACCCGACCTTACAAATGGCCCAACAACGGGCTGAATGATGTTGTTCATGTAGGAGGTGCTGTTTAACGTACCCGGTACAAACACTAGTTGTGTACGGGAGTGATAGCTGATCGCTCCCCACACCAGGAGACCAGGTTTAGGCCCTGTGTGTAGCTGGCGGATGCAAGAAAGGTGGAGACGCTCCCCTGTGCGTCTGCAAACACGCATACAGCCATCGGAGGCTCCCAACTAGAATCTGCTTTCATCGCTGAACACGACAGATCGCCTTTGCGTTCTCCAGTGCAGACGTTGGCGACACCACTGCAGCCGTTCCTGGCGGTGGGCTGGAGTCAGAGGTACTTATGCCAGAGGCACACGTGCACGTAGTCCTGCATCCAGTAGACGGTTGCGGATTGTTCGCACAGTCACCTCAGGTGCAACGGCAGCTCGGATTTGCGTCGCAGTGGATGTTCTGCTGGACAACGCCGCTCTTCTTATGCGTTGATCGGTCCGCTCATCAGTCCGTCTGTGACTCCCGGTTCCACGTCTTTTCATGTGGGAATGTTCCTCGGACCATCTACGCCACCATCGTACCACCACCGATACTTCCCGTCCAATTCGTTCCGCAATACGACGATACGACCACCCGGCCTCGCGGAGTCCGACTAGACGACTTCGCTCAAAGTCCGATAATTGCTGAAATCGTACACGTCTTCCATGTCCAGGCATTGCAGCTTCTTCAGGGTCTTCGCACGTGTCCGTAAGCCGACGACTGATTACATTCACTTCGCCGTACTCCTTAAATACCACAGACGATAATTTGCATATTATGCCGTGCTGTGTGGTATGCGCTCTCGGGTTGGTCCCGAAATTAACATCACACCTACGTAACCTCGGCCCCATTAACATTTATGAATTTCATGATCGTCAGCCAATTCCTTCTTGGTGTTCTTTTTTCACTTTCCGGCAGTGTAACAGTCTTGGCTGGAATGCTATGCATTTTATTTATTTATTTATTAAACTTTTTATCAGACATGGTTTCAATTATTTATTCACGACTTATTACTTAGTGTGATAAAATGTGGAACTTTTGAGAAAGCGGCGAGAAGAAAAATTTGTGGCTACGTTGTTATCGTACTTTCACTTTCCTTCATTGTTATTTGTTTTGTTTTTTTCCTTTCCTCTCATTTCTAAAGAATCACTTCAATATGGGTCTGTTCACAGAGCTTGCTGATGGGGTAATTTTAATCAAATTGTATTAAACCTGCTCCGGGTGGTTTTTCCCGGGCAGCCATCCCCCCCCCTCCTCCCCCTACCCCAGCAAAGATGTTTTGACAGATCTGTATGAAAGATGTGAAAGAATATTTTTATAATTTATAAGTACTTATTGAGAGATTTAACTTATGGATCCACATGAAATTTAGTTTGAATAATATATCTGTTGGATATGTTTTAACTTGGCGTTCTTTGGTTTTTTAACCCAGGAACTCATTTATAGTGCTCCTTACCTATCTATTCTGCAAAATAGTAGCTTAAATAAATACCGCATTTTTAGATAAATCCTTAGATTAAATAAATGGTATGGAATTGGATAAAAGATGTGCTTAAACGTGATTTAGAAAAAAATCCTTAACAATTCTTTATGAGTCCCTCATGGTAGGCTTTCATTAAAGTCGGGCATGAGACATAAAACAAAGAAACAGAAAAAATATGAATTTGAAATGTGATTCCACGGAAAGAAGCCGCGGATTTCTCTCAAGAAAACGAGAGAGTTAATTGGAGATAGTAAAATTATTACTCACTGCATAAAACAACAATAAATCGCACAAATTATTGCAAAAATACTATTGTTAATGAAATACTATTTATTACTTATTACCACAGCAATATAGCATTTATCTCTTCAGAAATGTATGCTAACGACCATAACGACATAAGGTATGATGACAGAGACGAAAGTAAAAATGTCAGTGATGTAAGACATAAAGCTAGAGCCAAAGGCTTTCTCCCAGAAGCTGTTTAACTATTACAGGACTAGACGATCAGCAAAGACAAGAAGGAAACGAGAGAAAATAATAAATAAAACTGCATTAAGTGGCCATTTATTAATAATGAATTAAAATGATCAGAGAGCCTATTTATTACGGCCACCTGTCTAATAATGTATTGGACCACTTTGGCGTTCTGAACAGCAAAAGCTCACTATGACACTGATTCGATTTTGTGCAAGTATTAGTAAGATATTTGTCCATGCGTTAGACTAAGTGCGAGTATTGGTAAGATTCTGGTAAAATCTTTGCCCCCCCCCCCATCTTCCAGTTCACGCAGATTGGATGACAGTGGATCCGGATGTCTAATACCAATGTTCCCTTCGACTTTCTGAAACAAATGCTCCATGGTCTGGGAACTCAGGTTACCTACGAAGCAGAAAAAAGTATCAATGATATTTCTGAAATCATCCCGACGCAATGTGAGCATCATGGCATAGTGCACATTCCTGACAAGGGGAACAGATCGAAGTATCTGTTCCCAAATATTTACTAATAGTTGAGGGGCATATGTAATTACGTGGGATTTTGAATGAAGGGAACTTATGAATACAGGGGTGTATTGCAAAGGAAGCATATAATCATGTATTACTAGGTGTTTTATCTGAATTTGTGGGAGAAAGCCTGTGTGACGTCATTAATCCAAGATGGCTGCCGCTACAGTTTATGAATCAGAATTTGTTCTATATCTCATTTCAGAGTGATCCTATCAAATATTTTCTGATGACCTTTTCTGTTCACCATAACAACTGAATAAAGTAGGTCCTTAAAAGAATTTGGTATTTCTTTCTGTTTAGAAGTTATATCACTATTTTCGTTGGAACTTGAACTTAGCCGCAAACCCGGCGCACTAGCGATTATTTATTTAATATACATGACGTCAGAACTACAACCCAGCACGCTAGCGATTATTTGTTAATAGTACATGATGTCTCAGAACTGCAACCGCAGAGCACTGGCATTGTTTTCTTAATGGGACGTCAGCAGAAGCCGACGAAGTTCGAAGAAAAAAATGGTATGTGCATATATTCTGTGAAGAAAATTTGAAAATTATTTAAGAGCAGTTGAAGCGTGAAATTTGATTTAATCTTCCAGTAAAATAATTTTATTCAAAATGTCGATACTTCCACATATCAAAAGTCATTTAAAAGTAGAACTTCTACCATTAGCCAAAAAAAAAAAAAAAAAGGAAACAGATAACAGACTTTTCCTTGTGTATCTTATGTCAACAAAGAAATAAATCTTCCTGGTTAACCAAAATGTTATGAAAATGTTTAAAGGTTTTAGACTGTATTAAGAAGAGCCGCGCGAGTGGAGCAATAGCGAAAACTTGAACATAAGTCTTCGATTAGGTACTTTAACACCTGAAGAACTGAAAAATGAAACAGCATCATGGCATTCGGAACGCTACAAGAAATGTACTCATAAGGCAAACATAGATCGAGGCAAAAGGTTGTATGAAGAGCAGTTATGTGAGTCAAAGTCATCGATGCCGCCCCGGTGGTGCAGTGGTTTAAGTGATCGCCTCTGATTATTCGTCCAAAGGGGGTCTGGGTTCCAATCCCGGTGAGCTAAGGATGTTGTGTTTATCTTACGGCACTGGCTTTCTCCCTTCCCTGGAACCAGTGACCCTAAATTAGGGACGGGCGACTGCTTATATCCCATTGAGTTGCTCACGGTGGTCGTTAACCCGTAATAAAAACAAAAAAAAACACACAAAAAAAGCCATCGATCTTCAACTATGAAGAGGAAGAAGTAGAACGAAGCTACACTACAAGATCAAAAATATCTATGTACGACAGAAATAAATGCTTCTTTTGCAATAAGGATGAAAAAAATAAAAAGTAATCACTTATATTTGATAGCAACTGATTCAGCAGGCATCCGTTTGAAGAAAGCAGTAGAATTGTCTAACAATGACACGTTGAAGATTCATCTCAGCGATTGTACAGATCCTGAAGGTCCTCACGCAAGAGAAATTGTATATCACAAGCTATGTTGGAACACACATGTAGTGAATGTCTTACGACGCAAGCCTACACTAAGTCGAAAGATGCAGCCAAATTTACTGTCTTACGAAGAAACAAATGTTGAATTTGTATCTTCCATCAGCGATTTTATCTTTGAAGGCAACGTTAAAACAATGGGGGAAACTGGAAAGCTTTGCATGAAAATCTCAGCTAAAATTGGTTTAGAAGACAATGAACCACAATGAGTCTCACTGAAAGTAACAAAAGATGTTGCACTATCTCATACAGAAGAATCTGAGGATATTGAGAAAAATATGAGAACCCTTCTTAAAGTAACTACGATTTTTAAAGAGAGCCGTGCATACTTGTGAAAAATTGAAGTTTACTGGAAGCTTTGAAGAAGAGAATTGGGCAGATGTTGTTCTTTTTTACAAGTACTGCTGTAAAGGGCAGATGAATATGAAATTTAATTCAGAAAAACGCGATACCATTGTAATTAATATGGCCCATAAATTGTTACAGATTTTTATGTATCAAATTCCATGACCACGACAAGCCTCCTACGCAAGGACTTTTACCACACGGCATACCCGTGAAATGCTCTTGCAAGTAACAATTGGGCTCGTAATGCACAGAAAATTTGTCATTCAATTTCTGCCCAACATAGGGGCTTCTATAGATTTCGCCAAAGTTCTTTAGTTTGAGACACAGATAGATACAGAGGTGATAAAACTCATGGATGAGTGTGGAGGATCTTATGTTTCCTCGGAATTGGTCAGAGGCAGATTTGTCCATTGTGCTGCTGACAACATTGACTTCCTCAAGGATACTCCGTATGGTAAAGGAACTTTGCACAGTACAGTTTTTGTGGCCTATCAGGAGAAGGAGGAATCGGATGTCCTAAGCTCAATTGAAATATCAGGATCATCATGACTTCGATCACTGCAGAAGATTCCTCAGTCCCTGTCTGAGGTAATGTCTTGCAACATTCCAAAAGGGTGAAGAGTACTGAATCCTGTAAGCAGTCAAATAACTCATTATACGGAGAGGAATGAAGTTATTTCAGATTCCAACAGGCATGAGAATCTACTTTGGATGATGTCGGAAGTCTTGCCGTTAAGTGATTTTCAAGAATGTTTGGATGAAGAGTTGCTGGATACACATTGTAATTTCACTGAAGTAACCAAGAATGATGAATGTGAGAGAGAGAGTCAGAACCACTCACTACAGTCCTACTTAGTCAGCTTACAATTCCATTATAAGTTATCCTCCAACTAAAGAAACTAGAGTCTGTGTACTGTCACTCATAGATGCTAGCTCAAGAAGCACACAAACACAGCTCACATTCATGAAGACGTTTGAGGAAATAACATCTGTTGTCACCCCAGAATCAAAAACAGTAGTAACATTAGACATCGGCCTTTAAAAGCCTGTTTTAAAATTAGCTATTACTAATAAAGACTTGTCAAAAAACTGGATTCTTAGACCAGGTTAGCTACATATAATAATGGCGATGCTTCGAGCTATTGGTTCTTTCTTGGATGGTACAGGCATTGAAGTCACCTTAACTGCACTTAATGATGCAAATGTTGTGTCGAAGATTCTAGCAATGAAGTGCGTAAGAAGAGCAGTTGAAGCACACACGTCACTAAGGCTTGCACTTTTCAAATGCACCATCGATGAATTCTACAAAGAGCATGTTGAAATCAAGGAAATGATGGAACCTGAGCTTAAGAAGTCAACACATCACCACCTAACAGCATCCACAGCAACACGCTAAAAGGAAGATGTTTAACAGATCTAAAACTCGATCATGACATTGACCAATCATGTGAATTACGATGGAAAAGAACTCAGCAACATCTCGACAAAAGCTGTTTTTGATAACAAAATGCAAAAGGATGCATCAAGAATGACAGAAAAGGGTTGTCAGATGTACAACTTTAAAGAAGACCGGATTGAATCAGACAATTGTAGCCTGTGGACACCAATGAAAAAGGAGAACCTTTATCTGTGTAAAAGTGCACGCAAAGTTGTTAAGACAAAAGTATCAGACACCATAGTGCAGTTGAAGGCAGATCGTTGTTTGTTCACAAATTTGCTGATTGCTTCAAGAAGTCGAATTGACATTGATCTACAGAGGTGCTTGAGTAATTACGAATTCTCTGCAGTACCTCTTTCAATGTTCAACTTAGATGGTACAATGATTTTACCTGCAAACTAAAGCAAGCCGATGAAGATACTGGAAGAGGAACAACATACAAAGGTTTCTAACAGCATGAAAAAGGTCTCATTTGTTACTGAGGACAGATCTGTACCAGAATCAACATATTCAGCAGCTGTCCTCGACAGAATGCCAGAAATTCAAGCACTGCAGAAACCGTCATACGTGAAGACATGCCGCGACCTTGCAATTGAATTCAACAAGAAGATAGATCCTTATCTGCTCAAGTATGATAAAACTCATTTAGTATGTGATACCTACCTAGAAAATGCACTCAAGAACTTCATGCGAAAGAAAAGAGCAGGAAAATCAGCACCTGTTGAGTACAAAATCATGGATTCTACAAATACTGAAAAATGTACCATGAGAACCCTCCTATCGCATTCTAAAACTAAAAATGAGTTAAGAGCTTACCTCTCAAATAAAGCAATTCTGCATGCACAGAGAATAAAAAGAAGCCTAGTAGCCAGTTGGAGAAATGAAGCCAAGTCATCACATGGAAATGACGTTGGAGACCTTGAAAGCACAAATGAAGAGGCAGACACAAAAATAATGTGTCCCTCCCTTTTTATGTATCACGTCGTCTTGTTACTACTCGCCTTATTTTTTTACCTGACACTGATATTTGTTTTCCTTTTACTGTGGTGTTTCACTGTTTTACCCATCTGACAGCATGTTTGTCACAGGAGTTGGAACTAACAGAACACTTACACTGTAGATCTCGAGCGTGTATGCTCCTGCTTATGGCGTACAAAAGTGCAGGCGTTACTAGACCTTCATGCTCTTTCCGGGAGTGGCGTTACCAGGTGCTTTACGAAGAAATGATAACTATCTTTCTGGAAAGTTCTCAAGACTTCGAAAAACAAAATTAATGCAGCTTTGGGAAGATTTGGACGGCCTTCCCAAAGGCCGTCCAAATCTTCCCAAAGCTTCATTAATGTGTCGCAGTGGTCTAAGCGATGGCTTAGACCACTGCGACAAAAGCTTCATCCGGTGGCGCAGTGGTCTAAGCAATGGCTTTTGATCATTCGTCAGAAAGGGGTTCGGGTTCGAACCCCGGTGAGGTATGGATGTTGTGTTTGTCTTAAGGCACTGGCTCTCACCCTTCCCTGGAGCCAGTGGCCCTTAGTTAGGGACTGGCGACTGCTTATAGCCCACTGAGTTGCTCACGATGGTCGTTAAACCTCCAATAAAAAAAAGAGATTTGGACGTCTAGACGAATTTAAGAAGGAAGATGAACGACTGATAGAGCGATTCATTTGTCAAGTCTACTCGCCAGGAACAAACATTTCTGACATTGGTCAACTGCGTTGGTGGATGCTCACGAAAAAAGAGATGAAAGGTGAAAATCTGCCGCCAACAAGATCATCTAATGCAATCCATCTTCAGGACTCATTACCTGGTGATGGAGTGGCGACGTGCTGATCAACAACACCCGATTCTCCCAGAGCCATCACAATTCGGGTGGGAGAAGGCAGGTAATCAATATTTTCCCTCTATGTGTACACTTTCATGTGAACCACAATCAATCATACAGCTGGTACGGCGTGCATGCGTCAAAGGACAGTTTGGTGTGCATTGCAAATGCCGAGCTCAGTCACTAAGGTGCACAGAAGTGTGTAAATATGGTGGCGATGAAGAGTTCCGAAGAAAATGAACTCTGGAACTCTGAAGATGTCCTGAAAACCCTTAATTTGTCTCTTCAAATGTAAATAGATATCGTAGTTTTAATAAATAGCATATTTCACAACGAGAAAGTTGCAAATTATTTCAAAATTTCTGATTTAGTGAGCATACAGTCGAACGTTTGCGATGAAGCAGCAATGGCAAAGCTACAATATATCTCAGAAATAGAAAAAGATTTCAAAAAATTCCTTATGAACTTTTCTATTGTATTCCTCTGATCATGTTTAACATAAAACCTACTTGGTAAATTTTTCATACAACCACCCTAAAAGTAGTTACAGTTCAAAAACGAAATTGGTATCCGTATCGGCGGCCATCTTGGATTAACGACGTCACACAAGCGCTCTGTCACAAATTCAGACAAAACACTTGGTAGCACATGATTGTATGCTTCATCCTCAAAGCATCCCAAGTAGGCATACCTTCCCTTCATTCAAAATCCCACGGACTAGGTTATTGTGAACAGATGCCCCTCAACTGTACTCAAGTTTTTCCAACCAGTGACCAGGGTTGGAGGATTTTCATTAGTAAATGTTCTTGAGAATTCGGATATGTGTTCATTCGAATCAAGCGGCCTGAAGTTTCGGATGCAAACTTTCGGGTGCGATAGTAGCAGACGGTTTTCACATACTTGCCTTTCCTCGGCTGAGAACAATGGACGCCACAGCACACGGTTTGCCTATTTAAAAAGCTCCGTGGATGGCTCTGCCCGCGTTTTTATTTTACTTGCTTTCCTCGAATCGATGAAGACAACAGAGAACTTTTGATTTGCGTGTGTGGCTCAGAGAAATGGCGATTTAAGTGGGTGTACTGAATTATTTGTGCTTTGATGTATGTTAAAAAAATCTTGAGCACATATTCTCTTCAAGTTCTCCTTCATTTGAGAAGATATATGCAAATTTTACTTACAGCAGAGGATGAGTGTATTTCATATCATTTTAAAAAATATGTTTTATTTCTTCAGCCACATCTGCTGTGTCATTGAGTGATAGAATTACATACGCAAACAAGACGCATACCATGCCACTGCCAACCATGAGAATCACGCTAGGTGAATCCATGACACCAATCTGCTGTTTCCAAAGTCTCACTATATATTTAACTGAAAATACCGGCTTGTCTGAGAATTATGGTTTTATGAAATGGGAAAATTAGAAAGCACTATGGGGTTGTTATGTCAACAAAATCTCTTTTAAATCTGCATGTTGAGCAAATCCATCAAGAACATAGACATTTTGTGTTACAGCCCCTGATGAAGACACACAGAATTATTCGTTTCCTGCTGCATTTCTTAGGATTTAATCTCAGCTAAATTTTCTCAACTGCTCCATTTTAAATAATTTTGCGGTAAATTGTCCCATGTTTTGTTGGCGAACTTTTCCATTTATTCTGACTGTTTTTCCTTTAGTTTCTTTTTTTCTTCAATCTAAAAATTGAAAACATTTTGTAATTTTTTTAATTTTTCGTGTCTCTATTTTTCACAGAGACTACGTTTTTCAAACGTAGGAGTTAAATTGCTTAAAATATTAGAGTCGTTTGAAATATGCAGTATATATAACATTGAAAACTCTGCTATAAAAAAAACTAAAAGTTCTAAAGATCGATTCAAAAACATCTAATACTTCAACAAAAGAAACTTTTAATCTTTTACCCAATCCTCGGAAGGATGGAATTCTATACAGCATCCTATTTAGATGAATTTTACCAAACTCGTGGAATTTTGCCTAAGTCGTTTGGTTTTCGTGCCTACCATATTTTTTTATATACACTCAGTTATTATAAGGAATCTCTAATGTTGACAAAACATTAGAGATACCTATCTAATAGCATTTCAGTGCTCCTTTAGCGCGAAAAGCCTGTACACGCTGAGGCATCGACTCCACCAGATGCCGGAGGGTTTCCGTAGGTGATGCCAGTCATACATTTTGCAACACTGTCCACAACTCCTCCCGAGACGACGGTCTGGTATCCATGGATCTGATCTTCTGCTCCACGGCACCCCAGAGAGCTTCCACAGGGTTTAAATCCGGGGACTTTGAGGGCGATTGGATGATTTCAAACTCAGATGATGAGAGTTCCTCGAAACATTCCTGGGTGGTTTAGGCCCGATGGGGCGATCATTGTCCTGCTGGAACAGGCTAGCAGCACCTGAAAGCCCGAAGGTCATGAAAGCATGTAGATGATCGGCCAGCACATGCTGGTAGCACGCAGCGGTTAAGGACCTCTCCAGACACACTAAAGGACCTAATGTGTCCCATGACAAGGTTCCTCAGACCATCATAAGACACCACCGCCTTGAACAGAGCAGACCTGCCACGACGGGGTCATGGCCTCATGCTGTCGATGTCATACTCGCACCCTCCCGACAGCTCTGTACAGTTGAAAATGTGACCACAGAATGTGAAGCCACTGTGCAGAGGTCCCGTTTTGATGTTCCCGGCACCAGGAGAGGCGTAATAATAGATAAAGAGCAGTCAGCAGTGGCACACGAGTAGGGTGTTAGATCCCGTAGCCTAGGGTATGCAGAGTGCTCCGTGCCCATCCCCTAGCTGACCTCGGACATTTAACTTGAATATGATTTGCGCCAACGTTGCCAAGCGGTCGGTCGGTACGAACCTTGACAGTCGTCGTCGACTCCGGTCATGAATAGTTGTCGTCGACTCCGGTTATGAATAGCGTGTAGTCAGCCACCGCTTGCTCTCTGGGCACTGGTACGTCTGTCGATGACATACTCGCAGTACACCTTCATACGGTTGCACTCAGGAACCCTCGGGTTCTTACCACTTGGGTGATAGAATGACCCCTTTGCTTTGCGCAGGCAATGCTATCACGATCAAAGTCGCTCAGATCACCACGTTTGCTCATGTTCGTCGATTGCGATACACTTTTGGTAAACCCTGCTGTCCGGCTATTTATCGCCTGTGTTCGGTTCAGTTCTACTCCACTTTGCGCGGGGAATGCCCATGTCAACTGCGCATTACCAATATCTCTAATGTTTTGTCTACTGAATGTATACAGTATATTGTTTTTCAATCTATGTTATACTACCAAATACACGGCCGAATCACATTATTGTGACCACCAGCTAATATCCAGAGTAACCGCCGTGTGCAGCGCGGACAGCAGCTACACGGTCTGGGAGTGACTCAATAAGGTGTTGGAAGGTGTTCACAGGTATGTGGAGCCATGCTGACTACAGTGCATCTGGCAGCTGCTGGAGGGTGCATGGTATCTGTTTGTTATCATTGGCTGTTTTCCATCGAGCGAACAACACGATCGAGGTGGTCCCAGAGATGTTCAAGTGGGCTGAAGTCTGGGATATTAGGAGGCCAGGGAAGTACTTTGAGGTCTTTATCGTGCCCTTCCAACCACTCTCGGACATTTCTAGCTGTGTGACACGTCGCATTGTCGTGCTGGAAGATTCCATCATCCCCAGGGAAGACAATCAGCATGTATGGGTGTACGTGGTCTGCAAGGATGGATTAATAATGAATTTAGTCCGGTCAGAGAATGCCACGAAAACATTCCCCAGATCATAACGCTGCGCTCACCAGCTTGTGTTCTTCCAGCAATGGTTAAAATATATTTGTTCTCCGATGTTTCTCGCCTTATATTCCAACGTCCATCCGTTCGATGAAGTAGAAAACGTGACTCATCGGAGAAGGCAATCCTTTGCCAATCAGCGGAGGTTCAATTCCGACACTGCAGTTCAAATGTTGATACTGCAGTCCTGTTCTGTCGATGCACCTTCGTTAGCATAGGTGCAGTGACCATCCGTCTGCGTCGGAGCCCTAAACGCAGCAGGGTTCACTGAGCTGTCGTTTTAGACACACTTCCGGCAGCCCCTGGGACATTCGGCCAGTGAGTTGCTTCACTGTAGCGTGTCGATCGGCCCTAACACACGTGCCATTGATGTAAGAGGTGAGCCAACGCTCACCTCTCACATCAATGGCACGTGGTGCTCCGCATTTTCCACGTTGCTTATTCGCAATGGTTCCATTTCTTTAATCACGATACTCTTTAACCACAGTAGCTCGCGAATAGTTAACAAACTGTGCTCTTTCAGAAGTACTGCCACCCTTGGCCCGAAAGCCGATAATCATCCCTTTTTGCAAATCAGATAAATCGCTCCTTTTATCCATGACGGAAACGAGTGATATGTTTTCAGATTGCCTACAGCGCACATTATATACCCATGAAGCCAGCTCACGACATGTGCCTTCTTTCATTGGCTACGCGCTGTTGACGTTGAGAGTAGGAGGTGGTCACAATAATGTGACTCGACTGTGTAATATGTAATTGATCTGAAGTTCTGCTGGAACAGGAACTGATCTGAAGTCTTGAACTCAAAAATCACGAGAACGCTTCACAGGCCCGGTCTTTCTCACTAGCGCATTAGTTTTTCGGAGCAATTACGGAGACTTGGGCATACAATATTGTAGGAAAACGTGATGAATGGTTGCTCTCGTCTTCAAAATATTTTTTTCGCTGGAAAACAGCCAATGATAACAAACAGATCGCGGAACCAAGAAAGTTGCGTATTCGGGTGTGATTGAATCTATTTAATTCCATTGTTATGTTGTACGTAAAATTATTAATATAAATTTGCTCAACATGGATTTGATGTTTTATTTTGATAAAGTGCTTTGTTAAAGATGGTAATTTGTCCCACGGTTCGGATACCTTTTACCTTGCAAATCCTTTAGTGTTTACCGTCCGCAGTCTGGGAGGTAACCATGAGGGAAATATAGTGTGATCAGCAATCCATCTTTAAAACGCATTAGGTCGGACCCCTGGGCACGCCCCAATCACAGGTTATAGATATAATTCTAGTTGTCCCTCAATTTCAGCTAGGCACCAGACGTGCATGTTAAGTAATTTAATTAGTGCAACAAGACATCCTTTTCCATGGCATTTCTCCGTCATTTTAATTTATTAATTTAGAGGGATTTTTTTTACAATCAGTTGCCCGACGGGCACGGAAAAACATACTGATTCCAAAAGTACTAATTTTTGGTGTTGATTAAACAATTAAGTTTAACAGCACAAACTCCACAGTTCCAGGCAAGTGATGTAAACCAAGTCAGGAACAGCAATGTAAAACCAAGTCAGAGACAGCTTGTAGCTAGACACAACCCAAGCAAGCGATGTAAAACCAAGTCCGGGATAGCGTGTAGCTCGAGATTCTGATTCAGAAAATAAAAGCTTTCCTTTCAAGGTTACTCACGCGTTCATAAAATGTTTGCTACTCTCTTTAGACAGCGTGTTGCAAAATCTCAGTGTCTAACGTGTTTGCCTTGCCACATAATTCACATTTATTAGTAAATCTCTCTTTATTTGAAAAGCAGCAGTAGGTTAAGAATACTTACATTAATATCTGAAAGCTTGCTGAAATCGGGAACAACATAGAAGAAAATACCATCGGCAGCTCCTTCCAGTGTCACACCACGGATAAAAAGAATAATGAGAATGACGTAGGGAAACGTTGCAGTGAAGTAAACTACCTTGGAAAGGATGAAAAGAAAAACACTAAGAACCTCAAATGAAATTAATAACTTTTAGATATTTAAATTAATAAAACATGAATGCTGCAAAGTAAAACCAATGCACTAAGCACAAATGTTTAAATCCAGTGTAAATATTTAATTATCTCTAACAAACGTTTGCTGGTAAGAACATTTGCTATTAAAGTTAAGAAAATGAGCAATGGAAATCGTAAGTTAAAAATTGTCTGAATGCCTCAGAGAAAACATATAATATGTCACTCCAGATTCCAAGTATTCTTTATAAAGTTCTTTTATCACTATTCACAACGAGCCGCAAAGATTGGACCTGAAAGGCGAAATGACTGAACCCAAATGCCTGAAACCAATCTACTGTCTCGTGTTTTAAATTAACAGTATCATTTCTCTTGCACCAAGAACTAGCGCACAAAGTGCTTGGTTGGTCACCCGGTTTTTGAGACATACTGGAGAAAATGCCAAACTGGACTAGTAAGATAATCTGTGTATGCAGATGGCGCAAATGCCACACTGCACTGCTACGTATTATCTGTAATGCAGCGGCCACTGGGTTCAGGCATTTCGCCTGTCGGGTCCA
The DNA here is from genome assembly GCA_039090855.1 of Macrothele yani. NCBI lineage: Eukaryota > Metazoa > Arthropoda > Arachnida > Araneae > Macrothelidae > Macrothele > Macrothele yani. Next base: position 56,132,954 of record CM076992.1, on the reverse strand, counting down.
ATCTTTGCGGCTCGTTTTATCTTTTAAGATTAATCTCCTTATTGACAGTTCCTCATTATGATTTTGAAAACATTTATTTATCAAAAGGCATATATATATTGTGACGTATATTCTAAATTAAATTTCATTTTTAGTTTCTATTCCTATGTAAATTTGAGTTTGTTCTCCGTTATACTTCCAAATTTAACGTGACATCTTCTCTTTCACGAAAATACTGTAGACAACACAATTGAGGTCAGAGTGAACGTGACGTATGAATGTATGAGATAAGAACGGTAGATAAAAGGACAAGATAACAGTTGCTGGTGGTGGATATGTGGGTGGAGATGTATAGACATATTTGGTTAAGTAAAATGTTAAAATACCATGTGAGATGTTCTATGACTAAGTGCTAGAATAAAAAGAATTCCCGTAAGTTGACTTCTGTTTTATGATTCGTCTGGCCGTAATAATTCAATTACGAACTATTGCATCGTATTCTTATCCAGTGGTTTAACATAACGTAAGAACCAATATCTCTGCACGAAAAAGACAATTACGTTATATTGGCGCCCTAACCTAACTCGAAGAGAATTATAGAAGAAGTAAAAAAAATGGCAAATGTCACGGATCCTTTCGGTCCATTTGACCACTATATGTATAATAATTCTACAGCACATACTCCACGCACTCAGCGTTATAGGACACCACATTATTCTCCTGTAGTACTGTACGAGATCTGCGGTTTAGATTTATCGGACAGTGAATACGCATGGTACGAAAATCATGTGCCGCGTACTTCAACAGCAATTCATGCCACCCCCATCCCCAATAAGACGTACCCCATGCGGGTTCCGTTGTATTCAGGGAAAACGGCGGGTCGTTAGGTTTCTTGAGGATTTCGAAGATCACTTCGATTTGTACAATGTTCCTGAAAATTGTCAAGTGCCTATTGCGGGCACATGTTTGCAAGGCACTGCTAATGTCTGGTACAGACAGTGGCGTCGGAAGAACCCAGGGAGTTCTTATCAGCAATTCAGAGTTGAATTTGTGGATGCATTTCCTTTTGGCACAAATAAGGCTGGCTTTGCTCAACAACTGTTTTCCAGGCGACAGCGGGCGTCAGATAGTCCGGTCTCGTTTGCTCTGGAAACAGTTGGGCTTTATAAATTATGGGATCTCGCTGCAGTCGAGTCTGACGTTATTGATACTTTACTACAGCAGCTGGACCCTTTCCTGTAACATTTGTTGGAAGTTCGACGTCCTGTCTCCATTCACGAACGCCTAAAACTCATCCGAGTTTTTGAGGAACGACACAGCAAAGGGCAATCTTCACAGAACCCATTACTTCAGCTCCAAGAGTACCACCAACTTAGGCAGGTCCAAGAACTTCCTCTTCAAAGCCATAAGTATCAGCAGCCTTAACAGAACTTTCCTCTACAAGGACAATTTTTCAATCAGCCCAGATAGGCGGCTTATCAAGCGAAAATGGAAAATTCTTATCAGCAGTCTAGATACCTGCCGCAGCATCGTCCGGCACCCGAGATGCGACATCCTGACTTTTATGTGAACCAGAATAACAACCATGTTTCTCGTCTCAGGGATAATTATTACCCGGTGGACCAAACGTATCCTAAACACCGTGCTGGAGGGCAAGGCAGAACTAGTCATACTAATGCTGCCTCTCCTGCACGTTATTACAATTCAACACGTTCTGGTGCTTCTGCAAATTTTCAAATTCAATCAAGTCATGGTAATCAAATTCACCCCAATTTAAACTTCCACAGGAGGTAGATGGGGCGATTCTATCTCCTTGTATCTCTAAAGACCTCAAGTATCTTTTTTAACCATTCAAGCTCGGAAAATGCCTGATATTATTCTCACCTTGGGAAAAGTGGTGGTATCCACTAAACTCGACTCGGGGTCTGACATTTCTGCTTTAATTTTTGATTTCTGTACTGCAACCTTTCCAAATGCTTGTGTCGAGCCTTCCGAGCAATGTCTGCGTGGTGCCAACAATAATATTTTTTCAATCTTTGGCTCAGTTCATTTACCTGTCAAGGTTGGCAAGGTTCAACTTTTACACACTTTCTTCTTGATCCAAGATTTACACGTTGATTGCCTTCTGGGGAGGATTTTATTAAAATATTCAAACTTACGCTTGATTTTGAGCATGGACTAATCTTAATGCCTGAGGTTAGTCCTCCCACCCCAGAAGAGCCTATTAATTTTTCTGCAGTTCTTGCGAGCGAGAGATTGTTACCTGAGCACAAGAGCCAACTTGGTCACGTTTTAAACAGCCGACCAGGGTTATTTTCAGACAAGCCAGGGTTCACACAGGTGGTGTATCACACGATTGATACGGAGGGGGCTAGTCCCATATCATGTAAACCTTATCTAGGTCCGAACCAGAAAAAAGCTGAGTTCCAAAATCAAATTCAGGAAATGCTCCATTCGGGAATTATGAAGGAATCGCTTAGCACTTGGGCAGCACCTGCTTTTCTTGTTCCTAAGAAACAATCTGAAGAGTGATAGACTATCGAAAACTGAATGCTGTGACTAAAGCTATCAATTACCCGTTACCCATAATAAGCGATATTCTCCAGGATTTATCATCAACAAACTGGTTATCAACTCTAGATTTGGCTAGCGGCTATTGGCAGGTTGCTGTCCACCCTAATTCAGTAGAGAAAACTGGATTCATTACTCCGTTTGGAGCATATGAGTTCCTGAAAATGCCCTTTGGATTGACATATGCTCCCGCAACCTTTCAGCGACTTATGGACACAGTCTTACGTCCTGTACTCGGACCTAATGTCGATGTCTATCTGGACGACATTATTATTTCCTCTGAGACTTTTGAGGAGCGCCTATCTCTGTTGGACCAAGTTTTTGAACTTGTGCATAATGCAGGGTTGACATTAAAGCCTGCTAAATGTCAAATCGGACGGGACAAACTGGTATATCTGGGATTAAAAATTACCCACATTGGTCTTCTAACTGATGACTCAAATAAACAAAGACATCACTCTTTCCACGTTTGGCAACGCACAACAACCGAAAAATTGTTTATTCGGCCACCACCGGGGAAATAATTACAACAACTGAAAAATTGTTTATTCGGCCGGGCGGCCTCCGAATAAACAATTTTTCGGATGCTGTGCGTTGCTAAACATGGAAAGAGCGATGTCTTCGTTAATTCACTGACGCCACGTATTTGGAGGCTTTTCACTGATGACTCAAAGGTCAAGCCAATTTCTGATTTCCCTACTCCTAAGTCAGCAAAGGACTTGTCTCCATTCTTGGGCATGATCGGGTGGTATCAGCAGTTCGTTCCGGGGTACGCTACTCTATGCGAACCCTTATTTGCATTAAAACGTAAGTATAGACACTTTGGTTCACGGAGGCAGAAGCTCTCAAACATTTCACACTCTCAAACATGCTTTGGTTTCACTACCTGTGTTAGCCTTTTCTAACCATGCAGAAATGTTTGATATTTATACTGATGCATCAGGTATTAGTCTAGGTGCTGTATCATCTCAGCAAGGGCATCCTATTGCATATGCCTCTTGAACTCTTAACAAAGCAGAACGGAATTACTCTGCTACTGAGCGAGAATGCTTATCTAATATTTTGTTTGCAGTTGCAAAATTTAAATGCTATCTCAATCACTTAACTGTCGATGTCATCACGGATCATTCGGCATTACAATATTTAAACTCTGCTAAGAATCTTTCTTGAAGACTGTTAAAATGGACACTTAAATTTCAAGAATTTAATGTCCAGAAGCAGTATCGCCCTGGCAAGTCAAACCAACTTCCTGACGCACTGTCTCGCTGTCCGGTCAATTCTGGTGGCCAGGCGGACACTGAACCTCTCTCCTTATTTCTAATCTCTGAAATCACTTCAAGGGAGCAGATAATTTCTGAGATGCCGAATGATCCAGATTTTGGGGAAAGCTATAATTTCTTACTCGATGGTTCTTCTGCACAGAGTGAACCTTCTTTAGCGGGTCGTAGTCTAAATTATGAGATCGTCGATGGTATTTTGTATTACAAAAAATTTGTGAATTCGAGAGCTGAGTACCGCCCTGCGATACCCCAGTCTCTTCAAATGGCTTTGTTGCATGACTTGCATGACATTCCTCTTGCCGGCCACTTAGGCATACGAAGGAATCGTACTAAGCTTAGAGACGTAGCCTACTGGCCGGGCATGTGCGATAATATACTCGCCTACATTCGCGCCTTTGGAGTACTGTCAGAAGTACAATTATGACAAAAAAAGAACCGGCCGGTCACCTTATTTCTAGTTCTAGCAATTATGTTTTTCAAACTATATCTATAGATTTATTGGGCCCTTGTCCATTATGAACTAAAACTAAGTCTCGTTATATTTTAGTTGTCACAGATAACTTTTCTAAAAGAGTGGAAGCATTCCCCATTAAAGCAGCTACTGCTGATGTAATATGTGATACTCCTATACATAATATTTTTACTCGTTTTGGCTGTCGCTGTACCGTAATCTCAGACCACGGGGTTCAGTTCATTTCAGAGTTATGCGAGCGAATGTGTGTGAGGCTCCAGATAAAACAGAAAAATATAAGCCCATATCCTCCTGTCTTTTTCGCATACAAGATTTGTTACTACTATGACTTAAACATATAGAAAAAAATACATATCCATCACTGTAACGCAAATTTGAACAACAAAACAAAAGAATACATAAATGCTATATAAGTATAAATTGAGGAATCTCCTCCACTGAGATCTTCACAATCTGTGTTGTTGAATTTGACTTTACGTTTAAAGATTGAACTTACTGCAACTTTACTTAGCTTGGTGGCTTTACCTGTCACTAACCCGGATTACTTTCAGTCGTTCGTATCTTTGCTGATAATTTTAATTACTCATCGAATTCGCTTTCAATATCATTGCCAAAGTTCAAGGGCAACATAAATTTACTTACTGAAATGCTCTTCCACTTTATTCATGTTTAGACACATCAGTAATCTAGAATCATCAGCAAGTCATTCATAACACAATACGTTAAATAGGCCTGTGAAATTATGTCTCACAATATACATCACATTTATCACTGTTCGAATAATAATCTATTCACTCGATAAAAACTGCTTTTACAAGAATCGCACACTATTTGCTCGTATCAACATTGTATAGACCCGACTTTCTCTTCCAACATTGTATAGACAAGCCTCGCAAGAGTACAAGTTCTTGCTCTGCACATTGAGCTCTTATCTCAGAATTCTTTATTTACGTTGGTCACGCATTGACCAGCTGTCAGGTTGCCTGTTATTATCAGCTCGTTGGTATAGGCGTTGAATTAGAAAACATTTAACGAAGAGAAACCAAATTTACATAAAACGACAAACTCAAAATGAAGGTTAAACTAGAGATACACGTCACAGAATAAATAGTACTAAGCACCAGATTTACGTAAAAAATGCAACATTAAAAGATAATAACAGAATATTATTCGTAAAACGGAATCATCTAACACGAAGCAGTGTAAATGGCCAACACAAAACCAGGGGACTACAAAATTTAAAACAAACCAATGCAATTTTTTTAAAGACCGCACATAAGACATCACACTGAACGTTAAAAGGCGACAGGGCCTTGTTGAGTCGATTTATAAAGCAGATAAAATGATAAACGCCTTCACGACAAAAACGACGAACACGCACGAAACATGAATGATATAAGGAAAAAAGAGAATAAGATAATTTCCCTTTCCACACACAGCAATTGTGCAGCCATTCATCAATTTTGGTGAGTGTGACGACAATAGCCCATGAGGAAACGCAAGGGAACAACTTCTCTAAAATTGCGGCGAGATATTGCAAGCACTGGCGAAATACAATGCCTTTTTCTTACCTGCTGGCACCACTTACACTTGAGATGCTCTCGAACAACAGCAAGAAGGTCCCGGTAGTATAATCATATTGAAGTACCTATGAGAGGAAACGGACACCTCAACAGCATCAGTCGGCTCGTTTACCTATACCATCAGCACGGCTGAGAGCAATGCACAAAAGGAGCCGAAAACCATCGTCTAAGACACAATAAAGTAGAACCCATTTCATAGAGCAAAGCGTGTGAAATATATAAACGCAATCTAGAAATCCGATAGCACGCCAATGAAGCTTGATATTGTACGTGCAAGTGCAGCTGTACGTGCAGCTTGCATATCCGCTTTAAGCAATATGCCATGGAGTGAAATAGGCTCAACAGAAATAATAATCATCGTTACAGACAAAGGATAAGAGGTAGACTGTCCAATAAACTACAACATATTTCATAGAGAAAAGCGTGTGAAATATAGTATTAACGCAATCTAGAAATCCGATAGCACGCCAATGAAGCTTGATATTGTACGTGCAAGTGCAGCTGTACGTGCAGCTTGCATATCCGCTTTAAGCAATATGCCATTTAGTGGAATCTGCTCAACAGAAATAATAATCATCGTTACAGACAAACAGTAACAGGTAGACTGTCAAATATACTAAAACACATTTCATAGAGAAAAGCCTGTGAAATATAGTTTTAACGCAATCTAGAAATCCGATAGCACGACAATGAAGCTTGATATTGTACGTGCAGCTTGCATATCCGCTTTAAGCAATATGCCATGAAGTGGAATCGGCTCAACAGAAATAATAATCATCGTTACAGACAAACAGTAAAAGATTGACTGTCCAAAAAACTACAACACATTTCATAGAGAAAGGCTTGTAAAATTTATTAACGCAATCTAGAAATCCGATAGCACGCCAATGAAGCTTGATATTGTACGTGCAAGTGCAGCTGTACGTGCAGCTTGCATATCCGCTTTAAGCAATATGCCATGGAGTGGAATCAGCTCAACACAAATAATAATCATCGTTACAGACAAACAGTAAGAGGTAGACAGTCCAAAAACTACAACACATTTCACAGAGAAAAGCGTGTGAAATTTATCAACGCAATCCAGAAATCTGATAGCACGACAATGCAGCTTGATATTGTACGTGCAAAGTACTTAGCTAGCATATCCGCTTTAAGCAATATGCCATGGAGTGGAATCGGCTCAACAGAAATAATAATCATCGTTACAGACAAACAGTAAGAGGTAGACTGTGCAATAAACTACAACACATTTCATAGAGAAAAGCGTGTGAAATTTATTAACGCAATCTAGAAAGCCGATAGCACGCCAATGAAGCTTGATATTGTACGTGCAACTGCAGCTGTACGTTCAGATTGCATATCCGCTTTAAGCAATATGCCGTGGAGTGGAATCGACTCAACAGAAATAATAATCATCGTTACAGACAAACCGTAAGGAGTAGACTGTGCAATAAACTACAACACAGTTCATAGAGAGAAGCGTGTGAAAATTATTAACGCAATCTAGAAATCCGATAGCACGCCAATGAAGCTTGATATTGTACGTGCAAGTGCATCTGTACGTGCAGCTTGCATATGCGCTTTAAGCAATATGCCATGGAGTGGAATCGGCTCAACAGAAAATAATAATTATCGTTACGAACAAACAGTAATAGGTAGACTGTAAAATAAATTACAACACATTTTATAGAGAAAATCGTGTGAAATATATTAACGCAATCTAGAAATCCGATAGCACGCCAATGAAGCTTGATATTGTACGTGCAAGTGCAGCTGTACGTGCAGCTTGCATATCCGCTTTACGCAATATGCCGTGGAGTGGAATCGGCTCAACAGAAATAACAATCATCGTTACAGACAAACCGTACGGAGGTAGACTGTCCAATAAACTACAACACAGTTCATAGAAAAAAGCGTGTGAAGTTTATTAACGCAATCTAGAAATCCGATAGCACGCCAATGAAGCTTGATATTGTACGTACAAGTGCAGCTGTACGTGCATCTTGCATATGCGCTTTAAGCAATATGCCGTGGAGTGGAATCGGCTCAACAGAAAAAATAATTATCGTTACAAACAAACAGTAAGAGGTAGACTGTAAAATAAATTACAACACATTTTATAGAGAAAAGCGTGTGAAATTTATTAACGCAATCTAGAAAGCCGATAGCACGCCAATGAAGCTTGATATTGTACGTGCAACTGCAGCTGTACGTTCAGATTGCATATCCGCTTTAAGCAATATGCCGTGGAGTGGAATCGACTCAACAGAAATAATAATCATCGTTACAGACAAACCGTAAGGAGTAGACTGTGCAATAAACTACAACACAGTTCATAGAGAGAAGCGTGTGAAAATTATTAACGCAATCTAGAAATCCGATAGCACGCCAATGAAGCTTGATATTGTACGTGCAAGTGCATCTGTACGTGCAGCTTGCATATGCGCTTTAAGCAATATGCCATGGAGTGGAATCGGCTCAACAGAAAAAATAATTATCGTTACGAACAAACAGTAATAAATAGACTGTAAAATAAATTACAACACATTTTATAGAGAAAATCGTGTGAAATATATTAACGCAATCTAGAAATCGGATAGCACGCCAATGAAGCTTGATATTGTACCTGCAAGGTACTTAACTTGCATATCCGCTTTACGCAATATGCCGTGGAGTGGAATCGGCTCAACAGAAATAACAATCATCGTTACAGACAAACCGTACGGGGTAGACTGTCCAATAAACTACAACACAGTTCATAGAAAAAAGCGTGTGAAATTTATTAACGCAATCTAGAAATCCGATAGCACGCCAATGAAGCTTGGTATTGTACGTACAAGTGCAGCTGTACGTGCATCTTGCATATGCGCTTTAAGCAATATGCCGTGGAGTGGAATCGGCTCAACAGAAAAAATAATTATCGTTACAAACAAACAGTAAGAGGTAGACTGTAAAATAAATTACAACACATTTTATAGAGAAAATCTTGTGAAATATATTAACGCAATCTAGAAATCCGATAGCACGCCAATGAAGCTTGATATTGTACCTGCAAGGTACTTAACTTGCATATCCGCTTTAAACAATATGCCGTGGAGTGGAATCGGCTCAACAGAAATAACAATCATCGTTACAGACAAACAGTAAGATGTAGACTGTACAATAAACTACAACACATTCCATAGAAGAAAGCGCGTGAAATTTTTTAACGCAATCTAGAAATCCGATAGCACGCCAGTGAAGCTTGATATTGTACGTGCAAATGCAGCTGTACGTGCAGCTTGCATATCCGCTTTAAGCAATATGCCATGGATGGGAATCGGCTCAACACAAATAATTATCATCGTTACAGACAAACAGTAAGAGATAGACTGTCCAATAAACTACAGCACATTTCATAGAGAAAAGCCAGTGAAATTTACTAACGCAATCTAGAAATCCCATAGCACGCCAATGAAGCTTGATATTGTACGTGCAAGTGCAGCTGTACGTGCAGCTTGAATATCCGCTATAAGCAATATGCCGTGGAGTGGAATCGACTCTACAGAAATAAAAATCATCATTACAGACAAACAGTAAGGGGTAGACTGTCCAATAAACTACAACACAGTTCATAGAGAAAAGCGTGTGAAATTTACTAACGCAATCTACAAATCCGATAGCACGCCAATGAAGCTTGATATTATACGTGCAAGTGCAGTTTGCATATCCGCTTTAAGCAATATGCCATGGAGTGGAATCGGCTCAACAGAAATAATAATCATTCATACAGACAAACAGTAAGAGGTAGACTGTACAATAAAATACAACACAGTTCATAGAGAAAAGCGTGTGAAATTTATTAACACAATCTGGAAATACGATAGCACGCCAATGAAACTTGATATTGTACTTGCAACTGCAGCTGTACGTGCAGCTTGCATATCCGCTTTAAGCAACATGACGTGGAGTGGAATCGACTCAACTGAAATAATAATCATCGTTACAGACAAACCGTGAGTGGTAGACTGTCCAATAAATTACAACACAGTTCATAAGAAAAAGCGTGTGAAATTTATTAACGCAATCTAGAAATCCGATAGCACGCCAATGAAGCTTGATATTGTATGTGGAACTGCAGCTGTGCGTGTAGCTTGCATATCCGCTTTAAGCAATATGCCATGGAGTGAAATCGGCTCAACAGAAATAATAATCATCGTTACAGACAAACAGTATGAGGTAGACTATAAAATAAATTACAACACATTTCATAGAGAAAATCGTGTAAAATATATTAACGCAATCTAGAAATCCGATAGCACGCCAATGAAGCTTGATATTGTACCTGCAAGGTACTTAACTTGCATATCCGCTTTAAGCAATATGCCGTGGAGTGGAATCGGCTCAACAGAAATAAGAATCATCGTTACAGACAAACAGTAAGAGGTAGGCTGTTTAATAAACTGCAGCACAGTTTATAGAGAAATGCGTGTGAAATTTATTAACGCAATCTAGATATCGCATAGCACGCAAATGAAGCTTGATATTGTACGTGCAAGAGCTGCTGTACGTGCAGCTTGCATATCCGCTTTAAGCAATACGCCATGGAGTGGAATCGGCTCGACAGAAATAATAATCATCGTTACAGACAAACAGTAAGAGGTAGACTGTCCAATAAACTACAACACAGTTCATAGAGAAAAGCGTGTGAAATTTAATAACGCAATCTAGAAATTCGATAGCACGCCAATGAAGCTTGATATTGTACGTGCAAGTGCAGCTGTACGTGCAGCTTGCATATCCGCTTTAAGCAATATGCCATGAAGTGGAATCGGCTCGACAGAAATAATAATCATCGTTACAGACAAACAGTAAGAGGTAGACTGTCCAATAAGCGACAATACATTTCATAGAGAAAAGCGTGTGAACTATATTAACGCAACCTAGAAATCGGATAGCACGCCAATGAAGCTTGATATTGTACCTGCAAGGTACTTAACTTGCATATCCGCTTTAAGCAGTATGCCGTGGAGTGGAATCGGCTCAACAGAAATAATAATCATCGTTACAGACAAACAGGAAGGGCTAGACTGTTAAATAAACTACAACACAGTTCATAGAGAAAAGCGTGTGAAATTTACTAACGCAATCTAGAAATCCGATAGCACGCCAATGAAGCTTGATATTGTACGTGCAAGTGCAGCTGTACGTGCAGCTTGCATATCCGCTTTAAGCAATATGCCGTGGAGTGAAATCGACTCAACAGAAATAATAATCATCGTTACAGACAAACCGTAAGGATTAGAATGTTCAATAAACTACAACACAGTTCATAGAAAAAAGCGTGTGAAATCTATTAACGCAATCTAGAAATCCGATAGCACGCCAATGAAGCTTGATATTGTACGTGCAAGTGCAGCTGTACGTGCTGCTTGCATATGCGCTTTAAACAATATGCCATGGAGTGAAATCGGCTCAACAGAAATAATAATAATTGTTACAGACAAACAGTAAGAGGTAGACTGTCGAATACACTACAACACAGTTCATAGAGAAAAGCGTGTGAAATTTATTAACGCAATCTAGAAATCTGATAGCACGAAAATGAAGCTTGATATTGTACGTGCAAGTGCAGTTGTACGTGCAGCTTGCATATTCGCTTTAAGCAATATGCCATGGAGTGGAATCGGCTCAACAGAACTAATAATCATCGTTACAGACAAACAGTAAGAGGTAGACTGTCCAATAAACAACAACACATTTCATAGAGAAAAGCGTGTGAACTATATTAACGCTACCTAGAAATCGGATAGCACGCCAATGAAGCTTGATATTGTACGTGCAACTGCAGCTGTACGTACAGCTTGCATATCCGCTTTAAGCAATATGCCATGGAGTATAATCGGCTCAACAGAAATAATAATCATTGTTACAGACAAACAGTAAGAGGTAGGCTGTTCAATAAACTACAACACAGTTCATAGCGAAAAGCGTGTGAAATTTATTAACGCAATCTAGAAATCCGATAGCACGCCAACGAAGCTTGATATTGTACGTGCAACTGCAGCTGTACGTACAGCTTGCATATCCGCTTTAAGCAATATGCCATGGAGTGGAATCGGCTCGACAGAAATAAAAATCATCGTTACAGACAAACAGTAAGGGGTAGACTGTCCAATAAACTACAACACAGTTCATAGAGAAAAGCGTGTGAAATTTACTAACGCAATCTGGAAATCTGATAGCACGCCAATGAAGCTTGATATTGTACGTGCAAGTGCAGCTGTACGTGCAGCTTGCATATCCGCTTTAAGCAATATGCCAAGGAGTGGAATCGGCTCGACAGAAATAAAAATCATCGTTACAGACAAACAGTAAGGAGTAGACTGTCCAATAAACTACAACCACAGTTCATAGAGAAAAGCGTGTGAAATTTATTAACGCAATCTAGAAATCCGATAGCACGCCAATGAAGCTTGATATTGTACGTGGAAGTGCAGCTGCGCGTGCAGCTTGCATATCCGCTTTAAACAATATGCAATGGAATGAAATCGGCTCAACAGAAATAATAATCATCGTTACAGACAAACAGTAAGAGGTAGACTGTAAAATAAATTACAACACATTTCATAGAGAAGATCGTGTGAAATATATTAACGCAATCTAGAAATCCGATAGCACGCCAATGAAGCTTGATATTGTACCTGTAAGGTACTTAACTTGCATATCCGCTTTAAGCAATATGCCGTGGAGTATAATCATCGTTACAGACAAACCGTAAGGGGTAGACTGTCCAATAAACTACTACACAGTTCATAGAAAAAGCGTGTGAAATTTATTAACGCAATCTAGAAATCCGATAGCACGCCAATGAAGCTTGATATTGTACGTGCAAGTGCAGCTGTACGTGCATCTTGCATATGCGATTTAAGCAATATGCCGTGGAGTAGAATCGGCTCAACAGAAATAATAATCATCGTTACAGACAAACAGTAAGAGGTAGACTGTAAAAAAATTTCAACACATTTCATAGTGAAAATCGTGTGAAATATATTAACGCAATCTAGAAATCCGATTGCACGCCAATGAAGCTTGATATTGTACCTGCAAGGTACTTAACTTGCATATCCGCTTTAAACAATATGCCGTCGAGTGGAATCGGCTCAACAGAAATAATAATCATCGTTACAGACAAACAGTAAGATGTAGACTGTACATTAAACTACAACACTGTCCATAGAGGAAAGCGTGTGAAATTTTTTAACGCAATCTAGAAATCTGATAGCACGCCAGTGAAGCTTGATATTGTATGTGCAAATGCAGCTGTACGTGCAGCTTGCATATACGCTTTAAGCAATATGCCATGGATGGGAATCGGCTCGACAGAAATAATAATCATCGTTACAGGCAAACAGTAAGAGATGGACTGTCCAATAAACTACAGCACATTTCATAGAGAAAAGCCTGTGAAATATATTAATGCAATCCAGAAATCCGATAGCACGCCAACGAAGCTTGATGTTGTACGTACAACTGCAGCTGTACGTGCAGCTTGCATATCCGCTATAAGCAATATGCCGTGGAGTGGAATCGACTCTACACAAATAAAAAACATCGTTACAGACAAACAGTAAGGGGTAGACTGTCCAATAAACTACAATACAGTTCATAGAGAAAAGCGTGTGAAATTTACTAACGCAATCTAGAAATCCGATAGCACGCCAATGAAGCTTGATATTATACGTGCAAGTGAAGCTGTACGTGCAGCTTGCATATCCGCTTTAAGCAATATGCTATGGAGTGGAATCGGCTCAACAGAAATAATAATCATCGTTACAGACAAACCGTGAGTGGTAGACTGTCCAATAAATTACCACACAGTTCATAAGAAAAAGCGTGTGAAATTTATTAACGCAATCTAGAAATCCGATAGCACGCCAATGAAGCTTGATATTTTACGTGGAAGTGCAGCTGTGCGTGTAGCTTGCATATCCGCTTTAAGCAATATGCCATGGAGTAAAATCGGCTCAACAGAAATAATAATCATCGTTACAGACAAACAGTAAGAGGTAGACTATAAAATAAATTACAACACATTTCATAGAGAAAATCGTGTAAAATATATTAACGCAATCTAGAAATCCGATAGCACGCCAATAAAGCTTGATATTGTACCTGCAAGGTACTTAACTTGCATATCCGCTTTAAGCAATATGCCGTGGAGTGGAATCGGCTCAACAGAAAAAATAATTATCGTTACAAACAAACAGTAAGGGGTAGACTGTCCAATAAACTACAACACAGTTCATAGAGAAAAGCGTGTGAAATTTACTAACGCAATCTAGAAATCCCATAGCACGCCAATGAAGCTTGATATTGTACGTGCAAGTGCAGCTGTACGTACAGCTTAAATATCCGCTTTAAGCAATATGCCGTGGAGTGGAATCGACTCAACAGAAATAATAATCATCGTTACAGACAAACCGTAAGGGGTAGACTGTTCAATAAACTACAACACAGTTCATAGAAAAAAGCGTGTGAAATATATTAACGCAATCTAGAAATCCGATAGCACGCCAATGAAGCTTGATATTGTACGTGCAAGTGCAGCTGTACGTGCAGTTTGCATATGCGCTTTAAGCAATATGCCATGGAGTGGAATCGGCTCAACAGAAATAATAATCATCGTTACAGAGAAACAGTAAGGAGTAGACTGTCCAATAAACTACAACACAGTTCATAGAGAAAAGCGTGTGAAATTTATTAACGCAAACTAGAAATCCGATAGCACGCCAATGAAGCTTGATATTGTACTTGCAAGTGCAGCTGTACGTGCAGCTTGCATATCCGCTTTAAGCAATATGCCGTGGAGTGGAATCGGCTCAACAGAAATAATAATCATCGTTACAGACAAACCGTAAGTGGTAGACTGTCCAATAAATTACAACACAGTTCATAAGAAAAAGCGTGTGAAATTTATTAACGCAATTTAGAAATCCGATAGCACGCCAATTAAGCTTGATATTTTACGTAGAAGTGCAGCTGTGTACGTGTAGCTGGCATATCCGCTTTAAGCAATATGCCATGGAGTGAAATCGGCTCAACAGAAATAATAATCATCGTTACAGACAAACAGTAAGAGGTAGACTATAAAATAAATTACAACACATTTCATAGAGAAAATCGTGTAAAATATATTAACGCAATCTAGAAATCCGATAGCACGCCAATGAAGCTCGATATTGTAATTGCAAGGTACTTAACTTGCATATCCGCTTTAAGCAATATGCCGTGGAGTGGAATCGGCTCAACAGAAATAATAATCATCGTTACAGACAAACAGTAAGAGATGGAGTGTCCAATAAACTACAGCACATTTCATAGAGAAAAGCCTGTGAAATATATTAACGCAATCCAGAAATCCGATAGCACGCCAACGAAGCTTGATGTTGTACGTACAATTGCAGCTGTACGTGCAGCTTGCATATCCGCTATAAGCAATATGCCGTGAAGTGGAATCGACTCAACAGAAATAATAATCATCGATACAGACAAACAGTAAGAGGTAGACTGTACAATAAAATACAACACAGTTCATAGAGAAAAGCGTGTGAAATTTATTAACACAATCTAGAAATACGATAGCACGCCAATGAAACTTGATATTGTACGTGCAACTGCAGCTGCACGTGCAGCTTGCATATCCGCTTTAAGCAACATGACATGGAGTTGAATCTACTCAACTGAAATAATAATCATCGTTACAGACAAACCGTAAGTGGTAGACTGTCCAATAAATTACCACACAGTTCATAAGAAAAAGCGTGTGAAATTTATTAACGCAATCTAGAAATCCGATAGCACGCCAATGAAGCTTGATATTTTACGTGGAAGTGCAGCTGTGCGTGTAGCTTGCATATCCGCTTTAAGCAATATGCCATGGAGTGAAATCGGCTCAACAGAAATAATAATCATCGTTACAGACAAACAGTAAGAGGTAGACTATAAAAAATTACAACACATTTCATAGAGAAAATCGTGTAAAATATATTAACGCAATCTAGAAATCCGATAGCACGCCAATAAAGCTTGATATTGTACCTGCAAGGTACTTAACTTGCATATCCGCTTTAAGCAATATGCCGTGGAGTGGAATCGGTTCAACAGAAAAAATAATCATCGTTACAGACAAACAGTAAGAGGTAGACTGTTCAATAAACTACAGCACAATAATTAGAGAAAAGCGTGTGAAATTTATTAACGCAATCCAGAAATCCGATAGCACGCCAACGAAGCTTGATATTGTACGTGCAGGTGCAGCTGTACGTGCAGCTTGCATATCCGCTTTAAACAATATGCCAAGGAGTGGAATCGGCTCAACAGAAATAATAATCATCGTTACAGACAAACTGTAAGAGGTAGACTGTCCAATAAACTACAGCACAGTTCACAATGAAAAGCGTGCGAAATTTATTAACGCAATCTAGAAATCCGATAGCACGCCAATGAAGATTGATATTATACGTGCAAGTGCAGCTGTACGTGCAGCTTGCATATCTGCTTTAAGCAATATGCAATGGAGTGGAATCGGCTCAACAGAAATAATAATCATCGATACAGACAAACAGTAAGAGGTAGACTGTACCATAAACTACAACAGAATTCATAGAGAAAAGCGTGTGAAACGTATTAACGCAAACTAGAAATATGATAGCACGCCAATGAAACTTGATATGGTACGTGCAACTGCAGCTGTACGTGCAGCTTGCATATCCGCTTTAAGCAATATGCCATGGAGTGGAATCAGCTCGACAGAAAAAAATCATCGTTACAGACAAACAGTAAGATGCAGACTGTACAATAAACTACAACACTGTCCATAGAGGAAAGCGTGTGAAATTTTTTAACGCAATCTAGAAATCTGATAGCACGCCAGTGAAGCTTGATATTGTACGTGCAAATGCATCTGTACGCGCAGCTTGCATATACGCTTTAAGCAATATGCCGTGGAGTGGAATCGGCTCAACAGAAAAAATAATTATCGTTACAAACAAACAGTAAGGGGTAGACTGTCCAATAAACTACAACACATTTCATAGAGAAAAGCGTGTGAAATTTGTTAACGCAATCTAGAAATCCGATAGCACGCCAATGAAGCTCGATATTGTACGTGCAAGTGCAGCTGTACGTGCAGCTTGCATATCCGCTTTGAGCTATATGCCATGGAGTGGAATCGGCTCGACAGAAATATTAATCATCGTTACAGACAAACAGTAAGAGGTAGACTGTCCAATAAACGACAACACATTTCATAGAGAAAAGCGTGTGAACTATATTAACGCAACCTAGAAATCGGATAGCAAGCCAATGAAGCTTGATATTGTACCTGCAAGGTACTTAACTTGCAAATCCGCTTTAAGCAATATGCCGTGTAGTGAAATCCGCTCAACAGAAATAATAATCATCGTTACAGACAAACAGTAAGAGGTAGGCTGTTTAATAAACTACAGCACAGTTTATAGAGAAAAGCGTGTGAAATTTATTAACGCAATCCAGAAATCCGATAGCACGCCAACGAAGCTTGATATTGTACGTGCAACTGCAGCTGTACGTGCAGCTTGCATATCCGCTTTAAGCAATATGCCATGGAGGGGAATCGGTTCGACAGAAATAAAATCATCGTTACAGAACAAACAGTAAGGGGTAGACTGTCCAATGAACTACAACACAGTTCATAGAGAAAAGCGTGTGAAATTTACTCACTAAATCTAGAAATCTGATAGCACGATAATGAAGCTTGATATTGTACGTGCAAGTGCAGCTGTACGTGCAGCTTGCATATCCGCTTTAAGCAATATGCCAAGGAGTGGAATCGGCTCAACAGATATAATAATCATCGTTACAGACAAACTGTAAGAGGTAGACTGTCCAATAAACTACAACACAGTTCACAATGAAAAGCGTGTGAAATTTATTAACGCAATCTAGAAATCCGATAGCACGCCAATGAAGCTTGATATTGTATGTGCAAATGCAGCTGTACGTGCAGCTTCCATATACGCTTTAAGCAATATGCCATGGATGGGAATCGGCTCGACAGAAATAATAATCATCGTTACAGACAGACAGTAAGAGATGGACTGTTAAATAAACTACAGCACATTTCATAGACAAAAGCCTGTGAAATATATTAACGCAATCCAGAAATCCGATAGCACGCCAACGAAGCTTGATGTTGTACGTACAACTGCAGCTGTACGTGCAGCTTGCATATCCGCTATAAGCAATATGCCGTGGAGTGGAATCGACCCTACACAAATAAAAATCATCGTTACAGACAAACAGTAAGGGGTAGACTGTCCAATAAACTACAATACAGTTCATAGAGAAAAGCGTGTGAAATTTACTAACGCAATCTAGAAATCCGATAGCACGCCAATGAAGCTTGATATTATACGTGCAAGTGCAGCCGTACGTGCTGCTTGCATATCCGCTTTAAGCAATATGCCATGGAGTGGAATCGGCTCAACAGAAATAATAATCATTGATACAGACAAACCGTAAGAGGTAGACTATAAAATAAATTACAACACATTTCATAGAGAAAATCGTGTAAAATATATTAACGCAATCTAGAAATCCGATAGCACGCCAATAAATCTTGATATTGTACCTGCAAGGTACTTAACTTGCATATCCGCTTTAAGCAATATGCCGTGGAGTGGAATCGGCTCAACAGAAAAAATAATTATCGTTACAAACAAACAGTAAGAGGTAGACTGTCCAATAAATTACAACACAGTTCATAGAAAAAAGCGTGTGAAATTTATTAACGCAATCTAGAAATCCGATAGCACGCCAATGAAACTTGATATTGTATGTGCAAGTGCAGCTGTACGTGCAGCTTGCATATGCGCTTTAAGCAATATGCCATTAAGTGGAATCGGCTCAACAGAAATAATAATCATTGTTACAGACAAACAGTACGAGGTAGACTGTCCAATAAACTACAACACATTTCATAGAGAAATGCGTGTGAAATTTGTTAACGCAATCTAGAAATCCGATAGCACGCCAATGAAGCTTGATATTGTACGTGCAAGTGCAGCTGTACGTGCAGCTTGCATATCCGCTTTGAGCTATATGCCATGGAGTGGAATAGGCTCGAAAGAAGTAATAATCATCGTTACAGACAAACAGTAAGAGGTAGACTGTCCAATAAACGACAACACATTTCATAGAGAAAAGCGTGTGAACTATATTAACGCAACCTAGAAATCGGATAGCACGCCAATGAAGCTTGATATTGTACCTGCAAGGTACTTAACTTGCATATCCGCTTTAAGCAATATGCTAACTTGCATATCCGCTTTAAGCAATATGCTAACTTGCATATCCGCTTTAAGCAATATGCCATGGAGTGGAATCGGCTCGACAGAAATAATAATCATCGTTACAGACAAACAGTAAGAGGTAGGCTGTTCAATAAACTACAGCACAGTTTATAGAGAAAAGCGTGTGAAATTTATTAACGCAATCCAGAAATCCGATAGCACGCCAACGAAGCTTGATATTGTACGTGCAGCTTGCATATCCGCTTTAAGCAATATGCCAAGGAGTGGAATCTGCTCAACAGAAATAATAATCATCGTTACAGACAAACTGTAGGAGGTAGACTGTCCAATAAACTACAACACAGTTCACAATGAAAAGCGTGCGAAATTTATTAACGCAATCTAGGAATCCGATAGCACGATAATGAAGCCTGATATTATACGAGCAAGTGCAGCTGTACGTGCAGCTTGCATATCCACTTTAAGCAATATGCAATGGAGTGGAATCGGCTCAACAGAAATAATAATCATCGATACAGAGAAACAGTAAGAAGTAGACTGTACAATAAACTACTACACAATTCATAGAGAAACGCGTGTGAAACATATTAACGCAATCTAGAAATATGATAGCACGCCAATGAAACTTGATATTGTACGTGCAACTGCAGCTGTACGTGCAACTTGCATATCCGCTTTAAGCAATATGCCATGGAGTGGAATCGGCTCGACAGAAATAAAAATCATCGTTACAGACAAACAGTAAGGAGTAGAATGTCCAAAAAACTACAACACAGTTCATAAGAAAAAGTGTGTGAAATTTATTAACGCAATCTAGAAATCCGATAGCACGCCAATGAAGCTTGATATTATATGTGGAAGTGCAGCTGTACGTGCAGCTTGCATATCCGCTTTAAGCAATATGCCATGGAGTGGAATCGGCTCAACAGAAATTATAATCATTGTTACAGACAAACAGTACGAGGTAGACTGTCCAATAAACTACAACACATTTCATAGAGAAAAGCGTGTGAAATTTGTTAACGCAATCTAGAAATCCGATAGCACGCCAATGAAGCTTGATATTGTACGTGCAAGTGCAGCTGTACGTGCAGCTTGCATATCCGCTTTGAGCTATATGCCATGGAGTGGAATCGGCTCTACATAAATAATAATCATCGATACAGACAAACCGTAAGAGGTAGACTATAAAATAAATTACAACACATTTCATAGCGAAAATCGTGTGAAATTTATTAACGTAATCTAGAAATCCGATAGCACGCCAATAAAGTTTGATATTGTACCTGCAAGGTACTTAACTTGCATATCCGCTTTAAGCAATATGACGTGGAGTGGAATCGGCTCAACAGAAAAAATAATTATCGTTACAAACAAACAGTAAGGGGTAGACTGTCCAATAAACTACAACACAGTTCATAGAAAAAAGCGTGTGAAATTTGTTAACGCAATCTAGAAATCTTATAGCACGCCAATGAAGCTTGATATTGTACGTGCAAGTGCAGCTGTACGTGCAGCTTGCATATCCGCTTTAAGCAATATGCCGTGGAGTGGAATCGGCTCATCAGAAGTAATAATCATCGTTACAGACATACAGTAAGAGGAAAACTGTCCAATAAACTACAACATAGTTCATAGAGAAAAGCGTGTGAAATTTATTAACGTAATCTAGAAATCCGATAGCACGCGAATGAAGCTCTATGTTGTACGTGCAGGTTGCATATCCGTTTTAAGCACTATGCCATGGAGTGGAATCGGCTCAACAGAAATAATAATCATAGTTACAGACAAACAGTAATAGGTAAACTGTCCAAGAAACTACAACACATTTCATAGAGAAAAGCGTGTGAAATATATTAACGCAATCTAGAAATCCGATAGCACACCAATGAAGCTTGATATTGTACATGCAATTGCAGCTGTACGTGCAGCTTGCATATCTGATTTAAGCAATATGCCGTAGAGTTTAATCGACTCAACAGAAATAATAATCATCGTTCCAGACAAACAGTAAGGGGTAGACTGTCCAATAAACTACAACACAGTTCATAGCGAAAAGCGTGTGAAATTTATTAACGCAATCTAGAAATCCGATAGCACGCCAATGAAGCTTGATATTGTACGTGCAGCTTGCATATCCGCTTTAAGCAATATGCCATGGAGTGGAATCTGCTTAACAGAAATAATAATCATCGTTACAGACAAACAGTAAGGGGTAGACTGTCCAATAAACTACAACACATTTCATAGAGAAAAGCGTGTGAAATTTGTTAACGCAATCTAGAAATCCGATAGCACGCCAATGAAGCTCGATATTGTACGTGCAAGTGCAGCTGTACGTGCAGCTTGCATATCCGCTTTGAGCTATATGCCATGGAGTGGAATCGGCTCAACAGAAATATTAATCATCGTTACAGACAAACAGTAAGAGGTAGACTGTCCAATAAACGACAACACATTTCATAGAGAAAAGCGTGTGAACTATATTAACGCAACCTAGAAATCGGATAGCAAGCCAATGAAGCTTGATATTGTACCTGCAAGGTACTTAACTTGCAAATCCGCTTTAAGCAATATGCCGTGTAGTGAAATCCGCTCAACAGAAATAATAATCATCGTTACAGACAAACAGTAAGAGGTAGGCTGTTTAATAAACTACAGCACAGTTTATAGAGAAAAGCGTGTGAAATTTATTAACGCAATCCAGAAATCCGATAGCACGCCAACGAAGCTTGATATTGTACGTGCAACTGCAGCTGTACGTGCAGCTTGCATATCCGCTTTAAGCAATATGCCATGGAGGGGAATCGGTTCGACAGAAATAAAATCATCGTTACAGAAAAACAGTAAGGGGTAGACTGTCCAATGAACTACAACACAGTTCATAGAGAAAAGCGTGTGAAATTTACTCACTAAATCTAGAAATCTGATAGCACGATAATGAAGCTTGATATTGTACGTGCAAGTGCAGCTGTACGTGCAGCTTGCATATCCGCTTTAAGCAATATGCCAAGGAGTGGAATCGGCTCAACAGATATAATAATCATCGTTACAGACAAACTGTAAGAGGTAGACTGTCCAATAAACTACAACACAGTTCACAATGAAAAGCGTGCGAAATTTATTAACGCAATCTAGAAATCCGATAGCACGCCAATGAAGCTTGATATTGTATGTGCAAATGCAGCTGTACGTGCAGCTTCCATATACGCTTTAAGCAATATGCCATGGATGGGAATCGGCTCGACAGAAATAATAATCATCGTTACAGACAGACAGTAAGAGATGGACTGTTAAATAAACTACAGCACATTTCATAGACAAAAGCCTGTGAAATATATTAACGCAATCCAGAAATCCGATAGCACGCCAACGAAGCTTGATGTTGTACGTACAACTGCAGCTGTACGTGCAGCTTGCATATCCGCTATAAGCAATATGCCGTGGAGTGGAATCGACCCTACACAAATAAAAATCATCGTTACAGACAAACAGTAAGGGGTAGACTGTCCAATAAACTACAATACAGTTCATAGAGAAAAGCGTGTGAAATTTACTAACGCAATCTAGAAATCCGATAGCACGCCAATGAAGCTTGATATTATACGTGCAAGTGCAGCTGTACGTGCAGCTTGCATATCCGCTTTAAGCAATATGCCATGGAGTGGAATCGGCTCAACAGAAATAATAATCATCGTTACAGACAAACCGTAAGAGGTAGACTATAAAATAAATTACAACACATTTCATAGAGAAAATCGTGTAAAATATATTAACGCAATCTAGAAATCCGATAGCACGCCAATAAATCTTGATATTGTACCTGCAAGGTACTTAACTTGCATATCCGCTTTAAGCAATATGCCGTGGAGTGGAATCGGCTCAACAGAAAAAATAATTATCGTTACAAACAAACAGTAAGGGGTAGACTGTCCAATAAATTACAACACAGTTCATAGAGAAAAAGCGTGTGAAATTTATTAACGCAATCTAGAAATCCGATAGCACGCCAATGAAACTTGATATTGTATGTGCAAGTGCAGCTGTACGTGCAGCTTGCATATGCGCTTTAAGCAATATGCCATTAAGTGGAATCGGCTCAACAGAAATAATAATCATTGTTACAGACAAACAGTACGAGGTAGACTGTCCAATAAACTACAACACATTTCATAGAGAAATGCGTGTGAAATTTGTTAACGCAATCTAGAAATCCGATAGCACGCCAATGAAGCTTGATATTGTACGTGCAAGTGCAGCTGTACGTGCAGCTTGCATATCCGCTTTGAGCTATATGCCATGGAGTGGAATAGGCTCGAAAGAAGTAATAATCATCGTTACAGACAAACAGTAAGAGGTAGACTGTCCAATAAACGACAACACATTTCATAGAGAAAAGCGTGTGAACTATATTAACGCAACCTAGAAATCGGATAGCACGCCAATGAAGCTTGATATTGTACCTGCAAGGTACTTAACTTGCATATCCGCTTTAAGCAATATGCTAACTTGCATATCCGCTTTAAGCAATATGCCATGGAGTGGAATCGGCTCGACAGAAATAATAATCATCGTTACAGACAAACAGTAAGAGGTAGGCTGTTCAATAAACTACAGCACAGTTTATAGAGAAAAGCGTGTGAAATTTATTAACGCAATCCAGAAATCCGATAGCACGCCAACGAAGCTTGATATTGTACGTGCAGCTTGCATATCCGCTTTAAGCAATATGCCAAGGAGTGGAATCTGCTCAACAGAAATAATAATCATCGTTACAGACAAACTGTAGGAGGTAGACTGTCCAATAAACTACAACACAGTTCACAATGAAAAGCGTGCGAAATTTATTAACGCAATCTAGGAATCCGATAGCACGATAATGAAGCCTGATATTATACGAGCAAGTGCAGCTGTACGTGCAGCTTGCATATCCACTTTAAGCAATATGCAATGGAGTGGAATCGGCTCAACAGAAATAATAATCATCGATACAGAGAAACAGTAAGAAGTAGACTGTACAATAAACTACTACACAATTCATAGAGAAACGCGTGTGAAACATATTAACGCAATCTAGAAATATGATAGCACGCCAATGAAACTTGATATTGTACGTGCAACTGCAGCTGTACGTGCAACTTGCATATCCGCTTTAAGCAATATGCCATGGAGTGGAATCGGCTCGACAGAAATAAAAATCATCGTTACAGACAAACAGTAAGGAGTAGAATGTCCAATAAACTACAACACAGTTCATAAGAAAAAGTGTGTGAAATTTATTAACGCAATCTAGAAATCCGATAGCACGCCAATGAAGCTTGATATTATATGTGGAAGTGCAGCTGTACGTGCAGCTTGCATATCCGCTTTAAGCAATATGCCATGGAGTGGAATCGGCTCAACAGAAATAATAATCATTGTTACAGACAAACAGTACGAGGTAGACTGTCCAATAAACTACAACACATTTCATAGAGAAAAGCGTGTGAAATTTGTTAACGCAATCTAGAAATCCGATAGCACGCCAATGAAGCTTGATATTGTACGTGCAAGTGCAGCTGTACGTGCAGCTTGCATATCCGCTTTGAGCTATATGCCATGGAGTGGAATCGGCTCTACATAAATAATAATCATCGATACAGACAAACCGTAAGAGGTAGACTATAAAATAAATTACAACACATTTCATAGCGAAAATCGTGTGAAATTTATTAACGCAATCTAGAAATCCGATAGCACGCCAATAAAGTTTGATATTGTACCTGCAAGGTACTTAACTTGCATATCCGCTTTAAGCAATATGACGTGGAGTGGAATCGGCTCAACAGAAAAAATAATTATCGTTACAAACAAACAGTAAGGGGTAGACTGTCCAATAAACTACAACACAGTTCATAGAAAAAAGCGTGTGAAATTTGTTAACGCAATCTAGAAATCCTTATAGCACGCCAATGAAGCTTGATATTGTACGTGCAAGTGCAGCTGTACGTGCAGCTTGCATATCCGCTTTAAGCAATATGCCGTGGAGTGGAATCGGCTCATCAGAAGTAATAATCATCGTTACAGACATACAGTAAGAGGAAAACTGTCCAATAAACTACAACATAGTTCATAGAGAAAAGCGTGTGAAATTTATTAACGTAATCTAGAAATCCGATAGCACGCGAATGAAGCTCTATGTTGTACGTGCAGGTTGCATATCCGTTTTAAGCACTATGCCATGGAGTGGAATCGGCTCAACAGAAATAATAATCATAGTTACAGACAAACAGTAATAGGTAAACTGTCCAAGAAACTACAACACATTTCATAGAGAAAAGCGTGTGAAATATATTAACGCAATCTAGAAATCCGATAGCACACCAATGAAGCTTGATATTGTACATGCAATTGCAGCTGTACGTGCAGCTTGCATATCCGATTTAAGCAATATGCCGTAGAGTTTAATCGACTCAACAGAAATAATAATCATCGTTACAGACAAACAGTAAGGGGTAGACTGTCCAATAAACTACAACACAGTTCATAGCGAAAAGCGTGTGAAATTTATTAACGCAATCTAGAAATCCGATAGCACGCCAATGAAGCTTGATATTGTACGTGCAGCTTGCATATCCGCTTTAAGCAATATGCCATGGAGTGGAATCTGCTTAACAGAAATAATAATCATCGTTACAGACAAACAGTAAGGGGTAGACTGTCCAATAAATTACAACACATTTCATAGAGAAAAGCGTGTTAAACATATTAACGCAATCTAGAAATCCTGATAGCACGCCAATGAAGCTTGATATTGTACGTGCAAGGTACTTAACTTGCATATCCGCTTTAAGCAATATGCCGTGGAGTGGAATCGGCTCAACAGAAGTAATAATCATCGTTACAGACAAACAGTATGAGGAAGACTGTCCAATAAACTACAACACATTTCATAGAGAAAAGCGTGTGAAATTTATTAACGCAATCTAGAAATCCGATAGCACGCCAGTGAAGCTCTATATCGTACGTGCAGCTTGCATATCCGTTTTAAGCAATATGCCATGGAGTGGAATCGGCTCAACAGAAATAATAATCATAGTTACAGACAAACAGTAATAGGTAAACTGTCCAAGAAACTACAACACATTTCATAGAGAAAAGCGTGTGAAATATATTAACGCAACCTAAAAATCCGATAGCACGATAATGAAGCTTGATATTGTACGTGCAAGTGCAGCTGTACGTGCAGCTTGCATATCCGCTTTAAGCAATATGCCATCGAGTGGAATCGGCTCAACAGAAATAATAATCATCGTTACAGACAAACAGCAAGAGGTAGACTGTCCAATAAACTACAACAGAATTCATAGAGAAAAGCGTGTGAAACATATTAACGCAATCTAGAAATATGATAGCACGCCAATGAAACTTGATATGGTACGTGCAACTGCAGCTGTACGTGCAGCTTGCATATCCGCTTTAAGCAATATGCCATGGAGTGGAATCGGCTCGACAGAAAAAAATCATCGTTACAGACAAACAGTAAGGAGTAGACTGTCCAATAAACTACAACACAGTTCATAGAGAAAAGCGTGTGAAATTTATTAACGCAATCTAGAAATCCGATAGCACGCCAATGAAGCTTGATATTGTACTTGCAAGTGCAGCTGTACGTGCAGCTTGCATATCCGCTTTAAGCAATATGACGTGGAGTTGAATCGGCTCAACAGAAATAATAATCATCGTTACAGACAAACAGTAAGAGGTAGACTATAAAATAAATTACAACACATTTCATAGAGAAAATCGTGTAAAATATATTAACGCAATCTAGAAATCCGATAGCACGCCAATAAAGCTTGATATTGTACCTGCAAGGTACTTAACTTGCATATCCGCTTTAAGCAATATGCCGTGGAGTGGAATCGGCTCAACAGAAAAAATAATCATCGTTACAGACAAACAGTAAGAGGTAGGCTGTTCAATAAACTACAACACAATTAATAGAGAAAAGCGTGTGAAATTTATTAACGCAATCCAGAAATCCGATAGCACGCCAACGAAGCTTGATATTGTACGTGCAAGTGTAGCTGTACGTGCAGCTTGCATATCCGCTTTAAGCAATATGCCAAGGAGTGGAATCGGCTCAACAGAAATAATAATCATCGTTACAGACAAACTGTAAGAGGTAGACTGTCCAATAAACTACAGCACAGTTCACAATGAAAAGCGTGCGAAATTTATTAACGCAATCTAGAAATCCGATAGCACGCCAATGAAGATTGATATTATACGTGCAAGTGCAGCTGTACGTGCAGCTTGCATATCTGCTTTAAGCAATATGCCAATGGAGTGGAATCGGCTCAACAGAAATAATAATCATCGATACAGACAAACAGTAAGAGGTAGACTGTACCATAAACTACAACAGAATTCATAGAGAAAACGTGTGAAACGTATTAACGCAAACTAGAAATATGATAGCACGCCAATGAAACTTGATATGGTACGTGCAACTGCAGCTGTACGTGCAGCTTGCATATCCGCTTTAAGCAATATGCCATGGAGTGGAATCGGCTCGACAGAAAAAAATCATCGTTACAGACAAACAGTAAGATGCAGACTGTACAATAAACTACAACACTGTCCATAGAGGAAAGCGTGTGAAATTTTTTAACGCAATCTAGAAATCTGATAGCACGCCAGTGAAGCTTGATATTGTACGTGCAAATGCATCTGTACGCGCAGCTTGCATATACGCTTTAAGCAATATGCTGTGGAGTGGAATCGGCTCGACAGAAATATTAATCATCGTTACAGACAAACAGTAAGAGGTAGACTGTCCAATAAACGACAACACATTTCATAGAGAAAAGCGTGTGAACTATATTAACGCAACCTAGAAATCGGATAGCAAGCCAATGAAGCTTGATATTGTACCTGCAAGGTACTTAACTTGCAAATCCGCTTTAAGCAATATGCCGTGTAGTGAAATCCGCTCAACAGAAATAATAATCATCGTTACAGACAAACAGTAAGAGGTAGGCTGTTTAATAAACTACAGCACAGTTTATAGAGAAATGCGTGTGAAATTTATTAACGCAATCCAGAAATCCGATAGCACGCCAACGAAGCTTGATATTGTACGTGCAACTGCAGCTGTAACGCATATCCGCTTTAAGCAATATGCCATGGAGGGGAATCGGTTCGACAGAAATAAAATCATCGTTACAGACAAACAGTAAGGGGTAGACTGTCCAATGAACTACAACACAGTTCATAGAGAAAAGCGTGTGAAATTTACTCACTAAATCTAGAAATCTGATAGCACGATAATGAAGCTTGATATTGTACGTGCAAGTGCAGCTGTACGTGCAGCTTGCATATCCGCTTTAAGCAATATGCCAAGGAGTGGAATCGGCTCAACAGATATAATAATCATCGTTACAGACAAACCGTAAGGGGTAGACTGTCCAATAAACTACTACACAGTTCATAGAAAAATCGTGTGAAATTTATTAACGCAATCTAGAAATCCGATAGCACGCCAATGAAGCTTGATATTGTACGTGCAAGTGCAGCTGTACGTGCATCTTGCATATGCGATTTAAGCAATATGCCGTGGAGTAGAATCGGCTCAACAGAAATAATAATCATCGTTACAGACAAACAGTAAGAGGTAGACTGTAAATAAATTTCAACACATTTCATAGAGAAAATCGTGTGAAATATATTAACGCAATCTAGAAATCCGATTGCACGCCAATGAAGCTTGATATTGTACCTGCAAGGTACTTAACTTGCATATCCGCTTTAAACAATATGCCGTCGAGTGGAATCGGCTCAACAGAAATAATAATCATCGTTACAGACAAACAGTAAGATGTAGACTGTACA
Source organism: Macrothele yani (assembly GCA_039090855.1). Lineage (NCBI taxonomy): Eukaryota > Metazoa > Arthropoda > Arachnida > Araneae > Macrothelidae > Macrothele > Macrothele yani. The sequence continues at coordinate 56,103,859 of CM076992.1, read as the reverse complement.
ATAAACTACAACACTGTCCATAGAGGAAAGCGTTAGAAATTTTTTAACGCAATCTAGAAATCTGATAGCACGCCAGTGAAGCTTGATATTGTATGTGCAAATGCAGCTGTACGTGCAGCTTGCATATACGCTTTAAGCAATATGCCATGGATGGGAATCGGCTCGACAGAAATAATAATCATCGTTACAGGCAAACAGTAAGAGATGGACTGTCCAATAAACTACAGCACATTTCATAGAGAAAAGCCTGTGAAATATATTAATGCAATCCAGAAATCCGATAGCACGCCAACGAAGCTTGATGTTGTACGTACAACTGCAGCTGTACGTGCAGCTTGCATATCCGCTATAAGCAATATGCCGTGGAGTGGAATCGACTCTACACAAATAAAAAACATCGTTACAGACAAACAGTAAGGGGTAGACTGTCCAATAAACTACAATACAGTTCATAGAGAAAAGCGTGTGAAATTTACTAACGCAATCTAGAAATCCGATAGCACGCCAATGAAGCTTGATATTATACGTGCAAGTGAAGCTGTACGTGCAGCTTGCATATCCGCTTTAAGCAATATGCTATGGAGTGGAATCGGCTCAACAGAAATAATAATCATCGATACAGACAAACAGTAAGAGGTAGACTGTACAATAAAATACAACACAGTTCATAGAGAAAAGCGTGTGAAATTTATTAACACAATCTAGAAATACGATAGCACGCGAATGAAACTTGATATTGTACGTGCAAGTGCAGCTGTACGTGCAGTTTGCATATCCGCTTTAAGCAACATGACGTGGAGTTGAATCGACTCAACATAAATAATAATCATCGTTACAGACAAACCGTAAGTGGTAGACTGTCCAATAAATTACAACACATTTCATAAGAAAAAGCGTGTGAAATTTATTAACGCAATCTAGAAATCCGATAGCACGCCAATGAAGCTTGATATTTTACGTGGAAGTGCAGCTGTGCGTGTAGCTTGCATATCCGCTTTAAGCAATATGCCATGGAGTAAAAATCGGCTCAACAGAAATAATAATCATCGTTACAGACAAACAGTAAGATGTAGACTATAAAATAAATTACAACACATTTCATAGAGAAAATCGTGTAAAATATATTAACGCAATCTAGAAATCCGATAGCACGCCAATAAAGCTTGATATTGTACCTGCAAGGTACTTAACTTGCATATCCGCTTTAAGCAATATGCCGTGGAGTGGAATCGGCTCAACAGAAAAAATAATTATCGTTACAAACAAACAGTAAGGGGTAGACTGTCCAATAAACTACAACACAGTTCATAGAGAAAAGCGTGTGAAATTTACTAACGCAATCTAGAAATCCCATAGCACGCCAATGAAGCTTGATATTGTACGTGCAAGTGCAGCTGTACGTGCAGCTTGCATATCCGCTTTAAGCAATATGCCGTGGAGTGGAATCGACTCAACAGAAATAATAATCATCGTTACAGACAAACCGTAAGGGGTAGACTGTTCAATAAACTACAACACAGTTCATAGAAAAAAGCGTGTGAAATATATTAACGCAATCTAGAAATCCGATAGCACGCCAATGAAGCTTGATATTGTACGTGCAAGTGCAGCTGTACGTGCAGTTTGCATATGCGCTTTAAGCAATATGCCATGGAGTGGAATCGGCTCAACAGAAATAATAATCATTGTTACAGACAAACAGTACGAGGTAGACTGTCCAGTAAACTACAACACATTTCATAGAGAAAAGCGTGTGAAATTTGTTAACGCAATCTAGAAGTCCGATAGCACGCCAATGAAGCTTGATATTTTACTTGCAAGTGCAGCTGTACGTGCAGCTTGCATATCCGCTTTAAGCAATATGCCATGGAGTGAAATCGGCTCAACAGAAATAATAATCATCGTTACAGACAAACAGTAAGAGGTAGACTATAAAATAAATTACAACACATTTCATAGAAAAAATCGTGTAAAATATATTAACGCAATCTAGAAATCCGATAGCACGCCAATAAAGCTTGATATTGTACCTGCAAGGTACTTAACTTGCATATCCGCTTTAAGCAATATGCCGTGGAGTGGAATCGGCTCAACAGAAAAAATAATTATCGTTACAAACAAACAGTAAGGGGTAGACTGTCCAATAAACTACAACACAGTTCATAGAGAAAAGCGTGTGAAATTTACTAACGCAATCTAGAAATCCCATAGCACGCCAATGAAGCTTGATATTGTACGTGCAAGTGCAGCTGTACGTGCAGTTTGAATATCCGCTTTAAGCAATATGCCGTGGAGTGGAATCGACTCAACAGAAATAATAATCATCGTTACAGACAAACCGTAAGGGGTAGACTGTTCAATAAACTACAACACAGTTCATAGAAAAAAGCGTGTGAAATATATTAACGCAATCTAGAAATCCGATAGCACGCCAATGAAGCTTGATATTGTACGTGCAAGTGCAGCTGTACGTGCAGTTTGCATATGCGCTTTAAGCAATATGCCATGGAGTGGAATCGGCTCAACAGAAAAAAAAATCATCGTTACAGAGAAACAGTAAGGAGTAGACTGTCCAATAAACTACAACACAGTTCATAGAGAAAAGCGTGTGAAATTTATTAACGCAAACTAGAAATCCGATAGCACGCCAATGAAGCTTGATATTGTACTTGCAAGTGCAGTTGTACGTGTAGCTTGCATATCCGCTTTAAGCAATATGCCGTGGAGTGGAATCGGCTCAACAGAAATAATAATCATCGTTACAGACAAACAGTAAGAGGTAGACTGTACAATAAAATACAACACAGTTCATAGAGAAAAGCGTGTGAAATTTATTAACACAATCTAGAAATACGATAGCACGCGAATGAAACTTGATATTGTACGTGCAAGTGCAGCTGTACGTGCAGTTTGCATATCCGCTTTAAGCAACATGACGTGGAGTTGAATCGACTCAACTGAAATAATAATCATCGTTACAGACAAACCGTAAGTGGTAGACTGTCCAATAAATTACAACACATTTCATAAGAAAAAGCGTGTGAAATTTATTAACGCAATCTAGAAATCCGATAGCACGCCAATGAAGCTTGATATTTTACGTGGAAGTGCAGCTGTGCGTGTAGCTTGCATATCCGCTTTAAGCAATATGCCATGGAGTAAAATCGGCTCAACAGAAATAATAATCATCGTTACAGACAAACAGTAAGAGGTAGACTATAAAATAAATTACAACACATTTCATAGAGAAAATCGTGTAAAATATATTAACGCAATCTAGAAATCCGATAGCACGCCAATAAAGCTTGATATTGTACCTGCAAGGTACTTAACTTTCATATCCGCTTTAAGCAATATGCCGTAAAGTGGAATCGGCTCAACAGAAAAAATAATTATCGTTACAAACAAACAGTAAGGGGTAGACTGTCCAATAAACTACAACACAGTTCATAGAGAAAAGCGTGTGAAATTTACTAACGCAATCTAGAAATCCCATAGCACGCCAATGAAGCTTGATATTGTACGTGCAAGTGCAGCTGTACGTGCAGCTTGCATATCCGCTTTAAGCAATATGCCGTGGAGTGGAATCGACTCAACAGAAATAATAATCATCGTTACAGACAAACCGTAAGGGGTAGACTGTTCAATAAACTACAACACAGTTCATAGAAAAAAGCGTGTGAAATATATAAACGCAATCTAGAAATCCGATAGCACGCCAATGAAGCTTGATATTGTACGTGCAAGTGCAGCTGTACGTGCAGTTTGCATATGCGCTTTAAGCAATATGCCATGGAGTGGAATCGGCTCAACAGAAATAATAATCATTGTTACAGACAAACAGTACGAGGTAGACTGTCCAATAAACTACAACACATTTCATAGAGAAAAGCGTGTGAAATTTGTTAACGCAATCTAGAAGTCCGATAGCACGCCAATGAAGCTTGATATTGTACTTGCAAGTGCAGCTGTACGTGCAGCTTGCATATCCGCTTTAAGCAATATGCCATGGAGTGAAATCGGCTCAACAGAAATAATAATCATCGTTACAGACAAACAGTAAGAGGTAGACTATAAAATAAATTACAACACATTTCATAGAAAAAATCGTGTAAAATATATTAACGCAATCTAGAAATCCGATAGCACGCCAATAAAGCTTGATATTGTACCTGCAAGGTACTTAACTTGCATATCCGCTTTGAGCAATATGCCGTGGAGTGGAATCGGCTCAACAGAAAAAATAATTATCGTTACAAACAAACAGTAAGGGGTAGACTGTCCAATAAACTACAACACAGTTCATAGAGAAAAGCGTGTGAAATTTACTAACGCAATCTAGAAATCCCATAGCACGCCAATGAAGCTTGATATTGTACGTGCAAGTGCAGCTGTACGTGCAGTTTGAATATCCGCTTTAAGCAATATGCCGTGGAGTGGAATCGACTCAACAGAAATAATAATCATCGTTACAGACAAACCGTAAGGGGTAGGCTGTTCAATAAACTACAACACAGTTCATAGAAAAAAGCGTGTGAAATATATTAACGCAATCTAGAAATCCGATAGCACGCCAATGAAGCTTGATATTGTACGTGCAAGTGCAGCTGTACGTGCAGTTTGCATATGCGCTTTAAGCAATATGCCATGGAGTGGAATCGGCTCAACAGAAAAAAATTATCGTTACAGAGAAACAGTAAGGAGTAGACTGTCCAATAAACTACAACACAGTTCATAGAGAAAAGCGTGTGAAATTTATTAACGCAATCTAGAAATCCGATAGCACGCCAATGAAGCTTGATATTGTACGTGGAAGTGCAGCTGCGCGTGCAGCTTGCATATCCGCTTTAAGCAATATGCGATGGAATGAAATCGGCTCAACAGAAATAATAATCATCGTTACAGACAAACAGTAAGTGGTAGACTGTAAAATAAATTACAACACATTTCATAGAGAAGATCGTGTGAAGTATATTAACGCAATCTAGAAATCCGATAGCACGCCAATGAAGCTTGATATTGTACCTGTAAGGTACTTAACTTGCATATCCGCTTTAAGCAATATGCCGTGGAGTATAAT